>OY998261.1:33217500-34417500 GCA_963922045.1 Persicaria maculosa | reverse complement strand
ACTCCTATGTTAGTGGGAGCTATTTATGTAATGTCTTATTTATAGTATTACTTAGTTAGGTTAAATAAGATGGTTAGGAGAGTCTATCCTTAGGTTTTCTTAATTATCGTCTTTTATGAATTTTCTAGTTAGGATTTTATTTATATTATTATATTAGAATTAGGTTAGTCAAGTCTATCATTTTGTAAAGGATGGCTGGCCAACCAAAGAAGATATTAGGGTTTCTAGAGATTATGATTCTATTTAAACGTTCTTTGTCATTCAATAAAAGAAGATTGAAATATAGAATTGCGGAAACCCTTTCGCTAAAGGGTTCTTCAATCTTCAATCCAAAAACCTTTGCTTTATTGTTATCAATTTCGTTCATTCATCAATTGAGAATTCGAAACCCTAATCCTGAACACAACCTAAAACACAAGAATAATTCCTGTAGAAAATCATCGCAAATAAACCCTAGGCGCCACCGTCGCAAGGAGAAGGAACGTCGTCACTGCTCTTCACACCTAGCCAAGCGGCGGCCGCCCCCTATAGGTAGCGGCCGCTGCCTCCCCACCGCCTAGTTGCTGCCTCCCCACCGCCTAGTTGCTGCCATCCCACCGCCTCCAAGTCGCTGCCCTACCGCGGCTTGCTCTTCCGTCGCTTTGTCCTTTGCTTGTGTTGTGGTTTGATTGCATCATTTTCCATCGCCTTCAATTCATTCAATCATATTACTTTAGAATTGTGCCAACTTAAGATAAATCAAGGAGTTATTGCAAGATCGGGCCCTCAACAAGTTGGTGTTCTTGATTCGAAGCCCACAGGCGAAGAATCGGGAATAGCAAACACATCAATTGGTATTCAGAGATAGGTTATGCTACGCTCTTTGTTTCATTGAGTTTGGTATTACTAATGTTTTAATTTGATGGCTTGGGAGATTTGGGGCGATTGGGATGATGATCCCGATCCATTGGAGAAGTTCTTTGCTTTAGAACATGCTAAACAACAACGACGCCAACGAGAGTTGCAGAGGAGAGTTTTGCAACACCAACAATGACCACTAGAGTGTCAACGCGAAGCCAAAAGACGCCAACTTTGGCTTCAACCACAAACTTAGATCGAAGAGGAGAGGCGTCACCAACAACTTCAACATTGTCGACAGATGTGGCTTCTGCAACAACGAGAGGCTAAAGAAGAACAACGACGAAAGGAGGAGGAACGACGCCGAGAGAGGGAGGCTTGGGTTGCGGACATCCTTGTTCGCTACCATCAAGCATTTCCTCCACCTTCCAAACTGGCTTCCGAGGATGTTGTTGGCTCAACCGACGACGAGGTAATTGAGCCTAAGGAGCCTAATGTTGAATTCGTTGCCCGAGATTCAGCACAGCGCGCCGACCTTATTTCGCATGTTCCCGTTGACTCCAACCTTGGATTCCCCTCATCTCAGTCTTGTTGCGAAGATGACTCGAAGAGCTTTCCAATGGAAGGTCACACGCTGCAAGACTCGCCCGGGAAACCTCCCGAATCTGTGCTGCAAGTGGACTACAGTGTTGCACCAGATGTGTTGACTTTGTTCAGTGACACCGAAGAGGATGTCGGGGCCATTTCTATGGAGTTAGCTGTTTTACCTCCTGGGAATGTCCTTGATGTACCCAGTACAGCTCTTACTTTTGCTTCTTTTGATTTTTTGGACTCAATGGTGCCTAATTTTGTTTTTAAGGTGGTAGCACCTCCTACGATTTTGTCGGATGTTCTTGCTTGTCCTCCGACGTCATGCTTCATTCTTGCTGCTGTCCTGATACGTTTGGAATCCCCGTTCCTTCGCCTGTGGGCTTGGAATCAAGAACACCAACTTGTTGATGGCTCGATCTTGCAATATTCTTGATATCCTTGATGTTTACAATTACTTACAATAAAGACTTTGAACTATTGTGAAAGAAAAGAAAACAAACAAATAAAAACTAAAACCAACAAAGGAAACAACGACGGAAGCAAAGCAGCAGTGACGGTCGCTAGGATGGCCGCGGGGCGGTCAAGGGAGCCGCGGGGCGGCCCGGACGCTGGCGACGATTCTGAGCAGACTCAGCAACGGCTTCTCTGATCCAGCGAGGGTTTCTCAAGATGGGTTTCTCCTTTGTGTTTGTGTTTAGGGATTAGGGTTTGGTATCGGATGATTGATCGAACTATAACTTGAAGGCAAAAGCTTTTGGATTGGGGAATCGAAGAACCTTTTTAGCCAAAAAGGTTTCGTCAATATTAATTCCAATCTAAGTTTAATTGAATGAAATACAAGAGTTTAAATAGAGACATACCAATTCTATCTTGTGCAAAAGATAGAGTTTTGGTAACTAAAGATAAATCAAATAATCTAAAGATATGATCATCTTTCCTAAGATAAGTAAAACTAACTAAGGATAGAAAATTAACAACTTGGTGGGTAAGAATTAATCTAGATGAGATATAATTCCTCCCACATTATTTCCTAAACAAAATAATTATATCTAACTTTAATAAAATAGGAAAACCGAAAATAATTAAATAAGCATGTAGAAATTCGTCCAAACGGGGACAGCTGCAAAGATGATGCATTTCGGCCATTCTCGAGTTCGATTCTGGAGAAACCTTCAACAACAACATTTCTTTTCGTCCTCGTTCCAATAAAGTATGGTACGACCCCATCCGATAAATATAGACTCCGAACGACCCATTTTACTGAGACGTCGAAAAGCTGTCAAACCATTACAAACGAACCAAAACATGGTCATTAGCTCACCTTGCTCCTTTGGACCTTCTTTCATGGTGGAGCCTTCTTCTTCCTTTTGAGGATGACATCATACTCCTCCATTTGCATTCGACCCGTCCTCGAGTCGTCGCCAGGATCAAGATCATTGTTCGAGCCACAGAAGCTCATCCTTGATTGCATCATGTCCCCCCGCCCCTCAACGACTCGATTCGAGAATGAATTGAAGCTAAGAGGGGGAGAATGATGTGGATCAAGATGGCCTTCTGTGGGTCGAACAATGACCTAGACCCAAGCGAGCTATCACGATCGATTCGAGGGCTATTAGAAGAAGAATGTGTCGTCCTCAAGCGCAAGATAAAGGTGCCACCATGGCTTGAAGAGAAGAAGACATTGATATTTTTAATAATAATTATTATTATTAGTTCTTTCCATATTTAGTAACTCCTATGTTAGTTGGAGCTATTTATGGAATGTCTTATTTATAGTATTACTTAGTTAGGTTAAATAAGATGGTTAGGAGAGTCTATCCTTAGGCTTTCTTAATTGTCGTCTTTTATGAATTTTCTAGTTAGTATTTTATTTATATTATTATATTAGGATTAGGTCAGCCAAGTCTATCCTTTTGTAATGGATGGCTGGCCAACCCTAGAAGATATTAGGGTTTCTAGAGATTAGGATTCTATTTAAACGTTCTTTGTTATTCAATAAAAGAAGATTGAAATATAGAATTGAGGAAACCCTTTGGCTAAAAGGTTCTTCAATCTCCAATCCAAAAACCTTTTCTTTATTGTTATCAATTTCATTTATTCATCAATTCAGAATTCGAAACACTAATCTTAAACACAACCTAAAACACAAGAATAATTCCTGCAGAAAATCGTCGCAAATAAACCCTAGGCGCCACCGTCGCAAGGAGCAGGAACACCGTCGCTTCTCTTCACACCCAGCCAGGCGGCGGCCGCCCTCTATAGGCAGCGGCCGCTGCCTCCCCGCCGCCTAGTTGCTGCCATCCCGCCGCCTCCAAGTGATTGCCCTGTCGCGGCTTGCTCTTTCGTCGCTTTGTCCTTTTCTTGTGTTGTGGTTTGATTGCATCGTTTTCCATCGCCTTCAATTCATTCACTCATATTACTTTATAATTGTGCCAACTCAAGATAAATCAAGGAGTTCTTGCAAGATGGGGCTGTCAACAAGTTGGGCTTCTTGATTCGAAGCCCATAGGCGAAGGATCGGGAATAGCAACACATCACAAATTGAGAGTTCGAGAGTAAAAACATGTAGGAACCAAATCCACATCAAAATCCACCTGGGGAGCAATACAAAGAGGCCAGTCAGTTCACAGGATGGTCTTTCAACTTTTGGTCCCCCATTTTTCTATTGGGTTTAGAATTGTTTTTCCGGAGTCTCTTTTCAAGCTTGGTGGCCAATGGGTTCATAATGTATTCCTGTTTTTTCCATTCAGAGTCATTTTTGTTTTCAATCTCATGATCATAATCAATACACATAGGGGAAATCCGTAATATACTCAGTTCAAAATTAAGACAAGAGCAGGCAAAACCTTTCTTAATATATTCACTAGAGGAGTTAGATTTTGTCAAACAATTTCTAATGTCTACTTTAATATGAAAATAGGATCGAGAGTACCCGGGGATTTGCAATGGGGGTCCTGAGGAGGGCCAGAGAGAAGCACTCCATGCCCAGATGGAACAACAATTTATCCTCAATGCGCATGAAAAGACAAAGCACAAGGGGAGAGAGGAGGCAAAGAACCCCGATCTCCAAGACAGCCACCACTTCCACTTTGACCGCTGGCACCAGAAGAGTAGACCATCGAACGATTTGTGATACGCCTTCGCAGGCTTCGGCTCCAGATTTTTTATTTCAATTTTGCACCTCATCTCTCTTTTTTCTTTCTTCTTTGCCTTCATTATTTTCCTTAGACAGATCCGCCCACTATAGTCGGGGATGGAGGAGCCCTTTTGGATGTACTGAATCGACGTCACCGGGTCATCTCCCCGAAAATTGATTTAGGGCTTATACTTGCGTTCATCGACTTCATTCACCCGATTCTCAACTTTTTTGAGAGGGGGATTCTTCGATCGGGCGCTGAGCTCCAGGGATCTACGTTCTTCAACTTCACTTCCAATTAGAGGGATCCGAATCTGGATCTTCGAAGCATCTCCGGCATGTAGGTCGTTGCTCTTCTAGTGTTGGTCGTGGAGGCGACAAGTCTCTGGTTTGTAATCCAGGGTTTCTGGGGTTTTCTCTCTCTAGTTTCTCTCTCATGTTTGTTTCTTTTGCCTCAGTTCTAAGTTGCGTCACACTGTTCTGCACTTTGTCAAGCTGAGCCCAGGCGCCCGATTATGCCCTCCCTTTCTCCTCTTCTTCTTGCGTCTAATTGAGCCGAGGCTGGGCAGAACCATTTTCGGTTCGTAACACTTGCGTCCGAGCCTGATTGGGGTATAATTCTCAGGTCATATGACTCAATGTAGTTTAATTTCAAATTCCCATTGTTTCAATTGGTTGCATTTATGTGTGAATTGGGTTGTTTTTTTGACTGGTCGATTCGATTTGGTTTGGTTTGCATGTTTCATCGTAAGCTTTTAATTAATACGGTGAAAACCGATTTATAAATGAAATCGGTTGGTGCTAAATAATTTATTGAATGGGTTGGTTAACTAAAAAAGCTAAGTAACTCACTAATTCCTAGTCAATATATGCCTTAATAACCCACTTGATTGAATTGCTCTGAGTTTACTAATGATTAAAGAGAAAAGAAAAATGAATCTATAAGATGAGTGTCTTGGATAATAATTCGACTAATGTGACCTATGTCCCATCGATGACTAAGCAAGGTTTAACTTGAGTTATGTTACATCCTAATCGAATGGAATAAAAATGAGTTAGGAGTTGTTCTTATAGAAACTAAGTAATGACTATAGGTTAGGTAGGGTAAATGGATAGGCTAACTTACCCCTATTAATTATTGGTTGATAAATTTTAGGAATTCATATTATCAGGCTATAGGTTTAAATTATGTTTAATGATATTTGATTTGTTACTTTTTGAGCTATGTGAAATTGTTAGATTTGGCACTATAGCGTTAATAACTAAGTTAAATAAATTGTTAAGGACTTAACATAATTTGCTAACTTGAACTTGTTGGTTAACTAGAGAAATAAAGTGAATGTTTTAGGTTCTTTAATTGGTCAAATTAGTTATGGTCAACTCCGACTCGTGTAACTATATAAGGATGTCTTGAGGACTTGATATGGTTTGACCTTGCTTGTGTTGACTTAAAGCTTTCAATGGGAGATTTAGTAATAATTGAATTCATAAAGGATTTTAGAAATGTTAACTTACAATGGCCATACTTGAAAGGATGATACGATAAATAAGATATTTGTTGAACTATATTGATTGTTATTGTTGATCGTGTGTTTGTTTAGAAAACCGCTTGTTTAAATGAGATAGGATCCTTCTTATAGAAACCTAAAACTTACGTGCGAGTATCTTACTTGAATGTTTTATGATTAATGTACTTGATGAGCAAAATCTCATAAGAGTATATAAGATATGGACAAATGTGATGGTTATTAATCAAGTAAGCTACACTTAGATGGTAGTAAGTAGTAACTTTATAGTTGGTTAAATAGGGATAACTAATTGGTTACAATTCCTTATGGTAGGCTAAACTAGCTCATGACTTAAGTGTATTGGTGTTAATTGTAGTATGTTAAAGGTTAGATATAGTATTTGAATTGATGACTCAAACACATACTAGATAGTCAGTGTTCTAAAAATCGCGCCTAGGCGCTAGGCGGGAGGGGACCTAGGAATTTTTAATCCTAGGCGGCCCTCTAGGCGGAAATCCGCCTAGGCAATGCCTGGGCGCCCCCTAGACCCGTCTAGGTGCCGCCTAGACCCGCCTAGGTGCCTCCTAGACCCGCCTAGTCCCGCCTAGGCGCCGCCTAGCCCGACTATTATTCAATTTTAGCTTTTATGTATGTAATTAGTCAACTTAGAGTTTTTTATCCCCTAGGTCGAGATATATTTGTTTTTTAGTCGAACCTATGGTTTTGGATTTTAAGAGGTTTAGAGTCGTTAGTCAGACGCGTACTTTTGCGTTTATTTACTTTAATGTTAGTTAAGCACCACAAATTTGGGTTTATAATTGATATTATGGATTATTATATTATTATATGAATTATTGACATGTGTTATACATTAAAAGATAAGGAAATAATCAAGTTTGTTCTAAATCCGCCTAGGCGCCGCCTAGGCAACCGCCTAGCCGCCTAGGCGCTAGGCGGTCATCTGCCGCCTAGGGACCGCCTAGCGCCTTTTAGAACATATAATTTGATTGTGATACTAAATTAATTTTGATTAGTTATCTTGACTTGTAGTGATGAATTAATCCTCTTATAAATGGTTAGTTTAGTATCATCAACTTTTAACTAAATGAGAATTCATACAAGATAATTGTTGACTTTTTCTGATGTTTTGAGAATTTATTATTTCGTTGTTTCGTTGAGTTATTTGAGGTTTGATAATTTATTTACTCGAGCAAATGTTTAAGGAAAACCTAAGCTTGATTTGAAATAAGATGTTTTGATTAATGATCTTGATAAGGTTTTGAATTATGTTTCATACTTGATGAGAACAAGGTTAATTGAGAATGATGGTCATAATGAGAATGTTAGATTATTTGAATGAAATATTATTTAGTCCTGTGTTGACTTAGAAGCATGCTTATGTGTTGAATAAAATATGTATTGATAAGCTATTCCTTGCTAATTACATGCTAGTGTGATTGGATGATTCTCTGAGTGGCTTGTTTGCTAGCTAATTGGATGTGAAGACTCCAGGTAAGTTTCCTACGGAAGCTTACTTAGTGACCGGAACTCATGCATGATGTGTCATATAGTATGTAGGTGTTACATATGCATAAAAGCATGCCATGTAGTATCATGCTTAGGACTTGCATTTATGAATGAGCATTCTTATTCTCTATGCGTTTGAAATAGAACGGTCGTTATCTATGAGTCCTAGAGTCTTTGCTAGGGTCATAGGACAGCCCAACTTCATCGGGTGTTGTCCTCTTCGAGTCATTTATATATCACAAGATACGAGGTGAGTATGATATGCGATATGATGATGAGATATGATATGCGCTATGATGAGATATGATATGCGATATGATCATAAGATATGACAAGATATGATATGCTATGATGAGATATGATATGTTATAGCATCGGACTGACCAGTATATGCCCTAACGGGAAAGGGGGCGGATGTAGGAGAGGGATATGCCACTTGGCATTCTACGTGGATCCATTTAATTGCTTTCTACATATATATAAACTGTGAGCATGCTTGTGTGATTAAAGGCATAGGCGTATTATGTGTCCTCAATGAGGTCTTTAAGGTCCGCATGCGTCTCCTGGTCTGACTTTGTGGTACAGTTTTAGGTACCCACACTTTTCTGATGATTGTCGATTTGCTTCTATGGCGGGGTTTCTCATGGGACGAGAGTGTTAAAAGATATCACACATCTTACAACCTTGTTTTCACAAATGTTTTGGTTGAATGAGTCACTTTGAAACAAATTGTATTTATTTGAATTTACAATCGTTTTGTTTCTTCATGAGTTTTTGGCTAGTCAAAATAGGATAGGTTCTCGTGCAGAAGCACAAAATATGATTGGATTATTTGACTGTTTTGAGGGTTGAAATCCCCATTTTCTTGAATTATATCCTTAAATCCTTAATACTTAAACATGGTTATAACTGGAAGAGAACAATTAAATAGCTCGTACTTCGATTGCTAAGATATGTCAGAGGGATACTTCTTCCCTCTAAACATAACCCGGATTTCATAATTTGGGTTGTTACAAAGATGATATCAGAGCCAGGTTATGCAATCCGAATACAAAAGAGTTGTAAAACAATTGGTGAGTTTGAGTTTTGGAAATAAAATGGCCCAAAGGTTTTCACGAGTTTTTGAATGTTTTCAAAGGGAAAAATGAATTTAATATGGATAAGTAAGATAACCACCTTGAGAAGTGAGAATCGGGGCTTGATCGGGTAGTCTTGGCGATAATCTATCCCTTACGGATGTAGAATTGGGATTGGTAGAGATCCTTAGCTTTGTACTTTACGGATGGGCATAGAGGGCACATGTAGTATCTTGTCTAGGTAATTCGTAAATGTGATTATAGAGATAGGTAAATTTGGGGGAGAAGTTTGATGATTCATGTGTGTTACCCTTTATGACTTGGCATGATATTTGTTTTATATGAATTTCTCTCATTATGACATCTGACGTTATTCTTATAACATGCTTTGATCTTGTTATGCGCTTATAATTTATGGTACTTGCTGACTTGGGTCAAACAATTGCTACCATTCCTGATGTGTTTGACTTATATACATTCGTTTTGCTACTTATATCACTTATGATGGAAATTGTCGGTGCCATTTAGCCCTTGGTTTGATGTGGACATGAGATGAGATTGTGAGAATTTACATAGTTGTAGATGATGTTTCGTACTGGTTAGTTGAAAGCTTATGAGCTCAGGCTTGAGAACCTTACTCTAGTTGATGGAAAAACTTATGGTTTTAAAGACTGGGAAATTATGTTTGTTGATTTGAGAGCCGTGATATTTTGACTATGAGACTTCATGGTTGAGTTGATAAGAAATGCTTATGGAATTCAGATTCTTGATATAAATGGTTGATTTTTGCTTATGTGATAATGTTTTTACAAAGCCGACACAACTATTTTACAGGGACGCTTGTAAAGTACTTGGTTAGATCTAGTGAGAACATTGTGATGATTTTGTGATACTTATACAAGTATTTCATGGGGATGCCTATGAAATACTTGTAGAGATCGCAAAATGCATCACTTATATGCTTATTTGAGATGTTTTGGCATGATATTATCCTATGATCTATTTAGTTGATACCTTGCATGCTTTACATGACGAATTCTAATGATATTGCACTCACATGTGAAATTCGTTCCAAAGAGGATCATGTGCATACAACTCGACTAAATGTGTGTGAATCGATGAATAGATATAACTCGCTTATTCATAAAATAGGACCTTTGTGCTTGATATGGCATTGTGCCTTCTATCCTCAATGTGTTATCGTTCATATGTTGTGACTTTATGAGATTTTGTGAATTTATGTCATGCACCTCTATCTTGTTTGTATGGACGATGATATTTATTTATGATGTTTTACTTATGTAACTACTCGATATCCTATAATTGCCTGCCTTGTATAATTAATGCCTTACATGTCCATTATTCCGATATGATATTGTTATTCTTATTTGTCTACTTGTTAAGGAAAGAGACTTGTACAACTTGGCCAGTATAGATTGAAAAATGAATAGATGTAACTCGCCTAGTAATGGATAGATACCACTCACAAAGTAATGAAAACAGGAATGATTTTTAAAATGTAGACTTTAAATCTTGATTGAAGGGCTTTTTCCTCTCGAAGGGAAGAGACTCTATACTTGAGCTAACTTATTAATTGTGAGATTCGATGAGGTAACAAGCCGGCCTTTCAATTGACATCCTTGGATTTCTTGGTGAAGTTTTTCTTTGCGGTCCTGGAGAACGTTGATAAATTGCCATGACAACTCCTTATTTCTCTTCAATACTTTTCGTTTACCTTGCCACTCTCGTTCCTTTCATGTTGGTCACCTACGTTCCAAACCTTATGGGTCTAACTGGTTGTAAATTTGTATATTTATGTTTGAAAGTTATTGTATTGAGGAAGACAACACAAAAAGGGGTCCTTATGAGTGACTCTTAGAAATCTGCTGGATGTCATCCTTTGTACTAATAGTCTTTTGACGTCTTTGTTCACTCGGGGAAATTCACTTGATGGTTTTCTTTATGGTTGATTCCCAGTATATTGTTTTCCTAAGAAACAACTAGGCTTCTCTTCGAAATGGGTTATGGAGTCAGTGGGGATCAGTCGATGTTGCCCTAAGAAACTTCTATTTGGTTATAATGGCAGTCTTGTTTGTGTTTCCCTGTTTTGATGTGTTATTGTGTTATATACTTATTCTATTTGAATCTACATTGATATGATACCTATACTATTGCACTTGATCCATCCATGCCTTAGCCACATTATCTTAGGATCGTATTACCTTCCATAGTACTTCTTTTGTGTTTCCCTTGCCTTGTTATATGAATAGTTTGACTTATGATGCATTGTCATGTTAGCCTCTATACATGTATATCATGTGTTTATGTACTCGTGGCTTATTTGGTGTTACTAGTGGCATATAAGATCCATGACTTGTGAACTATGTGATTTTATTCTCCATCTATATTATTGTTATTACTCTTAATCATAGACTTAGGATAGTCTTTTCATTCTTCCATGTTACCGCTTGCCCTTCTGGATGTTTAAGAATGTTGGCTATAACTAAATTAGTTATGTGGTGCATGTATGCCCCATCTGCATCATGCCTTTATTATTTCTATCGCGGGTTCGTGGTAGACTTGTCATCTTTCTTGTATGTTCTCGTTGCATGATCCTTTGATCTTTGTCTGCTTATACTTATTAAATCATATTAATTTAGCTATGTTATGATTTATGCCTTATGTGGTTAACGTCTTGTTTAGCTATGTACCTCTCATCGTGTCTCTTCTTAATCTGTGCTATAACTCTATGATTTTCACGCTTTAAGGAACTTATACATCGCATGTCCACACACCACGATAGCTATATAAATTTATGTGATGATCTTTCGACATATACGATGTATCATTCTCTTATAGTATGCCACCCTTGGAAAATATTATCTGATTTTGATGGTAGCTACACTTGAAGCATCCATTACATAATATGACATTATATTTAGCTACTTGAAATATTCATGCCTTGTTGACATGAATATGCATATCATGGCGTTTTGTGTAACCTTAGATAGTTAATAGCACTAGTAGAAAATAGGCTTTTTAGCCCGGGCGTTTTCAATAATATAGCCCGAATATGGAGCAAATAGGGTTCAGGCATCAGGTTGATGTGATAATAGGTAAAGAGCCCGGATCCAAAAAATACACACCCGGGCTAATAGAGTCCTGTCAGATTTAGGTAAAAATTCTCACAGATTTTATAGCCCGGATGTAGTTTAATGTCCGGGTTATTTGGTATCTCAAATATCTCGGATATCTTACATCCGGGCTATTTTCCCTATCAAAAAGGCCATGTAAGAAGATTATATAGCCCGGAGATTGTTAGATCCAGGCTATTTGGTTTGCCATTTTGGCTATGCAAATTGATCATATTTCCCGAATTTAGTTGGTCCGGGCTCTTTTATATTATATATATATATATATATTTAAAATGACAATTTTATGTAGTTCTTATTCCACTTGTAGGTGTAATTACACATGTTCAACAACACAAGCACCAAGACATTGCACATACAATCAATGCAACTACATTGTACCAAAAACTTACATGGATTCCATTACAGGATAATACTCACAAGTCAAAATGCAAGGTTGATTATCAAAAAAAAAAAAGTCCAGCATGATGAATAAACTAAATAAATGAACATCCCCCACTCCTTGTGCTTCTCAAATTCACCAATTGCCTTCAACAGAGTCTCTGAAGCCTGGAAACAGTCCAACATGATGAATAAACTAAGGTAGATAAGTCAATAATTTCACTAGACCAGATGAATAAACTAAGGCGAAACTGTTTATCTAGTAGGGTAGCCAAGATTAAAAAAAATAACAGATTTTTATTTCTTCTACTACAATTATTTTACAAAAAACATGTGAAATGTTGCAATTATTGCAAGTGATTTTTTTTTCATAGAGGAAGGGGAGGTCATTAGATTGAAAGAAGTATAACCATTGCATATCAGTAGATCTGCAGAAATTCTGTAATTCCAACTTAAAATTTTCTTCATGAAGGTTCTTACCTTGCAATATCTTCTTCTCACTAGGACCACAACTTAGAATGTTATGTCTGCATCGGAACCAATTGCGACTCAAAGCAGTTTCAGCAGGCACTAGAACATTTTGAATCTAGAAAAATGTTTATTAGTATCAATCACCAAACAAACATATGCCATTAAGACAGTAGAGTTAGTTTACGCTGTTAAATATGCTATTTCATTCACAATTCGAATCGCCATTACATGGTGTTCCTGTTTTCTAGTTTAGTTACCACAATTTTTACTGATAATTTAATGTAAATGGTCCAAATTAAGTTTGATTTCACAAAAATAATCCAACCTGGTTGTATTTACAAGAATAAAACCAACTGTCATGAATCTTCCTACAATCTTATTGTTGGCTGCATTTTCAGTTAGTGTTTGCCACATAGATTTGATTAGTAGTAAGAGGTCAAATTAAAATAGTAAGTAAAATTTTAGCATCAACTTAGGACAAAAGATTTACCAAACTACGACAGGTACCATTCATGTACAAGTATGTTACTTTCTGAATATAGCTTACATTCAATTTCCTTAATTTGTTTTGTATAAATACTGATTGCTGAGTTTGAATATATTAATCCAAAGGATAAATTCTCCTATCCTCTTTGTTTCCATTTATCTATCGATTCATTAAAAGACAAATACAAAATGGGGCCTTCACAATGAAAATTCATCTACCACAAGTCATATGCTGGGTTGACAAGGAAGATTGAGGTCTTGATGCTTTTAATTAGCTCCTAGGGAAAGAGACACTACCACATCATGAAACAAACAAACATGCCTATGTTAGTACATCAAAATTTCAGCTGCGAAGGACCCTGCTTACAAGAGCTAGATCAACCAAGGGAAAGAAAGAAAAAGATATATAGCCAACCCTCGATGGTTCGTTCTTGGTAATACAATCTTTAGGCAGGCTCTTGGCTACTCCCTAATACCATGCAACTAAACAAGACATTCAGCAATCCTACCCATAGAAAGAGTGGTTCTTTTAGAAAAGGAACAACGCGAGCAATTTGCAAAACGGAGAAAGAACATTGGAACCTTATAATGCATGCCAAGATCTGCTAACAATATTCCTACCTACAGTAATTCAGAGAGACAACTAAACATTATCTTCATTTTTTTTAGTTAACTAGTTACATTCCCCACAAGCTTCGCATGTGGGAAGTCATTTGGTAAACACCTTTGGTTATTAGATCAAAATTCTGGACATAAAATGTACTCAATGAAAAAACAATGAGTCAAACTTATCACAAAGTTAGAATATCATGACAAAATGATAGATAATACACACCCTTGTTCTATTTAGAAAATAATGCTACAAGAAATTTGGGCATGGCCTCCCAACTCCATCTTTAATTACATCAGTTATAACTCTTGTAACCAAGATGAAGTACATAATCTCTGGACATCTGAGATATTCATTAGTTTAGTATCAATTCAAAATTAAAATCAAGATGGGCAAAAGACAAAAGCAATTGCAGTATAATGCATATCATAAATATCTTTTCTCCTGAGGTACTGGAGTACATTGCATCGAAGTCTACAATAGGCATCACAATACATATTAACTGTAAGAAGAAAAAAAAACAGAAACAAAAGAAAGGGAACAATATTTGACTTTAATGAGTATGTCAGATCTATTATAAATCTTATCCAACAAAGTGGTGAAATGACTCTATAACATTTATGACTACCTTTATTATCATTAAAGACAAGAGAATGATCCAGTCATGCATATGAAACCTGGAAAATATAATTCAATGAGACCTAAAAGCATGAACAACTAAATCTTTGGTATGTTAAGTCCTTAGACTACATGAATAAGAATATTGATTCCGCTAGCACATCCGATAATAGAGAAATTACATGAAGCAGAAACAAGAATAGATAAATTATGGTCTAATCATTCTAATGTACACAAATAGGCATATAAGAAGAGAAAGAGGTGGAAAAAAAATCAAAGTGAAGAAGGTGAAAAATTCTGAACTACCTTTCAATCTTTACAAAGAGTTTCTTAGACAACATCTTATAATATGAAAGAACGGATGAAAGAATTATGGTATGATCATTGAATGATATAGTTATAGTAAGTATGAAAGAACGGATGAACGAATTATTAAAAAGCTAATTAGATTCAACCTTACCTCATTGCTTCTTGCATCTTGCTTTGGTGGTGGAGTTAGTGAGCTGGTTACTGGTGGTGGCGATGCGACGCTGATTTAAGGCCTGCGAGCAGTTCACAAGCCTGCTAGCTCCTTTGTTATTCCTTGCCTCTTCGGTTACAGACTGTGTATAGAGATCAATGAATGTGTATACATTAACAAGAACATCAATGAAATCCGTTGAAGAAGGATTTAAGAGAAATGGGTACCACACCACGATGCATTACAAACTAAGTCTCTCAATTTTGCAAATGTAGAATTAGATGTTCATCTCTTCTAAACTGCATCATTTATATATAACCAAGTTTCAAACTTTCAAACACATTGAGTTTCTCTTATTAGTTTCATTTACACTCTGAGCTTTGAATGCTTGAAAATGGCGCTCATAAATTAAGCTTCCCAAGACATTTGCAATTCATAATTCACAAGTCATGATTGATTGAGTTGTAAATAAAAAACAAAACGATAGGTGCAGCCAAGAAATGTATGACCTCCAACATGCATATTTCATGAATACTTTGGGTACCTATCACCTGCAAACCACTGGAGGGGCAGAAATTTGTGTGTGGGTGGGTGGTGGGGTGCTGGCAGGCAAAACTGGTTGTACATCGGAAACTTTTGAATTACTTTGTTGAGATATTGCTCGTAGATATAATAACTCCCAACATGACTGTAGGGTATCGGAGCAAGTGTCCACTATTCACAAAGAAGGATGAACGCTCTCAAGTTTGTTTACTCTGGAAAAATTAAGTGATTAAACAGAACAAGGAAACTTTGTTTAGGGACAATATACAAAAAACCTAGATTGGCTCCCTGAGCAAAGAGCCTTATGGCTTCCCTGCAAAAATACAACAGCGAATTTGGAAAGTGTATGAGAGTGAGAAGAAGTAACAAAAATGACACCATGACCTGGGATCATATTCAGTACCTTGCCATTGAGTTGGGAGAAGTAACAAACACACACACACACACATAGTAGATTGGGCTTCACATAACAGAACCACTGAAATTTAGTATAGCAAAGATAAAATAGAAAAAGGGCAAGGAACACACTCTTTACCAATAATAGATAAAAAAGAAGAAGAAGAAGATATACACATCTCCTTGGTAAATATACCACCAACCCCAGATGGACCAAGAAGCACATGAGGCTTGACCTTCGTAACCTGTTTAAGGCATGATTTAGCAAATTGGAGTTCTTTTTGCAAAATAAAGTGTAACACTTGAACTCTATCTAACTTTTGTGCAATTTTCAGTTTCTAATAGGGAGCAGAATAATTACTTTTAGTAGATTAAGAAAGCAAAGAAGCAAATGTTTACCACTTCAAGAAGAGTAGCGCCCTCCTAAAGTCCATCATTCTCGGTAGGATTTCTAGCAAATGGGCCAGCTGCAGGATCCAAATTCTGTCTCTCTTTTGTAACGATACCCTACATTACAAGAATCTTTTCTAGTTATAAACAAAAGGAAGGGTTAAAAAAAAAGCTGCTTTCAATGTAGCAAGCAATCAAATGCAACACCATAATCTTTGGGGAAAAAAATGAAAGCAAGTACAGATTCCATTCTCTTGCTATTTCTATGATTTTATCCTTCAAAAGAGAAATGACAAATACATGACGTTAAAAAAAATGAAAGATACTTTCCCTGCTTTAACTAAACAATCAAAATCCAGCAAAGTTCAAACACGTGACAAGCTGCATCCAAGACTATATATGAAGAGCTTATAATGTATGAACGAATCCTACAAATGAATTCTTTATTTAACCAAAATCCAGCCTCCTAAAATCCAGCATAGTCGATTCAAACAGACTCACATAACAAAGATCCTATTCCAAGATTAGCTCCACATTTTTCATATGCGATTTTGATCAATTCTAAGACTTCACTCCACATTATATATTCATAAACAATAATACAACTTCAGAAGATTAAGCAACTTATATATAGTGATGCGGGACCATCCAAGCTAAGGCCTTACACTCTTGTGAGCTATGCCCTAGCTCAAGAACCGACGAGGCCTCAAGGAATCAACGCAGCCCAAGCCACGGACCCTTGTTTGGATTGATGCCGAGGCTGTACCGAGCGCCATGCCAAGTGATGGGCACATAACCGTTGCCATGCCAACCACTAACGGCTAGTTGTCCTAGTCTTTAGGCTTGTCCTATTTTTTAGGGATTTTATGTGCAATTTTCTGAATTTCTTTTAATTTTATGAATTTCTTTTAATTGTCATTTATTTTCAGCCTTTTCTATTTCCATCTAAGGATATAAATAGCCTCCTAGGCCGGTTGTAATGGACACCCATCTTTTATTAATGAAAAGCATTGCTTTGCAAACACATTATTTCTTGAGGATTCAAGAGAGAGACCGAGAGGATTCTTGGTGAATTGATCTTGCTTGGTTTGTCTTGTGTGTGTCGATCTTTGCTAGTTGATTGGTGCTATCAAGCTTTCACGAGCCCCTTTATTGTGCTCCTAGGATACGTCCTAGGTTGTGTAAGATCGTAGAGATTGGTTAGCTAGTCGTTGGTTTAGGACTTTGTTCAATTGGGATCAAGGGTCTATTCGCTCGTTCTACCTAGACTTTCTCCTGCCCTATCTATCTTTTTCATTACCATTGTCGAGTCCTTTGAGTCTTGTCGAGTCATTATTGTCTAACTTGTGTTCTTTGTTTGTTTTGTGCTTGTTGTCGAAAGATCGGGACATCCACGGCTAATCCCCGTATCATATAGACCACTTGAGTTTAGTAATTGAGTGAAAACCTCATATATAGCCCACTTGAGTTCAGAAGATTAAGCAACTCATATTCTAAGACAATTTGATTTTAGTAATTGAGTGAAAACCTCATATACAGACCACTTGAGTTCGGTTAATGAAATTAATATATGATGCACACCCGAAATCAAAGAAGATGAAAAGAAAGGAAAGTACGGATTCCATTCACTTGTTATTCATTTATTCCTATCAATCAAAAGAGAAATGAAAATGGCATAAAGTTGGAAAATCAAGATACTTCCACTCACAGATTCAACTAATCAATTCCGAAATTGGGAGAAAGCATAGATGAGATTAGAAGCAAAGGAATGAAAATTGAACTGCTTAGTGCCAAACACTCACAGACAACACCCAGAGATCCCAACCAAACAAACAACAAATATTAAGAGAGAAGGCAAGCGAGGAAGACAGAGTTAGGGCAATTACCTCGGTGCGACAGCTAGAGGCGAAGACGGTGACATTTCCAGCAAATGAATGGTGAAGATGGCGAGAGGCGATGGAGAGACAACAGAAGACGATGAGAGTTAGGGCAAGCTCCCTTCTCTGAGCAACCGAGCTTTGGCGGCAGGCGAGGACGGAGCTAGTCGGCGAAGAGGGCAAAGATAGTGAGGACGGGGAGAGTTAGGGCGCCGAGGACGGAGCTCCCTTTGCGATTTCCGTTTGGCGACAGGCGAGAACAGAGCTCCCTTCGTGATTTTCCTTTGGCGGCAGGCGAGGACTGAATTGAACCCAGACAAACCAAGCTTCAATTAAGCGTTTTTTTCTTCACTTTCGCACCCTGTGTTTATGCCCCGGATGCTAGTACGGGCTGATTTTGAAGATTGATGGAGTGGGTACAAATTAGCCCGGATCTAGCGCATTGATGACACGCCCGGGTCATTAGAGTCTCATAATAACCCGGATATTTAAGCTCCGGGTTATTTGATTTAGGTTGTGAAAATTCATCCATGACATTTTAGCCCGGGCGCGCCGTATATCCGGGTTATATACCCTTTAATTTTTTTTAAAAAAGATAAAAGCTTGGAAGCATATTATACCCCGGATGTGGGACATCCGGCCTCTTATGTAGCATGCTATATTCACATTTTTCTACTAGTGTATTGTTCCATGGCCGCATTATTTCATTTTACACCCCTCTCATACTCTTGGTATGTTTTCGCATTATCATTTTGGCTTATTATGTGTTATTGTCATGTATGTTGTTACATGCTCCTTATGTGCACTCCTATTGTGTTGCTTACTACTAGTATCCCTTATATAGTCTCTACTTTCGAATAAAGGATTATTTGGCTTTATGCCCTAATTATGACATTGATTGATTATTATGACTGCATGACTCATGATAGCTCGACCCGTGCCTTTTCTATCTGTATCTTAATTGGTATGCATATCTATATCATTATACTCCACATATCCATGCCTAGTCATCACCATTTTAGATTTACATCATTTTCGATTATACTTCACATATATTCATGTTGTGTGGTCATATAGTTGTTTGACTCGTTGTGTATCGTCGTGTTAGTTGTTAGACCATAACTCCGCGTGCTTATACCTTTCCACATGTTATTAATGCTATTTGGAAATTAAGTATCTGAGAATATGATTATGTGATTTATTGCACTCTCTAGATTATTTATATGATCACTCTTACGATATGGGTGGTTTGGCTTATTATGTATTATCTTGTTTGTTGTTAAAGTATATTTTCATGTACTTATCCATCGTCATGTGTTATCGATAATATGTAGAAATTTTGCATCGATGATATGATATGTGATTCTTTGAACTATTTACATTATTTGTATGATCACTCATGTAATAGGGTTTCGGTAGTATACCTATCGTGCATAATTGCCCTTGTTATATGATTTTATGAGATTATGATTGCTTACATATTTTGAATATTATCATTAGAGTAATCTTGTTATCTTTTGACACCATCGTACTCTATTTGATATGGATGGTACCATGCGTAGGCCATAATATTGCACATGCTCACTTTTTCTTTCTACATAATGTCTTTCTATACTCGTTATGCCTTAATAGTTTTAAGCCTTGTATGCTCGCGCGTCCACCCCTATAGTTTGAATTGCACTTGCATGTCTACGCACCACATTTTACTTAAGAATTATTATATTGTAATATCTACCATGTTGAGCTTATAGTGGTATGAAATATGTGAGACAATTGCATGCCTTGGTGACACAATTGCATGAAGCACACACTTACACTTGTCTTTTTCTAGTAAACTATATGATATTTCTTTCGCGACTTTAAGACATGATTGACATTATTTCTTAGATGTTATGTTCAGTTCCCTTACACCATAGTGGCATATAGGATCCCCTCAGGCATGTACCGGATATATTTGGTTACATTCGGATGGCATATTATTAGATACTTAGATCCATCTTATGTATATATGAATGTTGTACTTTCATAGCATTTTCTAGTCATTATAGGGGATATTCCTTGCTAGTAAGGATTTGGTTTGATAATAATATGTATATTGATATTGCTCTGATCATGTCAGGGTATTTACCTTGTACCTTACCATACGTTATGACACTCACACTAGAATCGTATTGTCGTTGCCTCCTGAGATAGGTCCATGATAGTGTGCAAGATTACAACTTTGTGTGATTATAACTTGATGTGTTACATGATCATTTGAGTAATGTGATCATAACCTTAAGGGTTTCCCATGGGCATCGGCGAAAATCTCGTGTTCAGTCTTACCAACTACTATCTGAGCTTATCTTTGTATCAAGAGTTAGTCGAATTGTCCCTTAGTGTGTCTTTAAATCGGTTACAACTTAACCCTTGCATCGTCCTTATATAATTTTCTATAGTGGGATCAAAAGTGGGTCATTTAGATTGATTAGAGGGGTATAGTGGAAGCGTGGTGGGCCAACATGCTACCTTTTAACATATACTTTATGTTTTTTTCCTTCTGAGTGCATATGTTAATTATGATGATATTGTTTTCCGCACCTTGATATTGTGCTAGATAACTCGTGAGCTTGATAGTGAGTGTACCCTAGATGCCCTTCGGTTCGTAAGTTCCGCTTTTCATTGTCCGGTTCTATGCTCTTCATGATGCTGAATGTGCCCTTTCAAGTTGGTGATGAGGTGTGAGTAGGATGATTATGTACTTTCTAGTCGACCACAGTGGGCAGATTTCTATGATTTTATGATATGTTGATGATGAATTTTTCTATGATGATATTTTGGGATATGTTAATATTTGAGTTTGATGTGAGACTGGTCGTGAGAAATGAACTTCGGAAGTGGAATATGGGATTATCCCTTTGATGTGGATAAACTACTTTTTGAATCCTTGAAAATCTGGTTGACTAACATAGGAGGAGCTAACTTGAGTTACAGAAAGGTTTTGTTGCTTTTAAATATAATTTTAGTTTCGAGGACGAGACTTGTTTTTAGAGGTGGATGATGTAAAGAACTAAAATTTTAAACTTTATTGAGAACTTTTTCATCGAATTAATTATCATATTTATTCGGGCTAAAAAAATAAATAAAAATCTACTGGGTTGAATTTTGGTATTTATTGTGTTAATATTTTTAAAACCTAGAAATGGCGAACTAATTTTGAAATTTTCCTAGACTAACCTAACACTAATCGTCGGAGTATAAATATCTGCTATTGGACCCCTAGCCACTGTTAGAAGGGGAATTGATTAAATAAATAAAAGGTATAACTTTGAACCGATTAACTTCCTTCCCAAATAAAATTCAAGATTCCCTCCCAATGTAGCAATAGGGAAATAGGATCGATCCTCGAGGAGACGAGTCAGTGGTTTTCTAAATAGTCTTTAAAATTCCTACGCAGTGTCGACCAATAGCCTCGATATCGACCAGTTATGTCGATATGGACAGAGGTAATCAATTCCTAGTGTCGGTGTCGATCTGTGAAACTTGCAAAGAAGACAGAAGGTACTCGTTATCAACTAGGTAGGTCGATGTCGAGTGGGTCAGTGCTCTCTGTCGACTCAGAAGACCGTCGACTTGATTTCTCCAATTGCAGTGCACTCGATATCGAGTCAGAGGGTCGAGATCGAGTTGCTTCAAAGAAAATGAACAGAAATAAAGTGCGAAAATAGAAAATAGTAAAATAAATAAAAGACGACAGATTTTAGGATCTTTGATTAATATAACTAAAAATCTCCTAATGTAGGGATTTACCACGGCAATAACCATGCATGCATTATTACTTAAATCACATAAAAGACTATGCTTTATTCATCACCGAATAGGAATATAGAGGCTTTCGCATAAAAACCTAATTACTATCCAAATTCACATATATAATCCACTTTCGCTTCATATAAGGTAAATAAGGAATGATCCTAAATTCCCATGGCTCCTCTTTTATCAGCCCTCTTTCACTTCCCTCTCTGTATACTCATTCTCAAATTCGGGGTCCTCCCTCCGACACCAACGATGGGGACGAGCCCTTCGATTCCCCTACTCCTAGATCTAGCCGCGACCTTCCTCTACTCGAGCTCCCTTCGTCCTTCCATGGCTGCCCGCTCTGTCCTCTCCCCTTTTAGGATAGGAATCTCCCGCTCCCTTCTTCTTCTCCAATAGCTCCTCCGCACCTTTGTTTCCCGACGACAATGAGCCCAATGCCGCCCCTTCACTCACCCTCTCTCCCTCTGTTTTTCCTCGACCCTCTCGCCGTTCATTCTCCTCCAACGCCGCCGACGAAGCAAATAAAACTACGAAGAAGACAAGGTCGTAGCTTCCTTGGGTGGATCTGGAGCCGAAACCGATGACAAGACCGAAGTACTAGAAGTCGGGGCTCCTCTCCTCCTCCCGCTTTACAGCAACGACTGTCGTCGTCGTTGCTATAGACGATGGAGCCGCTTTCATCGATGCCCGACCCTACGCCCTCTTGTGAGTTAGAAGATGCGAGCTGCCTCTCACTGTTTCGCGCTCTGTCAACTGAGCCCATGCACCCGATTCTGCCCTCCCTTTTTCCTCTCATTCTTGCGTCTGATCGAGCCGAGGCTGGGTAGAACCATTGTCAGATTGTAGCACTTGCGTTCGGGCCTGATTGGGGGTATAATTCCCGGGCCATATGACTCAATTTAGTTTAATTTCAAATTCCCTTTGTTTCAACTGGTTGAATTTATGTGTGAATTGGGTTGTTGTTTGACTGGTCGATTCAATTTAGTTTGGTTTGCATGTTTTCGTTTGGCCTAGTGTTAATGAAATTGAGTTTAGTGTATTCGTAAGCTTTTAAGTAATATGGTGAAAACCGATTTATAAATTAACTCAGTTGGTGCTAAATAATTTATTGAATGGTTTGATTAACTCAATAAGCTAATTGACTCACTAATTCCTAGTCGATATATGCCTTAATAACCCACTTGATTGAATTGCTCTGAGTTTACTAATGATTAAAGACAAAAGAAAAATGAAACTATAAGTCATGGATAATAATTCGACTAATGTGACCTATGTCCCATCGATGACTAAGCAAGGTTTAACTTGAGCTATGTTACATCCTAATCGAATGGAATTAAAATGAGTTAGGAGTTGTTCTTATAGAAACCAAGTAACGACTATAAGTTAGGTAGTGTAAATGGATAGGCTAACTTACCCCTTTTAATTATTGGTTGATAAATTTTAGGAATTCATATTATCGGGCTATAGGTTTAAATTATGTTCAATGATGTTTGATTTGTTACTTTATGAGCTATGTGAAATTGTTAGATTTGGCACTATAGCGTTAATAAATAAGTTAAATAAATTGTTAAGGATTTAACATAATTTGCTAACTTGAACTTGTTGGTTAACTAGAGAAATAAAATGAATGTTTTAGGTTCTTTAATTGGCCAAATTAGTTATGATCAACTCCGACTCGTGTAACTATATAAGGATGTCTTGAGGACTTGTTATGGTTTAACCTTGCTTGTGTTGACTTAAAGCTTTCATTGGGAGATTTAGTAATAATTGAATTCATAAAGGATTTTAGAAATGTTAACTTATAATGGCCATACTTGAAAGGATGATTCGATAAATGAGATATTTGTTGAACCATATTGATTGTTATTGTTGCTCATGTGTTTGTTTAGAAAATCGCTTGTTTAAATGAGATAGGATCCTTCTTATAGAAACCCAAAACTTAAGTGCGAGTATCTTGCCTGAATGTTTTATGACTAATGTACTTGATAAGCAAAATCTTATAAGAGTAGATAAGATATGGACAAGTGTGATGGTTATTAATCAAGTAAGCTACACTTAGATGGTAGTAACTAGTAACTTTATAGTTGGTTAAATGGGGACAACTAATTGGTTACAATTCCTTATGGTAGGTTAAGCTACATGACTTAAGTGTATTGGTGTTAGTTGTAGTATGTTAAAGGTTAGATATAGTATTTGAATTGATGACTCAAACACATACTAGGTAGTATTATGAGACTAATTTGATTGTGATACTAAATTGATTGTGATTAGTTATGTTTACTTGTAGCGATGAATTAATCATCTTATAAATGGTTAGTTTAGTATCATCAACTTTTATTATTAAAATGATATAAGAAGTGCTTTAAGAACAACTCAAGCTTGTAAACTTATTTGTAGAGATTCATGAGTTGTAACCTTAATTGATTGTGTTTGAGATGATTAACTACATGAGAATTCATAAAAGATAATTGTTGACTTTTTCTGATGTTTTGAGAATTTATGGTTTTGTTGTTTCGTTGAGTTATTTGAGGTTTGATAATTTATTTACTCGAGCAAATGTCTAAGGAAAACCTGAGCTTGATTTGAAGTAAGATATTTTGATTAATAATCTTGATAAGGCTTTGAACTAAGTTTCATGCTTGATGAGAACAAGGTTAATCGAGAATGATGGTCATGATGAGAATGTTAGATTATTTGAATTAAATATTGTTTAGTCTTGTGTTGACTTGGAAGCCTGCTTCTGTGTTGATTAAATATGTATTGATGAGCTATTCTTTACTAATTACTTGCTAGTGTGATGCGATGATTCTCTAAGTGGCTTGTTTGCTGGCTAATTGGATGTGAAGACTACATGTAAGGTTCCTACAGGAGCTTACTCAGTGAACGGACCTCATGCCTGATGTGTCATGTAGTAACGGTATCTACATAAATCATCAGTAAAGTTATGAAATATTTGTACCCACCTTTAGCCTGTGTGCTCATAGGCCCAGTTACATCTATATGTATTAGTGCCAAGAACTCAATTGCCCTTTCACTTACCCTAGTAAAAGGTGACCTTGTCATTTTTCTTATTAGACATAACTCACATGCGTCAAATGATTCAAAATCAATTGATATCAAAAGTCCATCTTTATGGAACTTTCCATGCAATTTAAGTCTAAGTGACACAACTGACAATGTCATAGATAGGTATTTTCACCTGCATCTGATTTTTGCTTTTTGGTACTTGTGTCGTAAACATCAGATGTTTGATAGAGTCATTACTCATCACAACACTAGCTTTTGTACCTAAAGAACTCACAGTTCCATCCCTTTTATCTTTCAAATACTTTGGGCAGTTTCTCTTCCAGTGACCCTTGGTATGGTAGTAGAAACAATCATGGTCAGCAGCTACTTTAGCTTTCTCAGAAGACTTCTTGGGTTGGGTAACTAGTTTATCCTTCCCTTTGCGTTCTTCTGTTGTCCAGATGCCCATTTCTTGAACCTTTTTCCCTTTTGGACCAACAAGAACACCTTCTTGTTGCCCAAAGTTAGATTTTGCTCAGCGGTCTTAAGCATCCCATGCAACTCTTCAAGCGTTTTTACAGCTCCGTTCATATTGAAGTTTAGCTTGAACTGAGTAAATCCATCATGCAGAGAATGAAGTATGATGTATGTAGCCAACTCTTGGCTATTGGGGTGGCCAAGTCTCTCCATGTTTTCAAAATGACCAATCATTTCAAATACATGAGGACCAACTGGCTTGCCTTTCTCAAGTTTGCAATCGAGTATTGCCTTATGAGTCTCATGCCTCTCCATCCTCGCTTGTTCCTGAAACATGACTTTCAAGGTGCGAATGATGGTGCAAGCATCCATCTTTTCAAACCTCTTTTGAAGGCTCGACTCCATGGAAGCCAGCATAAGACATGTGACAATCACTGATTTTCTCTAACTTGTCTTTCCTGATCCTTCTCAGCTTGAGTAGAGGCATCAGTCAATTTTGGGATAGGGGTGTCAATTATACTCTCTTTTCTTTCAGACCTGAGAACAGTTCTCAGATTTCTTTCCCAATCGAGGAAATTATTGTCGTTCAAATTATTCTTCTCAAGAATTGAACGCATATTGACGATGGTTGGGTTATCGTTTCTATTCATGATATCTACAACATAGAACATGCAAAATATGAATCATGTTTGTCATGCAAAAGCTTAAAATTTAAACATGCTTTAAATGTAAAAGCCAATGCCATTTTATCCTTAAAATAAATTTCCCTTTGAATAAAATGATTTCAAGATCCTATTACAGATAAGACATTAGCGTGCTTTGGCACTACCCTAACTCTTATGTGACAAGGTAAGTAACTCTTACTAGTTATAACATTTATAACTCTTGGTTGATAGATCACATCTTATGTAAATCTATCCCATGCCTCAAAATCCAAAATTTTATCTTTTGGTCTTTTGTTGAGTAGAACCAATTCAAGGCTATAAATCCCTTATATAGATTTACCCGTACTATCCCAAGGTCAAAGCATGGACACCTTGCTTTGGCAAAACCTATCCATCAAATTCCAAGGGCCTCATAGGTTATGAATTGGAAAGGCATACTCTCAATTTTCTTTTAAGGGAACTAGGTTTGTCATGCAAGTCTAATTATCAAGTGAACAAACAACATAATCAAACATGCAAGCATAAACCACACACATGCACGAAAATAAATTGTGATCCTAGTATGACCCCTAATGAAAAGAAAACCTAAAAAGATAAATCTTCAAGGTTCTTCTTGCTCCTTGAATCATCATCCTTGGTTCTCCTTTTGGATCTCCATCCTAGAATCGCCTTTTGGATCTCCATCCTTGATTCTTGTAGCATCTTCTTTTGTACAATGTATAAATAAATTTACTTTCAAAAATTAAATTACAAAAATACATAACGATACGCAGATCGTGTACAAAAATACATAACGATACGCAGATCGTGTACAAAAATACATAACGATACACAGATCGTGTTTTCTATGCTACATGGGTCATACTAGTCACCGCATGCAATAATATCAAATATTAAAAATATTAATCACAATTAATATACCATCAAAATATTAATCAAATTAATATGAATAAGAAATAGAATATTAATCATATTAATAAACTATTTAACACAAATCAATTAAATTATCTAATAAAATAACTAATTTAATATTCTTGATATTTAATTCAAAATTAGCAATCATATATATGAAATAAATTTTATGGTAACTATTACCTTGTATAATTGGATAGAATATTTCATTAGAGATAAGATATCTATCATATCTAATTAAGGTAATTTAGGATCTTACACTAAAACCCTAATATACCTTTCATAACCCTAATTGCCGCCTCATCTTCTCCCACTCAAATTTTGTAATCATTACAAACAATAGTAGGATTAAGATGGTAACTTTTCAAAAAACTTAAAACTTTGAGGAATTAACGTACGAATCAAATTCACACAAAATTTGTCAACTTTATGCATCAAAATTATGAAATTCTCAATTTCTTAGATTCAAATCAACTTTCACTTTTAATTTATACAAAAAAACATATCTTTTGTATAAATTATACAATTGATTTAACCAAACGATTTCCAAACCAACTGTTTTTGAAAAAGTTATTTGATGCTTACGTACTACAATTTCAATCCATTCAAGTATATGTTCATGTCGATTCACATAATTAAATGGAAAAATTGAGATAGGTGTGCGGCTTTGTATATCGGAATCAAATTCCGAACTTTCATAAAAAAATCTGAACATGTATTAAATTCTTTGTTTCGGAGTCAAACTCCTAACCGGCGCTCGTATTAAATTTAATACATCCAATTAATTAAAATCATAATTTTAATCATACAAATTATTCCATATCAAATATATTGCTCAATTGAATCAAAACTAACAAGAAAATTAATTGATCATATCAATTTATGCAAGAGGCTCTGATACCACTGTTGGATAATTAGATACGCAGTGGAATTGTAGAAAACTGTTTTCTAACATCTAATTCGGGATCTCATGCATGAATTGATATGATCAATGTAGTAGAGAAAAGTCGTATTCGGGATCTCATGCATGAATTGATATGATCAATGTAGAAGAGAAAAGTCGTACCTTTCTTGTGCGGAACCTTGATTCGAAATCACCTTTGGAGAAAAGAGTCTCAAGTGCGACTCCTCTACTTGGTCCACACGAGCACGGGATTGGATCTTCTTGTCTTCGTTTGCTAGAACGAACGATCGAAGTATTGCAACTCACATCTAACGCTTTAGGGATGGGAGTTGTTTTGGTGGGAGAAGAAAAGATGCGCAATGCCCAAAAAAAATAGGTTAAGACTTATTCTCAATAAGTCTCCTTATATAGTGCACAAATTAGGTCAAACTTATTCATAATAAGTTACCTATTTATCTTTTATCTTCTATCCATAATATCTTTCTATAAAGATATTATATTAACAATAATAACTTATTATTATCATTAATCAATTATCCAATTCCTAATACTCTTTTGTGTGTGACCTTATAGGACCCGAATAAAATAACAATAGATTAAATCTAATTTAATCCATAAATTATAGTTGGCTTCTAGCAAAGCACTATAATTACCTAGATTATTCGGATTATAAATCTCCATTTTAATCCTATTATATCATTAGTATTTTACACATCAATTAAAGGACACATATTCCTTCAAGAGGAGGAGTTCCTCATTCTCGTCTCTCTTGTTGTAGATTCAACTTTACGATAAGACCAACAGTATGAATATATGATTCTTTGGTTGTAAGAGTAATTCAGTCAGACACCCTCTTCAATAGTCTGAACTTTATCGGTCAATCCTGGCAAACCCAAATGAAAAGTGGCACCACTGCCCATAGTGGTGTCTGAAGAGCTTGGGAATTTGCCCTTCTTGGACCCCTGCCATATCTTGGATACTGATAAGCTCTCCCCTTTACTGCTGATACTGATCCTCTTAGCTTGATCATCCCGTTCAACCATGGAGTTACTGATCTGTGTGTTCGTCTTGAGGAGCTTCATAGAAAGCCCCATGTTGCCACCATTGTCTTCTTCTAAGCTTTTGGATAAGGAAACCAGCAAGTCCGAATCATTTATCACGTACTGGCATGAGCCCATCGAATAGCATCTCCTAGTATCCAAATTGTTGCTGATCTCCCCGCAGTCTGTCGCGGTGCTTCCATCCCCTTCATTGTTTAAACTTCTGAACTTCCCCAACCTTACAGAATAAACTCTCATTTCAACAGCTGATTCTTCCATAATCATGGGCTTATGATGAGCGGAATGCACGCTACCACCATCATTTGGCTGCCTATTTGAGAAGTCCAACGAAGGAAGCTGATTCTCCGAGGGGTAGTCAGCACAAACAAGGTTGGCCCTACAAAGAGGGCATGTTGAATTCGATAAGAGCCATGTGTCAATGCAGTCAATATGGAAAGCATGGCTGCAAGCAGAAAGCAATCTCAGCTGGTCTTGATCAGAATACTCGCAAAGACAAACAGCGCAATCAAACGGCTCCTTTGTACCCACAATGTCCTTGTAGCAGAACACAGGCAAAGCATCTATGATGCCTTGATCTAAGCCTGAATCATGGAGCCTGAAGAGCTGCTGAAGCTGCCTTTGGAGAGCATCTGAGGCAGAGTTTTCCGAGTGCCTTCTCGATAGAGAAAGCGAATAGACGGAAGGCTTTTTCATGAGGAAACGAACGATTAGATGGAGGAGACTGCAGACAAAGAACGCCATGGCCAGAATAACAATGACCAAAAGAACAGTAGGGCTAATTTTGGAAATGGATGAGGAAGTTGGTTGTGGCTGCAAAGGAGATGCTGGAGGTGTGTGGATTAAAACAGAACCTTTTCTATCAAATGGGTGGAGTTTTCTTTGCATTTTAGCAGATGGGTTCAGATGAAATCAAGGTATTAAGAAATGAAGCAATGAAATATGTCAAGATTTCTGATCTTGGGCGAATTGGGTGAGTGGGGAAGAGAGAGAGAGAGGTTTTCAGCTATGGAAGTTGAGAGTTGGGGATGTGGTTGGGTGAGGTTTTTAGGTTTGGTTCTGAATTTCTGTGGTCTTCAATTCTCTTGTTAAAATAAAGAAGAGAAAGAAGAGTGAATTGTGAAAGAGGTAAGTTGGAGACTAAAATTTAATCATCTTTGATTAATCCACATTCAAGTGAAAGGGAAAGAAGGAAAGATCTGGATAGCACTCTCTATCTTCACTCTCTCTCTCTTCGTTGGTTGCAATTACAGGGAAATGAGAAGGAAAGAGGAAGAAAAGACTCAAAAAGAGAATGGGGACGGGAGAGGCGGGAAATTGGGGAAAAGTAAAGAAAATGAAATATAAATATATAAAAAAAAATGTAATCTTGGGATTCCATTCATTTCCAGGGACCATCTTTCACTAAAGTCACTCTTTTTTGTGGGTGCTTTGGAGCCTGCACTAGCACTTGGAGGGGTTAAGGGTGTGTATAGTAAGAGTTATAAACTGTTAAAATTTTAGGATTTGGGGCTGTTTATAAAATAAATAATGTTTATGGTTGTATGGATGATAAAAATAAACTAAAAATAGTTAAAAAAAAAAAGGTTTTAAAAAAAGCTATAAAATGAAGATTATTTTGGTGTTTATTTTGCAAAAGTATTGTTTCACCCCTTCCTTTTTATCTTATTTGGTTTGAAAGTACCACAATACCCCTAATAACAACCAAATAAAATTCACTTTTTACAAATAAACTGTTTTTCGCTCCATACGGAGATTATCTTGTTGTTTAAATTTTTTAATTATTTTTACCAACATTTTATAAATTTTACCCTGTTTATAATTTTAGTTAGTTTATTAACCCCGTCCCATACCACCCCTAAATTAGACCAATTTCAATTATCAACCCTGTGCGACAATGAATAGAACACGATACGACACGAGGATTTGATAATTATAATATCATCAATATATATATATATATATATATATATATATATATATATATATATCATATTATATCTATATAAAATATTAAAGCAGAAGTCTAAAACGGCCTCTGGTACGATTCGCCTACGTGACATTTTCTGAATTAAAACGAGATTATTTTTGCTTACGTGTCATATTCTGAATTAAATTGGTATTATATTTTTGGGCCACATCAATTAATAAGTCAATATAGTTAGGTAAAAAACTTATCTTTTTAGATCAATAATCTATCCAATATAACTTTATATTTTAATTAAATAAATATACATACAAATAGTGCAGTTAATGATAAAAACATATCCAATCTAACTAATCAAATATAATACTATAATATATAGCACCGATCCAAGTCCAATAGGTACAAAATTTGAAATTTGAGATAAACTAATCAAACATATCGTAATTTGAAAATTTAAAAAAATGGCATTCATCAAATTTTGGTCAGTTTAGTCAAATTACATTTATAATATATATAATATTAATGTTAATTTTGTATGTATATTGAGTAATATATAATTATATATACTTGAATAAAGGTTTATTTATAATATTTTATAAATGATGATACTTTTTAATAAATAAATAAATAATAAAATAAATAGGGTATTAAAATTTTTTTACATGTGTAAGATATATTTATAAAAATAGATTTTAACCATTTTTTTAATAAGATAACAAATATGATTAATCTAGATTCACACGTATTTACATTTTCAAAAATATAACACAATTGAAAACTATATATTTACTTTTATATGGAGTAGTAATTTATATTAATTCAAAGATGTTTAATATAATAAAATTTATTAAAAAATCGCACAACGGGCGAGTAATAAAACTAGTAATATACTAAAACAGGCCTGAAACGAGTTGTAATGTGATTCGCTTAAGTGGCATTTTCTGAATTAAAACAGTGTTATTTTTTCATACATGTCATTTTCTGAATTAAAATGGTGTTATTTTGCCATCTATAAATATTCAACCATATATTTTAATTGTTTAGAAAATTTATCATTTTATACTTCATATCTAAGAAATAATCTTTTCAATATAATAAGTTAAATTTTTATAATTTTATGTACATCTTAATTTAAAATATTAGTTTAAGTAAAAACAAGAGTCAATTGAGCAATATGCCATAAATAGGGTCTTTATTAGGAAAATATCCACCCATCCTTCCAAATTGGCAAAATGTCTACCTCTCTTCCCTTGCCCCCTTTGCCCCTGTGCCCCACCACACGTGCCCCCCTGTGCCCCTTCTGTTTCAGCACCTTCGGTTTCAGCAACCCCTATTTCAACAGTTTTTTTTCGCGTCAGCGCTTCGACATCGGAGTTGCTGAAACCGTGTTGTTGAAACCGGATCTGTTTTTTTTTCTTTTTTCCTTTTTTTTCGCGTCACCACTTCGACACCGGGGTTGCTGAAATTGGAGTTGCTGAAACTGTATTGTCGGATATAAAATTTAGCCTGTGTGATGCTGCGGGTTAAGGTGGCCTTCTGTGGGTCAAACAACGATCTTGATCCTGGTGACGACTCGAGGACGAGTCGATTTCAAATGGAGGAGAATGATGTCATCCTCAAGCGGAAGAAGAAGGCTCCACCTTGGGAGTCGTTGAAGAAACGGCGTTAATTATTTTATTTTTTATATTTCTTGTTTTTAATATATTCTATTTTTAGTAACTCCTATGTTAGTTGGAGTCTAATTATAGAATTGCTTATTTTTAGTATTTCTTAGTTAGGTTAAATACGATGGTTAGGAGAGTCTATCCTTTAGACTTTCTTAATTATCATATTTTATTATTTTCTATATTAGGATTTTAGATTAAATTCAATTAGTTAGGATATAGTTTGGCTTCGCTCTAAGGAAGCCAACCAAACCCTAGTTCTTAGACTATTTATATGCTTTCATTCATTTAATAAAAATTAGATTGAATAGAATTGGAGAAACCCTTGGCTAAGGGTTCTCCGATATCAATCCAAAAACGCTTCGGTTTGCATTGTCAATCCAAAACACATCTCGTTGATTACTTTCCACATTACACTTTTAAAATTCCATTTTTTGAGTTCTTGTTGTAATTTGCCGTCCATTACAAGTGGAGGGCTGAGCTAGTACGTTTTAGGGTAGAGTTTTGTGATTGAATTAGTCACGCCGTCGTCTCTTGAAGTCAACGCGAGGAGTGGCTTGATCAATTGATTAATTGGAAGACTGATCGAATTGTAGCAAGGATTAATTAATTGTCCTTACTAATTAACTAGTTCAAATGCGGTCGGCGGTAGCGTGAGCATTGATCAGAGGCGACAACCATCGGCTGTGCAAGTTAAGCCGACGTAATTAATTCGGCATCAATTCACAGAAATACGAGAGCATACGTAAGATCGGGCCAACAACAAAGTTGTTATTTTTTATTCGAAGCCCACAGACGAAGGATCGAGAATAGAAACGTGTCACTATGCGGGATTCGAAACCCACATAGTTGCGCATAAGCACATCGCTCTACCATTGAGCTAAGAGGCTTTTAAAGGAGATTTTTAAAGGAGATTTAAAGCAATGAACATCAAAATTCATTGCAGTCCGCATTTCAGCAATTGCTAAAACGGGGTTGCTGAAACCAGAGTTAGCTTTTTTTTTCGCGTCACCACTTCAACACCGGAGTTGCTGAAAGCGTGTTACTGAAACCGGAGTTGCTTTTTGCTTTTTTTTTTCTTTTTTTTTGTTGAAACCAGAATTGTTGAAACCGTGTTGTTGATCGAACACACTTGTGTGTAAGATATAGTAGCTCATACAATTGTATAAGAATTTGGTAAAATATTATCTTAAGCATATATTGCTATATTATCTTGTAAAAAGATATCGATATATAACTAAATTGGGTAAAATATTATCTTAAGCATATATTCTATATTGATTAATTGGATAAAAAATTAGAATATTTAAGTACCAACATTTTTGCGCGGTTTTTGTAATATTAATATTCATTTGATATTAAAAAACATAAAAAATAGGGGGGTTACTAGAATGTTGTTATAATATTAATATGGATGTACAAGATATATGTATATTTACTTAGATAGAATTTTACCTTTTAGATAAGATCTTATTCTTGGAGACCAAGGAGATTACTTCTATATATATTGTATTTGGTGAATTCCTTAGAACACACAATTGAATACAATAAAAATAAAAACGCTAAGAGCGTAATGCGATTAGGAATGAATGTCCTTACAAAACGCTAAGAGCGTAATGCGATTGGTTTACTGAACAATTCATAAGATATCCAATAAGTAGAGGATTAGATGGAAATTAGTTGAAAGCTCTAAAAATATCTCGACCTGTAGTTCGAGTGTACAAAGAGAGATATATTACAATGTGAAGACAAATGATCTTTTCATCTTTGATTAGATTGTGAAAGGATATTAAGTCCAGAAGTACCATATCTTTATAAAATTGGTGATTTATATGCTAAATTGAGGGGGAGAAAAGTTGTACTCTTTTCCTTAACTTTGGTTTTTGTCCCATTTGGGTTTTTCCAAAGCAAGGTTTTTGTAAGGACTGGGATTTTTAAAGATATTATTTATATAAATTATAGATTTTATTCTAATTTAAATTTCATTAAGTTCTAAGACTCCGAAAATTTTTGAAAGTTGCGTACTCAAGTAACTGGTTTATTTTATTTTCTCGAGACCAATTCCGGCATAAACTTGTTATCTAAATTTGAAAATGAAATTTATTCCGCTGTATTCTTCCGAGGCTTTGAAATATTTACGGGTTTCGTTATTTAATTCGGATTCGAATATTTATTTTAAATTTATTTTAATTGTATCGGGTTAAGATTGAAAAGCGGGTTTCTGGATTTATTTTCGGGTATTAAATTTGACTTTTATATCCACTCTCACACTCAACATCTCTTACCCCTCTCCCTATTCTAGCTGGTAACCCAACCCCACTTCCCTACCTTCCATTTCACTGTTCGTTCCCAGCTATACTACCCTCCTCACCTCTTCTTTTACCTCAGAAGTCCCACACCCAAAACCTTCATTTCACACCCAATCTATCCTCCATACATCACCCACTTGCTTCACCTTCAAAGCAAGCTCCTCTCTCCTCTCTTTCTCCTTCACAAAGAGTCACAAAACAGCCTTTCCCTCTTGCTTTCCGTCAAGCCAAACCACTCAAACACAGCTTTCCTTGTCTTTGATTCGAGCCACCACCATCGGGCCCTTTCTCTTTCACCACCAGCTGAGCACCACTACCAGCTCCCTCTCCTCGCCAATTGTCGTCGTCCAACAACCACCAGCTTCCCCTCATCGTCGTCAGAAAATCGAGCTCCCTGTTTCGCCGCGAAGAAGACGACATTCGTTTCTCCTCGCTCCCGTGAAGTATCCAAGCTCCTCCTCCCTCCGAGCAGTAGCAGCAGTGACTAGGAGTCCCCGTCGAAGCCCAGGAGCCCCCTTGAAGCCAGGCCGAGTCGTATTCTCACCCAACTTCCCTGATTTTTCGGTTCCACTTCGGTAAGCTCCAAACATCCCGTTTTTTACTCGAATATGTGCAAAGCTTGAACTTTAATCCCCCCCCCCCTTCACTCTCCCAGGCTAAGTACTGTTCGAGTTCACCTTCGTCAGAGCCAAATCGAGCCCATTGGACGTTTTTCCGGCGAGAACTTCGAATCGCAGTGAGCTCGTCTTCTCTCTTCTTCCTTACTGCGTTTGAGTTCTTTTGTGTGGATTGGGGTCGGGGGAAAGACTGTAGAGTAGTAGGGAGTGGATTGGGCTAGAAATGAAGCTCCGGCGAGAGCTCGGTTCCTCCTCCCCTTCTCCCGTTTCAAGCCGTGACCAGAGGTTGAAGACACGGTCCAGGCCCCGGTTTTCTTCTTTTCTTTTTCCTTACCTTCTGGTCCGGTTCAAGCAAAAAAAAATGGGGGACCGGTTCACTAAATTAAATCTGAGAGTTGGGTTGTGGGCCGGGTCTGGGCTGGCAAGTGGATCCGGATTGTGGATTGTTGTTTGGGCCTTCTTTTGTTTTGATTGAGAATTGGTAAAAAAATGTGGTTTTATCTATTTATTTACATATTATTATCTTAAGTGCTATAAAATTATTTAATTAGTTATTATGAAATTTATTCTGATTTATTTATTTAATTAATTAATTCTGCAATTTATTTATTATAAGATTATTTAAAAATGCGTTTAATTGGGCATTTATTTAATTGGTTATATATTGTTTTAAAGTTGTTAGTGTGAATACCTAACTCATTGACTTGTTAATTCTCTATTACTTAATAAATTATTTATATGTTTTGAAATAATTATTCACTTATTTAATTTGCTTTATTGAGATTTATTTATGTGAACAACTTATTTGTTAAGAATTGTCATTTAAATGGTTAATTGAATTATTTAAGTTGTTTAAAGTATTTCTAAATGTCAGAACCATTTTTATGACTTGACTTGTTGAAATGGATTTAAAAAGAGCTTTAAATGTTTGATAAAAGCTTTTTGGATAAATAATATTTTAACGGAAAGTATTTGACGGATTGACCTAACTTGGACTTGATTGACTTAACTAGGATGTTTCGATTCTGAATTGGACTTTGATTATAACTTCATTATGAAAATGGCTTGGACTGAGAACTGGATCGGTATTATGGAAATTTGAAATGTTGGCATGACGAAACTGATATGAGATATTACGAGACGAGATGAGATATTGAAAATGAGATGATAATGTTGATGCTGATGAGATAATGTCGGGATGTGAAAATGAGATGTTTTAACCTATCTACTTTTATGGAGTTTTTATGTGTGTTTATTATGCTTAGTGTAAGTAGACTTAGACTTATAAATGTTTATTCATATTTACTAGGTGATCTCTGATCTGTTTGGATTGCTTACTCTTGCTGCTTTACTTTGCTGTTCGGCGCCTCCAGGTAAGTCCTCCGGGGCTTACTCAAGTTAGAACCTCATGCCTGATGTGTCATATAGTGTGTAGGTGTTGCATCCTGCATATTCATGTAGTATCATGCTTAGGTTGCACAAATTAATCGAGCATCCGTATTCTCTTTCCGTATGGTAGAACGACCGTTAAATTGTGAGTCCTAGAGTCATTTGCTAGGGTCATAGGATAGTCCAGTCACATCGGGCTTTGTCCTCATCGAGTCAGAATGTTAAATTGACGAGCATGACTATTGATACTATTGATGATGTTGTGGTATTGAACGCGACCGGTTCCCGCACTAACGAGCATGGGTGCGGGAGTATAAAACGCGGTCGGTTCCTGCACTAACGAGCATGGGTGCGGGAGTAGAAGAGGGACATGCCACTTGGCATTCTGTGCGGGATCCCATTTAATCGCTTTTTGCATACATATAAACTGTTAGCATGCTTGTGTGTTTAATATTTCCGCACTGCATTAGAGCATCCTTTATTTAGGTATAGGCACATTATATGTCCTTAGCGAGGTCTTCAAGGCCCGCATGAGTGGCTCGACCTTGACTTCGTGGTATAGTTTCAGGTACCCGTTCCCTTGCTTGATTTCGTGTTGTTATGACGGGGGTATCTTATGGCGCAATTGGAGGGAGAATCTGACTATGAACTACACACTTTCGCTACTTTACATTTTCTCATATTTGGTTTTGACCCGGCCATGCCGTGGAAATTTGTATTATGAGATTTCCTTCTCTATGCTTTTCAAACATAAAACGTTTTGAGTGACTTAGACAAGTAGGACAGGTTCGGAGTACCCAACGGTCCTATCGTGAATTTAGGGTGCGAAATCCCTTCTTTGAGCACTAAAAACTTTGTTTTAAAACTCAACTCGTACTCGAATTGCAAGATCCGAACGAAGGTATCCAATCCTTCGAAACGTAACCCAAATATTTATAATTGGGCCGTTACAAAGGTGGTATCAGAGCTTGGGTTGCGCGATTCGAGTACAAATGTGTTGAAGTATGATTTTGATAATCGCCTAATGTTTTTAAAGGATTTAAAAGAGTTTTAAAGGGCAAAATGAATTTAATATGGCTAAATTAATGAACATAGCTTAATAAAATTGACTTAAAGTATGGAAAACCGGAAAAAGGGAAATCGAGTGGGTAGAAAGGCGATAGACCATCCCTATTGGATGTAGACTTGGGAAAGGGTAGGCGAAACTTAGCCTTGTACTTTACAGAGGGCCTGGAAGACTCCAAGGAGTTTGCACCATGGTGGTTGGAGTAGCAGGGTTAGAATGTAGAGGCTGAGAGGATAGTTGCCCCTCCGGTCAGTTGCCCCTTGAAGGGCAACTTCTAGATAGCTTATGTGATTTTATGAAAATTGAGCCCGAGTGCGATCCCGCTCGAAGGGGATTAGAATAATTATTGATAATTGATGTTGTGTTGAGTGTTGTCCTCCTTAAACAAGAATTCGAATTGTTGATATGTTAATATCTATTGGCTACGAGTTGAACTTCTGTGTGAACGGAATAGCGGGAGAGTCCTTCCTTACTCTGTAGTCGGGATTTCAGTACTTGTAAAGCAATCTTTTCCATTATTCAACTGTCAGTGACATTTTCTTTCATTTTGCCTTCCGTTCAACAGATTTCTAAGGTTGACAATTGTCGAAGAGTGTATTCCTTTCATTTCGTTTCCTCATCTCTCGTGTTCTTAAATGATGTCTTAACGATTCCTTCATTTTCCTTCTTTTCCTTCCTTTTCCTTTCCTTTCTTTTCTCTCCTTTACTATTCTTTTCTTCTTCTTCTTTTTCTTTAATCCTCTTCGATAGATGTTTTTATCGAGTCTTCTCTATGATATTACCGTCTTCCACGGGAAATTGGGTTGGGAATCTAATCAAATTCGGGATTTCTGTTCGGGTGCATTGATTACTTGGGTGTGTGATGGAGTATGGTACTTGACGCCATAGGTCATGCCACGAGTTAATTAATGTACTAGAATATCAACTTCAAATAACCTAAGTTTCTCTATATGATTCTGAGTCTAATGGGATGAATTGTTTTGTCGAATCATCCCTCTCGATTCTTGCGATGGTCAACGAGTGTCTTCTTATCACGAGACTCTGTCCACAGCTCGACCACTCTTAGTCGGGAAAACAATTTGGGTACTCTTTTCGCTTACCCAAATGATTCATGCAAGCATTCCACGGGAAATGAGCTCTTGAGTCAGTGAGTTGATGTTGCCCTTGGAGATTTCTGTTTGGTTATCATTGTAGTCCCATCTGTGATTACATGACCTGATATGACCTTATGATAAATACATGTCCTATTCAGATAATTGTTAATTTGAACATGTCTCCCTATATCGTTGTCATTCTCGGGCTGGGGCCTCATCTTTAGTCTCGTTATCCTTAGTTTTAGTCCATATTTGACTCCGTAAGGAATCCGGGTTGTCCTCCTTTGTCTCTCCCCTATCTTCGTTAGCTTAGAACCTCTCTGTTATATTTTTGGAACGAACGACGACATGAGAAAAAGAACAACCAGCCGGATAGCACCAGAGCGGCGCAGCGGAAGCATGGTGAGCCCATGACGGAGGGGAAACCCTGTCGTTGATCCGTCAAAGTAAACTCAAACATATGACTAGTATAGTAATAAGTAAGAGGTCGATCCACAGGGAGATTTGTTATTCAAATGTGATTTAAGATGCTGATTTAGTAACCAAGTGAGGGTGTTTGTGAAAGCAAATGCGAATTATGAAAGAAAAGAGTAAATGATTGTGATTCAAACAATTGAGAGAAGTAGTTCTACCTACAATTTTCCACTTTATTTGGTTGAAGCGATCCTTGTAACTTCTTCTCGTCCTATTAAGCTTCCTATGAATGCCCTTGTCCCGACCTAATATAGTTACTAGTCCAATCAGTCCTAGCAACCCTTATCAATCGAACAGTCCCTAAAGAAGGATTTAACCCAATTGATAGCTTTAAGTTCAGAGATTAGCCAAGGTATTTGCAGTCCCTAAAGAGGGATTTAACAACACATCCAACTTCCTACCTATCCAATTAGTTCAATCAGCCCTAAAGGGATAAGTTTGCTACTTGGGTTAAGGTTCACAATCAGGAATCTACAAAACCCTAGCAATTGAATTGATCTAACTAGTTGGCCAGACAAGATAGAACAAAACAATAATCAACAAGCGCAAAGAAGTTGAAGCATTCAAATATAGGAAACAAAGAACGAGAATTAGAAACTCACAATCAATCCAAACAAAGCGTCAAACTGTAGGCAGAACAGATGAGTTTAGTTCCTCATGGAAGACATCGCTCAATCTCTAAATTGTTTGATGAACGTAGAATGAAAATGAAGTGGAAACCTAAGGCTAAGCCCTCTCTAAAATCGTCCACAGAGTCGGCCTCCAAAAGATAGATAAATAGGTCTTGGATAGAAAAAACCGTCATTGCGAAAAAACCTTAAATGCGTCGCTGCAGTACTAATGCGGCGGACGCAGCATAATGCGGCGGCTGCTGCATTGGTCTTTTACGAAAAATCTTCTTTGAATCAGCTCTCGACGTCAACAGGAAAGTTGTAGCTCTCTGAAAGAGCTTTCCAACGCATGGTCATAATAGTCGATCGGACAACCGAGGCCTCCAGAAAGTGCAAAAATAAGTTCAGCATGTATGGCGACAACTTCTGCAGACTTGTTCTTCGTTTAGGCTCGCTTCTTTTTCTCAGGACCTCTTTAGATCTTCATGTAAGATTCCTCGATCAACTATACATCCTCATCTAATGTTTCATCAACCCATGTCTCCTCCTCGGATCCACAGTTACCTGAAATAATCAATAAAACGTGTAGATTCCGACTCCACCAACATAGAGAGCAAATATGCAAATTGTGCTTAAACCATGCATGATATGCATCTTAACTAAGTTAAATGAAACATATTATGACCATCTAAATGCATGCTATCAGCCCATAACCCACAAATCTCAGAACTGATGTTGTCCGCAGCCTTGGAGGATGAGTACGCGGTGGATTCGTAGATATGCCTTATGAAAGGGGGCATTCCCAATTCAAGCTACTAAACTCCCTTATGATGATTAAGAATGATGATTATGTGCAATAGGCCTAGATGTGTTCTGATTTTGATGCGTTGATGTTGTTAATATTGATATTTGAGTTGTTGGTGAGTATGGTCTAGCTTCCCTTGCATATGAGGCATGGGTTAGTGATGATAGTGAGTAGATGGTTGTTGAGGTGTCAGCATGTTTTGACGTAGTGGGTATGCTTGATGATCTTCCTTTCTTCTCTTTCCTGTACTTTCCTTTTCCTTTCTTCCCTTTTCTTCTCGTTTCTTCTCTTAAGGATTAGGGTCCCATTTGCAGTAGGATTAGAGGGGTGTATAGGAGGACTAGAAGTCGTAGGTTCCGATCATTGATGAAGAGAGATAGGAACAGAGGTAGGAGACATTGGTTTAGGCAAGACCGAGAGAGTTTCTAGGACTGGTAGAAAACGGTGGTTAGGAATTTTCAGATGAGCCTTCTAGGTTGGCCTTAGATGGAGTATAGGATGAGAATGGCAAGATTTTCCGAATTAAGGTTGTAGTGTAGGCGAGTAAAGTTGGATGAAGGATAGAGTAAATTCGTTTAGGCATCCTTGAGGGAAGATATGAGTAGACTGGGCATGTTTAATTTAGGAGCTCTCATAGAGAGGATGTGATAATGGGTAGGTTGTCGTACTAGGAGTAATAGCAAGGTTGTAGAGGAGCGAATTGTGGATGATGTCAATGCTTAGGTGACTAGGGTGGCTTGAGGAGTTGTAGACCTTGGGACTTAGGTTATTCGTACCGTGAGTAGGAACGACCTTGGTAAGGAATGAATTATGGATATCGATAAGGTTTGAGTGACTAGGACTGCTTGCAAATTTGTGGACCTTGGGATTCGAGTTGTTTATATGATAAGGGGACAGGATGTGAGATCGATATTGAGGTTTGCTACTGGGAATTGAGGATACTTGCTAGAATTGCGATTGGAGGAATAATAGAGGTGATTGAATGTTTTTAGAATAGGAAGAAATTGTAATTGGGATGCGTGATAGTGATTGAATGTTGAGGTGCTAGGAAAAGAAAAATGAGATTTGAGGAAAGGCCTATAGCAAAGAAAATGTATCGTTAAGGGTGATCATGAGTTTGATTGATTGGGTTTAGAGATAGGAAGATTCTGAATGACGAATGTGGAAACTAGTCCAGGTAGTGGAGATTGGGAATTTTATAGGTTGGAGAATTGTGGGAGTTTTGGTAAAATTACAATGCTGTGGATAATTCGGATCATGATGGCATCAAGTTTCCTTGGGAATAATGGTCGATAGATAGAGGATTTGAGCCTGAAGTGTCGTGTTTAAGAATTGGTAGCTTGATGTAATTTAGGAAAATGCCGAGATGAGGATTTCAGAGCAGGACGATTTGAGGGTTTTGAATGGTTAAGATTTAGTAAGATTTGGAATGGGAAATCGGTATGGTGCACCGGGGCTCGTCTTTATGTTTTGGGAAATGAATTGCTATGGTTTGGATCGATTGGGTCTTAAGAGCTAGATAGGTAGGATGTGTTGTGGGTTACCTGGGATAGACGTGGGTGATGAGGAACTTGGTGATTCGTGGTTGAGAGTTAGCACTAGATGGTCTTCTGCGTTGGCGCTTGTCGAGAGTAAGTTGTTGTGTAGATACTAGTGAGATAAGATGCTTGTGTTGTTTGGGGTACGAGAGTAGCTTAGAAGGTGAACCCTTTTTAGGAATGTCCAAGATATAGGGGTGAGAATGTCGTGTGTAAAGAGGCTTAGTAGGAATTGGTTTCTTAGAGGTGGTTGATTGGTGAGAGTGTTTAGTAGGGTGGGAAGTGTGATCAGGGTAGCAAGGTGATTTGAGAGGTCTTTTGAGAGATGATAGTCATATGAATGCTTGAGAGCCTAGGACGAGTAAGCAAGATTGTTACGGAAACCCTTAGTACAAGGTTGTGCTTGATAAGGAGCCTGTGTAGATGGTCGATGTGTTGAGCTTGGCGGAATAGGAAATTTGGGCGATTGGAAACTCCGAGTTATGGGCTTTAGATGGTGGAGTAAAAGGTTAGGAAATGAGGTCGAGATAATGAAGTAGATTGATCCTTAGTTGGCTTGATGGCATAAGAGTTGGGATACCTAGTAATTGGCTTGGGATGTAGGCCTTGAATTGCGGATGGTTATGTGACTAGAGAGTTTGTATATGAGCGGGATGAAATAGTATTTAGAACTAGTATCGGATATGAGTTGGTAGATCTAGGTGAGGTTAATCGTGATGTGAAAGATGATGGATAGTGGTCCAGTCTTGTTATAGTTAGTAATTATAGGCAAGTGTTTCCGAGGATGTGACCTAGTGTTAAACGTTACTTGGGACCGAATATTGTGCAGATTCTGTACCATATACCATAGTGAGGACAGTTAGTAGTGATAGAACTTTTCGGCCTAGATGAGTACGGTGTTTATGTCATTTTGGGTATGTGAGTAGCTTAAGAAATGAACCCTCACTTGCGATATTGAGGATACGGAATGTGAGAATGTAATTATGTGAGGATGGCAATATGAGTTGGTTCTTTAGAGGTGGATTAGAAATAAGGGTGCTTATTCATATGGGAAGTATGATAAGAGTATTGGAGCGATTTGAGAAATTGTAGAGATAATGATCGGAAGGATTTTAAGGGAACAGAGAGAATGAACAAATTTGGGAAGAAGCACCTAGATTGAACGTGTACTTGATAGAGGTTTTGATAAGAGTATGTAATATTGGGATCGATCTATGATTGCTTAGAGAATTATAATTTTAGAATACGTGTGTTCTAGCTGATTAGATGGAAGGCGAGATTGTGAGCTTGAGATCTTGTGCTAGGTGATTCTTAGCGGACTCGTTGACCTGAGCTTGGAGAGATATAGTGGATGAATTGGGACTAGATTTTGACCTTGAGACTTTTGGAGAATGAAATTAAGGAAGATGCCTATGAGTTTTATTCTAAATGGAGCGAGATGCGGTTGTATTTGGAAGCTGTAGCATGTTTGAGTGACTGAACCTAGCTTAGACTTGACCTTGACTTCGGGAGTTGGTGGTGGTGTCCTGTTCTGATTGTTGACGATATACAGATTTCCTGATTTTCCTTGTAATTGTTGGTGATGTTACCTGTTGAGGGAGAGACTTGATGTGATAGGCCCTTTTTTGTGTGATGATGTGTAAAGTATGATGGTATTTTGCTATATTTGATGTGGTTCTTGTTATGATGTACCCTCCGGGTTGATTGGTTATCTGGTATACGAGATTATGCATTTTTCTAACTTATGATCCATGACATGATTGAGACTGATAGAATTAACACCGACTCTGCAAACGGAAACTAGGAAGAAAATATGGGATTAGCCCTTAGGTGGATGACTCTACCTCTTGAGTTCTGAGACTTGCTTGACTAACTTGAGATTTTTGAAAGATTTTGGGTTGGTTAAAGAGAAAGGAAGTTTCGCTTGGTTTTAAAATGGTTTTAGTCTCGGGGACGAGACTTGTTTTTAGAGGTGAATAATGTAAGGACTGGGATTTTTAAAGATATTATTTATATAAATTATAGATTTTATTCTAATTTAAATTTCATTAAGTTCTAAGACTCCAAAAATTTTTGAAAGTTGCGTACTCAAGTAACTGGTTTATTTTATTTTCTCGAGACCAATTCCAGCATAAATTGTTATCCAAATTTGAAAATGAAATTTATTCCGCTGTATTCTTCCGAGGCTTGGAAATATTTACGGGTTTCGTTATTTAATTCAGATTCGAATATTTATTTTAAATTTATTTTAATTGTATCGGGTTAAGATCGAAAAGCGGGTTTCTGGATTTATTTTCGGGTATTAAATTTGACTTTTATATCCACTCTCACACTCAAAATCTCTTACCCCTCTCCCTATTCTAGCTGGTACCCCAACCCCACTTCCCTACCTTCCATTTCACTGTTCGTTCCCAGCTATACTACCCTCCTCACCTCTTCTTTTACCTCAGAAGTCCCACACCCAAAACCTTCATTTCACACCCAATCTATCCTCCATACATCACCCACTTGCTTCACCTTCAAAGCAAGCTCCTCTCCCCTTTCTTTCTCCTTCACAAAGAGTCACAAAACAGCCTTTCCCTCTTGCTTTCCGTCAAGCCAAACCACTCAAACACAGCTTTCCTTGTCTTTGATTCGAGCCACCACCATCTGGCCCTTTCTCTCCTATTCTTCGCCACCAGCTGAGCACCACTACCAGCTCCCTCTCCTCGCTAATTGTCGTCGTCCAACAACCACCAACTTCCCCTTATCGTCGTCAGAAAATCGAGCTCCCTGTTTTGCCGCGAAGAAGACGACATTCATTTCTCCTCGCTCCCGTGAAGTATCCAAGCTCCTCCTCCCTCCGAGCAGTAGCAGCAGCGACTAGGAGTCCCCGTCGAAGCCCAGGAGCCCCCTTGAAGCCAGGCCGAGTCGTATTCTCATCCAACTTCCCTGATTTTTCGGTTCCACTTCGGTAAGCTCCAAACATCCCGTTTTTTACTCAAATATGTGCAAAGCTTGAACTTTAACCCCCCCCCCCCTTCACTCTCCCAGGCTAAGTACTGTTCGAGTTCACCTTCGTCGGAGCCAAATCGAGCCCATTGGACGTTTTTCCGGCGAGAACTTCGAATCGCGGTGAGCTCGGCTTCTCTCTTCTTCCTTACTGCGTTTGAGTTCTTTTGTGTGGATTGGGGTCGAGGGAAAGACTGTAGAGTAGTAGGGAGTGGATTGGGCTAGAAATGAAGCTCCGGCGAGAGCTCGGTTCCTCCTCCCCTTCTCCCGTTTCAAGCCGTGACCAGAGGTTGAAGACACGGTCCAGGCCCCGGTTTTCTTCTTTTCTTTTTCCTTACCTTCTGGTCCGGTTCAAGCAAAAAAAAATGGGGGACCGGTTCACTAAATTAAATCTGAGAGTTGGGTTGTGGGCCGGGTCTGGGCTGGCAAGTGGATCCGGATTGTGGATTGTTGTTTGGGCCTTCTTTTGTTTTGATTGAGAATTGGTAAAAAAAAAAGTGGTTTTATCTATTTATTTACATATTATTATCTTAAGTGCTATAAAATTATTTAATTAGTTATTATGAAATTTATTCTGATTTATTTATTTAATTAATTAATTCTGCAATTTATTTATTATAAGATTATTTAAAAATGGGTTTAATTGGGCGTTTATTTAATTGGTTATATATTGTTTTAAAGTTGTTAGTGTGAATACCTAACTCATTGACTTGTTAATTCTCTATTACTTAATAAATTATTTATATGTTTTGAAATAATTATTCACTTATTTAATTTGCTTTATTGAGATTTATTTATGTGAACAACTTATTTGTTAAGAATTATCATTTAAATGGTTAATTGAATTATTTAAGTTGTTTAAAGTATTTCTAAATGTCAGAACCATTTTTATGACTTGACTTTTTGAAATGGATTTAAAAAGAGCTTTAAATGTTTGATAAAAGCTTTTTGGATAAATAATATTTTAACGGAAAGTATTTGACGGATTGACCTAACTTGGACCTGATTGACTTAACTGGGATGTTTGGATTCTGAATTGGACTTTGATTATAACTTCATTATGAAAATGGCTTGGACTGAGAACTGGATCGGTATTATGGAAATTTGAAATGTTGGCATGACGGAACTGATATGAGATATTACGAGACGAGATGAGAAATTGAAAATGAGATGATAATGTTGATGTTGATGAGATAATGTCGGGATGTGAAAATGAGATGTTTTAACCTATCTACTTTTATGGAGTTTTTATGTGTGTTTATTATGCTTAGTGTAAGTAGATTTAGACTTATAAATGTTTATTCATATTTACTAGGTGATCTCTGATCTGTTTGGATTGCTTACTCTTGCTGCTTTACTTTGTTGTTCGGCGCCTCCAAGTAAGTCCTTCGGGGCTTACTCAAGTTAGAACCTCATGCCTGATGTGTCATATAATGTTTAGGTGTTGCATCCTGTATATTCATGTAGTATCATGCTTAGGTTGCACAAATTAATCGAGCATCTGTATTCTCTTTGCGTATGGTAGAACGGTCGTTAAATTGTGAGTCCTAGAGTCATTTGCTAGGGTCATAGGACAATCCAGTCCCATCGGGCTTTGTCCTCATCGAGTCAGAATGTTAAATTGATGAGCATGACTATTGATACTATTGATGATGTTGTGGTATTGAACGCGACCGGTTCCCGCACTAACGAGCATGGGTGCGGGAGTATAAAACGCGGTCGGTTCCTGCACTAACGAGCATGGGTGCGGGAGTAGGAGAGGGACATGCCACTTGGCATTCTGTGCGGGATCCCATTTAATCGCTTTTTGCATACATATAAACTGTTAGCATGCTTGTGTGTTTAATATTTCCGCACTGCATTAGAGCATCCTTTATTTAGGTATAGGCATATTATATGTTCTCAGCGAGGTCTTCAAGGCCCGCATGAGTGGCTCGACCTTGACTTCGTGGTATAGTTTCAAGTACCCATTCCTTTGCTTGATTTCGTGCTGTTATGACGGGGGTATCTTATGGCGCAATTGGAGGGAGAATCTAACTATGGACTACACACTTTCGCTACTTTACATTTTCTTATATTTGGTTTTGACCCGGCCATGCCGTGGAAATTTGTATTATGAGATTTCCTTCTCTATGCTTTTCAAACATAAAACTTTTTGAGCGACTTAGACAAGTAGGACAGGTTTGGAGTACCCAACGGTCCTATCGTGAATTTAGGGTGCGAAATCCCTTCTTTGAGCACTAAAAACTTTGTTTTAAAACTCAACTCGTACTCGAATTGCAAGATCCGAACGAAGGTATCCAATCCTTCGAAACGTAACCCAAATATTTATAATTGGGCCGTTACAGTTTTTAACGAGGCAACTCCCCTCACAAGGATGGATGGTATATCCCAAATTCAGAAAGAAATAATTCATGCAAAGATGGATTATTTAAGCATGAAGTTTTTGGACCTGTAGCTCCAACATTGAAAAGTGTAGTATCAATTGGTTTTAAGTGAGTGTTCGTACAAAGGAAAATATAAAGCCAAATTGATTGCACAAAAGCCTATTAAAGGTTACATGAGAATTCACCAAGAGTGAATATAATTTTGGCTCCAAATGTAAATGATGGATGTTGTAGGTGCATACCCATATAAATGGAAAGAATTGATTGAAAGTGCCTGAAGCATTATTATCAAAGTCCTGTCACGTGCAGTTGGTTAAAGATCCTTATTAGAGTACCTGAATTACCTATAATTGGGAAAGTGGTGACATTTTATTAGGCCCTGAAGTACCATACAAAGTTGTACTCTATTCCTTAATCTTGGTTTTTTATCCCACTGGGTTTTTCCAAGGTAAGGTTTTTAACGAGGCAACTTAAGCACCATTTAATACATCAGATCCTCCAGATCAACAATGAAAAGCACACTAGGTCCTGAAGTACCTTATGCTTGTGCATCCAAAGCAGCTCAACGCCAGTACATAGAAGTCAAGCGCATCAAAGTCAATCACGAAGACATTCCAGCTCATGAAGACGGCGACATTGAGAGGAATGAGAAGACTTCAAGGAGGATGTTGAATTTAGGGGGAGTATACACGCACTACACTCTTTTTCCCTTCGATCAGGTTTTATCCCACTGGGTTTTCTTGACAAGGTTTTTAATGAGACAGAACAACAAGAGCGTACATAGAAGGCTGCACTCTTTTTCCCTAAGCTATAGTTTTGTCCCATTAGGTTTTCCTAGCTAAGTTTTTTAACGAGGCAGTCAGCGGAATAAAGATTGTACATCCAAGGGGGAGTGTTATAATATTATTATATATGGATGTACAAGATATATGTATATTTACTTAGATAGAATTTTACCTTTTAGATAAGATCTTATTCTTGGAGACCAAAGAGATTACTTCTATATATATTGTATTTGGTGGATTCCCCAGGACACACAATTGAATACAATCGCTTATTCTCCTCTTTATTTTTATGTTTTATTACAAATGTCCATATTTTCCGCATTTATTAGCATGTTATCCACCAATCTATTCATATTAGCTAAATGTCCACCGTGTTGCTGAAACCGGAATTACTAAAACCGGAGGTGCTGAAACCAGAGTTGCTGAAATCGGAGGTCCTAAACTATATATTAATGAGAGCTTCAGTATGATTTTGATATTCATTTTTTAAAGAGATAACTTATATAAATTTAGACAGAGTTGAAATGTAATAAAAAAAAATGTTGAAATGTAATAAAAATGTTGAAATACGCAAAAGGTTGCTATCTCTGCAAACCAATTTAGATAGAGTTGAAATGTAATAAAAATGTTGAAATGAACACAAACCAATTTAGACAGGTGTAAGCAAAATGCTTTTTGTTGTAGAGATGATCATCTGCCAAATGCCAAACAAGATCAAACACAAAGCCAAATCATCAATCAATGCACTGGAATTCATGGCAGACCATCAACCAAATGCCAAACAAGATCAAATACATAGCCAAATCCAACGCCAAACCCACCAATACATGCTTTCTCTAGATCGATCAATCGTCGCACCTCCAATCGGCACCGCTTTACCTCCAATGGCCTCCGCAAACCCATGGCTTTCCTCCGTTCATCTTCTCCCTCTCTCCGCTGCTCTCATGCTCTCCCTCTCGACATCTCTCACTCGCCCTCCTCCTACACTCCAGATCTGTCACTGAGTTTGCTCCCATGGCAGACGGACGACGACGCGGACGTGGGAGCCACCGGCCTCCTCTCCTCTCCCTCTTGTCGGAGTCTCCATCTCCGGCCTTCACTTTCTCGCCCGCCCTCGCTGAATCTGTTCAACTTCGGCTGGATCTGTTCAACTTGATTTGGCTTGGAAGCACTGATCTCGCCCCCTCTCCATCCGAGCAACGAACCACGAGACCAGGCGCCGGATCCGAGCCATAATGGACAGTAACGGCGGCTACGATTCCTCGATCTCGCCCCTCTCCGTCCGCTCCTTCATATTTGAATTGGAATCGGTGATTCGACCATTGAATTCAGATCTATCTCAATCGCCATTGAAATCAGTCGCTGTTCAGATCCCACCATTGAATCCGCTCAGGACTCCTGTAAAGAGGCGCTTGGACAGATCTCATTCAGATTTTGGTGAAGGGGGCACACGCGGTATGCGTTGGGATCAGTGTTCTAAAAAGCGCTAGGCGGATCCTAGGCGGTGAGGGGCCGCCTAGCGCCTAGGCGGTCAAGGCGGACGCCTAGGCTTGCTTAGGCGACCGTTTTAGCTTTAGGTGGAGGGGGGTTGCCTAGCGCCTAGACAGTGCCCAGGCGGCACCTAGGTGTGATTTTTAGAACAGTGGTTGGGAGAGATGGACAAAATCTCAATTTAATAAATTTGGTGGACACTCTCTTGATAAAGGCTAAAAAAAACCGATTTTGTAAATTAATTCTAAAAACAACTAAATTTTATACTCCGTATTATTTTTAATTAATGATAAGACTTTTTCAAGATGAGTTTAAATTTTATTTAACCTAGAAAAACGTACATGAGGGGATTGCATCTCCTATTTCAAGCGGACTTTAAATATGATCGAATTAGATAGCAATTTACGAGATGATATTTTGATCGGTCCAAAAACTTGAATCTTAGTTTTGATCCAACTCTAATTAAATTTGATAAACTTTGTATCTATATAATATTTGGTTCATTATTAATAACCCAATGTAATTTTGTCATCTCAATTAATGGGCTAGAAAACTTATCTTTTTAGATCAAATAATCTATCCAATATTTGATCAATTATTCTATGTTTTAGATCAAATTGGATATAATATATCTATATATCTATAAATAAATAATTATCATGCGTCAAGATTTTAAAAGATGATTAAGAAATATTTGGTCAATTATTCTACCTTTTAAATCAAATTGAATATAATATATTTATATATGGCTTTATTTTTGTGAGTCACGTCAATTTGGTTTTATTTTTTTGAGCTATGTCAATTAACAATCTAATATAATACTTAAATATAATAAAATATAATTTATTAACAAAACACACAACCGTGTGGGTAACAAATACTAGTCTATATAATATACTAAAACAGAGGCCTGAAATGGCCTCTGGTGCGATCTCGTGTCCATGGAATTTTCTGGATTAAAGCGGGATTATTTTTGCTTACGTGTCATTTTCTGGATTAAAGTGGTATTATATTTCTGGGCCACATCAATTAATAAACGAATATAATTAGGTAAAAAACTTATCTTTTTAAATCAAATAATCTATCCAATATTATTTTTGTAAAATATTATTTAATTTTGTAATCTAAAAAAATATAATATTTAATTACTCTACATCTACAACTTCTTAATATTTTCCCATGGTAAACGTCTCTTATAAGTTACAAAATATTATCAAAATCATAATATATAAACTACGTATAACATATAGCCATAAAAAATTGTTAGTATTCCAACCAATTTTATTAAAAACAAATAAATTCAAGTGAATATTCTTAGAACTTGAAATCTTGGATTAACGTTGAGTATTAGGGACCTAGGTAATGAATATGGAATGCTATCTTTTAAATTCATATCAATATAGATTACAAGTTTAACTCTTGATGTTTTATGGGGAAAGTAGGTTTGGATTATTTTGAAATAATTATTTTATATCTAAATATATTATTAAGAAAATATCGCATGTATTGTTTTAAACACAGTTTACGTAGAGCATATGATAACTTTTAAAATTTTATTTAGATAACACAAAAAAATGCCATTAAAAACATAGGTTTTGAAAGTTATATTTTTAGAGCATATGTTATCTATATATCTATATCTATATATCTATATAATATACTAAAACAGAAACATGAAACGGCCTCTGGTGCGTTTTGCCTACCTGACATTTTCTGGATTAAACTGGAGTTAATATCGCATACGTGTCATATTCTTGATTTTTTTTTAAAATCTGGTCCACCTCTTTTATGTCAATTAATGATAAAATCTATGAACTAGAGGACGCAAATCACTTATTTTTTAAGTGTCAAATCACCAGGTCACTTATCCAAAACCTGGGCATCAGTCTACATAAATCCTTTAACATTCCAAACCTAACAAATGATATATCTGAAAATATTTTAAATACTAAAAGCCAAAACAAAGATTCACTGACCTTTGCCACTTATGGCACTCAATCTGGGAACTTCGAAATAAAATCATCTTCCAAAAAAATTCTAACAATAATATAGCCTACACTCTTACTCAAACTATTGATAAAATTTTATGCTGGAAAAAAGAGGAAATAATAAACACTTCTCCTAAGCACACTAGACCTCGTCAGAAATTGAACTGGAAATACCCACCTAAAAATATTGTCAAAATAAATGTAGACGCTTCTGTAAAAAATGGGGTACAATCTCAAATTGGTTGTATCATAAGAAACAATCAAGGCCAAATAATTCGAATACATAAATGTAATGGTAAAACATATTATGTCATCCAAACAGAATGTTTTGCAATACTTGTAGGTATAAGACTGGCAGCAGAACTTGGAATACAGAGGACGATCATTGAAGGTGACTGTGCAATCATTATCAATGCCATCAACCAGGAAAACAACTCACCATGGGAGATTACACAAATAGTGAAAGAAATTCAAACTCTAAGCAAAGACTTTGAATTTATCAAATTCCAACACTGCTACAGAGAGGCGAATAGTGCAGCAGACTTTATTGCAAAATCTCGACTGAGCTGTAATTCTATCTTAAACTATAGCTGTGAATTTCAGAACATCATCATGTTTGATGATCATGGATACTTAGAAGTATCCTAAACTTTACCTACTGTAAAAAAAAAAATTAATGATAAAATCTACATTGACTTAGAGATAATTTAATAAAATAATACTCCGTAACAACTAAGTATTTTACCGGTTTGTTAATTTATTTAATTGAAAAAAATACATTTTGTTATGATCAATTCATATCAATATATATCTATATTGACGAGAAGGTTTTGATTGTTGATATGATAATTCAATATGAGTTTTGGATAGATTATTTGTATCGAATATGTTAATTATTTATTTAAATTAAAAAAATCAACTTTGTTGTATGATAATTTGCATCGAGTATATATATATATATGGGTGTTTTTGGATTCCATTTTATAAAATTAATAATACAATTATAAACTTCATGTAGTTGTAAGTGTTTTGTTAGCATAACCTAAATCATATTTAAAATAACATAAATTTAAAATTATATACATCTACATATCGTTTCATGATTAGTTGTAAGTGTTTTGTTAGCATAACCTAAATCATATTTAAAATAACATAAATTTAAAATTATATACATCTACATATCGTTTCATGATTAGTTTCGCTTAAGTATAGTATTTTTGTGCAATATATTCTAGATTAAAATGGGATTATCTTTTTGATTATTTGATCAACCTTATATCTATCCAATATTTGGTTCATTGTTAATAACCCAATATAATATTTCCATCTCAATTAATGGTCACACATATTTTTATAAATATTCAACTTTATGTTTTAATTAGTTAAAAAATTTATCTTTTTAGCTCAAATAATCTATCCAATACTTGGTCAATTATTCTACTTTTTATATCAAATTGAATATAATATATCTATATATAAAATTCAATATAATATATGAGGAGCTCATCCATTACGGAAATTAAATCACTTTGTTTTGCTCAAAATTGAAGTTTTTCCATTTTTCATATATTTATAGGACAAAATGTGAGTGTCGTATAATAGATTTGATTAATTATTTTGGTCAAAAGACTAAAGAGGGAAAGATGAAGGATGCATCCGTCGATGAAAAAATACTACGATTATTTTTATCGTTTAAACAATAAAATCTTATCATGAATATATATATATATATATATATATATATATATATATATATATATATATATATATTAATCAAATGACAAAATATCATTATAAAGATCTTTTGATTTTGAGCTATTTTTTTAAATACCATTATCAAGTTATAATTTCAAGCAAATCAATCAATATATTAATTACTTTAATATTTTACGTATCTAAACTACTTAATTGGAGTCATAAAGTCTTTGAAGATTTTCCTCTTGAATAAACTTTTTCATAAATAATGTAATAAATAAAATAATTAATAACTTAATTTCAGTCATAAATTTTATGAAGATACAAAATTTTATTTACCAAAATCACATATATATCATCATATGGGTTCAACCTAATTGCATCGATAATAACATAAATTAATAATCATTTTATATTCAATAAGATAAAATTTTATCAAATAATCTTCCCTAATTTTATTCAATCCCATAAACTTAGATTTAGAATTAAGATAAACATTACTATTAGAAAACTAGAAAAGGACCCATATTAAGCTCGATGCAAATTAATCCCTATATACTAGACCTGTCAAAACACAACCCGACCCGGTCGACCCGACCCGAACGCCCGAAAAAATTTCGACCCGAACCCGGGAATTTCGACCCGGAAATTTTTTCCGACCCGAACCCGAAAACCCGAAAATTTTCTGGGTAATCTGGGTTTCGACCCGGTGACCCGATTGACCCGGTAATTTTGACCCGATTTACCCATTTGACCCGATGACCCGATTGACCCGATTGATTTATAATTATATATGATTAAATTTTTTATGGAGATTCTAATTTATTACATTTTATAATTACAATCACTTGATATTTCATTTTTTTTAAGAAGATAAAAATTCTAAAAAATATTAAAACATTAAAACAATTCTATGCTTATTACTAATTGCATGAAATTATTTTTAAAAAATTATATGAAAATTTGATATTTTATATATTATTACATTTTATTAAAAATTACGAGAAATAATAAAAATCAAATATTTTAGATCAAATATAGTATATAATTAAAAGCACCAGAACTTATGAACAACATCTTTAACTTTAGAATTTTAAATTTATTGCAAAATTATCAAATCATGATTTTTTTAAATTTAAAAAAGAAAAAATTGACCAACCCGAAATCGACCCGAAATGACCCGAAAACCCGGTCAAACCCGTATTACCCGGGACCCGAAAATACCCGAAACCCGTATTACCCGGGACCCGAAGTGACCCGACCCGAACCCGACCCGAATGAACCGTTTGACAGGTCTACTTATATACCAATATATAAAAATAAGTTTATGGGATTAATTTCATCAAATAATCTTTAAACCCGCAAAATCTTGCAAATTTTTTAATATAAAGTTAATCCCATAAACTCATTCTTAAATAAATAAATCAAAACCTTGCAATTTTTTTAATATAAAAATATGTTCGATGACAAAAATTATATTGACTTATTAATTGATGTGACTTAAAAATACATGACTATATTAATCCACCTCATTTATGTTGAGCTTGCCTTTAATATTAATTAAAATTAATTTAAATAATAAATTCTTACTACTTCCGTATCAAAATAATTGGTCATTTGGCCAGTTTCACACTTTTTAAGAAAATTAAAAATGAAAAGAAGAATAGATAACATGTTAGCAAATAAATAATGTGAAAAAATGGACCAATGAAAAAAAAGAATAATATGGGAAGTTGGAGTATTAATAGAGTATCTTGAAAATCAAATACAATTAACGAGATAAATTGACAAAATTAGAAATTTTTATCATTAATGATGTTCAAAGGGACAAATATTTTGTTACATGAAAAAACGGCTCAAAGGCCAGTTATATTGATACGGAGGGAGTTTCATATGTGGGTTAGTGAAATTCTGAGAACATTTTTGTGATCTTTTACAAAATTATATAATCCACTTTATTTTTTACATCATTATCGATTATAATATTATTAGCTAAGAAAATATGTAAAAAAATATAGTTTAACAAAATAAATAAATTAAACATCATTTTATTTATTAAAAAACCGCACAACGGGCGGGTAATAAGACTAGTATAATACTAAAACAGAGACGTGAAAATCCTATGTGGCGGGCTCTGGTGCGATTCGCTTACGTATCGTTCTTTGGTGCAATCTGGTCTGGGTTTTTTGACACGTCAATTAATGAGTATCTAATATATTTAAGTCACATTGAATAATGACTCTATCTATTTATCCATGTATTATCCTATGTGTTTACCTTCATTGATTATTATAATTAATTTGTATATCTTATAAGTGGTTATAAATTGCATCATTTAAATTATTAAACTTATCAATATGCGTTGTTACAATTAATTTTTATATCTTAAAGTGTTTACAAAATCTTCTATTTTTTTTATCAATAATATCTAAAAAATCACATAAAAATATAAAACAAAATATTCTTTTAGCATTGTTAACGACATAGATGAGTTGACAAGAAACTACCTATGTTGAATAAATGTTGCAAGTCTGAATTCTAAAAATGAAGTAGCTTTAAAATTGGCTTAAACTTTGTATTAGAAGATGAATCTTTTAACCTTATTATATAATAATAAAATAAACCTAACATGTATTCTATTTCATACACCCTCGTCAAAATTTCCGAAATCAAACATCATTTTACCATCCAAATGGCAGTAGTGAAGGCGAGGCTTGATCAAAGGGAGTTTCCTTGTCCCTACTTGCCCTCCAACGAGCCACCTATACATGTTAGTTCGTTGCAATTCAATAAATCGAGACAGATATATTTACTTCACTTTCAGCCGAGAGCTTTAAAATGGAAAGTTTTATTACTCACTTTCATAATCATATATATAAGAAATTTTATATATATATATATATGTATGTGTATATATATATATATGCAACTTCAAAGTATTTATATCTAATTAATTATACATTATAAATTACATTTTTATACATTAGCAAGGTTTCCTGCTTAATTAATTATGTTTAGGGCTAATAGTCTGAGTTAGTGTTTTGATGTTAATTAAAGTGGAGATTTAAGTTTGAATAGGATGCTCATTGATGCAGCTATACGCAATCTCCACCAATGAATTTTCAAAATGAAGCACCTTGAAACATAAGAGGAATTTTTTTACAGTAGGCAAAGATTTGGATACTATAAGTATCCATGATCATTTAAGATGATGATGTTCTGGAATTCACAACTATAGCCTAAAATAAAATCACAACTCAGTCAAGATTTTGCAATAAAATCAGCTGCACCATTCGCTTCTCTGTAGCAGTGCTGGAACTTTATAAATTCGAAGTCCTTGCTTAGAGCTTGTATTTCTGCTACTATTTGTGTAATCTTCCATGGTGCGTTGTTCATCTGGTTGATGGCATTGATAATGACTGCACAGTCACTTTCAATAATGATCTTCTGTATTCCAAGTTCTGCTGCTAGTCTTATACCTGCAAGAATTGTAAAGCATTCTGTTTGGATGACGGAATCTGTTTTACCATTACATTTATGTATTCGAATAATTTGACCTATGTTATTTCTAATAATACAACCAATTTGAGATTGGAGACCAATTTTTACTGAAGCATCTACATTTATTTTAACAATATTTTTTGATGGATATTCCAAATCATTTTGACGAGGCCTGATGTATTTGGGTAAAATGGTTTTAATTTCTTCTTTTTTCCACCATATAATTTCCAGCATATAATTTCTTCATTTATCCTCTTAATTAGATCTACCTTGCGTATAACATGAATGACACTTATTTCAAATAAATTTTTTTTATACTACGTATATTATTATTATTATTATTATTATTATTATTATTATTATTATTATTATTATTATTATTATTATTATCATTATTATTATTATGTATGTTGACATTTCATATATCGGTCTTATCCTATGCTCCAGCATGGGATAAAAATACCATTAATATATAACAAAAAAGGGATATGTGTAATATTTCCTCTAAACTTGGGTGAATAAAAACTCCTTCGAGGATGTCATCGGTAGAACCAAATCTCAGCTAACGAAGTGGAGGGCTAGCGAACTTACCCATCAAGACAGAGCTATTTTATTTAAGACAAACCTCGCAGCAAAACTCTCTTACATAATGCAAAGTTTTATGCTCCCAGCATCAATACATCGTGATCTCGATCAGATTAACAGATGCTTCTTATGGAACAAAGATTTGAAGTACAAACCTCTCAATTGATGGGACAAAGTTTGTAGACCAAAGAGGAATGGAGGATTAGGACTTAATAAGACAAAAGATATGAACAAAGCACTTTAGTTGAAGCTATTTTGGAAAATTTTAGTGGAATCATAGAATGAATGGGTCAAGATTATTAGCGGCAAATACCTCAAAGATGCTGAAATATGGAACTACACTAGAAAGAGTAACATGTCATGGAAATGGGCAAAACTGATAAAATTAAAGAAGGAGTTCTGCAAAGGATTGATCTGACAAATTGGAAATGGGAAAACCATAAAATTTTGGCAGGACAAATGGATTGACATAGATCTTGACATACAAGAAAAAAGATTACACAATCGAATTGAACTATAGGAGACTGTAGACCAATACATAAATGCTGACAAGACTTAGAACAAAGATAAACATCGCGAAAGCCTCCCGACCCTCCTGAGGTGGTAGACCAAATCGGACAAATCTTCATCCCAACCAACGAAATAGAAGATTATTTATACGAGAAAACGAGTAAGAATGGTTGGTTCTCCAATGCTAGCGCCTTGGACCTAATCATACAAGATAAAAGAAGAATGAACGCAGAAAACCTAGAATGGATTTTGAAAATTAACTGTTCACCAAAAGTAAAAAATTTCACCTGGAAAAATCTTCTTGATGGCACTCCTACTAAGATTAGACTTCGGAACAAAGGGGTGCATGTCCCTTTGGAGTGCTTGATATGCGGTCATTCCCAAGAAGATGCAATTCACATTTTTTTTTCGAATGGCCAGTGACAATGACTGTAGTAGGAAGATTGGATAACTAGATTGAAAGAATAATGCAGAACACTAATAAAGATGATAAGATTTGCAAAGAAATAATTTCAAAGTGTGTTGATAACATACAAGTTTATCATCTTCAATCTCAATATGCTGGATATATATTAAGATTGAGTCAATGCATGCATATGTATGTAACACATAAATATAAATAGTATGCTAAAAATTCCATTGTTACATTAGGGATTACGTGCTATATATATTTAAAAATCTTCTTAGTAAATGAACAACAGTTTTATGTAGTTCTTTATTGAGAACTATTGTTTGTGCTCTTTCCTAAGTTTCCTTTATGATATTGAGTAGTAGTTGACCTTATTTGTATTAGATGTTGCTTCAATGTGTACATGCACTAATTGTCATTATGAGAAAAGCCATGTTCGATCACCAACCTTATAAAACTAAGGCAACAGGTCTCAAAAAGTACAAATATTCAAATAACCATGCTGAAATGATTAGTTGCAAAGTTGCAATTAGGAAATTATTTTTTTTTAAAAAGGGTTGGTGTGTCTAAAAACTATGAACTTGATTGGTTTGTAAACACACATACATATACATAGGTAAGTGGAAGTAGAGGAGGCCATGGGGACAATGCAAAGTGTGTGTATGTGAAGTCAAAGGGAATGGGGCTAATTAAATCAAATGCCCTCTTCCATCCTCCAAACAAGTGGTTGCCAAATGATATGATGTTTGTTGGTTCCCCAACTTCAAAGGCATAATACCTGCCTTGTTGATTTTAACCATTTCTTTTGGATGTGGTTGCAGTTGCCCATTATTTATCCCAATCTTTGGATTTTTGTGTGAAGATTCAAACAACTTTTGAAGCTTCCAATTAAACACCTATATATAGTTTTACTCTGTCATTAAGTGGATGGGTTAAGAGGAAGCTTCAAATTAAAACTAAACATTCTACTTATTAATCAAATGTGATATATAGTTTATGTGTTACATTGAGGATAGTTTTGCATTATTAACACATATTTATTGAGGATATATATATATATATATATATATATATATATATATATATATATATATATATATATATATATATATATATATATATATATATAGGGACACTTGGGAATCCCACATCGGAAGTGGGAAGATTCTGAACCCAACATATAAGTGGATGGGCTACTCCACCTAATACCAATTGGTTTTAAGATGATGCTCCAGTCAGGCTTATATGTTGGGCTTTCTAGTCTGGCCCTACAAGACTTTCCCTGAACAAACTGGTATCAGAGCCGGACATCGGAAGTGGGAAGATTCTGAACCCAACATATAAGTATATGGGAAGACTTTCCCTGAACAAACTGGTATCAGAGCCGGACATCGGAAGTGGGAAGATTCTGAACCCAACATATAAGTATATGGGCTACTCCTTAGGCTTTCTGGTTGGGCCCAACAAGACTTTCCCTCAACAATATATATATATATATATATATATATATATATATATATATATATATATATATATATATATATATATATATATATATATAGTTTGCTCCTACCCTTCATAGTGGAGATGATTATCTCAAACTTCTACTGAATCTTCACAATTTTTATTTTTTTTTGGGTAATGGTATTCATAAACTTTATAGCATTCACACTATATAACAGACTAATTGAAACACATGTGAGTTATTTTATCTCTAACGATAATCTTTCTAGCTTCTATTATTAGAGCAAGCCCAACAACATTTGTAAAAATTCTCTAAAATAGAGATCAAAATGTCAAAATCTCTAAAAAAAAATTCACCTAAACTCCAACAGCTATTCTATTTTATAGATTTTTACATTTATTATACATTATAAGAAATACATAAATTATAATATACTAAATGCATTTATTAAGAATATTAACTATACAATTCTAAAAACAACATTTTGCCAATGTTAGCCAAACCCAGAAAACAGACGGAATTAGAGGGTTCCACCTTGGGGCAAATACTTTTATGCATACCTCTTCTGGTTGATCCACACTGGATTCTATTCTCGTAAGATGGTACACACTAGCTAATATCCACCTGATAAGGCAAAGCGTACATCAAAATCGTGGGCAAGTAGTCATCTCTTTTGTTTTTGGGTCAAAGGAGGAACTTGTACAAGGATGGTTGAAGATTATGGAAATTGTTGAGTTCATTAACAATGGTGAGCACAACTTCTGAACATGAACACAGAGCAAATTAGGACTCCAATCAAACAAAATAAGTAGGAGCCTAATCAAACAAAATAATCATGACAACAACCATGAAAGTAACTTAAAATCGACCATGAACACAAAGCAAATTAACTATGACAGCAACCATGACAACAACCAACTCAGGCTGGGCGAACACCAACCCAACAGGGCGAAATCGACCATGATAGAGCCGATAAATCTGGGCTAAATCAGGCTAAGCGAAATCAGGCTAGGCGAAATCGACCCTAAACCGAACAAAAAGCAGTCAGGGCAAGCCTATTGCGATTGTAAATCAGCAATCAGAAGACTAACAATAATGCAATCGAAGCCGGAGTGAGGATGAACACCAACCGAACAACAATTAGTAAATGGGAAAAGAAATCTAACCTTGCTCCTGCGACAACGGGAGTGACTGGAGTGGTAGCAACTGGTGTCAATGAGAGGACTCAGGACGTATGGTTTTTTCGAAACATAAACCCAATCGAACGGTAAGGAGCAAGAAGATGTGAACGACAACAACAACAACGGGGAAGCAGTTCACCATAAAAATAAAAAGGGGGGAAGCAATCAATTTTTATAGGAAGAAGAGGAGAATTTAATTTTAGCGTTCTTCTGCCCTCCTCCAAATTTACAGATTTTTTTCTCTTTCATGTGTTTCTCTATTTTAGAGAAAGATTTAAAAGATCTGTTAGGGTAAAAAAAAACTACCTATTTTCTTTAAATTTTTGCTTTTTTTTTTCTATTTTGCAGGGACTGTTGGGCTTGAGCTTGCTCTTAACTTTGAATTTGATTCTTATTCATAAGAACGTCTATGGATAAACCACGTCTTAAATGTAGATCATTGAAATTTATTTCCATTAAAGAAAGGCAAAATTACATAAAACCACCCTTTAAATATGAGTGTTTTCACTTAACCACCCTTTAAATTTAAAATTACAGAAAACCACCATTTAAATGGTATTTGTTTACAACTTACCACCCATTCAACTATTTTCTTTAATTTATCATTAAATATATTATATTTTAATATTTTTAAACTCAAATTTGATTGTAAATATATTCATATTTTGAATTTAAGGGCTCGATCATATTTTAGGGATTATTTTATTTATTTTAAAAAAGTAATATTAAATATAGCCCAGAATTATTATCTTAATTTATAGTTGAAAATGTTTATAAAATTTTAAAATATTATGGAAATTACTCTTATTTATTTATCTTTTAAATAAGAGTAATTTACATAATGTTTTAAAAATTTATAAACATTTTCAAACATAAATTAAGATAATAATTTTAGGCTTTATTGATTATTATTTGTAAAAATAAATACAATGATCCCTAAAATATAATTGGGCCCTTAAATTCAAAATTTGAATATATTTACAATCAAATTTGAGTTTAAAAATATTAAAATATAATATATTTAATGATAAAGTAACGAAAATAGTTGAATGGGTGGTGAGTTGTAAACAAATACCATTTAATGGGTGGTTTTCTGTAATTTTGAATTTAAGGGATGATTAAGTGAAAATACCCATATTTAAAGGGTGGTTTTCTGTAATTTTCCCTTAAAGAAATCCATGTGCTAAAAATGAACCACTTGAAAAAAAATAAATAAAAATGTCACATTCATTATATGAGCTTTAAGCTTATTGGATAGTGGATCTAGTGTACGTAGTACTAATTCTTGGCGCCATAATTACAACCAAGGCCTATTTCACCCCACTTTTTTTTTTTTGATTTCGTAAGAATTCGGATTGACTCGACAAGGAATGCTAACCGATGACATCCTTTCTGATGAGGTCCATTAGACGTGGGTCAGAGTAACTAGCTCTCATACTAGAGCAGTAGTAGCCAAGGTGTGAAACCTTATCTGCTACTTTGTTACCGCTACGGTAAATATGAGAAAAAAAAGTGGATCTAATTTCTCTTATCAGTAGTTGAATGTCCGAGAGCAGAAACTCAACTTCCCATGAACAATTTATACCATGCTTAAAGTAGTTAATGATTGTTAGTGAATCTCCTTCTATAATGAGATTGTCTATTCGGAGTTGACTAGCTTTCTTAATCCCTTCTTGTAACTCCAGGCCTTCGGCCATGAGTGGCATTTCACAACCAAAAGATTCCCCCTCTAGGTGTATGACTGTGCCTTTCCAATCTCGGATGACGTACCCAGTGGAGCTTTGTCCATTACCCACAAATGATCCATCAAAGTTAAGCTTGTAGACACCCAGAGGTGGCTTTTTCCATTTTTGTGTTCTTGTAGTTCCTGTTTTAGGCTTTTTATTCTGGCAATTCCTACTGGCAGAACTCTCCAAGTAGGAATCCCCCGGATCTCGATTAGCTTTTACCCAGTTAACTTTGTGTGAAGTGAATATTTGATTGAATCCTTCCACCGAAGGTAGTTTCTCATTCCTAAATATGAATTTGTTGCGAGTGTACCACGTTGTCCACCAGCAAAATGCTAAGTCTATTTTCTCTTTACTTGTAAGGGCATGCCCAATATAGGCCAAGATCTGGCTCAGGTTCCTGGAAGTATTGATAATACCATCTATATGATATTTGTGAGTTGGGTGTGTATGTTGGAAGAGATGGTTAAACCTACACTCAAAAAAGAGGTGTACATCATCTTTTTCATGGTGATTACAGATTGAGCAGTAGGATGGAATCGCAACAACTCTTTTGGCAAGCCTAGATGCAGTTGGTAGTGCATTATGACACATTTTCCATAAAAAATTTTTTATTTTGGGAGGTACATCTAGTCTCCATATCCATACATTTTCATCAGACCGTTCCTCATTAGAGTGAGAGGCAAGGTTATATGCACTTGATGTGGTAAACCATCCTTTCTTTGCTGGGCTCCAATACAAACGGTCTTCGATTGGGTTTATTGGCAGTTGTATGTTTGAGATGTGCTCCACTATGTTAGTTGGGAGAATAGTCAGGAGTTTGCCAATATCCCACCTATTATTAGTGATATATGAATCTACCCTCTCGTAGGGCTGGGCTTCCGGTCTGGACCGGACCGGACCGGACCAAAGATTCCGGTCCGGTCCAAGACCGGTGGACCGTAATCTCCAAGAACTTGGACCGTGGATCGGACCGGGACCGGAACTTATGATCTCGGTCTTTTCGGTCCGCGGACCGTAAAGACCGGTTGGACCGAAACTTTACCCTATATTGAAATTTCTTAACCTTAGATTTAAAATCAGGATGAGATTCTTCAATCTTAGTCTAAAAGATTTATGATTTCTCCAAATCTATACTAAAATCAACATTAATTTGTCAAAATATACATAAAAAACCTAGATCTAAAAGTGAAACGGAGAGAGAGGCACGCCTCACACACATTCACCTCTTTTTTTTAATGATAAGAAATCCGGTCCAATTCCGGTCCGGACCGGAAATTCCGGTCTGATCCCGGGTTTGGACCGAAAACCGGAAATAAGAATTTATTGGACCAGGGACCGGACCGTAATATCCCGGTCCGATCCAAAGACCGTAATTTCCGATCCGATTCCGGTCCGATCCAAATTTTGCCAAGCCCTACCCTCTCGTCGAGGTTGACGTTGTCAAGGCAGCTACATTGTTGTATCAGATTATAACCCACCACCCAATTATCTTTCCAAAATTTTATACTCTTGCCATTTCCAACAATCCAGACCAGTCCTTTCTTAAAGGTTGGGATTAGAGTTCGTAATTTAGACCATTGCCACGATGCATTACTCTGGCTGTTATAGCTTAGTATGTCTGTGGTTTTCAGATATTTGTGTTTTACAATTTTTACCCATATGTTGTCAGGTTCTGCTAATATTTCCCATAACAACTCGAGTTAAAGAGCGTTGTTCATGTGTTTCGATTTACGGAGGCCCAATACTCCCTGTGCTTTTCGCTTACAAACCTTGTCTCAACTAATAAGGGGCTTATAGCTGACATCCTTATTCCAAAAGAAGGACCTGTTTATTTGGTCTAGTTTATTGTGTACGTAGGTAGGAAGCATAAAACTTTGAATAACGTACAGAGGTTTTGAAGAGAGATTTGATGCAATTAGAGTAGATCGCCATTGATGGGAAAGAGTGTCGGCCCTCCATTTTTTCAATTGTTTTGAATATTTGGAAATAATTTCCTCAAAAGTTGATTTATTTACCCTACCGTTGACAATAGGGCACCCGAGATATTTATCCAGATTGATTTCTCTAGAGATGTTTAGGCAACCTTCAATCAACGAGATTCTAGTCCTGGGGATACCTGCCGTTATTTGGAAAGTGGATTTATGGTAGTTAACTTTTTGTCCTAACATGGAGCAATACGAGTCAATTATTCCTTTCACTTTTTGACATGCAGAAAGGTTACCTTTTGAGAAAATAATAATGTCGTCAGCGAATGCAAGGAATGGCACCCGAGGCCCACTACGGCTGAAGGGGAAACCAATAAGCTTCTCATCAGATGTGGCTTCCCAATTGAGTTTTCTAGCCAAAACTTCTGCTCCAAGGATAAACAGGAAGGGAGAGAGCGGATCCCCTTGCCTGATACCCCTAGTAGAGCAAAAGATTGAGGAAGGTTCATTATTCACAAGTACTGAGAAGGACACAGTGGTTACAAATTCCATAATTAGGTTGACGAATTTCTCGTGGAAACCAAATTTCTGTAGCACTTGCTTTGTGAAGTTCCAATCTACCCGGTCATATGCCTTTTCCATGTCTAGTTTAATATCTATCCAACCATCCTTTCCTTTTCTGTTCCTAAAAGAATGAAAGATTTCATGCACAATAAGTACATTATCTTGGATTGATCTGTCAGCCACAAAAGCCCCTTGAAGAGGGTGAATGAGCCCCATAACCGATTTTAGCCTCTCAGTTAAGATCTTTGAGATTACTTTGTAGATGGTGGAGCATAAGCTAATAGGCATATAGTCCGTGGTTTTCATATGACTTTCGCATTTCGGAAGGAGTGCAATGAAAGTGTGATTCACTTAGCGCAAAAGCTTGCCAGAATGGAAAAAACTCTTGATGGCGCGAATAATATCAGCGCCCACAATACCCCAGTAGGTTTTGTAGAATTCGGCTGTCATTCCATCAGCTCAGGTGACTTGTTGGAGCCAATGCTAAATACTGCTTTTTTAATCTCACTGTTAGATGGCGGGGCAATGAGATGATTATTCTCCTTAGTAGATATTTCTGTGTTTATTACGTCTAAGTACTCCGCGAGTATATCCATAACTACGGGGTTACCCTTGAACCTTAGTTCGAAGTCTCTTTTGATCTCTTCCCGAATATTATTCCTTCCTACAATAGGGGTCCCGTCTAATGTGCAGATATTCTTTATTATTTTCCTATTCCTTCTACCGGTAGCAATACGGTGGAAGTATGCAGAATTTGTAAAGATTGAATATGTTTTATATTATTATATTATTATTATATTAAAATATAAAATATATTATTTTATCCGGTTGATAAGGTTTGAAGAAAACTCGTCCTCGAACCCAAATTTCGATAAAAAAAATTCTTTATAAATAATTCCGACATCGTTTTGAATTGAGATTTTGACAAAAACTATTTCCGCTTTCGAGCTCCGAGTTTTGATAAAAATTAATTTAATTTTGTTTATCTTGAAATTGAATTGAAAATTGATTTAAATTCGATTTAGTTGGGATTCGATCGGACGAGCGGGTTTCGAGTCTATTCCGCTAAATTGAATTCTTTGTGGGGACCATTTCCATTTTTAAATTCTTCTCTCTCTCTCTCTTCCCCATGCTAATGCTGCTGTGCTAACATCACACCCACCCCCTTGATTTGGCAGTTGCAGAATAACTTGAGGACAAGAAAATGGGCAGCTCAATTGGCCTTTGGTCCCCCTCTGCCTCACCCTATCTTTCGCACCTGCATTCCACCACAAACTAGGAGGAGAAACTCTCCCTCTATCTGCGTGTTGCCCTCTGCAACATACCACCAAACCCAGGAAAGAAAACCCACCTTCATCCTCTTCCTCCTCCCTCCGTTTCCATGTTGATTCGCAATCACCACCATCTCCTCCTCCATTGGCAGTCGCGCACCACCACCTCCCCAGCTCGTCATCATATTCGTCCACCTCCTTGGGAGCCAAGCCACAAGCGCCTAAGCCAAGCTACACCTTTCACTCCTCCTTTCGCTCGAGCACCCACAGCTCATCCTCCCTCCTCCTTCCGTTTGAGCTCAGCAAAGGCATCCCCAAGCCTCCCTCCGACGCCCAGCAATGCCCAAGCGCCATCCAAAGGACCACCGAGCGCCGCCCCTTCACCTCGTTCCCCTGTTTTCCATTTAGCTTCGGTAAGCCTTCAATCCTTCGATTCCGATCCAAAACCTTGTAAAGGTCACACCTTTTGACCCCTCCCTTTATTCTACGCTGATAATCGCAGCCTCAAGCCTCCGACGAAGCTCGATTCAACCCCGACAAATCTCTTCTCCGACGGAGCTTTGAACCTCGGTAAAGCTCTTCTCCTTTCTTCCCTCTTGCTCTCGCTTTTTTATCTCTATGTTGAGTGTGGTAGGGATTGTATTTCCAATCTTTGGGTAAAGTTTGGGACGAAAAGGGCCATTGGAGGCCTGAGAATCCTTCATCCCCTCCGTCGTTTTTCGTCTGTGAATAGGGCCATGTCCGGAGCTTGAGGGAGACGGAGCTCTTCTTTCTTCATTTTGGGCTGGGCCGGTTTGGGCTCCCTTTTTCTTTCTTTCCTGAGGTGGGCCGGGTCCGGGGTAGCCAATCTGGGTTATATCATTTTCTGGTTGGTATTCGGTGGGAGAGGGTTTGGATCCGGTTTTGTTTCCGGGTTGGGTCTTTCTTTTCTTTGTGTTGGGTTGATGGGCTGGGTTTTGATTCCGGGTTGGGCTTTTGGGTGAGTTTTAAAAAAGGGTTTTGTGTTTATGTTATATATATATATATATATATATTATGTGTTATGTTAGTTATATATATATGTATGTTATTTATATATTATTTTTTATTTTAGGAATATATATATATATATATATTCTAAAAATATTAATATATTATTTTACATGGTTTTAAAAACAATATTAATTGAGAAGAGTTATCATATAGATGTGTATTATTATGATTGTGGTGTTTATAACTTTCGAAAATATTAGTATTTATTATAAAAGTATTTGGAAATAATATGATTTGGGATATGTTGATATATGATCTTATATGTGTTTTAGGAAAAGTTAAAGTGTTTTATTAATGTAAATCTATAGAGGTGGTTTCTTAAAAATGGGATGTTTTCAAGTTTTATTTGTTAAATGTTGTTGATTTTGATTTATAAATAAGGTTTGAGAAGATGGATTTATCTTGAAATTAAAATGCCGGAATTATTTCTATAACGTGATTTTGAGAGATTGGTTTTAAGGTTTAAATGTTTAATGTCGGAATTTGGCCAAGTATGATTTGAGACATTATTTTGAATATGAGTTGACTTAATTTGGGATTTAAGAGTTTGGAAAACTTTGGGAAATGAGTTTCAAAATATTATTTTAATATTCAATATTAAAGAAGGGATTTGACGGAACTTGAACTATTTGATCTTGAGCTTGAAGTTATATTAAAAGTGTCATTTCAAATGTCGGGATTTTGTCTTGGCTTGATGATGTTGGTTTTGAGAAGGAAATTGGAAGAATGATTTTGGTTGATTTTGATCACATCGGAAAAGTTTTGGAAGACGGTTTTACTATCGGTTGGTTTTGAGTATGTTGAGAACTTGGGTTTCGTGCGTATGAATGTTGGTCCGGTAGCTTATGGAAATGGCTTAATGATAGGTTTGTATTGCTTTTGGATTGCTTTGGACTTGCATTTGGGCCCTTGCTTGTGTTATCTTGCTGTTCTGCATCTTCAGGTAAGTATCCTACGGGACTTACTCAGTAACCTGGACCTCCTGCCTGATGTGTCATGTGATGTGTAGTTTTGTTGCATATTAAAGCATGTCATGTAGTATCATGCTAGGATTGCATTGAACTGAGCATGTGGTTACTATGTGTGTTTGAATACAGAACGGCCGTTATCTGTGATAGTCCTAGAGTCTTTGCTAGGGTCATAGGGTAGCCCAGCCCCATTGGGTGCCCTGAGTCTATCGAGTCGATATGAGCATGATATGATAGCCCAGCACCATCGGGCAAGCGATGAGATGATATAATATGATATGATGATTCCGTGGTTTGTGCACCACCACGAGGAAATTGTTATGCTATAGCACCGAACTGGCCAGTCTCTGCACTGACGGGAAGGGGTGCAGAGGTAGGAGAGGGATATGCCACTTAGCATTGTCTTGGGCCCTTTACAGTTTTTTCGCATATTATAACTGTCAAGCATGCTTATGTGATTTAAATTTTGTACTGCATTAGTCATCTTTTATTTAGGTATAGGAATGTTATGTGGCCTCAGCGCGGTCAGAGGACCCGCAGGCGATTACCGGGCCTGACTTCGTGGATAGTGTTAGGTACCGCTCTTGTTTGCTCCTTGCTTATGTGACGGGGAATCTCTTGGCGAACCGAAGAATCCGGCTAATATTTTAACTTGATAAAATGGCAATCACCCACTATGTTTTGGTTTTGACCCGGCTCTGCCGTGGCACTTGTATCTAAACTTTAATTCCTCTTTCGCATTTTCGTTCAAACGAATTTCCGCGACTTCGATTGCTTGGGGTTCGAAATCCCCGCTTTGAATATTGATCTCTAGAGGTTTGAAACCTCGACCCGTACCTGAATTGCAACATCCGAACGAAGGTATCCAACCTTCGAAACGTATCTCGGATATTTATATCCAGGCCGTTACAGAATTAGAGTCCGCAAGTTTAATATGTTTTGCCTTGGCACGTTGGCTCCAAAAGACTTTTTGATACTGCAATAAATTTTCCTTCTTTCTGATAAGTTGGATTTCCTTCTGAATAGAGTTACTCGTTGGCATATTGTTCTTTAAGGATTGTAGTTCGACAAGTTGTTTTTCTACAATCCCAAGCTGACGAAAAATATTCCCAAAAGTTGATTTATTCCAATCTTTAGCTTTCTTTCTTAGAATCTGAGTTTTATGCATCACGTTATACATAGTAGAACGACAACAGGTAGCTCGCCAAGATTGTTTTACAATATTTATGAAATCCTTTCTCTGGGTCCAAACATTTTCAAATTTGAAAGGCGATGTCTTGAATTCACCCAAGGAGGGAATGCCAATAGTTATAGGACAATGGTCTGATAGGGAGAAGGCTTCATTGTGCGTCTAAAGCTCCGGAAAAGTTTCTATAATCAGATGTTGAACTACCACACGTTCTAACTTTTCCAATATGTTACCTTCTCCTTCCATTTTTTTCCTCCATGTAAAATAATTCCCAGTAGTTGGTAGATCAATTAATGAACAATTATTCATGAAGGTTGTCAACTTGTGAAACCTGTTTAAATCATTCTCACATCTGCCACTTTTTTCGTGACTAGATTTAATGTCATTTAAATCGCCCATGACCATACATGCCAAACTCTCGTTAGAAATAATGCTTGAGAGAAGAATCCCAAAACAACTCTTTATCTTTTTCTTGCGGGGGACCATACACAATTAAAATTAAGCAAGAAAAGTTACTCTCAAAGTTGGTATACTTCATGCCTATAATACGAGGCATATGGATAGTTGTCGTAATTTGTTCATTTATAAAACTATTCTCATTCCACAATACATCCAACCCGCCAGAACGCCCAATACCTGGGGACCAGACAACATTAGTAAACCCGATATTTCTCCATGTTTTCTCATAAGGTATTCTTTCCGTTTTGGTTTCTGCTAACGCAACCATTTGGACATGATCATTAATCCGCATTGCTTTGAGCTATGTCAACAAATTTTTATTGCCGAGGCCTCTGGAATTCCAATAGCAGATTTTCATTATAAACCTATACCGCGTTCATGGCCACAAGTGTGTGCAGATCAATGAACAAACGAGAGGTTACCTTGAAGAATTTTCACAGATTGATTGGATGGAGTTTCAAGTAAGAATTTAGTTAAATCTCGAATGGAATGGTAATAGCAATTCAAAGAATTGTTATTCTTACAGAAGAGTACACTATGCTTCCTTAAAACTGGATAAAAGAAGGATGTATTGTTTATATAGCCAAGACTCGGATCAAATGCTGAATTCGCAATTATTCTAATCTTATGGTAGTCATATTTTCTAGAATTCAACTTGGAATGCTTAAACATTAATGTTAGGAATGTATGGGATACAGAGTGCACGGTAGGAGACCAATTAGTGAAGTGCCAGATCAATAAAATTTTGATTGTATGGTGATCCGATATTAGTAACATAGCCACTACCATTTCGAAGAGGGAGGAAGGTGGAGTTAGTTGCTTATTGAAAATTCGACGACACACACCCTCGACAAGTAACCAAGACTCAACAAGAAGGGAACCAGGTTCTAGGCAAGTAGGATTAAAACCAAAAGTCCACAAATGATCATATAATTTCGGGCCGACAGATTTTGTGCCTGGAGAGGAAGCAACAACATCATACACACCAAGCATTAACCATTGCCATTCATAGATGAATAAAAATATAAATGGTTGTCCTGCCACATTTTCCTCAAGTAAGGGGTTTAAATTTACAATGTTAATAACCATCCATCCAAGTTTTTGAGTAGGCCAACATTCAAAAGAAGCTACTGATGGACCATACATCATTAACCATACAACTTTACACCCATGTAACGTGCTATTACACAAAGTAAATATATGAAAATTACACCAACAACCATGTCTAGGTTTACCAAAATTTAGACTCTTCCAGCACAGCGCATTCCTATAGTATTTGATAGTTTTACCCTCCAGCAAGGACGAAACAGCATTGGTTCTTCCTGAGTTGTTCAAACACCACATGAGTAAACATTTGGAAAGTTCTTTCATCCTTGCCAACCTCAACTGATGCCACCTCGAGAGAGATGTACCAGGAGCGGCAAATGGAGTACTCAAAGGGAAGAATCCCAGTTTAGCTTGGAGGATTGTAGAATAGCCACATGAAAAGCCAATGCTGCAAGACCCTTAGTTACATCATCAGGGATTAGAAACGGTAGCCTCAACATGCAGAAGGTTTTCTTCCATAACCTTATGATCAGTTATATCAAAACAAGGAACCACACACAGCAAATTGATAGTCCAATATGAGTTAAGAGTATATACCAAAACAAACAAGGCATTGCAGTCACTATGCAGTTACTTTGTTGTTCCATATTTGTGCTGGTGATTCTTTTAACAGAAGGAACGCCAAGGGATCCCTTCACACAATATCTCCTCACCTCGGTATCATTGGAGGATGGAAACTCCTCAGCCTTTTTGCTTTCGGCAAAGATAAGTTTGCCCTTTCGGAAAGTCTCCACAATATTACATCGCAAATCGGGGCAGTTATTTGAATTAGATGTAGATTGAAAATCATCAGATGTAAATTTCCACACATACCTGATCCAATTCCGGATCATCTTAGCCTCAAAGGGTTTGCCAATGAAAGCAATATTGGACATCGCTTTCTCAAAGGACCTCACTGTTATCCATTTCGGGGTTTCCTCATGAGCATCATAGGAGACGAGCATCTCCTCGGAGAGTTTAGAGCCCTCCGGCTTGGGTTTTGACAATTGAGAAGCAGGATCTTCTGCTACCAAGTGTTTTTTCCCTTCATCCACTCCAATAGGAGCCAATAGAATTACACAGACAGAAAAAAGATGGAGATTAGGCTTCTGGGTATTAGAATTTTGAAGACAAGAAAGAGGTGAGTGAATAACCAACAACACCACCACCATCGACTAAAGTACGATGGAACATCCAAAACCAAAGCGAGGAGAGAGAAGGATAGAAAACTAACCCTTCCAAAACCGAGAAGCACGCAGAGAACAACTTCCCGGCCACACCCCACAACAACCAGCCAGACATCACTGCAGGGAGAGCAGCCATCCGAAAACACCCAAATTGACACCAAGAGAGTGCCCGTAGAAGCCGGATTTGGCCAAGGCGGAGGGCGATTTGACCAAACCCGGGTAATCAGTATCATGAAACCCCTCCAATACCACTGTTGGGTGCACAAATCCGATCCAATAAGGATTTGCTTGAACCCGATTGAAAACCAAACAATAGGAGAAACGACGAGAAACAGAGAGAAATTGCCATCACAGTGCCACTCGAGGCACTTGAATTCAAGCCATAGAGGTTGATCAGGCCACCCATGATTGATTTGGGTAAGGATTACAATCTCGGAGAGGAGGGAGATAAACCAGAGTTTCTCAAATTTTGTCGATTAGGTTTTCTTTGGGAAAGTTGTTCATAGGAGATGTGGGAAAGGGGAAAGGCACAAGCGCGTGACGCGCGTTCTTCTCGGGGAAGGGTAGGCATCCTTCGTTTTTCGGTCAATTTCTTTTATTTCACCCCACTTGTCTAAAGGATCCCAAAAGCAAACAACAATACAACATAGTCCAACAAGTAAATTCCAACAAAACATATAGTATATGCATAAATAAGAAAAGTAAATAAAAATAACAATTGCGCGCAAGATCATTAACTTCTTATAGTATAGTAGTAGAGGCTCAGGATGTGCTTCTTCTTCGTGTTTTTTCATCATCGGAAGAAAAAGTTGCAGCTTCGACTTCCTTTGTCGACATTTGGGTGACATGTATAGATTAGGTTCATGAATCTAACCAAAGGAGACTTGTACGTAGGTTATCTGGAAGCTCAACATAATTATCTCACTCCGGCTTCACAAATCACAAACCTACTATAGAACTAGGGCTGGAAATAACCCACGAGTACCCGCTCACCCACTTCACCCGCATAAATTTTACGGGCGAAAACCCATAAAAAAGTGGATGACGGGTGGAACGGGTGCGGATGAAGCGAGTAATGGATGGATTATGGGTGAAGATTTTTCACCCATAACCCGTCCCATTAACCCGCCCTGCACACCCGTATAAAACCTTGAAATTTATATGTGTGTATGTGTGTGTGATTTTACTATTTTATTCTTTTCATTTTGTAACTTTGTAACACGTTATTGTGATGTATAACATGTATTCGACTTCCACGAACTCATATTTCTAGTGTTTTCACTACTACAGAAAAGGGAAAATAACCCGGATATTTGACCCTTTATAACCCGGATATGGTCCGGTTAAAAGTCAGCGGGTTATATTCTCAGTACACTATATAACCCGTATCCTATATCCGGGTTATTTTAGGGTAATCCGGTTATCCATACGTCATATACACCATCTAGTCCGGGTTATTTGGGGTGTTAATATAACCCGGACATTATAATATCCGGGTTATATAGGGCTTATGAAATAACCCTGATATTTGAAGTCCGGGTTATTTATATATTGTCATATTTTATCCCGTACTGATTTGCGCAGAGCATATACACCGGTTCATGCAGATCCGAGTTATAATCTATCTTTTTTGCAGTGAAAGCGAGAACATATAACCCGGGGATTTCGAGGTCCGGGTTATATAATACGCCTTGTTTTAATATAATATATTCATATTTCATTTAATCCACTTGTATAAATGCATATTTCTTGCATGCATATGCTTTAATACATATACCACTCAGAACATCTCAATGAATGCAATTACAAAAGTAGAAATAGATTTACCAAAATATAATAAACCTGTCATAAAGAGTACTTCAAGACTATCCAAAATATAATAATCCCGTCCTAAAGAGTATGATACCATTATCTAAAGAGGGAAACATATAAGTTTGAAGACTATGGCTACTTCATCATCAATTAATCAACCTGAAAAGACAAATGTAGGCAAGTTAGTGATGACGACGAAATTTTCTCTATGTACAAGAACAAGACAATGTAGTTATTGAATCCTACATTACTATTATGCAATTCATACCTAAAATAGGACACGAATTAGATACTCTAGGAACCCCTTTCGAACATCATCAATATCCTGTTTTGAGAACGTTTGTTGTTTTCCGTACCACTGAACATATGGAGAAAATGCCTAAAAACTAGGAAGCGAGAATATGGGAAAATGAAGGAACTAAATAGAAAATGGGTTAAACTGAATATAATAATAAAAATTAATAACTTTACAAGACTAAATATACTTGCTTGTAAATTAAAATAAAATACTGAAAAGGAAAGGCATGCTACTTGTGAATTTGAGCATTCGAGTCTGTGTCTCTCTCGGTGTAAAAGAGACTGACATAGTTGTTGTGAAGAAAACAAAGAGTGACATCATAAGCACACCACATTTCATCACAAGATAATCGGTCATAGATAAGACATATATTAGCATAAAAGAATAAATAAGTGCCATTATCAGTAGCATACAATTGCCAGTGTACAATACTCTCACAATAGGATAATATAAGCTCCAGATTTATAGACTTAGCAGATGTGTTTCAAAAACTGAGACATTAAATACGAAACCAAAACAAATCTTCTTTGAGCATGTATATCAATTTGATGGAAGAAAATAGATGAAGACTACACCTCCAAGATAAGCAAATCCTTTAGGTGGCTCACGAGCAAGACTCAAGTTGTAAAATTATTTTGTCTGGTAATTATACAAATAACCTGCAGAGGTAAGATCAAAACAAGAGGCATAATTCCATTTGTGTCTTCCAAAACATAGAATACTAGGCTCAAAAAGTAAGTGAAAATAGCCAGAGAATAAAAGGCATGCAATGTTAATAAGATATTTCATGTGAAACCATAATTACTCTTCGGGATGTCTGAAAACAAACCAATATAAGAAGAAATGAAAAAATAAGTACAGGGTGCCCATATAAGCATTTCCCTTATTGTTATGCTTTTAGAGAAACCAATGTAGAGCACATTATGCAAGACAAAAGGGGGATTATGAATGTAAATCGTTAGTACCTTGTCCAGGAAAGCTCAATAAGTTGTTAATAAGAATGGTATCATAACCCACAACTCTGTTTATAAGCAGTTGTTGCCACCTGGAAACAGCATAATAATTAGCACATTTAGCAAGTTTGCATCATGAACAAAGAGTACAATGCACATTTGAAGGACAAAACCAGCAAAATCCTACATGAAAAAAGAAAATTATCTAACTAAGCCTGACTACAACTTTGTCTGTGGAAGGATATTGAGTACAATGATGACTTCATTTAGATAGAATGAAATAACGAATCTAAGTAGATGGAAGTGAAATCACCAAAAAAAATTGTCAAACCAAAAAACCATAGTCATCTGAATTAATAAGGCCATAGAGGGCATATTGAGGGGGCGGTGATCAATCAAAATATGCAGAGAAGAAATGAGAAAACACCATCCATTGAAGAGTAAGCTTAACCCAAGAGACTGAGGGTCATATAACCTGTTCCCGAAGCATGAAAAAACATCCAATGAAGAGTAAGCTTACTATACTATACAGAAATTAAGATCATAGAAAAGACACAACAACCCAGAGAATGCAAATCACAACAACAACAACCCATAAAAAATGAACAACAATTCCTTCAACTTTTTATTCTAAAAAAGTACCATTTAAGAAGGATGTTGCTTTAATCTTACTACGTATATGGATTCCTTTTTTACAATCTTTTTTCTTAAAAAAATTAAGTAACTATATAAGGATTTCTCTTATTCATTGTATTTGGCCCAGAAATCAAATGGTAAATCTTATCAAAAGTTATATGTGAAGCTCCTTCATAAGCTGAGCTCCCCAAAGTTATCAAATGACGCAACTTTAAAGGATACCACAAGGAACAGACAAGTAGGCAGGATCGGTACAAAAACACCCGTTGAAAATCCACTTTATCGGCTATACCCAGAAGAAATATAATGTGAACTTCACGTCAAACATGCATTTTGACAACAACAAAGAATAATAAATAAATCCTAAGCCAAAATTAATTAAACAAAATATGAGTAAGAAATCAATACTTGCGTGCAATAATTTACAGCAGCCAAATGTCACAAGTAAACTACTTTGTGTTATCTCCTCACAAAATAGAATGCTCAACTGTAAATAGTGGATGGGGTTAAGCTGTTTACTATTTTTTCACTACAATGAGAAACAAAAAGAGAAAAATTAACGACAAAAACACTATCATATTGACTAACCAACTAGAAGGCTGGATTTAATTTGTTCAGGCATCACAAAATCAGTTTTCTAAGAAAAAAGGATTGAGGTGAAGTTTCAATTATATGATATCAACATCTTGGTCCTTAATCTCTATTCTCAACTTTGTGGCCCAAAATGGATTTTCCTGATCTATTAACTCATGCAAACAGACGAATAATGGAAGCTAATGCATAAATGAGCTCGATTATGTGAGGTATCTACACCACAGTAACCTCTCTCTCGCCACAAATTGCAAAGTCAAATACATAAAAATAAGCATCCCCGAGAGGCCAAAACATATGCCTATCCTAACCTAATGCTCAACCTCATCCATATTTCGCAAGTAAAATCATGACAAATCTTATCGATGGACACAGGGAACATGAGATAAGTAAACAAGAACCAATCATAAAAATCACTTAGGCCAGCATAAAGCACAACCCAACTAATTAGAGAGTAGCAAAAATAACTCAGCTGATTTTTGACATGACAAGAAGAAACCGATTCAGCTACAGAGAGTTTAAGGCATAAGGGTTTCAGAATCAACATTAATGCATCTCAACAAAATCAGCAATAAACCGACTCAAAAGCAAATTGACTCAAATGGAAAAATCTCATAGTACACATAATGTAATACAGGAGAATGCTCAAAAGCCGGAAAATCACAACACCTATTCTCCCTAATCAAGCTGAACACAAGAAATACTTATAGATTCAGAACCTATCTCACATAATAACCCGAGTTCAAAGTTGAATAGCAAATCATCAACAATTCAGCAATAATCAAAAGCCATCCAGTCTAAGTGTCAAACCAACTTAGTCAACTCAAAAACAAGTTGCACAACCTCAAGGGCAATTTCAAGCACAATTTAATCACTTTTGCGTAGCTAAATCAGAGAACAAGCCAAAACCAACAAAACACTTGGGTTCCAATCCCACTAAGCTATTGATTTCCCACCTAAAACTAGATAAACAGATCAAAATTTTCCCAATGATTTCATACAAACACAACAAGGTAGGGGGAATGAGACATACCTGCACTTACATGTTCTAATTTTAGGTCTAGGGCAATTCGAAGTAGCTTTGAAGAATAGTACCAGAGAAAATCTAGGCTGTTCAGAAGAAACCGCAGCAAGAAACTTCTATTACAAAGCAGGGGTGGAGGTTGCAACAGGGGATCGCGGTGATGAAGGCGGCCCTGGACAATCGATGGTGATGAATGCGAGAGGGAGGAAGCAGAGCAGCAGCGAGTGCCGGGAAGAAGCATCCAAGGGCGAGCGCCATTGCTAATGGCGATGTTGTAAAAGGCGAGCGATGTTAGAGTGGAATCAACCATAATTTCAACTAAATCTGAACACAAAAGAGTAAGAAAAATGATAAAACACATACCTTTGATGTCTCGATGCTTCAATTGAGACAGCAACTGCGCGATGCGGTTCATGGTAGAAAGTGGCACTTAGTGGCACGAACCAGATGGAGGTGAACAGAAGGCGAGGTCGCAACAAAAGAGAATGAGGGGGCAACGACAGGAAAAACTAAAATGGTTGAGAAGGGAAGAGGGAGTCGGAGGAGGTACGAATCCGATGGCGGTGAACTAGAGGTTCTGAACTGGAGCGAAAGGAACGACGAGAGAGAAGAGGGAGGCAGTGAAGAGGAGATTGAGGGTTTAGTTTTCTATTCTATCCGAAAATTAGAACAAGGCCAAATAAGCCGGATCTAGGGAAATATTTTTTTCAAAAATATAACCCGGGCGTTTGTGTTAGGGTTATTTGATTTAAAATGTTTTTTTATACACCGAGCATCACACTACCCGATACATAAAGGTAATCCGAATTTATCTTTTTCGATTTCTCCACTTTATAACCCAAATAAGACACGCCCGGGTTATATGTTATGGGTTATTTGGCCATTTATGTAGTAGTGTTGTAAGTTATAATTTAAGCTTTTATTCATCTTTGAATTTTCTTAAAACAAATCATAATTAAATGTTTTCACCCATTGGGCACCCGCTCCACCCGCATCACCCGCGCGGGTCAGATGAGAGTGAAAAGGTTTGCGGGTGATGGGTGGAGCGGGTGAAATTATTTACTCGCGGGGCGGGTGATGGAATGACTTCATTCACCCATAACCCATCCTATTTCCACCCCTATATGAAACTCGATCACGTGTGGGGTCGTGTGTCTGGATGTGCATGCACTAGTGGACTATCAGCTATCATAGAAGTCGAGTGGGGTTTCATCTTAAAACCAATTGACAATAAGAGGAGTAGCTCACTGGCTCATGTACTAGATTTGTTTTTACTCAATTTTAAATGTGAGACTATTTTGATCTCCTTCACATTATTTTCTCATATCTCTGCACACCCATGCATGTGCAACTAGGGTTCTTTCCTTCAGTTATCTCTTGAACAACAGATCTAACATCTCATTCTCTTTTTAACTAGCTCAGATAATCGAGAGTTAGGTTGTTTTACTTTACCGCTTTGACTGTACTGAAGTTTATGAGTCTCGTGAGACTAAGGGGTCGTGCAACTAGACGCAAATGTGCTACACAGAAATCGAGTTGGGCTTCATTCTAAAACCAACATTGGCAATAGGAAGAGTAACCCACCTGAGTTGACCTAATATCGAACCGATCCAAACACGATACAACCCAAAATAAACTTGAAAGACTAAGCACAAATAAAATTCAACATTATAATTTGATAATAATTTGACTTAAAAGGGGCGTTTGGTAGGGGTATATCTTTTTTTTTTGATAAGGTAAGAATTCGAGGGTTAAACAGACCTGACACATTGAGAGGCCGACAAAGTCGACAGACGGCGAACCGTCAAAACATACAATGAAAATAACAAAAGGTGCAAACCAAGCAGTTACAAGCAAACAATTTCGGACGACCAGACAAACCTAATCCTAACACGAAGGGGACAACATAGACTATGAACCGAAGCCAAGTGCCACCAAGCAGCGACACCGCTGGCCAGCGGTACATCAGGAGTTCCTGTGGGCAGTGAAGACGAACCTTCAAGGAAATTTCCAAATAACGGAGATGCCTCGATACACACCGCCTCGACCCCAGCCAGACCCGACTTCGAGACGCCAAAGCCCCAACTAAGAAAAGGACCATTGAGACCAACCAAAAGAGCCACTGAGAACCACCCAAGTACAACACACCTGAAAACCCTTACGGGATTTAATCAAGCCCTTTCGGAATTTTAGTCCAACCCTTTCGGAAATATTGTCAATCCCTTTCGAAAATTTTATCAAACCCTTTCAGGATATTGAACAAATCTTACGGGAGTTATCAATACAAAAATATATATTGTTGTATGTAATTATATATATATAAAAATATATATACAAATGCTTTTTTTTTGTGATTGGGCCAGCCTTGAGCCCAAAGCAAAATGACAACCCAAGGATTTCCAAAGTAGGAGGCACAAGAAGCCAGGTGTGCAGGACCTAGCCACCGTAATTTTTTTTCAGAAGCTTGGTGTGCATGAGACTTGCACGCCAACCGAGAGTAGTAGCAGGTCGACGCGACGCAGGCCAGTGTACCAAAGGCGGTCGATGACATGATCGAGCCACACCAAGCCGACACCGACATAGCCAATGCTTAACGTAAACTGATTAGGGCGATTGATTCGAACCGAGATCCGGCGATTGATTCAAAAAACTAGATGTGAGATCCGGTTTGGGGAACACTGGAGCGAGCACCAGAAACTAGCACCCCACCGAGGCCTCGATAGTATGCCCGCCGAAGGTGAGATAGGGGCCGGAAAACCAAGCAGAACTCAAAAAGGTAAAACCAAACCCTCGAACTAAATTGATCGAAAAGGATGAGAGTGAACGGTGAACCAAGCTCCACATCCAAGGATCAATCAAAGTCCCAAGGAGAATGAGTTTTTTGTTCAATTAAGAGGGGTGCGAAAGAAGAAATTTCGTTCTCCAGAAAGGAGGATTAATCGGTAGTGACCAGAGCCGAGGAAGGAGTCCAGTAGGAGGCCGAAGCGGAGGAGGACGGCCGGGATCGACACGAAAACCCGAGTTGTTCTTCGCCTGAAACGTGGAGGAAGGTAGGAGGCGAAGATGGTGGACATGTCTAAGGCCTTGGTCGGACGAAGTAGATTATTGACCTCCGAAGAGGGGTTCTCAGCCTCCGAAGAGGGGGTTTTAGCCTCCGTAGAGGTGGTCGGCGTCGGTGTTTCTTCAGAAAAGGTAGTCAGCTTTGGTGTTTCTTTATCCCCAATTTGGGGTTTTTTCAAGCCCTCGGAAGAGAGCGTTTTCTGCCTTTGGTAGGGGTATATTGATCATAAGTATGCATGTGGATATATATCTTTTTTTCCCTTCAAAACATACATGTGGATATCTGATATCATCATCTATCTCAAATGTTTGATATATGAGAATATCAGTTTGATATCTAATCACTAGTACAAAAGGGGGACCATAGCACGCTTTTTTATGCATGGGAGCACACTTCTCGTAATGTGCTTATAGTGGGAGCGCTCCCAAACAAACACGCTTATTATTTAACCGTGATCCCATATTTTAAGCACGTTTTGTGTTGAACCGTTCTTAAAATTGTCATACACCCAATATCCGTTCTCGAATTATAAGAATGCTTCAATTGGTGTGGGCTAAAAAAAAATTTTAGCATACTTTTTTTCAAACCGTGCTTAATAATAAGCACACTTTAACTAAAAAGTGTACTCTTTCATATATCTCTCAAACGGATATATCCATCTCAACACTGGTTCAATACAATACCTTACCTCTCGAACCAAGAGTCGAACTCACAACCTCTTACACCCTCATACTGAATTCGTCCGCTTCACACGCCTGCCACCTGAGCTACGGAATTTTGTTGTAACTTTGTGCATTTATTTAATCTAATTACCAAAAAAAACCTCTAAATATAAAAAAATATTTTTTTGGAGAACGGTTTATAAAAATAAATGAGAACGCTTTAAAAGAAAAATGTGTTCCCACTAGTTAAATTTGGTTTTGGGAAGACACTTTTCTTATAAAATTGTGTTCATTTAAATTTTTTTAAGCACGCTTTACATAAAAACCGAGCTAATTATTCCTTTAGAAACAAACGAGAACGGTTCAATAGAAAAGCGTGTTGATTTTAGTTAAAGTTGGTTTTAGGAACACACTTGTAAAATAAACTGTGTTCGTTTTAATTTATTTTTAAGCACGCTTTACATAAAAACCGGGCTTAATAGTTTTTAGAAATAAACAAGAACGGTTTTATAGAAAAGCATGTTCATTTTAGTTAAATTTGTAAAGACTGAGAAATTTTGAAATTTATTAAAAGTACTTTCATTAAATTATCAACTCGGGCTATAGTATAAATTTAGAATATGATTAGAATTTTAAGAAAATAATTTTAGTAAGTTTCAATTTATGTATATAGTGAGCAATTTTGGGAATTTTAGAGTTTTGAATTAAAATCTTTATAATTGAAGTATATTAAGATTACTTTGAGAAGGTCATTTCGGTGTTTCTAAAATTTTATAAAATTAATGAGATGTTAGTAGTAATTTAATTGTGGTAGAATCCTTATAATTGATAGAATAGCGGATTAAATTTCGTGAATTTTTGTAACTCGATCTAACCCTAATTGATGGAGTATATATACCTTTATAAGCTAACCCTAGCCGTCACTTAACCGTTCACTCTAGAGCTAGCAATTCGGTTGTTTGGGTCGGGTTCGGGTCAGGCTTGCTCGGGTCAGGTCACAGACAGGTGGGGTCAGTTCGGGTAAAATTTATGGTCAGGTACTGTTCGGGTCGGGTTCGGTCATAATGAATTTTAGATTGGTCGGGTTTCGGGTTAAATCGGGTCATGCCCATTCGGGTTTGGGTCAAAGCGGGTCGGGCTCGTTCGGGTTTCGGGTCAAGGGGTGGGTCGGTCTCATTTGAGTTTCGAATCAAAGCGAGTATAGCCGTATAATTGGTTTGAGTTTTTGGTCGAATCATATTCGACCCGTTTGGATAATTAGGTTGATTTTGACTCGGTTGAATACTTAAATATGTAATTTACTTAAAATAAATGATTTTAACTCGGTTGAATACTTAAATATGTAATTTATTTAAAATAAATGATTTTGACTCGGTTGAATACACTCATTGTCATTGACTCATAGGTTGTCGACCGATTACAAAAAAGTCATAATCGGAAATTCGATATTCGACAACATCGTCTTTTTTTAAACATTTAAATCAATTGATCGGTGCTATAATTAAATCAAATTAATTGTACATTTATGATTTAACCTTATTTTAACTAGCAAGTTGCAAATGGGCTTATTTGTGGTTTGACTATATTATTTACCCATATCATTTTCAATGCCCATTTCATTTTTAGCTTTTGGCCCATTAGTTTTTTTTTCATTATTAATATTAGTTTTTAACAAATCTAGATATAAATAATTAATTCTATCAAAATATAATAATATAGATAAAAATAAAATAACAACTACAAAATTATTCATTTGGATATAAATAATTCTTTCCGCAAAAAAAATAATCATGTATCATAATTCATACAAATTATGGAATATGGATTCAAAGTCGGGTCGGGTTGAGAGTCGGGTCGGGTTCAAAGTCGGGTCGGGTTTGGGTCGAGTCGGATTTATCTGTGTTCGGGTCTGTTTCGAGTCGGGTCAGGTTCGGGTTGGGTTTAGTCTCGGGTTCGGGTTACGGATGACTCCAGATTTTCGGGTTTTGGTCGGGTTCGGGTTTGGGTGAGTCGGGTCGGGTTTTCGAGTCGGGTCAGATTTTGCCAACTCTAGTTCACTCTCTCTCTTTCATTCCGCCCTCACTGCCTCTTGTTCACCGTCTCCTTCCTCCTTCTGCCGGATCTGAGAGCCGCCTCATCGAGCTCCCTCCCATGGCGCCTCGTCTGCTTCTCCTTGCAAACCGAGCTCCCTCCCATGGCGGCTCCGTCACCTCATTTGATCTCTCCGAAGACCCACTCCCATGGTTGCCATCATTTCACAACCTCCTTCCCCGTTTCCTCGACCTCCCATTTCCGGGATCTCTCATAGCGGGACCAACCTCGAGCATCGGAACTCCGACGACCTTCCTCATCTCACTCCTAGTGGACTGCCCATGGTGCCCGTTCAATCTTTCTTCTACCTTTTCGGATCTGCTCAGCAAGAGGAGCACCTATGGCGGCTTCCCTCCGATCTTCCTCCTCCCCCTCACTGATGCTCTCACTTCAGCTCTCTCCCTCTTTCTCTCAGACGTCGCTGCTAGCCCGCAGCCTCACCGTCGGCGCCTCAAGCTTCTCCGCCGCTCCCTCCCTTTTGTGCCCTGAAGATGGATCTGCCAACGAGGCCGGACAATGAGGTCCCCGACCTCCGCCTTGCAAATACCTGCCTGGACGGTGAGCTGGCTTCACCGACGTACGAACCCACCGACCTAGACCATTGCTATTGCTTGACCACGCAATCGACTAGCTCTTTCCGCCCACCCTTGAGCTCTCAATTTCTACGGAATTGGGGTATAATCCTTAGGCTATAAGACTCATTTTAGTTTTAATTTCAAATTCCCTTTGGTTCAATTGGCTAAATTTATGTGTAAAATTGGATTGTTGATTGACTGGTTTCATGTGATTTGGTTCGGTTTAACTTGTTGGGTTGGGTGTAGTGTTAATTAAAATGAGTCTATCGGATGGTGTTTTATTAAGCTTTTAATTAATACGGCTAAACCTGGTAATGTGAATGAATGAGTTGATTAAATGGGTATGTCTAATTGATGATTTAACCGCAAATAATTGGTTTAAAGTATATGGTTATGATGATAATTCATATAAGAAAATGGTTGACTTCTTCTGATGTCCGATAAGTTATGGTTCATTGTGTTATTTAAGGTTTGATAAATTATTATTTATTAGAGTTGACTTGATGATTTGATCAATGAATATACTTGAGCACTTATGTGAGTTATGGTATGAAAGGTATAAAGTATGTAAATGAGATATGAATATATGAGCTAAAAACATGATTAGATGATATAGCATAACCTTGAGTGGCTTATTGGCTTATCACTTAGTGAATAAATGAGATGACTAATTGTTATATTATTTAGATTGGATATTAGTGAAGCTCTCCCTTGTTAAGATGTTTTAGTGGACTTTATAAACTAGTTGTTTTATTTTGATATAAGAGCTCTAAGTATCATGACCTAAAAGTAGTAAGATATGACCAAGTGTATATGATATAAAAGACATTTCGTGATCTTGCTATACTTGTAAGCTTGTTGTTGTGTCGATTGAGCTATGAAATTAGGTACTAATGCTATATAAAAGACGTTTGTACAAATTATTATGCTCGTGTGCTCTAGGCTTTAATGTAGTGCTTTGATGTTGAGTACTTCTTAAATTTGAGATTATAAGTGACTTCTCAAAATATCAATTTACCTTGGCGACTCGTTGATCATGATTATTATGCGAGTTTGATAAATAAGACTTATGATTCTTGGCTTTGAGAATTTATGGTTTAGCTTGAGAAAATATATAAGAGGAAACCTGAGTTCGATTTGAAGTAAGATATTTTGAGTAATGATTTTTGACAAGGCTTTGAACTAAGCTTCATACTTGATGGGAACAAAATTTATTTAGAAACGATGGACATGATGAGAATGCTAGATTACTTGAATAGAATATTGTGTGGTCCTGTGTTGACTTGGAAGTTTGATTGTGAGTTGATTAAATGTGTATTGATGAGCTATTCCTTTGCTTATTACTTGCTAGTGTGATTGGATGATTCTCTGAGTGGCTTGTTTGCTGGCTAATTGGATGTGTGGCTTGTTTGAGTGGCTTGTTTGCTGGCTAATTGGATGTGAAGACTTCAGGTAAGTCCTCCGGGGCTTGCTCAAGCGATTGGACCTCATGCCTGATGTGTCATATAGTTTGTAGGTGCTGCATATGCATAAAAGTATGCCATCTAGTATCATGCTTAGGACTTGCACTTATGAATGAGCATCCCTATTCTCTATGTGCTTGAAACAGAACGGCCGTTATCTGTGAGTTCTAGAGTTTTTGCTATGGACATAGGATAGCCCAGTCCCATCGTGTTTGTCCTGAGTCAGTCGTGTCGTTACATGAGATGATAGCCCATCACCATCGAGCATGAGCATGATCAGATGATATGATACGATATGATGATACGATACGATATGATATGATATGATATGATATGATATGATATGATATGATATGATATGATATGATATGATATGATATGATATGATATGATATGATATGATATGATATGATATGATATGATATGATATAATATGATATGATATGATATGATATGATATGATATGATATGATATGATATGATATGATATGATATGATATGATGATGATACCATGTTTATGTGCATAAACATGAGAAAATGGGTATCGTACTGGCCAGGTTCGCTCATGAAAAAGGGGCGGAGTAGGAGAGGGATATGCCACTTGGCATTCTGTGTGGATCCAATTTATCGCTTTCTGCATTATATAACTGTTAGCATGCTTGTGTGATTTAAATTCATTATTGCATTAGAGCATCATTTATTCTAGGTATAGGCGTATTATATGGCCCCAGCGAGGACTTTCGGTCCCGCATGAGTGGCTCAACCTTGACTCGTGGTATAGTTTCAGGTACCCGCTTCCCTTTGCTTGCTGAATTGCTTCTATCACGGGGCCACGAGGGTGTTCTCACGGGACGAGAGTGTTAAAAAGACTTCTTACATCTTATAACTTGACTTTATAAATGTTTTGGTTTAGTTGGACATTTAGCAACAATGTATATTTATCTTGGTTTAAACTCGTTTTATCACTTTCGAGTTTTGACTAGTTGTTTAGGACAGGTTCCCGTGCGAAGCGCGAAATCATGTTTGGATTAATTGATGGTTTTGAAAGTTTGAAATCCCTTTTTTTCTTTAACTATATCATTAAATTCTTAAGGCATAAACAGGGTTATAACTTGAAGATGATAAATAAGCAGCTCGTACTTGGATTGCAAGATCTGACAGAAGGATAATTCTTCCTTCTAAACGTAACCCGGGTTCTATAATCTGGGCCGTTACAAAATTTGGTTTTGGGAATACACTTTGAGAATTAAACCGTATTCGTTGTAATTTTTTTAAGCACGCTTTACGCGAAAATCGGGTTAAATATTTTTTACAAATATACGAGAACGGTTTTATAGCAAAGCATGTTTGTTTTAGTCAAATTTGGTTTTGGGAACACACTTTGAAAATTAAACCGTGTTTGTTTTAAGTTTTTTTTAAGCACGCTTTACATGAAAACCGGTCTAAATATTTTTTTTGAAATAAACGAAAACGGTTTTATGGTAAAGCGTGTTGCTTTTATTTGAATTTGGGGTTGAGAATACACTTTTAATATAAAATCGTGCTTAAAATAAAAAAATAAGCACGCTTGTTAAAAACCATACCCAACTTACTGTGCTCTACCCCCTATATTTGTACTAGTGAATATATGAAAATATTTCTTTGACCCTAAGGGTGATGACCCTGGAAAAAAAAAGATCATCCCAAAGATGTTTTTCTCGTGAAATAAGTGATCAAACACATTGAGATTCAAAAGAAGAGAGAAAGAGAGGAAAGAGAAATCTAAATTTGTATTTCACAAGCTGTTGTACGTCTATTACAAGGTTTTGGTATTTATAGAGGAGGAAGTTATCACTTTTCTATATTTACAACTTATGACCTGTAACTTCCTTCCTTTACATAATATAACCCTGCACCAATATATAACATATATATCCTAATACCCCCCCCCCCCTCCAAGTTGGATTGGAATTTGAAAAAACCAAACCCAACTTACAGGCAAGAAATTTATGTTGATGCTCAAGCAATGGCTTAGTCATATTATCAGCTTATTGAAGACTAGTAGGCACATGATGTGTTTGTAAAAACCCTTCAAGCTGTTTCTCTCGCACAAAGTGACAATCGATCCTTAGATGTTTTGTACGTTCGTGAAAAACCGGGTTAGCTGCGATGTGTTGAGCTACCTTGTTGTCACAATGAAGGGGAATAGGAAGAGGGATTTGGAATTTCAGTTCTACAAACAAGCCTTGAAGCCAAACAATCTCATTAGATGTGTATGACATGGCCCTATACTATGATTTTGTACTTTACTTAGAAATCGTAACTTGTTTCTTTGTTTTCCATGAAACAAGGGAATCAACCAGTAGTACACAATAACCTGAGAGTGACTGAGCAGAGAAAGCACATGATGCCCAATCAGCATCTGTAAATGCAGACAGATGCAAGGATGAAGAAGATGGATAGAACAAACCAGCTTCAATAGTCCCTTTTAAATACCGAAGAACATGAGTAACAGCCTGAAAATGAGGAATCTTTGGGGCACTTATAAACTGAGGTAAATGCTGAACTACATATGATAAGTAAGGACGAGTAAGATTCAAAATAATAATATCCAATTAATCGTCTATAATTTTCTGGATCATGACATGCATCACCATCATCAACAGACAATCTCAGTCCCTTAGGCAGAGGACATACTGCTCGCTTACAATCAAGGCAATTAATGTCACGCAGAAGGTCCAAAATATACTTTCTCTGATGAATTATCATACCAGCTTGAGATCTCACAATTTCTATGCCAAGAAAGTACCTTATAAGCCCCAAATCCTTCATTCTAAACTTTCTGTGCAAACAATCTTTAAGCTTTATAACAGCTTCTTCATCATCACCAGTTAAAAGGAGATCATCAACATGAACAAGAGATGTGATGATACCTTTAGGGACTTTCTTGATGAATAAAGAATAATCTTGCTTAGATTGTGAGAATCCAAGAGAAAACAGGAACTGACGGAGGGAAAACCTGTCGTTGATCCGTCAAAGTAAAACTCAAAACCTATAACTAGTACAGAAATAAGTAAGAGGTCGATCCACAGGGAGATTTGTTGCTCAAGTATGATTTAAATGCCGATTTAGTAACCAAATAGGGGGTTTGTGAGAGCAAAGCGGATTTATGAAAGCAAGAGTAAATGGTTTTGATTCAAACAATTGTGAGAAGCAGTTTTACCTACAATTTTCCACTTTATTTGGTTGAAACGATCCTTGTAACTTCTTCTCGTCCTATTAAGTTTCCTATGAATGCCCTTGTCCCGACCTAATATAGTTACTAGTCCAATCAGTCCTAGAAACCCTTATCAATCGAACAGTCCCTAAAGAAGGATTTAACCCAATTGATAGTTTTAAGTTCAGAGATTAACCAAGGTATTTGCAGTCCCTAAAGAGGGATTTAACAACACATCCAACTTCCTACCTATCCAATTAGTCCAATCAGCCCTAAAGGGATAAGTTTGCTACTTGGGTTAAGGTTCACTATCAGGAATCTACAGAACCCTAGCAATTGAATTGATTCTAACTAGTTGGCCAGACAAGATAGAACAAAACAATAATTCAATAAGCGCAAAGAAGTTAAAGCATTCAATCAAGGAATTAAGGAACGAGAATTAGAAACTCACAATCAATCCAAATAAAGCTTCGAATTATAGGCAGAACAGATGAGTTTAGTTCCTCATGGAAAACATCGCTCAGTCTCTAAATTGTCTAATAGAACGTGGAATAGAAAATGAAGTTCTTGAAATCTAACAACACTCGGCCTTAAAAAGTCTAAGCCGAACCAAAACGAGATAACAAACACTAGGGTTTCAATAAAATAAAACGCGACGCTCAGGTGAAAAATGCGGCGGCCGCGACATAGGTGCTGCGGCCGCTGCACGCATGCTCAACTCAACTCGCCGCTCCAGCTCCTTGCGGTGGCCGCGACATGTATGCTGCGGCCGCGGCATTCATCCCGTTGTATATCTCGCTGCCAGAAGCTGAGAGCAGCTCCAATTCCTTGTTTCTTCTTTCTTCAAGTCTCCAAGATCATGCATCCCAATAGCGTTCGAATCTAACTCTGTAAAAAATACTCACAAATTCGCGCAAAATCCGAACTCTTCCAAAATAATCGTCAGATGCACTTTAACTCCAAATCATTAACTAAATGCAACCTAACTAGCCTAAAAATGTCTATAATACCTATCTAGGATATGCATTATCAAATTCCCCCACACTTAGCCTTTGCTTGTCCTCAAGCAATGATAGAATGAACATAAATCAATGCATCCCACAGGAAATCCCTTCAAGTCTTAAACCTCATCAAAAAGCAACCTTATAGCAAGTGCAACCACAAACCAAGCAAACAAACGTCATAGCATGTATCCAAGTGATCAAAGCTTAGAAGTAGAAATCATCCAACCTCACCAGAATTATGTGTTTCACTCATGCTCTCATGTGTTTAGGCTTTAAAGTACAACTCTCAACTCAATCCAAAATGCACTAAGCTCATAGACATTGACCACAATATCACCATATCTCCACCGAATTGCCATTACTTGCGTGACTCAATAAAGAAAAAGAATAAGCAAAATGTGGCGCCATTTTTTTATTTTTTTTCTTTTTCTCTTTTTTTTTTTTCTATTTATTTGTTTTGGTGCTTTCCTTACGTGAGGCGCAAACATGGGTGTCATGAATGGCCCCGGTCTATCAACACCTCAACTTCCTAAAATGAAGTCCACTTGAACATCTTTTGACGCGAGTTGCAAACATGGGTGTCATGAATGAACCCGGTTACTCAATGATCAAGCTTCCTTTCTTAGTGGATAGTCTTCAACACTGTTTTGCTCGAATCATACACATGGGTGTCATGCATAGACCCGGTTACTAAGTGTATCAACCATTACCACTTTATTTCCCTAAAAATGCACAAACTAGAACAAAAAGACTCAAGATATAAACATAAACTCCGCAAGCAACAACTTTGTGAGTCGATCTTGAGAAATAGATATTGAAGTCAATGCCAAGAGGTAGCAACACAAGGAGAGTAAATCACACAATTGAGCAAAAGAATTATAAATGATTCCAAATAAGGCTAACATTCTCACAAGGGTCATGTTCATAGGATTTCAATCATACTTTATCTCAATCATACATGCTCAATTATATTTGCAAGGTCATGCTTCATATAAAATCAAGAATATAGACATGGCCAAAACATCCAGAACTCCATGGGATTTATATGATCACGCTGAAATTTAAATTAGAGGACAAACTAAGCCAGATGGGTATTTGAATAATACATATGTATGCAATGGATGATCTTTTTGGATTTTTTTTCAATGCATAAGTAAACAGAAAATGTAAATATGAAATGATTCAAAATAAAAATGTGTGCAGAAATTTAAACATGATCTAACTAAATGCACTATATATGCTAAATTCAACTATATACACTAAATTTCCTTCCCCCACACTTAAACCTTTCATTGTCCTCAATGAAATATCAAAGACAACAAAACTAAATCAACTAAACGCAACGTGAGGGTAAAGGAAACTAACCGCTCACTGAGGCGGAGGCTGGTAGGGCGGAAACTGGGGCCACCCCAGGCTATAGTAATACTCCTGCTGCCTCCGCATGTCCTCTATAGAAGAGGCTATATCACGAACATTGCGACCCAAGTCGCTGAGCTCTAACTGAAAGGAGTCCTAGCGGATAAAAAGCTGGTGCATCTGTGCGAGCATGTCTTCACGCCAAGTGGACTCAACCTAAGAGGAACTAGGCCCAGCAGAAGGGCCTGCAGCAAACTGTGAACCACCCCCATGACAGTCAGGCATAGGGTGATCATGTGCATCTGCCTGCTCCTCCTCCTCATCAGCAACATCATCATCATCCGCATCAGCCAACAGGTAGAAGGCATCATCAGTAGGGCCATAAGGAAGGACCCTAGGTAGCCTCAGTCTGTGGACTCCCCCTAGTCTTGCCTTCCATATAAAACCACTCGCCTCTGAGCCCTCAAGCAAGTAGGCCCTCCGTAGCTGCTCCTCCGTGTAAGTGAACCCACCAGACATAGGGACCCCTCTTTGAGTGTGATCAATGAAACTTTGGGCGATCAGACTGATCATGCCTCCTAGCCCCACTCTACCTGACGTCTTCCTCTGAATCCGTAGACAGCTGTCCAGAAACATCTCCACCCAATCCGGAATGATATGGGACTGGGGAGAAAAACTCCACAACCAGGGTAAGTCTCCAGCGCACCTTGTTCACATCGCCCTGGCCACTGAAAGCCATTGCCAGGACCTTGTGAACCAACCTCAGGCATGGATGGACGAACTTATAGTTATACTCTCCTCGATGTCCATCAAAAGCGGAGCCCGCCGCTGCATACCAAAAATCGTGTATCTGCTGATCTGGCACGTGAGTAGCCCAATCCTCGGTGGGCTTCTGAGTAATACCAACAGCCGCCCTCAACTGAGAAAAAGTGCAAAAATAAACCTGGTCCAACAGATGGAACTGAACACGTTCATCAGACACCTCGAGCGTAGCTAGAAACTCCTTGGCCAACTCAGGATAGGTGGGAGCACTATAATTCAGAAAAGCACCTAGGCCCCCACGAGTAAGCATCTACTGGGTAACCTGTAGCATCCCCAACCTCTGTAATGTCGGAATATCGAAGAACTTCGTTTGCACGAACCTCTTCGAATCAAAACTCTCCCAAATCTTCCTCTGTCCTCTAGATAGGTTTCTCAATTGACGAACATATTCAATAGATCTCAAATCCGCAATAAGCAACAATTAACAAATCAGAGGCACAAACCAACACAAAGCTCAAGTCCACACGAAGCAATCAAACAAACACAATCCTCCAAACTAACCACAAGTCTCAATAGCACAAATCACCCAAAAACCGAGCACCAAGCAAGCAAATAAGCAAAGTAGAGCAACCGGAACACAAGCTACAAGCAAACCTGGTGACAGAGGGGGATGCGGCGGTCGCGGCGGGATGCGACGGGCGCAGCAGGCGGCCGAGGCAGCGGACAGATGAACGACAACGGTGGCATGGGGAAAAGCAGCGACCGCGGCGGTATGCGACGGGCGTAGCAGGCGGCCGAGGCAGCGGACACGTGACCGGATGTGGTGTGGGTGGCCGGATCCGGCGAGAGGTGTGCGGTGGAGGTGTGGAGAGGTTGAAAGGAGAGGGAGGTAGAGGATGACAATGGTGAGGTGAGGTTTGGGATTTTGAAGAGGATAAGGGTAATGGGAGGATGAAAGTGACGGCAAGAGCAACTAGGTAGGGTAAGAAAAAAAGATTCCGGGTTTTTTTTAGAAAAAGGGAATAAAAGGTCACAGGCCCGTTATGCGGTGGCCGCTGCATATATGCGGCGGCCGCTGCATTTGGCATGATGCTGCGGGTGGGATGCGGCGGCCGCGGCATTAAGCTGCAGCCACTGCATTTGTGCTGTAGCAACCTTCTCTTCTTTGATTTTAACGACTCTAATTCCGCTTTTTCGTGAGTTATTAGTCAGATTTCCAAATAAAACAAAAGCAAAACAACAAGAAAAACTACCTAAGGATGATTAAATGAAAAGGAAAGAAAAAATTACCTTGGGTTGCCTCCCGAGAAGCGCCTTTGTTTCAAGTCGTTGGCTCGACGTAATGGCCCTTGAGTGGCCTAATTGGTTGGTTCAGCAAGCACCAACTCCTCTTCTTCATTCTGGGAGATGTTCTCAAAGTATGGCTTAACTCTATGACCATTGACCTTAAGGAGCTCATGAGACTTAGGGTCATAGAGTTCTATTACTCCATGAGGGAATATCCTAGAGATCGTGTAGGGTCCTTCCCACTTTAATCGAAGCTTTCCAGGGAAGAGTTTCATGCGTGATTGATATAGGAGAATGACAGGAGGAGACTGTCGTTGTTCCTATCAAAGTATAACTCAAACCTACAAACTAGTATAGTAAGCAAGTAAGAGGTCGATCCCACAGAGAATCAAGTATTCCTAAGCAATGTATATTTACCAATTAATAGAAAAGTGGGGTTTTGGTGATTGAATATAAGAAAAGAAACTATACACAAGTTAGTAGAGATAACAATGAGAAAATAGTTTCATCTACAAATATCCACTTTAGTTTGGTTGATTGATCATCGATTCTTCTTCGAGTTCTCTTTTCATCCTATTATTGTTCCTGTCCTGATCTTGTGTAAATTACTAGTCCTACGAGTCCTAGTAACCCTTACTAACTAGATAACCCTAACACGGTCAAGATTTAACCTAATCGTAGCATTAAGATTAAGGATTAACCAGGATACATGCAACACCAAGCTACGAGTTAGCATTTAACATATAATTGATTCTCTACACACCAATTTAGTCCTACGAGTCCTAAAAAGGCATGATTGCTACTATGGATTAAGGTTCGCTACGAGGAATCTACAAAATCCTAGCAATAATCTCAACTAGTTGTACGGACTAGAAGAAATCAACAATATTCGCAAAAGAATCAATACGAATCAATAGGAATAGAATAAGAATAGAAATCTCACAACTTTATCAAACCAAAGCTTCAATCCATAGATGAAACGGAAGAGTTTAGCACTCCATGGCCATGGAGGCTCCCTCTAGGGTTCTCTTAATTGATAATCTCCAAGTGTATAAACTAAGGAATTAGATGATTAAAATAAAACCCTAAAACGTCCTTAAAAAGCCTCAAAAGAGTCGGCCAAATAATAATTCTAAAAACCTAATTAAGTGGATAAAAAGTCCATTGAGTAGATTCGGCGTTTCTGCAGAGGCCGCGGGGCAGCCAACCCTGGCCGCGGGGCGGCCAGGCGATTGCGAAATCCTTCGTCAGAGCTTCGGGCCGCGGGGCGGTTTTCTTGGCCGCGGGGCGGCTTTTAATGTTCACAGTGATTTTTTCTCTTCGAATTTGGTCTCGATGTCAACACAAAAGTTGTAGATCTCGGAAAGAGCTTTCCAACGCATGCTTATAATAGTCAATCGGACCACCGAGGCCTCCAGAAAGTGCATTACAAGTTCAGCATGTCTGGCGACAACTTCTACTGACTTGTTCTTCACTTAGGCTCTCGAAATTCGACTCCGCTCCCGTGCTCTTCACTTTTCCTCCTCCTCTTGGATCTTCCTTCATCCATGAGCTTTCTCATTCCTCGTCGGATTCATATGTACCTGAAATAATTCATAAAAGCGTGTAGATTCCGACTCTACCAACAAAACGAGTATAAATGCAAATCTAGTCTAAACTATGCATTATAAACATCTAGATCATGCTAAATGCAACCTAATATGCCTACCTAAATGCGTGCTATCAAATTCCCCCACACTTGAGCTTTCGCTTGTCCTCAAGCAATGAAAATCAAAATCAAATCAACACCCCACAAACAAGCAATCCATGTAATCACTTTGGTAAAACACTTAAGCTCAAAACGAGGGAAACAAAGATTGACAAATAACGTCATAATATGTATAGGTGCAATCTAAGGAATAAAGCAAGTAAATCTATCCAACCTCACCAAGAAAATGTGTTTTCACTCTCGCTCATGTGTTTAGGCTAATCATTCACGCTCAAACTCAATTCCTGAAAACTTAGCTACAACAAAATTGCGTCAGTGGTCTAAATCTCCACCGCTAGTGACTTCACATGCAACTAAAATCATGAGGTCTTTTGAATAGGTTGTAATGGGGCCATGGTAGGAACATAGGGTATGGTAAATATTTAGGCTATGTGGTGCTAAAAATCCGGGAAAAAGGGTTAGTAACAACCAGAAAAACACCAACACCAAACACTTCAAATACCATTCCAATAACATGTACTCCTTCACAATACAAATTCGCACACAATTTTCAAATATCCATACAAACTCATTCATTTTTTTTTATTATGATTTTTCTTTTTCTTTTTCTTTTTTTATTTTCTTGACTTTTACCCCTAAGTGAATTTTATCCTCCTTAGGTCCCAAGTAATAAGCACATAAAAACCATCTCTATGAAGTACAAATGAATCACCCAACATAATTTCTCCACTCAAAGCAACTCCATCAACATATCAAGATATATATTCACCAACTCTTCTCCTAATTCCCGGATGGGTCAGGCTAATAATTGGCTAGGAAGATTTTGTGGAGCTAACAAAATAGGCTTATAAGGCTCAAATTGGCTTCAAGCAAAGGATAATGTGTACGGGTGGGTAGAGTATAATATGGCTAAAAGAAAATCATGCCTCAATCACTTTAAGGTTACATGCAAAAATCATATAAATGCAGCCTTAATAAAGATATCTAAACGCAATTTAAAGAGGAAGTAATCAAGGAGAGTATTTACACACAAAGAAACTAGAGGACATATATGTGTAGTCCCAATAAGGCCAAAAAAACTCACAAGGTCAAATTGTTAGAACTTCAATACCACTTAAATTCCAAAGACTATACATACTCAATTATCTCATCAATCATATTCCCAAAAAGTATACAAAAACAATTCAAAGCTTCAAACACTTCAAGCATGTCATGGGGCACATGATAAGATAAATATAGAGGACAAGTAGCCTAGATGGGAAAATAAGACCTAAAGTACATGAAATGCATGATATTTTTGGATTTTTTTAACAAATGCAATATACGAGTAAAAATAAATATGAAAACATAAATAAACATGATATGCATTTTTTTTGATATTTTTTTATCTATCTATATGTAATGCAATCCCTCCCCCACACTTAAATCTTTCATTGTCCTTGATGAAAATTAAAGACAACAAAATTATAAAAACGTAGAGAAAGAAAGAAAAACTGACTTTTTCACCGCGGTGGTGGTAGGTCAAGTGGGAGGTGAGGAAGAGAAACCTATCAGTCCCGTCAGAGGCCGCGGGGCGGCCATGCTAGGCCGCGGGGCGGCCCGTACAAGCCGCGGGGCAGCCTATGCCCCTTTCAACTTTCATCCCTGCGGTGTTACTGCCCCCATAAAAAATGCCAAAACCAAGCCAATTCAATGAAATTTAAGAAAAAGAAATCTAGAACTACTTACCTTGGGTTGCCTCCCAAGTAGCGCCTTTTTTTATGTCATCGGCATGACTTATTCTCAATCTTAATTCCTTACCTATCAGACATCGTCAAGGCCCTCAGTAACCTATCATATTCCTGTGCACACATCTTCCACAAGACATTATAGCACACTAAATTGAAATTATAAATTATAGAAGTTATAAACCTTTTCAATTTATCATGAATGTCTACTGAAGGAATATGATACCACCAGTTCAGTTCCACTGGTGGCTTTTTAAAATAACAATTAAAAGGATCAACATAATCACCATCACCTTTCAAATTGCAAAAGTTTACCTTTATTACCTCTCGAGCCTCAACAGGTGGCTCTAGACATGGTTCATCAACGGGGGAGCTGAGAATGAATGCATCGGATGGAATAGGAGACACATTACATGAAACCTCATGTGTCGACTCATGAGATTCCATGTCAGGAAGCACCAGACCCTCTTCTCCATTGTCAAAGAAACTGTCTTCATCTGTGAACAATTCCTCCTCATTCTGAACAACATCATCACGTTGAAACCAACTAGGATAGAATGAATTGAGCACAATGACTTCGACAAGATCTTCCATTCTTGCATCCTTCAATGTCTCATGGGATGGCGGAATGGGTTTGCTTTCTTTATCAACTTGAGGGGCGGCCATCCGATCTGCTATTATCTCGCTCGATGTTTGAATAAGGTGGCTCAATTGTTCCCCCATGTTTTTGATCCTCTCAGCATTCTCCTGTATTGCTTGAGTAAGGGTTTGGATTTCATCATCTAAGTGTGTGACAGAGTCCTCCATTGGTGGATAAGACGTGGTGAGCAACTCTTCCTGTTCAACATGATAACCCATGTAACAGAAAAAATCCCACAACCCCGACAAACCTAATCGTGCTAGGCCTCCGTTACTCATGTACTCAGCAAGCGCTCGTGTCTCAGCAGTCATCCCGTCAATTATGCAAATAATCATATCTCGGATGCTATCTTGATAACCCCGTGATTCACGGATGTCCACATACCTCTGCAATCTGGTAAGATATTGGTGAAAGTTCTCACCTTCAAACTGCAATAACCTCAACATCCTAAAAGTTAGTAGCAAGGGTGTTATGAACCGTAAGATAGGTTCACAACAAGTTAATTATATACAATAATTGGCAAACACACAAAACAAAGAAATAAACTTTGATTTCCCGGCAACGGCGCCAAAATTTGACAGGAGGAGACTGTCGTTGTTCCTATCAAAGTATAACTCAAACCTACAAACTAGTATAGTAAGCAAGTAAGAGGTCGATCCCACAGAGAATCAAGTATTCCTAAGCAATGTATATTTACCAATTAATAGAAAAGTGGGGTTTTGGTGATTGAATATAAGAAAAGAAACTATACACAAGTTAGTAGAGATAACAATGAGAAAATAGTTTCATCTACAAATATCCACTTTAGTTTGGTTGATTGATCATCGATTCTTCTTCGAGTTCTCTTTTCATCCTATTATTGTTCCTGTCCTGATCTTGTGTAAATTACTAGTCCTACGAGTCCTAGTAACCCTTACTAATTAGATAACCCTAACACGGTCAAGATTTAACCTAATCGTAGCATTAAGATTAAGGATTAACCAGGATACATGCAACACCAAGCTACGAGTAAGCATTTAACATATAATTGATTCTCTACACACCAATTTAGTCCTACGAGTCCTAAAAAGGCATGATTGCTACTATGGATTAAGGTTCGCTACGAGGAATCTACAAAATCCTAGCAATAATCTCAACTAGTTGTACGGACTAGAAGAAATCAACAATATTCGCAAAAGAATCAATACGAATCAATAGGAATAGAATAAGAATAGAAATCTCACAACTTTATCAAACCAAAGCTTCAATCCATAGATGAAACGGAAGAGTTTAGCACTCCATGGCCATGGAGGCTCCCTCTAGGGTTCTCTCAATTGATAATCTCCAAGTGTATAAACTAAGGAATTAGATGATTAAAATAAAACCCTAAAACGTCCTTAAAAAGCCTCAAAAGAGTCGGCCAAATAATAATTCTAAAAACCTAATTAAGTGGATAAAAAGTCCATTGAGTAGATTCGGCGTTTCTGCAGAGGCCGCGGGGCAGCCAACCCTGGCCGCAGGGCGGCCAGGCGATTGCGAAATCCTTCGTCAGAGCTTCGGGCCGCGGGGCGGTTTTCTTGGCCGCGGGGCGGCTTTTACTGTTCACGGTGATTTTTTCTCTTCGAATTTGGTCTCAATGTCAACACAAAAGTTGTAGATCTCGGAAAGAGCTTTCCAACGCATGCTTATAATAGTCAATCGGACCACCGAGGCCTCCAGAAAGTGCATTACAAGTTCAGCATGTCTGGCGACAACTTCTACTGACTTGTTCTTCACTTAGGCTCTCGAAATTCGACTCCGCTCCCGTGCTCTTCACTTTTCCTCCTCCTCTTGGATCTTCCTTCATCCATGAGCTTTCTCATTCCTCGTCGGATTCATATGTACCTGAAATAATTCATAAAAGCGTGTAGATTCCGACTCTACCAACAAAACGAGTATAAATGCAAATCTAGTCTAAACTATGCATTATAAACATCTAGATCATGCTAAATGCAACCTAATATGCCTACCTAAATGCGTGCTATCAGAGAACCTTGTCTCCTATCTTTAATTCCTTCCGCAGGATATGTTTGTCATGTCAAGCCCTTGTTTTCTCCTTATAGATTAGTGCATTGTCATAGGCATCCAAGCGAAGTTCCTCTAGATCTTGCAATTGAAGCTTCCTGAACTCACCCACTTCATTCATCCTCATATTGTAATTCTTTACAGCCCAGTATACCTTATGTTAAAGTTCCACAGGAAGATGACAAGCCTTTCCAAACACAATTCGATAAGGAGACATACCAATGGGAGTCTTATAGGCCGTCCGATAGGCCCACAGAACATCGTTCAGCCTTAGACTCCCATCCTTTCTGTTAGGTGCCACTGTTTTCTCAAGAATGGTCTTAATTTCCTAATTTGATATCCCAGCTTGACCATTGGTCTGGGGATGATAAGCAGTGGACACTCTCTGCGTGACATGATATTGCTTTAACAGGGCAGTGATAGTCCTATTGCAGAAATGTGTCCCTCTGTCACTAATTAGAGCCTTAGGCACCCCAAATCTTGCGAAAATGGTGTCCTTTAGGAAATCTGCAACAACTTTGGAATCATCAGTTTTGGTGGCCTTTGCCTCCACCCACTTAGAGACATAGTCCACCGCAAGCAAAATATAGATATTTCCAAAAGAACTAGGGAAAGGACCCATAAAATCAATACCCAGACATAAAAAATTTCACAGAATATGATCTTATTTTGTGGTATTTCATTTCTGGCAGATATGTTCCCAACCCTTTGACATCTATCGCAAGATCTACAAAAAGCATTTGCATCCCTAAACAAGTGAGGCCAAAAGAAACCTGCTTCTAAAACTTTCCTAGCAGTCTTTTGAGGACCAAAGTGGCCTCCACATTCATGAGCATGACAAAATGTAAGGACAGATTGTACCTCAATGTCTGGCAGACACCTCCTAATTACCTGATCAGCACAATGTTTCCAAAGGTAGGGGTCATCCCAAACATAGAAGCGAGTGTCGTGTCGAATCTTGTCCTTCTGATCTTTCGTGAACTTAGGTGGAAATTCTCCCGTGACCAAGAAATTCACCATATTGGCAAACCAAGGTCGAGGAGTATGGACACCCATTAGCAATTCAGAGGCATCAGGGCTTACTTCGTCAAAACAAAGCAAAGGAGGTGGACTTGCCACATGTGGCAACCGCGGCATAGGAGTTGCGGCCGCTGCTTCAGTGCCCTGCGGCGGCCGCGGCATATGGGTTGCGGCCGCTGCATCCTCCGTGGCTTCCTGCAGTTGTATGGACGAAAGATGATTCAAGAAAAAGAGCGTGTCATCAGGAAACTCACCGTGAATGGGTATTTGACCGTCCGGCTTGTCCTCTCCTTGGACAAATCTGCTGAGGTGGTCCGCTACTAAGTTCTCTACACCTTTCTTATCTTTGATTTCGATATCAAACTTGCTCAAGAGCAAGATCCATCTAATCAATCTGGGTTTCGCTTCTTTTTTAGTTAATAAATAGCCAAGAGCAGCGTGATCAGTGAAGACAATTACCTTAGCTCCTAGGAGATAGGAGTGAAACTTCTCCAATGCAAAAACCACGGCCAGAAGCTCTTTTTCTGTAGTTGAGTAGTTCCTTTGCGCTCCATTCAGAGTCATGGAGGCATAGTAGATGACATGAGAGCGCCTTCCTTCCTTTTGTCCCAAAACAGCTCCCACTGCATAGTCGTTAGCATCGCACATAATCTCAAAGGGTTGAGACCATATGGGTGCCTGAATTATAGGGGCGCTTGTCAGGCGACCTTTTAGCTCATCAAAGGTTGCCCTACACCTGTCATCAAAGTCAAAAACTACTTCCTTCTTGAGTAATCACAAAGAGGTGCAGAAATCTTAGAAAAATCCTTAATAAACTTACGATAGAACCCTGCATGGCCTAAAAAGGAACGAATCTCGCGCACATTGGTGGGGTAAGGAAGAGATTGAATGACATAAATCTTAGCCTTGTCCACCTCAAGACCCCTGTTAGACAAAATATGACCCAAAACAATGCCTTGCTCAACCATAAAATGACACTTTTCAGAATTAAGAACTAAGTTGGTGTCTACACACCGCCTAAGAACAAGTGACAAATGGTGCAAGCAAGTATCAAAGTCATCTCCATGCACAGTAAAGTCATCCATGAATACCTCTATGAAATGCTCTACATACTCAGAAAATATGCTTACCATACACCGTTGGAAGGTCCCAGGTGCGTTACATAGCCCAAAAGGCATTCTGCGATTTGCAAAAGTGCCAAAGGGGCATGTAAATGTCGTTTTCTCTTGATCCTCCAGTGCTATGGGTACTTGAAAATAGCATGAGTAGCCATCTAAGAAGCAATAAAAAGAGCGACCGGTAAGGCGCTCAAGCATTTGAACAATAAAAGGGAAAAGGAAAGTGGTCTTTGCGAGTTACCACATTCAGCTTACGATAATCAATACAGACCCTCCATCCATTTTGGACCCTGCTAGGGACCAACTCACCATCCCGATTCTCAACAACACTGATACCCCCCTTCTTAGGAACAACCTGAGTGGGACTCACCCACTTGCTATCAGATATGGGAAAGACCATACCTGCTTGAAGGAGCTTCAGCACCTCCTTCTTTACCACTTTCATCATCGACGGGTTGAGTCTCCGCTGAGGTTGCCTAGATGGTTTTGCATCATCCTCCAGAAGTATTCTGTGTATATAGAGGGTGGGACTGATGCCCTTAATGTCTGCAATCATCCATCCTAACACCTCCTTATTCTCCTTCAAAACTGTCACCAAACGCTCCTCCTGCTCAAAAGTGAGTTTGTTAGAAATAATAACAGGCAAAGTATCATTCTCACCAAGAAAAGCATATTTAAGGTGACTAGGGAGTTGTTTCAATTCGATATCAGGCGCCTGGACAATGGATGGGAGAAGCTTTTCACTTGGCATGGTCAGCTCGATGCGTTCTCCCCTTGGTGGCACATAGGTGGGTGATCGATGGTCCAAAGCCAATACAGCCCCCTGCAGATTAGATGACAAAGCATAATCTCTAGAAATTTCATCTATAGGGGCCTGTAAAGCGACCTCCATCTCATCAACACACTCCAAATCAAAGCAATCTTGTGCCATAGTATCAATGACATCCATAAAGCACAAAGAAGGATCATCAGATGGAAATTTCATGGAATCATAGATATTATACTCAACTCTTTGACAATCAAATTCCATAATAAGAGACCCTGAATAGACATCTATCTTGGTCCTAGCAGTTTTCAGAAAAGGTCTGACCAACAAAATAGGGTCTTCATTGTTACCAGGACCCATATCAATCAAAAAGAAGTCAGCAGGGAATATCAAGTTGTCGACCATAACCAAGACATCCTCAACAATCCCTTTCGGGTAGATAGTAGATCGATCAGCAAGTTGAATTACTACCCGAGTATCATTCAGAGGTCCCAATCCCAAGGCATGATAAACATGAGAAGGCAAGACATTAATAGATGCTCCTAGATCTAACATGACTTTGTCAAATTTAGTATCACCTATCACACATGGAATTGCAAACATACCAGGATCACTGCACTTCTCATGCAAACGCTTCTGAAACACAGCAGTGACATGTTCACTTACCTTTACCTTTTGCTTACCTTTCAACTTCTGATTCCGCTTGATAGTGCAAAGTTCCTTCAAAAATTTAGCATATCTAGGAATGCTTTTAATCAAATTAAGCAAAGGAATGTTTACCTCGCACTTACTGAACGTCTCAAAGATCTCCTTATCGTTCTCATACCTTCGTGTATCCTTCAGGGCTTCCAAAAAGGGTGGAACCGGCTTCGGAGTCTCCAGAGTTAAGGAAGAAGAAGGAGGAGAAGAAGAAGAAGGAGAGAAAGAAGAAGAAGAAGAAAAAAGGGGAATAGAAGGCGTACCTACCACTGGGGTGCCGTCTGAGACAGGGGCGGCGGGCGCAGCAGGGTGCTGCGGCCGCTGCTCCTCTGGTGTGCCGCGGCCGCTGCATATTTGCGGCGGCCGCCGCACCGTGTAGCTGCCGTCATCCTCTTCTAAGACCTCTATTTCCTCATCCATGATTTCCCCGTCATCCTTTTGAGGTGTGGCAATCAGTTCCTTTCCACTCCTCAGCATTACAACACTGACGTTCTCCTTAGGATTTGCAATCGTCTGCGATGGAAGCTTCCCTGCATCGTTTGCCTCCTTCGCACTTAAGAGTTGAATAAGTTGACTCATTTTATTCTCCAGATTGGTTATCCGATCCGATTGTTGTTTCTCAACCTTCAAGACTAATCGTGACAAAATCTGCATAGGATCCTCTGTAGCCTCATTCGCTTGCGGTTGGCCTCCTTGTCGAGGTTCAAATTGTTGTTGGGGCCTTCCCTGTTGCCCCCCTTGTTGATTGAAAAGGGTTTGGTAGTTCCCATAGCCTTGCTGATAGCCTCTGTTATAATTGTTGTTGTTGAAGTACCCAGGATTTCCAAAATTTCCTTGTCTAGGCCTTTGTGGAGCGAAATTCCCCATGGCATTCACATCCACGCTAGGCTCTTGTAGAAGTGGGCACATATCCATGGGATGAGTGAATTCATTGCAGAGTCCACACGCCTTCAACTTTTGAGGTGTTCTATCGATTACCAGCTTCTTGATTATCTCCTTCACCTCTGCCATATCAGTCTGAAGTGCAGCCACAGGATCATCAACAGAAAGTACACCCCTAGCACGAGTGCTCTTGTTGAACTGCGTAGAGCCCTTAGAGAGCTCCTTAAACACATCCCAAGTTGTAGCAAGCGTCTTATTCAACATGTTTCCCCCACAACAGGAATTCACCGTTTTGCGCTCATCATTAGTAAGCCCATTGAATAGAAATAAGACCAAATCCTTCTGCGGGAAGCCATGGCATTGGCAGCTAGCGCAGAGTTTCTTGAAGCGCTCAAAGTACTCATGAATCGACTCCGTAGCGTACTGCTTAATGCTGCTAATTGCCCTTTTTAAGGCATTAAGTTTTGTTGCAGGGAAGTACTTCTCCAGGAAGACTCTCTTCATCTCAGCCCAAGTAGATATAGTCCCAGGAGGTAGGTAGAAGAACCATTCATTCGCCTCATCCTTCAAAGAGAAGGGAAAGGCTCTCAGCTTGATTTGATCCTCAGTAACGTTCTCAGGTTTCATCCCAACTACCACCGTATGGAACTCAAATAGATGCTTGTGGGAGTCCTCCCCACTCAACCCATGAAACTCGGGTAGAAGATGAACTACCCTAGATTTCAGCTCAAAGTTGACTCCTTCTCCTAGTGCAGGGAATTGGATTGCCAAGGGTTGCTGTGCCAAGTCAGGAGCAGAAAGCTCCCTCAGGGTGCGATTTGTTTCGGTAGCCATCTCTGCAGTGTTTCTTTGATCAAAAGATAACCCATGAGAACGATCACGAGTTTCTCCTTAATGAAGAGACGGTTCTTTCGATCTCTGACTCAAATGGCAACAAAGAAGAATTAGTAGCACGGGTATGGACCATATAAGATGGTCCACACCAAAAATCAACACCAAAAACACACAAGAATCAATAAAAATCCCCGGCAACAGCGCCAAATTTGACGGAGGGAAAACCGGTCGTTGATCCGTCAAAGTAAAACTCAAACCTATAACTAGTACAGCAATAAGTAAGAGGTCGATCCACAGGGAGATTTGTTGCTCAAGTATGATTTAAATGCCGATTTAGTAACCAAATGGGGGGTTTGTGAGAGCAAAGCGGATTTATGAAAGCAAGAGTAAATGGTTTTGATTCAAACAATTGTGAGAAGCAGTTCTACCTACAATTTTCCACTTTATTTGGTTGAAATGATCCTTGTAACTTCTTCTCGTCCTATTAAGTTTCCTATGAATGCCCTTGTCCCGACCTAATATAGTTACTAGTCCAATCAGTCCTAGAAACCCTTATCAATCGAACAGTCCCTAAAGAAGGATTTAACCCAATTGATAGCTTTAAGTTCACAGATTAACCAAGGTATTTGCAATCCCTAAAGAGGGATTTAACAACACATCCAACTTCCTACCTCTCCAATTAGTTCAATCAGCCCTAAAGGGATAAGTTTGCTACTTGGGTTAAGGTTCACAATCAGGAATCTACTGAACCCTAGCAATTGAATTGATTCTAACTAGTTGGCCAGACAAGATAGAACAAAACAATAATTCAATAAGCGCAAAGAAGTTGAAGCATTCAATCAAGGAATTAAGAAACAAGAATTAGAAACTCACAATCAATCCAAATAAAGCTTCGAATTATAGGCAGAACAAATGAGTTTGGTTCCTCATGGAAAACATCGCTCAATCTCTAAATTGTCTGATAGAACGTGGAATAGAAAATGAAGTTCTTGAAAACTAATAACACTCGGCCTTAAAAAGTCTAAGCTGAACCAAAACGAGATAACAAACACTAGGGTTTCAATAAAATAAAACGCGGCGCTCAGGTGACAAATGCGGTGGCCGCGACATAGGTGTTGCGGCCGCTGCACGCGTGCTCAACTCAACTCGCCGCTCTAGCTCCTTGTGGCGGCCGCGGCATGTATGCTGCGGCCGCAGCATTCATCCCGCTGCATATCTCGTTGCCAGAAGCTGAGAGCAGCTCCAATTCCTTGTTTCTTCTTTCTTCAAGTCTCCAAGATCATGCATCCCAATAGCGTTCGAATCTAACTCTGTAAAAATACTCACAAATTCGCGCAAAATCCGAACTCTTCCAAAATAATCGGCAGATGCACTTTAACTCCAAAGCAATAACTAAAAGCAACCTAACTAGCCTAAAAATGTCTATAATGCCTATCTAGGATATGCATTATCAGGAACTTGGTAAGCTAAAGGTTCCACTTCCTACTAGCTTGTTTTAAGTCGTATAAAGACCTCTTGAGCAAACATACTTGCCCTGGAAGTGCTTTTTGATATCCCTCTGGAGGTAACATATAAATTTCTTCATCCAAATATCCATGAAGAAATGCGTTGTTGATGTCAAGTTGATAAATAGGCCACTTCTTGATTGTGGCAAGAGCTAATAAACTTCTCACTATTGTAAATTTTGCCATGGGAGAGAAGGTGTGCTTGTAATCCTTCTCCTTGATTTGATTGTATCCTTTAGGTACCAAACGTGTCTTATATCTCTCAATTGAGCCATCTGGTTTATGCTTGAGTTTGAATACCCACTTGCATCCTTTTGCAGCCTTATCCTTAGGTAAATCAGTAATAATCCAAGTCTAATTCTTTTCTAAGGCATTTAACTCAGTTTGCATAGCATCTATCCAGTGTGATTTATCCTTAGCTTGTCTGTAAGTGTGAGGCTCAGGTATTTGCGGCATGTGAGCAAATGAGGTGACAAACTCTTGTGAGAAGAGATCTGTATCACCAAGAACCTCTGATAAAAATGACTAAGAGACAGAATGATTCTTATGTAGAGAAGGACAAACAATGTCCTTTAATTTGGTAGGAGGAGCATGAGCTCGAGTAATTCTTCTTACAGGAACTGTAACATCATTACTTGATTGAATAACAGACTCAGATCCACTCTGATGAATGTCTTCAATATTGTCTTGTACATGATCATAATTATATGAAGAACTATGATCTTGCTGTGTAAATGCATCTTGCTTTGCAGCAGGATGATCAATACTTACAAACATCTTGTTATGTAGGCATATAGTATGAATAATCTCCATCATTTCCAGGATTCACAAGAGGAAGAACTGCTTGTTGTGAAGTAGAATGTATATCTTGACCTCTGTTATCCTTTTCCTTGAAAGGAAATTTGTCTTCTAAGAATAAAACATCCCTGCTTATAACATACTGTTTTGTTTGCAGATCATACAATTTATATGCCTTTTGGCCAAAAGGATATCCAATCATAATGCATTTCCTTGCCTTATAACCAAATTTATCTCTGCTACTATGAGGAAGTAATGCATAACAAAGACATCCTATAACTCTAAGATCATCATAAAAAGGCAAAGGCCCAAATAATACCTCATGAGAAGGTTTCCAAGACAAAACAGATGATGGCAACTTATTGATTATGTATGTTACAGCAAGAATACAATAACCCCAAAACATTCCTGGTAAACCAGCATGTAGTTTGAGTGCTCTTGCTGTTTCAATTATGTGTCTATGCTTCCTTTCCACTCTACCATTTTGTTTGGAGTGTAAGGAGCACTTTTTTGATGCACAATCCCTTTAGAAGCAAATAACTCTACACAAGCTCTAGACATGAACTCAGCACCATTATCACTCCTAAAGATTTTTACCTTGGTCTTAAATTGTGTCACCACATATTCAACAAATGTAGATAATATGGTAAAAACTTGGGACTTGCTATGCATCAAGTAAGTCCACGTGGTCCTACTATAATCATCTACCAATGTAAGAAAATAAGTAGCACCACTCACACTTTTCATTTTATATGGACCCCAAATATCCAAGTGAACCAATTCAAAGCATTTATTAGTAATAGAAGAGCTTATAGGGAAAGGAACTTTATGCATTTTAGCTAAAATGAAAGTTTCACAACTAGGTAAAGACTTAGAATGTATAAAATCCAAATGAGACATCTTACTCATTGAAGAATGTCCTAGCTAGCATGAAAAAGTACATCTTTTGGTCCACACTTATAGTTCAAGTAGCTAAATCAGAAACAACATCAGATTGAGAATGTAAAGCACTAAGAGAGGCAGTATCTTGAACAAGGGAGTTCAATTTATACAGGCCTACAGTCCTTGATCCTGAGCCAATGATTCGCTTAGTTCCAAGGTCCTGTAGGTACCAATATTTTGCAGTAAATATAGCAGCGGGGTTCGAGTCCTCAATCAAGTTACCAACAGATAATAGGTTATGCTTAAAAATAGGAACTAATAAAACATTATACAATGTAATCTTAGAAGTTAAATGCAAAGTACCAATGCTATTTACCACTGAAACACGGTACAGGAAAGCCAATATGTATAGGTTTAGACAAGGCCCTTTTATCAACCAACAAGTGCTCATACGTAGTCATATGATATGTCGTACTCGTGTCTATAATCCAATATTTATCACTTTCTAAATGAGCATTTAATGAAAAGGGAAGGCCATAAGAAGTAACTTCCATGGGTGTAGTAACTGAACAGTTGGCCTGTGACTGTCCTTGCATAGCCTTTATGACTTCTTGACAAATAGCATTCACAAAAGAGGCATCCAAGGAGTTAGAATTGTCCTTAGAGGTAGATTGTAAAGGATGATCAGCAACAAGACTATCCCCAGCAACATTGTAAGCTTTGCTTGAACCTCTACCATCTTTGCTGTCCTTAGACCGTTTATACCAATCAGGGATTCCATGCAACTTAAAGCAACTATCCACTGTATGTCCCTTCATCATACAATGTGAACAATACCTATCTTTCTTGTCCTTTTTAAAGTATCTCTTCTCCTGGTGACCACCACCTCTGTTTTCCCCCAAAGCTGTTGAGTTTGACGATGGTTGTTGAGGCTTTCCCTTAGAATCTTCAACCTGCTGAACCAGGTAATATGCCTTGTTGATAGTTGGGAATGGGTCCATGACCAAGATACTATTCTTCACACCTTCAAATTCATCACCTAAACCCATCAAAAACTACATAAGACGGTTTCTACCTTCAGTTTCAACCACCTTTTTTACAAGCTCACAAGAACACGAATCCATTGCACCACATATACATTCTGGAAATCCTTCCACACATTGAAGCTCATCCCATACTTTCTTGAGTCGATTAAAGTATTCTGCAATCGATTCTCCCCCGCGAATCACAGAACTCAATTCTTTCTTTAAACGAAAGATTAATGGCGCATTCGTTTGCCCATACCTTTCAAACACTTCATCCAATAGATATTTAGCTGAATTGACATACAAGAAGCTTTCTGAAATAGAACTGACCATAGAATTCAAAAGCCAGCAACGTACCATATAATTTGCTTTCATCCATTGTTGAACCTTAGCAATTCCCACCGACGATTTCGAGCAAGAACCATCAATTAAAACCAATTTATTCTTGGCCCCTAGGCCCTAACGCAAGATGAACTCCACGACTCCAACCCAGAAAATTGGTCCCTGCAAACCGGAAAGTCACCAATTGAGCCCCTGGATTGTCGGAGTTAGATAAAAGAAGAGGGTCTCCCAAATTACTTTGGGAATTAACCTTCTCGCGATGAGGATCACCAAAGACAGCTGAATCTACCATGAATTCGCTAAAACTCAAATTTGAGAATTCGCAAGAAATTTGTGAAAATACAGGAATACAGAGTAATCAAAAAACCAGTAAACACCAAACACAATTGAACGCGGAAGCACGAACTCTCGACAGATCAAAACAAGCCTTACGGCTCTGATACCATGATCAAACACATAGAGATTCAAGAGAAGAGAGAAAGAGAGGAAAGAGAAATCTGAATTTGTATTTCACAAGTTGTTGCACGTCTGTTACAAGGTTTTGGTATTTATAGAGGAGGAAGTTAGCACTTTTCTATATGTACAACTTATGACCTGTAACTTCCTTCCTTTACATAATATAACCCTGCACCAATATATAACATACATATCCTAATAATAAGCAGCAATATTCTTGTTTCCTTGTGCGATCATGCAGATATCTTTCTTCATAAAAAAGAAGTTGAGCAAAATTGGATTGAATGTACCTGGCATAGAGCTCATTCTAGATCTCACTTGCTAGAGAGTTGTACAAAATGCTTCCAACGATACCATTGCTTAGAGAGTTCAAGATCCATGAGATGACCATGTCGTTAGTGTGTTCCCAATGCCTCATATTCAGATCATTTGGCATCATTCTTGTGAGCAAATAACATTTAACGTTTTAAGCCGAAAAAACCATATCCTTTAAAGATATTTGAAACAAGGATCATGCCAAGATTGTCGAAAGGATAGATCATTTGGCACTATTATTTTTTATTCATTTGAATCTATCTGGATTATTTATAATATTTTATTAACATATTTTCCGTGCATATGGGACCTACACTAGTATATCTATTAAAACCAAGGCATTTACGCCTCATGTCACCCTATTATGTCAAGTTATTTTTGGATATTCAATCAAATTTAATACAGTCTATCTAATTTATATTAACTAAAAAAATTCAATCTTTCATTCTTTAATTCATTATATACCATCTACTCATATCTCTTAATTAAAAAAATCTTATTAAAATATTTAATCTATATATTTTTTTATGTAACCAATTAAATCTAATTTTATAATAGTTGGGTATGGATTTCATGAAATTCAGAACTACAAATCAATAACTTAAATTAATATTATTTAATAAATTAATATTAATATCAATATGTAATTTAAAAGAGAATCATTTTTTAAAGAAGAGTTATCTCCAAACTAATTGTTGCCTTTTCAGCTAATCAAATTATAATGGTATTTTTAATAATTGGTTTAATTCAACACATAATATTAATATATAATTGAATGATAAGAAATTTTGATGAGTTGTAATCAAATTAGTCTTATCCTTTTCAACCAATCAAATTATAATATTTAAAAAAATTCTATCAATATATAATTTAAGAATATTTTTTATGAGGATTCATCACCGCATTAGTTGTCAATGAAAAAAAAGACTAGCTGAAAAAGGAGTTGTTGTGCCTATGACATGTATTTTTTGTAACCACTCGACTGAAGACTCATAACACTTGTTCACTTGTTGTAGCCACGCACTTCAAGTGATCAAAAAAGTTGACGATAGAATTGGACAAATCATACAAACAACAACCAAAGTAGATCGAACAATAAGACAAATCACAAACGACATATTCTTCAAGCTCAAAATACGACAAAAAACTTCTTTAGCTACTATGTGGTGGGGATTATGAACAATCAGAAACAATCAACGACGACAACTACGCAGACATCATGAAGCAAGAATCATATCAACGACAACTACTTCAACAACTAGAAGACTCCAAAACGTTATTCTTGGATAACATGGACACTACAATGACTCAAAAATAACCGACACCCAGACGTAAGAAAAATATTAGATGGTTGAAACCAGTGGTTAACCACTTCAAGATCAATTTTGACGATTCTAGACTCCCCTCAGGATTAGCCTCAACTGGGTTTGTTATTCGCGATCAAACCGGGTTGGTTGTGTCATTTGGCTCTTCACTGTGTGGTTCCATCTCTCCCTGATGGCTGAAACCTTGGCGCTCCACTCGGCGCTTGTGGCTGCTAGAGATTTGGACTTGTGATGTATTGAGGTCGAAGGTGATAATCTCACCGTTATCAAGACAATTTCTCGGATCTGGCACTGCCCTTGGGAGATTGAGATGATTGTCACGGAGATCCGGTTTCTCCTACATTAATTTGATTGGGCTTCTTGTTCTCACGTCTTCTGTGAAATCAACCGAGTTGCAGACAAGGTTGCTCTTCTCAGACACTTCATGGATCATGGAGCTCTCGCACTTCCTCCGGAGTTCCTATCCCTCGTCCGACAGGACGCCATTGGAAGATGTGTTAGCAGGAACTAACGTCTTCCAAAATCTTGCCTTGTGTAAAAAAAATCACCGCATTAGTTGTTGTCTTTTTAACAATTCAAATTAGAGATTTTAAAAAAAATGTCATTGGCATATTCTAAACAATAAATTTAATTCAAAATTAAATGTAAAATTAATAATAATAATATGAATATATAGTTTAAATAGAAGAAATTTTGATGAGGTGTAATAACTAAACTAATTGTAGGGCTTTTCAACCAATCAAATTATAATAATTTTTTAAATTTCCTTAATATATTTTATATTTTCTAATCAATTGGTTCAATTCAAAACACTAAATCAATTTTTAATCCATATCATATATATATATATATATATATATATATATATATCTAAATATTATATTAAATGAGAAGCATTTTGTTCCACGTGTTGTTCTCTCCTTAATCTATTAGATTTTTATCAAAATCATCTTCTTTTAAATCATTTAAATAAAGTTACTGTAATTTTTTTTATTTATTTAGTAACGAATGAGATTAATCTAAAATATCTATATCTATATAGAAGAATTATTTTTAATAATTTTAATAAATATTTCTAAAATGCTTATACGATAAAGATTTTTACAATTTTTTTCGTTATTTATCAATTCTATATTTTATATTTCTTTATTAAAATTTTTAAATATTTTATTAAATTATATCATATTAATATTCTATATAATTAAACTTTTATTTATTAAAAAAATGTGTCATGACGTGGGGACTTTACTAGTTCTCCTTATAGCATCACAAAGTTTGATCTAAAAGAATCATAATCAACTCCTTAGAGCTTGAAACTCGATGTGCATGGTTATGATAATATGTCAATCAAATATAAAACTAACTAGTGTGTGTCTCGTGATCCAAAAGGCTTTTGTGGTCACTAATGAACCTACACAGTTGTCCCTTGACAAGATTAGATGCATCCAAGATGATATAGTGTTGTCGTGTGAAGCCTGTGAGTTGTTACTTGACATTGATTTCAACCTAAAATATCCTTGACTGCAGGTTTGGTGCACAAGACCTCGAAAAAGATCAATGTTGGGTAAGTGTCTACATATCGGCTTAAGCTTTTGCTTTAATCGTTAAATAAGACGGAGAAGATAGATCTAAGGAGTCTAGGAAGCTGGGTACCATCATTTCAATGTCGAGTGCTCTTATCATAATCTTCTATAGAGGGTTTCCGATTGAAGGTGAGCTGCTGGTTCAAGGGATTGGATTGCAGTTGCTGGCATTTCCTTGTTAGTGTGGAGCGCCTTTCAGCCATACTGCATTTCATTCTCGGGTGCGCTATAAAAGTTGCATTTTTGTTTTTGTGACTTCCGAAGGTTATGATACTCCACAGGATACCCGTCATAGATCATCATCTTTATTCTTCTATTGCCTCTTCAATTCCATTCAGTTACCAGACATTGCGTTGACCTTTATAAGAGACCTATCTGCCTGGAAACTATAAAGGCAGATATTGAGCTTATGGCCATCAATCATCTACTCTATAAGCATGAAACTGATAAACCAGTCGAATTTTGTGATCGGTTTCCACTCAAACCAACAGTTGGACACTTGGACGCATATTTAGGTTGCACTAGGAAGCATGGTAATCTTCAATTTGCAAACATGGTGCATAACTGCATATTTAAGAAAGGGCCCATTTTCGTATCCATATTTTCACCTTTGAGAATTGTCGTTGTTGTCATAACTCCGTATTACAAGCTGATTTTTGTTATGTGTTTCATGGTCAGCGTCATCGGAGCAATAGTCATAGCATTCGGGTTTATAGCCATGGGTGAAATCTACTGAGGAGAAAAGATTAGCATCGGACTCATAGAAATCGCCATTGATAGAGCATCCTGAGGAAAACTGCTTACATACGTCGGTTTCATTTGTTTGGGTTGGGAGAGTAAAAACTAATACACTATCTTAAATAGTTTATTGGTAGGTAGGTTTGTGCTATAAACTGAGCCCTTAGACCATCCGCAATGGTGAACCCAAAGGTTCACCAATGCTCCATCTGTAAACAAAAAAAGTAGGGGTGAAAAATGACATCCGGATTAGAGGGTTCATCTGCAAACACCCCAAAAAGTGGGGTTTATGTGCGCGAAAATCGAAGTCACATGGGAGCTGCTTGAGTGCACCTATGGGAAGGAGGCAAAACGACGTCGTAGGCCCAAAATGGAAGATGATGTGCTGCGTTGCACATTAAATGGGTTGGAAGAAATAAATTCTGGTGCTGCCATGTGGCCTATTGAAGGGTTGACATGTGGCAGCCCTAGTAATTACAATTGTAAAATGGTTGTTTCAGCCATTTTAATATTATAAAAAAAATAAAACAAATTATATTTTTAAATGTAATTTAATTTTATCTACATATAGACATCCACTTTGCATATGTTTTAAGGGAAAAAAATTTATGATATCACCCTACTTCGTATGACACCCGTGTAGTTGGATTATCCAACGTTTATACTGATTATAATATTTAATAATAAAAATTATTACTATTAATAAAATTAAATAATTAGTAATATTTAGTAAAAAATTATAATATTTTATATTACTATTAATAAAAAAATTAATACTATTAATAAACTCAATTATAATATTTAATACTAAAAAATCAGATAGCAATACTAATACTAATATTTAAATAATAAATATGTATTACTATTTAATATTTTAGTAATAAAAAATTATTATTAATAAACTGTTTAATGTAAGAAAGTTTTATTTAATAACAAAATTAAAAAAAAAAATAAGTTATGAGTCCAAATTTGGGGTTCATGAATAGAGGTGAAAAAATAAAAATATGAAATAGGGTCGTTAAGCTGAGGTGGCACTGAAAAAGTAAGTTATGAATCTAGGTACGAGATTCACTAATGCGGATGACCTTATATTGCTTTATCTCAAATAGCTTGTTGGTGCCCACCATTGGTGTAAATATGTACAAGCAATTGAGAGGATTACTAACTTCTTGGTATCCAAAAAAGGGAAAGTAGGTGGTAAGAGAGAGAAACTCTCAAAGAAGGTAAACCCTTCTTGCCTTCCCCCTTGCCTTGGCAAGCTCCACCGGCCTTAACCCTTGAACTTCGGCAGCTTCTGCAGCTGTGGAACATCTGTCCTCAACCAAGACTCTCACATTGATAGCCCAACTACTGACTTTGACCACATTGAATGAAGTGCACCATGGCATTAATTGAGACCACTTTTGGTTGAAGCTAGCTGCCCCCCATTAACTACTCCCCACCATCTAAACTTTGTTTCTTCGTAATCCTTCAGCTTTCTTCTTAAATCTGGTCTGGTTATTGATTTTAGAGGTCCTCCGCCCTTGGCGGCGGCGCCATCACTGGTGTTTGGCCAGACAACCCTCACCATTGTTCTACTGCATACCTTCCGCCCCAAAAACTAGTCGTTACCCTTCCCTTAACTAGCCGTTACTCTTTAAAGGACAACTACTTTTCAAATTTTCGAAGGTTGACCGCATGGACCTCCTTCCTCCGTCTGGTTCCTCAGCCCGTCTGACGCCCTCCGGGCGCCGGAAAATCTTTCCTCCTCCTTGGCCCTTTTCTTTCCTAATTCTCCCTTTGTTCCTTCTCTCCTACCTCTCCCTTACTCCATCTCCTTCTCCCAAAGACTCGGGTTTACACCCTGCTCACAGGGTCTTCCTTTCATCTCTCTTTCCAAATTGTACCTTGTCTTTCCTTCTCCTCTCCTCTCTGTTTCTATTCCCTTTTCAATTTCTTCTTCGTCGCCCTTTTTTCAAAAGCCCCAATCTTCTTTCTCCCTGTTGAACCCTAAACTGTCGAGCTGAACTAACTCCACCACTGGGGTTTGATTTTCTCCTTGCTCATCCAAATTGATCCTCCCCTCCATCTCCCAAGATGGTCAACTGCTTCCAGCCTTGAAAATTTGAAGATTGGTGAAGTCCTCTGGAAATCCCCAAATTTTAGCATCTAAGGATGGTTGACAAAACAAGTTCTCCAGACAGGAGAAAGAAGGCGATTATGCTTACACCAAGCCCAATAGCGGATGCACCTAAAACAGAAGGGAAAGCAAAGATGACGGTGCTGGGAACACTTCGAAAGACAACCCCAGCTGTTGCCCTGACTCAACAACAAGAGAAAGATATTGGTCGTCAACCTATTACCATTCAGACTGCAGGTTATCTGAGATCCTCAACTGGCCACATAGCTTCTCCTGAAGCTCAGGTTTGCCTCTCTTCCTCCCTTCCCCCGGAGCTTGCCGGGTCTACTAGGATAGACCTGGATGTTCAGAAGATCCCAAGGGAGGGACAACTAGATACTAGGTTATGTTCTGATGATGATCTAATTTCCAAGAAGATCCCAATGGAGGGACAAATCTCTGATACTAACATATGTTCTGTTTCTAACATTACCACTCAAGACCGGCCTTGCATTGGAAATAACCCAACTGACTCCACCAACCGTGAGGATGAAGCTCAAAAAGAGAGTACTTTCCTAACAGGAAACCCTGGAACCAGCTCCACAGGAAGTAAAGGTTTACATAATAATGGAATTGTGGAAAAGGACCACCCTACTGATGTTGGATCAAGTGATAACCCTATTGATAAACCCCCCCCCCTCCATACTCTAAACCTACCCCTGCTGAAGCCTATAGGAACAACTCCCATCATCTACAACCCCCTTCTAACCAGCAAGCTTTTGTAACAGCTATAACAGCTCAGATGACCTCTCCTATGGAAACACAAAGACCTCCTTTACCCCCCCCCCCCCCAAACTCTCAGCCTATCCTGCCTAACCCCACCCTTCCCAGCCAGCTGCAAGGAGCCTGGGCTTCTAGGTCCTCATTGATAGGAACAACCACCAGAACAAGAGGATTTAAATTATCATATCAGAAATCTGGTGAAGGAGACATAGTTAAAACTTCAAAACAAGATATTATTAGCTTAGAAGAAGCATGGGGTTATGCTCTAGTTTGTTTTGTGGTAGGCAGATTTCCTGGTTTTGAGGCTATTAGTAACCTAAAGAAAAACTGGCCAAAACATGAATATAATGCTCAAGGTGGATGGTTAATGTTCAAATTCTACTCTGAAGAAGACATAGATGCTGTGTTGATGAAGGGACCTTTCACAGGGCCGGGCTATACACTACTTCTTAAATTTGGATTCACATTTGATAAAGCATTCTTCACAACCCTTCCAGTTTGGATAAGGATTCACAAGCTTCCAACAGAATTTTGGACACCAGTGATGCTCCAAAAGATTGCATCCAAAATAGGAGATCCTATTATGTCAGATGGCTACACTGAGCATAGATCTAAGCAACTATATGCTCGAGTATTAGTTGACATGGACTGCTCCAAAGAACTCAAAAGAATGGTGACAATTGAATTTGATGATGCACCAGACCATACATGCTTCATAGAGTATGAAAATTTGCCACCAAGATGTAACAGATGCACCACATATGGACATGAGACAAATAAATGTCCTGCAATCAAAGGAGCTTACACAAGCAACAGAGACAGATCTAATACAAGCACACAGAGAGCTTATAAAAAGAAGGACTCCCCTTCTACAACAGAGCCCTCAACTACTGATCTATCTTCATCCACAACTCCCACCATCCCTTCTGCAACAGGAGCCTCTACTTCCCAACCCTCTTCCTACACAGCCCCTGACATGTGCTCCAACCCTCCTTCCTTTCAACCCAATCACCCACCTCCACCTCCTCCCCTTACCTCCCCACCTCCTCCTCTAAATGAACCCCTTCTCCAATCCACCTCTACCTCTCCCCAAAAAGATCTCCCTCCTAATAATCTCACTACTCTAACCTCCCCTCCTTTACAATCTGACTCCCCTACTGTGATTACCTCTATTGCTTCTGATATTCCCCTTAACTACCCTCCTCCCCTCCTTCCTTCTCCTAGCTCTATTCTTATCTCCTCCTCCTCCCACCAACCCCTTGATAAATCCTACCAAAGACAGAATTCCAAGACTCAACTTAACCCCTCTAAATGTCCATCCATTTCTAGTTCTACCAGATCCTTTGTCAAGCCTTCCCTCTTTTCTTCCATTGACAGAATAAACCAAGCCTATCATAAGAAAAAAGCTTCCCCCCCCCCACCCCCTCCCCAAGCTGTGGATCTAGTGGGTGTACAACAGCTATACATAGACTCTTCTATGAGATTGGAAGAAGAAATAAGAAGTATTGAAGGACAAAAGAACAGACAGGATGATAAAAGAAAAAGAGTTACAGTTGCAGATAATAACTCCTTTCAGATCCTTGAGCCACTAAATGATCAAACAAAACCCATTGAAACAGACAGGAACATACTACTGTTGACAGATGGGAATAATGAAGAGAATACAGAGGAGACTTTTTGCAGAGACAAAGAACAACCTCCACAGAGGTATACAGGAAAAGAACAACAACATAATGAGATAAGAAGAAGTGGGAGACTGAACAAGCAAGGCATTCCAACAGCATGAGAGGGAGGACAAATGAGGAACAAAGGGCCTAGCACCCTTACAAAAGGAAAAAATGATAATAGCCTCTTGGAATGTGAGGGGGGTTCAACAGCACCTCCAAACATAAGGCTGTTAGAAGTTTTTTTAGAGAAAGAAACATCTGTTTCATTGGAATTCTGGAAACAAAATTAGACGAGACCAAGATCCAGACAATTATGAGGACATGTTTCAACCAATGGAGCTACATCCACAACTTTCAACATAGTGATGCAGGGAGGATCTTAATTATGTGGGACTCCCAAAGGGTAGATTTCAGACACAGAAGGAGCACTGACCAACTCATATGTGGTGAAATTCAGTGTAGAACCACAGGGAAACACTTTCAGATTGCACAGGTCTATGGCCTCCATACAATTGTTAATAGAAGAGGATTATGGAGGAGTTTGGGAGAAGAGATAAGTAATACTAACTCTCCATGGCTAATACAAGGATATTTTAATGCTATTATGAGGTCATGTGAGAGGAAGAATGGTGCAACTGTGACAGCATATGAAATCTCAGATCTATGGGAAATGTGTATAGAGCTGGACTTACATGATGCTATGAGTGAAGGACTAGACCATACTTGGTTCAAAGGAACAAAGTCCACTAAAATTGATAGGGTCATGGTGAATGGCTACTGGGACACACTTAACCTTTCCTGCAAAGCAAATTTTTTGATGCCCAAGTCCTTCTTTGACCACAGTCAGGTGCTTGTAGAAGTATTAGAGAAACAAAGAAATAAGAGAGGGCCCTTCAAATATTTCAACATGTGGGGGCAAAATGATGGTTTCCAACAGCTAATCATGGACAATTGGGATTACAATGGTAATGGCTCAGAGCAATTTCTCCTATGCAAAAAATTACAAAATCTGAAAAAGCCTCTACAAAGACTGAACAGAACGCAATACTCCAATATTACAGAAAGAGCCAAGATTGCAGAAGCTGAATATGAGAAAGCCTTCTTGGATTTGAGGAATAATCCAGATTCACATGAGCTACTTCAAACTATGGATTCTGCTAAAAAAAAGGCTAACAGATTAAAGGAGGCAGAATTTAAATTCCTATCTCAATTAGCAAAAGCCAAACACACCTTTGAAGGAGATAGATGCAATGCATATTTCCATGGGCTTATGAGGAAAAACATGAGGAGGAATCATGTAAGCTCTCTGATCAAAGACAATGGGCTGGAAACTTTATCTCTGGATGAAGTAGCAAATGAATTTGTGAATTTTTTCTCTGGTCTAATGGGGACAGAAAAAGAGACTGCAGATGTAAATGATACATTCATTAGAGAGGGTGGAGCTATACTGAACACAGATAGACACACAGAGCTGCTTAGAGAGGTTACAACAGAAGAGATTAAAGATGCCCTTTGGAGTATAGGTGATGATAAGTCACCTGGGCCTGATGGGTACACTTCAAAATTTTTCAAAGATTCATGGAACATCACTGGGGATCAACTAATCAGAGCAGTCAAGGAGTTCTTCATTTCAGGAAGCCTTTTAAAACAAACCAATCACACTGCTATTGCTCTTATTGCTAAAACAACCAATGCTAAATTAGTTGGTGATTTTAGACCTATATCCTGTTGCAATACATATTACAAAATCATCACTAAGATCATTGCTGCCAGGCTATCTCCTATCCTTAAATCTCTCATTTCTCCTGCACAAATAGGTTTTATTGAAGGCAGAATCATGAATGAGAACATTTTGCTCTTACAAGAACTAATCAAAAGATACACTAGGAAGAGGATTAGCCCAAGATGTCTTTTGAATCTTGATTTAAAAAAGGCTTACGATACTATTTCCTGGAAATTCATTAAACAAATGCTCACACATCTTAATTTTCCAAATCAATTCATACACTGGATCCTTGAATGTGTTTGCACAACTACCTTCTCTATTAGTATTAATGGTTCATTGTAGGGATACTTCTATGGAAAAAGAGGACTAAGACAAGGTGATCCCATCTCTCCACTCATCTTTGTACTGTCTGTGGACTATTTGTCTAGAATTTTGAAATGTATGACAAAACTCCCATGATTTAAATTTCACCCAAAATGTAAAGCACTACAGATTTCTCACCTTGCTTATGCTGATGACATTGTTTTACTATCACGGGGAGATAAAACCTCCATGACTATTTTATTAGATGCACTCCACCACTTCTCAGATGTCTCAGGACTAGAGGTCAAACCTACAAAATCTTCATATTTTCTTGCTGGTACTAATGATGATGACAGAGATTTCATTGCTACTAGATCAGGCTTTACACAGGGCTCATTTCCCTTTAGATATCTTGGTATTCCCATATCCTCTGGTAGATTGACTATCTCCCAGTTCTCCCCATTTCTGGATAAGATTCTAACAAACATCAGTTACTGGAACTCAAAAACTTTATCATACGCTGGAAAAGTAGAACTCATCAGATCTGTGCTGCAAGGGATCAGTGCTTTTTGGTTTTCTATTCTTCCCTCTCCTTCTAATCTTATTAACAAAGTTAATAGCCTGTGTGCCAAATTCCTTTGGAAATCTCATAGAATAAGATGGAAAGATGTCTGCCTACCTAAGGAAGAAGGTGGTTTGGGATTGAAAGACCTTAAAACTTGGAATACTACCTTCATTTCAAGAATGCTATGGGATATTGCTAAAAGGAAAGAGAGCTTATGGGTTAAATGGATTCATCAACAATACTTACAGCAAAATGATGTATGGAACTGGCAAATTCATGATAAAAATGACTCCCCTCTACTTAAAAAAATCCTAGCTATTAGAGATGCCTTACTAACCTCTGCAGGAACTATACAAGAAGCCAATGTCAAGCTCAACAATTGGCACCTTGGGGGGAAATATAGCATTGAATCTGCATACAACCACTTCAGAAGGCATGCCCCTAAACCTCCCTGGACGACAGTAGTATGGGACAGATCAGTCACTCCCAAACATGCTTTCATTCTATGGCTAGCAGCTAAAAGAAGGTTGGCAACAAAGGACTTGATCAGAGGAAGAGAAGTAAACTTTAACTGCCAATTATGCATCCAAGCTTTGGAATCTCATGAACACTTGTTTTTTTCATGTAATTTCTCTTCTAATATGTGGTCACATGTGAAAGAATGGCTTGGACTATGGAGGGGAATGGGGACTATCAACAGTGGACTTAAATGGCTAAAGAAGGAAGCAAGAGGAAAAGGATGGATCTCTAAAGCCAAAAGAATAGCCCTGGCAGCAACGGTTTATCACATCTGGAAAGCAAGGAATGAAAAGATCTTTGAAGAATCAAGCAAGAGCCCGGAGGAAATCGTCCACCTTGTCAAACTCCATGTATACAAGGTCTTAGCATAAGAATTCAGTATCCACTTCACACCAACAGCAAACCTGCAGAATGGTTTGGTTCACCAAGATGGTGCTTCTATGCAAAACTGAACTCCAAAGAAGATAAGAGACCCTTGAAGGCTGGAGCACAACCTGTTTTATTTTTGATCATATAGTTTTTTATAGCCTCGGTTCTCACTAGGTTATGCTTGTCTAGAAGGATTGTATAATCATATAGACTCACATTTTGCGTCTAGTTACATGGTTTAGGTGTGCTAAGGTTGTGTCTGTATAAATCTCTTGATGGCCGAGCCGAAGGGAGATTTATACGCACACAATCTTAGGGGGTAGGTCCGACTTCTGACAGATGTATCTTGAAGAGACAGGAGTTACCCCGAGCTTTATGCTCACCACACCCATCGACTGGAACAACTTAGTCTGTTCCATGATTTTGGTAGCTTAGGACAAAGGATGACAATCCTTGTAGTCCAACTTTTTGTACATTGTATATTTTTCCTTTTCAAGCAATATATTAACCTTAAAATCAAAAAAAAAAAAAAAAAAAAACTTCTTGGTTTGGTTACATAATCGATTTGAATAAGTTGTCTTGGTTTGGTCCATGATTGTGGACGAAGCCATATTCAAATCTCCAACAAATACATTTTCTATTGTTCCACTCCTAGTCTAAACTGAGATCGTTTCAATTTACCTTCTGATTTCATGAACTACTACATCAACATTGTTGGTTGATCTTCCTGCACGAAGCATCCCAGTGTCAAAACATAACCCGACCCGAACGCCCGGTAAAATTTGGGTCAGGACCCAAAAATTTTGACCCAAAATTTTTTTCCGACCCGAACCCGAATACCCGGTAATTTTCCGGGTCATCTGGATTTAGACCCGGTGACCCGATTGGCCCGGTAATTTTGACCCGATTAATCCGATTGACCCGATTTTCCGGGTCATCTGGATATATTTAAATTTTTTATAGAGATTCCAATATATATATATATATATATATATATATATATATTATAATTACAATCACTTGATGTTTCATTTTCAAATCAACTTTTATATGTATTTGTATTGTGTGATACTCCCTCCCATCCATAGTATTTGATTTTCGATATTTCATCACATTTTTTAAGAAGATAAAAACTCTAAAAAATATTAAAATAATTCTATGCTTATTACTAATTGCATGAAATTATTTTTAAAAAATTATTTAAAAATTTGATATTTTATATATTTTTAAATTTTATTAAAAATTACAAGAAATAATAAAAATTAAATATTTTTTTTATCAGATATAGTATATAATTAGAAACACTAAAACTTATGAACCATGTCTTTAATTTTAGCATTTTAAAATTATCACAAAATTACCAAATCATAATTTTTTTTAATTTAAAAAAAAAATTTGACAAACCCGAAATCGACCCGATTTGACCCGGAACCGGGTCAAACCTGAGTTCAAATCAACTCGGATCTACCCGGGACCCGATTTATCCGAAATCCGTTTTACCCGAAACCCGAAATGACCCGACCTGAATGACCCGATTGACGGGTCTAATCCCAGGCATTGGAAATTTTCATCAGGCAACCCGGAATGTATTAACCTACCCAAGTTACGAACGATCTTCAACCAACATTGCAAATACCACACAAACACCCCACCAATCATGTTTTGCACACAGATACATATTGCATTTTATAGCAAGTTCTAAATCTCCAGCTTTCATGACCTATGAAACACCAGCAACAAGTTTTAACAGCACGAAATAGGTAAAACAACAGAGCATGGCATCATGGTAAGGTTAAAGAGAAAATAAAAGGAAAAGAAATCCTAAGATGTGCATTGCTTCTACAACCATAAACACAATCAAAGCAACTAGATGGGGAAGAATAACAGATGACATGATTCAGGAATATGGCGCCCTCAGGAACAACCATAGATTAGTTATGGTTACGGACAACGTTGGGACAACGTTTGCACATATAAACACACATGATAGATTTGGAACCATGCCATTGTAATTGGGGAAAAAAAGCCCGGCAGCCATAAGAGATTGCATTGGATCAGTCTAGAAAGCAGGGTGTGCCTGATCCTTCGAATCGGCTCATCTGCAAAGAAAAAATTAAACTTGGTCAGATAATGTGTGAAATTCAAATTTTACTAAGAGAAACATGTACAACCACAGTACAGAGACATTCTAAATCTGACTTCAAGATGAATCCACCATGAACAAATCTGACTTGTTTGGTCAAAAGCAAAATAGATGGAGCCTAAGAAGGATAAACGCCAGGTACTCAATACACAAAATAAAACTGAATAGAGTAACTTCATTAAATCTCTAATCTAGCAACCAAAGAGGACAACCACCAATCATGGACTAGTTTAACACTGCTCGTCGTATCCATCTCAACCTTTGAGCACCATGGAGGACAAGACAATTTTGATTATGTTGTAATGGAAGAGAAGGAAAAAAGGCTTTTTGGACTGAAAAGGGATGTAGAAGCTTCCAAGTACCAACAAATCCTTCCTAAAAATCACATTCAACCAAGAAAATTTCAATCTTTCTAGCCCTATTCTCTGATTCCCTTCCACTATTTGCTATGCAGACAAAACAAATGCATGAGGAAAACAAACTTGGTAGGCTACCTGCTACTTACAGGGCTAATAGGATGAGCCACTAAAAATGTGTCATGCAGCAATATGTACACCTCTTGAGAATCCAGTTGATGACATCTCGGAGGATCCTCTAGCAACAGCTTGGACCTCAGCAAGTGGGTTGACAATAAAACCCCCCGCACCACCATGACGACGAAACCTCCTTGACTCGGGCTTTATTGTGGAAGCAGCAGGACTCCTAACAGTAGCTTCAGATGTAGTGGCAACTGATGATGAGGCTGTGATAGGAAAAGAGAAACGTCGCTGTTCTCCAACAGATCTCCTCCAGAACTTGGAGCTTAAAAAATCTGAGCTCGGTAGCATGCAGCAGGAGTTTCGTGGAGGGTCAGACCTTGCCATCCTTGTTGTTGACACAGCCAGATCATATGAAATATCGGTCAAGGCTGTCTCTAAACCATTTACACGGGCTTCAAGAGAATGCATTCCATCTTGTGAGGTCCGGATGAATTTCTAAGTCAAAAAAGAAAGTCATAGAATATTGTCAAGTAATAAATCTGGGATTTTCCTAAGGTAGTATGCAGTCTGAAGAGTATAAACAAAGACAGCCCACATGAGCAATGAAGTGACTAAATGAATTTTGGCGGTAATCCATTTGGCAGTCCAAGAAAAGGGCCAATACAACGGGCAGCATCACAGTAAAACTCCATAATCAGATTTAACAAAAGGGTATATATTATATGCTGGCCTGATTTACTTGGCTTACTGACTATACATCAAGAGAAAAAAAAACTAGCTAACTTTGATGCAAATGATTCTTACCAAAAATATGAAAACTAAATGCATGACAGTAAGCACAATACTCAGTGTCTAGTGTTGTGTACTAGGAATTACCTGAAGCAGATCCATCAGGCCAGACTGCTGGTTTTCAATTTGAGCAAGCTGTTGGCGAATGGCTGAAAGATCCTCACACTCTTTGTGGTGGTGTCTACATTGATCAGCATTGACATTATCGATATCCACACTAGCTCTGAAGGAATTCAGATCTGGTGATCTAGTGCTTTCCGTTACACCTCTTCTTAGGACCCTTTGTTTAAATCCCGGATGACTCTCCTCAATAACAGAGGTCACACATGAACCGCGAGAAGCAGAATTATCGATAATCTGCTCTGGAGGCTTCTTGTAGTCAAGTTTCTTAGAAATCAGTGGACTTGAAGTCTTCCTAGTATCCTCTAAGGAAGCCCTATTCCTGGCAGTAGTCTTTGTTGCACTACAGGATGGGGAAGACCTCCTAAGTGGCATATTTCTCCTTGATTGAGGAGTGTTAGAGTCAGCTAAGCTGGAAACATGCGATCTCAGTTGATACCGCCCATCACTAGCATTTTCTGTCCTCCAACATAAACAAACCAATTAGTACCAACCAAAAAAGGCATGTATGTAGGAAAAGTGAAACGGTGTTGCATTGGCAAATAGAAAAAGGAATACAGATTCTCATGGAAAGCCTTTGTCTGCTTATTCTAAGCAATTAGCATATTTCCAAAGTAATTAACTGAAAACTCATTTTTTTTTTAAATAGTACATGGTTCAAACAACCATTGATTGGCCAAGGCACACACAAGCACAAGTTAATAAGCAATTTTCAAATAGATGCACAACTTCTCCTTGTATTTGAAACCTTGAATCGGCAAAAGAACTCAGCTCTATCCTACAATCTTTACCAACTATCCCAATTTTGATTTAGATCTTTACCAGTCAAGTCCAGTGCAATTTAATCAACAGAGAATCAATCGTATTTCATTGAAATGATCCAAAGGAGTCAAACACCACAAACTTGTCAATTCAGAGATTTGTATTATGTGAAATGGAAACATTTCCTCAGAAATTATCCAAACCAAAAAAAAAAAAAAAAAAGACGATCAAATACAAAAAGTAGGTTTCCTCTACCTTTTGATGAGGCCTGCGACTGTGGAGGAGGAGATCCGTCTTCAAGAACATCAGGGATCTCCTTCCACAGCTCCACCATCTTGCTCATGGCCTCCCGCGCAGCTTTCACCTGAAACCAACAATTCAATAGGAGATCAATTAGGAATCCAATAGGATGGACATCTAAATCGGGAAAGTAGATAACAAATCGCAAATCTACTTTGTCAAATCTTCTAGATTCAAAGGTCTTCAAACAGGAGGCCTTCAACTCCGACAAGGATTCTCTCTCCACCACCGCCACTTCAGCCAGTGCCTCTGCGGCGGCCTTCCGCGCTGCCCAATCATCTCTCTTCAAAAAATCAAGCAGAATCGCGATCAGATCTCTTAACAGGTTGCAATTCCCTATCTCACAAGCCCTAATGACGCTCCGGAAAAGCGAAAGAAGAGCCGGCTTCGCCTTAAATCCGTCGGACTTCAACAGCTTCATCCATTTGGGAAGGAACTTGGCGATTTGCGCCGGATCCGGGGCCGGAGAAGAATCGATAGCTCCGGACAGGCAAAGCGCGGCGGCAGATTGCGCCGATGCGTCCTGCTCGGTGGATAACGATTCAGCCAGGGGACGGAGGATGGCAGCGGAGAAGGAAGACGACGGCGGCCTGTCAACGACGGCGACGTCGGAGGCAAAGGAGGAGAAGGCAGAGACGCAGGCGGCGCGCACGGCGGAATCTGGATCTCGAAGTCTACGGAGTGCGGCGGATACGAGCTTGGGGAGGTGGTGCGAGAGGTTGCTGCGGTGCGTGGCGGAGAGGAAGGAGAGGAGGCGGAGGGATGCGGAGCGAACCGAAGGCTTATCGGCGGTGGAAGTGGAGGAGACGGAGGTGATGAACAGGGAGAAGGTGTCGGCTGCGAGCGTAGGTATGATGGATTCAAGCTCGCCGACGGCGAGAGCTTGAGTGTCGCGGTCGGAGAGGCGGGTGAGGCACGTGAGGACGCGGTGGCGGAGGTCACGTGACGATGCCTGCTTGGTGGACGGAGCCATCGTTTCTCTCGTTCGCGGACTGGAAAATCAGGAAAATGCGGTGGATCTGAAGGGTTAGGAAGGCGGAGGAGCGGGTGGCGCCGCCGGTGTGGGCGGCATTGGGCTTGGATCTATCTTTGCGTTCACCTTCTCGGTGTCTCCAATGGCGATTTATACTTCTCCAGGGGAAGCTTTTTTCAAACTGCTTTTAGCTTCAGTTGGCAACGCTTAAGGTTGAGGGGTCCGGGAGGAGGGAGCAAAAGGAGTGAAAAAGGTAGGGCCTGACGACGTCGTTTTGGTTTGCTTTGCTTTGCTTTGCTTTCTGTGCGGGATAAATTGTTCTTTTCTATTTGATATTTTGAATTTTGAATTTCAAAGTTGAATTTCATTTATAAATTCACTTTTCTTGGTTTTCAAAAAAAAATACAAAAAATGTTCTCAGTGTTCTTGTTTCAAGTTTATGAAATCTTTAAATGCTACTCCAATTTAATCCAATATACGGAAGAAAGTTTCCAAAAAAATGAAAGTCAACTATAAGAAGAAAATGGTTTTGGTAGCATTTTGCACCTAATGTCAAACATTATCATTTTATAATTTTTTAGGGCAATATTATATTTTTGTTAACTTTTTAATTTAAATCATTCAATTATGCGTGGACTTTTTTAAGCTAGATTGATGTATATAGCATAGACCTGTCAAAACATAATCCGACCCGAAAATCCGACCCGAACGCCCGGTAAAATTTGGGTCAATAATCGAAAATTTTGACCCGAAAATCTTTTCCGAGCCGAACCCGAAAATCCGGCAATTTTTTGGGTCATCTGGGTTTAGACCCGGTGACCCGATTGACCCGGTAATTTTGACCCGATTAATCGGATTTATTCGGTGACCCGATGATCCGATTAACCAGATTGATTTATAATTATATATGATTAATTTTTTTGTGGAGATTCCAATTTATTTACATTTTATAATTGCAATCACTTGATGTTTCATTTTCAAATCAACTTTTATATTTATTTGTATTGTGTAATACTTCCTCCAATCCATAGTATTTGATTTTTCATCACATTTTTTAAGAAGATAAAAACTCAAAAAAATATTAAAATAATTCCATGCTTATTACTAATTGCGTGAAATTATTTTTAAAAAAATTATTTAAAAATTTGATATTTTATATATTTTTAAATTTTATTAAAAATTACAAGAAATAATAAAATTTAAATATTTTTTATCAGATATAGTATAATAATTACAGCACTAAAACTTATGAACCACGTCTTTAATTTTATCATTTTAAAATTAGCGCAAAATTACCAAATAATGATTTTTTAATTTAAAAAAGAAAAATTTCACAAACCCGAAATCGACCCGATTTGACCCGAAACCGGGTCAAACCCGAGTTCAAATCAACCCGGATCTACCCGGGACCCGTTTTACCCGAAACCCATTTTACCCGAAACCCGAAATTACCCGACCCAAACCCGATCCGAATGATCCGATTGATAGGTCTAATATAGCATGTATAAGATTAACATTCTCATTAATATTTAGCTATGAAAACTATAAATGTTTTTAAAAACGATTATCGTTAATATTTTTGCAATGTTTTTCTTAGGGGTGGGCACAAATCTCGCAAATCTCGTCCCGTCCCGCATCCCGTCCCGATCCAGGTGGGATTTAGAGAAAAAAATGTCAATCCCGTCCCGATCCCGTCCCACAAAAGTTACGCGGGACGGGACACGGGACAGAGAGTTCGAATCCCGCAAATCCCGTCCCGTCCCGCATATATATATATATAATTATATATTTTAATTAAAATTAATAAAAAAATATACAAGAATATATTTATATTATACCTTAAAAATTATTTAAACCCAAAATTTAAAATAATAATAAAAAACTCAAAATACATAAGAAAGGACTTATTGATTTTTTTATGTATGGGATTTTTATTCTTTGCTACTACCTACTACTGTTGCTATTTCCTACTGTATTTTCATTATTTAGATTCAATTTGTTGCTATGCCTACTGTTTTGTTTATGTAATGGGAATATTAAGTTATTATGCATAATTTTAATTTGCACCTTTCTCTTTGTTATTTTTGGATTGTGTTTTATTCATTTTTTACGAGGGACAAATCCCGTCCCGTCCCGCGAGGGATAAGACCCGGTGTGATTTTGAAAAAAAATATTCAAACCCGTCCCGATCCCGTCCCACAAAAAATACACGAGACAGGACGCGAGATTACCCCAATCCCGTCCCGTCCCATGCCCACCCCTAGTTTTTCTTGTAACTTTTTGTTTTTCTTTTTAAATAAGATTCATATATACATTTATCTATCTCATTCTTTTATTGAGAAATTTAGATATTGTCTACTATGAGAAATACCAAACAATTTCATTACTCATTTTTTTTTGTTTCAATTGGCACAAATATTAATAGCTTACAAGATTCATAAATTTACAACTAACAAGTATGGAGGAAAAATGAGTGTTGTTATTTACACCGCTAATTTTTACTATTTCATCGATAATCACCGTAATGAGTGTTGTTATTTGCACCGCTAATTTTTACTATTCCACCACTAATCACCGTAGCTGGCAACGGTGGCTTTAATGACGCTTTACGAAAGCCACCGTCGTACGCTGCGGTGGGGTGGACCGTATATGGGCAACCACCGACGTAGATGACGGTGGCTAATTCCGTCGGGGGTAGACGGCGTTAAGGGTATCATACCCACCGTATGCTCTGACGGTGGATCTCACCTCATCGAGCTACGGTGGAATATGCGCACCCGAACAGAGATTATCAAAAATGTATGCGTGAGGCGACGGACCGGCCCGGACCGGCCCGGACCGATTTGTGATGATAACCTGACTCGAACTGAGATTATGAAAAATTCGAAAAAATGTCTAATGTAATTATTTTTCGGACCGGATAACCCGAAATGAATTATTTTCAGGACCGGATAATCTCATTTTACTCCCCTAATAGAACTTGAAATTACCAATAAACATCAACAATTTCAATAATAGCGTACATTGATAGGTCGGGTCAGTGTGGACAAGCGAGCATATGCAAGTATATGAAAAGGGATACGGATAAAACCAAGTTTTGAAGAATGTCATAAAAAATAAACGTAGTTACGACAATAAGATACATTGAACAATATTTGTCAAGAAATGAAAGAAAGAAAGACGGAGGATGCAAGTCCGAGAAACTTGAAAATGCTAATATCGCAGCTGACGACCACCATCTCGCCGGCGATAGGCTCTGTATCGTGCAATCCTGGCTGCGAACTGCTCGTCCCACCCATTGACTGAGGGATGGTGGTGTTGTGTCCATGTAGAGTACAGAGGAGGCAAAGGGGACCCAGGATGTAACCAAATCTGCGTAAAACGTATGAAAAAAGAAGAAATGAGAAGGGAAAAAACACAATGTGATGAATGAAATCCATGTGACATTCGAAACATACCGGTACGAAGTGGTTGTTGTTGCCGACTAAAGCTATCCCATCTAACTCGTCGTACGACGACATGGATGGGCCTCCAGTGGCGTAAAAAGGGAGGCACAACATCGGCATCATGTGTGACAGTATCACCAACGGACGTTGGTGTAGCGTGGCAAAGACTTCGCCCATTATCGGAATCTCCATCCAATACGTCGCATCATGACACGCACCAAAGTAATTGACCCTCATGAGGAGCTCATCCAAGGCAGGGTAGTAATGGTAACGATCTGCATTGAACTGTAACTCAAGGGCCAAATCCCGTCGAACTTGTGGCCATGCATCTTCACCCAAGTTCAGGAGACAAGCGAACGATCTATAACCACAATGACCATCACCTGCAACGTTCGTTACGGCTCGAATGAAAGTAATCATGAAGTCGTCGATGTTGCATGTTCCCCAATCCAAACGAAGGTGAGGGAGATTCTGAGGTGGTGCTGCTGGGATATCTCCTATAGACTCGGTCGTTGATCTTCCTCTGCCCCGTCCCTAGGAAGGAATGCGACCACGACCCCTTCCTCATCCTCTTCCACGGATAGTAGGAGTGTTGTCGCCGTGAAGTGGATTGGACCCAGTGCCCTCTTCATTTTGCCCAATTGTTTCACCGTCTGTGGATGAAGATCGTCCCCGTCCATGACTTTGTCCCATCACAGATCCGTTGTTGCCCTCCCTAGCGGCTCTACGCTGGGCCCGATCACGCTCCCGTTCCCACGACAGAGGGTTTGTTCGACAAGGGTTGCGAGTCTGCGGCCTCCCGGTCGGTCTACGGTCCTCGGGGCCAGGCGGAGTCAATGGTGTGTGGGAAGGACGATCGCCATCATTAAATGCTGAGGCGATCCTCCAACGAGTATCGTCGTCCATGGCTCCACTCTGGAACAATGTGATTAAGCGCGAGATGTCTACATCATCTCTCGTGAGCGGCGTGTTATCATCTGCATGGGCGACATAGGGGCGATCATAATCCAATTGCTTCCAAAAGATGTGAATCTGGGACGGCTTTATCGGTATCTGCGCATCCCGAGCATCTTGCATCTCATGTGTGTAGGGAAAACCAAAGACGGTCCTCTAGTAACTATCTCGGCATGGCTGTACTGGCGGATCTGTTTCCATCTTCGTGTATATTTCGAACAACAGGTTGAAACATTCCTTCGACACAATATGTCGAATCCGATCAAACAACCAGAGGCCGTGTGAGTCTGTCGGCCAGGTGTTGTAAGCTCACCCCATCGTGTTTTTTACTTCAGCGATTTGGTCCTCCATCATTAGATCGATCGCTTTGATGACGTGGGTGAAGTCGCCGATTGTAGAGTGGAGGGTGCTCTTTAGCACTGCATGGGCAGACTCCGCCCTGTAAAGAAAAACATCGGTCATGTGTGCTGACATGTGAATAATTGATGGTGCAATTGGAATGTGGATAGAGAAGAATGACATACTTGTTCGTCGTTGTCGTACCAAAATGCTCTATAGTATCTGTCCATGCGCGAACAATGTTCTGCGAGTAATCGCGCAACCACATCGCCTCCAAATACGGCATCAACCCCTCAATGTGGCCCCACTCTGCATGCATACCCCTCCTCCGGGCGTCGAACGTGTCAGTGGATCTGGATTCAAAGAGGCCATAACACGCGCTCTTAAAATGACCCGCGACGTCAAGATTCTTCGACTTTTTGAAAGAAGCTTCTTCGCATTTGCGGAGGATGTGTACTTTGCACAACATATGTCGCACATTGGGAAATACTGATGGTAGTGCTGCGATGAGTCCCAGCTCCCGGTCGGTGACAAATACATTAGGCTGAGTGCCCCGCAACAGGTATTGGAGCTGTTGTAACGCCCAAATGTACGTATCCGTGTTCTCGTGCGACATGAAGCAGATGGCAATGACGAAGTTCTTCCCTGTGCAAGTGAAGCCAATGAACTCACACAATGGGATCCCGTACTTGCACGATCACAGATGTTAGTGGTTGCCCCTCCCATTTTTTTAGAAGAGGATTTGTTGGAAATAGAAACGTACGCATTCGTCCTGTATGTGCTGTCGACGACGATGACGTATGGGAAGATGTGCAGCAGGTGCCGAGATTGTGAATGAGCGAAGAAAAGATCTTGAAGCTTGTTCGCGTCATCAGGGGCTTTCCTTGTAGCGTAGAAGTACTTTCTCTCTCGCAATATGTGGAGAGCTTCTTGAGTGACTGTTCGGTCGCCCCTAGCTTCGGCTTTGAATTTTGCCCTAGCATTGTACACTTGTCGTCGTGATGTTATGAACAACTGCTTCCGTTTTGTAGATGTCTTCTGTAATGTTGCTAATATCGGCTTTGGTGGTGTACCAGCTACGGTGAGGGCTAATGTTGTCTCCAACTGTTCTTTATCCATTCGACCGAGGTATGGGTGTCCGGCCAACGTAGCTGGAAGGTCATGGTTGTGCCTTCCGTGAACTACGTCTAATCCCCACTCGCCCCTCCTGAACTCTACCCCAGCTTCGAAATGCCCCTACGAGTGGTACGATCGGGCTCATCACTGGGAACTCTTGGCCTCTTGCGTGGAATGTACTCATCGTACTTCTCACATGCGAGCAATACACTTCCACGTCTTGTACGAGTGCTTGACCATGACCTCTTTATGGTGAGAACCATATTTAGCGGTAGGGCAACGCCACGACAATGCTGTATCAAGTCCTCACGATTTGACCACATTTGTGTTGTGGTGAACTCCGCTGTGTAGTCGTGGAATACCCTATGAGTGGTATCCATTTCGTTACACGGATCCAACATCGGGTCCGCTTGCTCTTCTAATGGATGCTGTGTGGCGGTAAATACAGTTATTCATATATTCACTATATTCACTATATTTAAATCAAAATCCTATATGGAAATAGATTACGGCCAATATTCTCTATATTCACTATATTTACATCCTATATTCACTATATTCACTATATTTTCATCAAAATCCTATATTCTCTATATTCACTATATTTTTTTCAAAATCCTATATGAAAATAGAGTACAACCTATATGAAAATAAAGTACGTACCGGTTCAGGTGTAGATGGACTTTCTTCTGCCATTGTAGCAACTGTTGGTGGCGACGCGACGACAAGCGAAGCTACTTTTGGATACCGATTACCCGTGCGATGTTCGTTCTTATAGAGATTGGTTTCCACAATAACATGTCACGGTCATATAATATGACCGTTGCATCCTAGTCATACGCTCCTCCGACCACTTTCCCATGCGCGGATCTGTACCGTCACTTGCTACGGTGGACACAGTCGCTCCCAACGGTGAGAACCGCAGACGGCAACGGTGGCTACCGTTGCTTGCTACGGTGAACACTGTTGATGGAAACGGTTAGTACCGTGGAGGGCGACGGTAGTAAACCCTATATATTGAGCCCAATGCCATTCGCCGAAGTCGCCGGACTTGTTCAATTTAACAGCGATAACAGAAGCCACTTGTCTCGGCCTTACGGTTGGGGGAGATAGCTCAATACTATCGTAAGGACGTAGACAAGTGGCTTGAGTAATAGCTGTTATGCCGACAACGAAGAAATCCTAATCCGGCCTTACTAATTTTAACGGCGATAATACGAGCAACATGTCGAGGCCACACGATTGAGGCAGCGGGTTCCAAACTATCATGTGGCCTTTGACATGTTGCTTGAATTATAGTTGTTACGTCCGCAACAAATAGTTTTGTTTCGTTTGATGTGCACGCAAATTGCCATATTTTCTATGCACATAAAAGTCCATTTTATTGTCTTTTGCATGCATATTAATTGAAAAACATGGGATTAGTGTAGTTTACGCTTAAATGTCAAACATATGGGTCTGCACGAGTTTCTATGTGATTTCGCAGAAAACAGGATAAAAATGGATAGATTTGGAAGAGCGAAAAAAGAACTCGAAGTCTTCTGAAGAGGTCGAAATCGACTAGGGACCTCGACATCGAGTGCATCAGAGACATATGAATCGAGCAGGAATTGAAGCAGAGCATGTCGACACAGAGAGATCGATATTGACGTTTGGAGGTCGATATCGATGTTGCTAGATCGAGTTAATTGATAGAAGTCGAGTGCCAGTTCGAGTATGAGAAGGAGAGATCGAGATAAAGTTTTGAAGGGGTCGATATCGACGTCTCAAGGTCGATATCGACCATGCCAGCAGAAGAATCCGACTCAGATTTTTGATAGAAATCTATCCAAAGCTTGCACGTCTATCCAAAAATCGAGATTTCTTATCTTCAAACACCAGTTCTATCGTATGGAGGTTGATTCACCATAGAGTTTTAGTTTTTACTTTTATTTAAGTTTTATCTTAGAGAATAAAGATAAAGTTTCGAGTCTTTATCGACATCTATAAATAGAGGCCAATAGGGCTGAGTTTAGGCATCCAAGTTAGCATACAATAACATTCAATTTACATTCAATAGAGAGTAGTGACGAGTTAGAAAGAGAGAGAGGAGGCCGAGTGGAGTTTGTAAAGCGAGAGCGGAGTGGCTTGTTCGGTTGTACTTTCTTTCGAAGTTTTAATTCAAGGTAGCTTTCTTTCAATAACAATGATGATGATGTGCATGATGAAGAGCGAGTAGTCAATCCACTTCTAGGGTCGGGGTGAGCCCGACGATAGCAATGTGAGGTAAGTGCATCAAAGGTATGACTTTTATGCGATTCCGTCTTCTATCCCATGCATGATCCTTTGCGAAAGTTAAGGAGATTCATTATTTGCATTATTGAAGCGAAAGCCACTCATATTGTGAACTTGAATTGCTCATGAATTGGATAGTAACTCTTAGAAACTATGCAAGAGCCTCTAATCACCTAAGTGTTAATGACGAAAGTTATTTGACGGAAAGGCATTAAATTTCATAACTTTAGCATAAAACTTGCATTATTATCGTTGTGGCATGAAACCCCGACTTTGGAAGCTTTTTAATTCATTGAATCAACATAAAAGTTTAAGTTTTGATTCTGATCATCCTTCTTTCCCATTCTATTTTCTTCGGACTCTTTTCCAACAAATTGGTTACGAAAACAGTTTCTGTGACAAGCGTCGAAATCGACTGTAAGGGTTGATATCGAGGTCTAACATCGATATCGAGGTCTCTGCTCGACGTCGACTTTGCTGCTTTTGTCTTCTGCAGAAACTGGACTGGAAATCGACCATACTAAGGTCGATATTGACCAGATTACTCGATATCGAGTGTCTTCTGAGGTCGAAAGCTTTGATCGTGAGTACAACAAGGGAAGCGCTGACATACCTCCTCGTGGATTCGATCTTGAATTACCCTACTACTACAAGGGAGGGGATTCTTGTAATATTTGTTTGGGACAGGGAGTTAGCCTAGTTGTGCATTGTTATATTTGAATTATTTGAATCCCTACACTCCACCCCCATAGCGAATAAATTGGCGCCGTTGCCGGGGAGGCAATCAACCGCCACCTAAGTTAATCACGATCTCTTTTGAGCATATTTTGCAGGTTTATGCGACGTTCTGATCGCGGACCTATCTTGGAACCAATTAACGAGCCTGAACATTTCTACCATCTTCGCAACAAAGCAATTCGCATCATGGCTGACAACGAAACGCAGGCCGAAACCATAAAGCGGTTGAGGAAGGAAATCGAGGACCACAATGCTACAATCGCTGCTGAAAGGGCCGCAGCTGCTGCTGAGTGAGCCCGTGCTGATAGGGAGGAGGATGCGCGCAGACAAGCCCAAGAGCGGCTAAATCAGTATCCACAGACGGCGATGCAATACATGCATATGCCGCTTCATGTTCCTGAATCCGCTATTTTAATTCCTCACTCCAACTATGAAATAAAAATTAACTTCCTATCTGAGATAAAAAGAAATACTTTTGAAGGAAGACCTAATGAATGCCCCCTGCAACACATCTCTACTTTTATGGACTTATGTGAAACAGTTGCTGATGGAGTAAATTTAGAGTATGTGCGGTTAAAATCTTTTCGATGGTCTTTGGCAGGGAAGGCATTACAGTGGCTTGAAAGTTTGGCTCCACGCTTGCTGAGGACATGGGCGGAAGTGAAAGATGCATTCTTGAACAAATTCTTCCCACCTTCTAAAACGGCGATGCTGCGACAAAGGATCACGGCTTTCAAACAAAAGCCAGGTGAAACCCTAGCACAGGCGTGGGAGCGATTTAAGGACTTGCTGAGATCATGCCCAACGCATGGGCAACTTCCATATGTCATCCAGGAGATCTTTTACAACGCCCTTGATGCGCCGAATAAGGAGAGGATCAATTCATATACCTCCTATCGGTACATTGAGCTCACACCAACGGAGGCATGGGAGACCATTGAGAGGCTCGTGAACTTTGACAACACTTATGGGGCTGTTGCGGCCTATGATGCAAGGCCTGCCCCATCTATGCCCCTATATGAGCCTCCAAGGGAGATAGATCCTGATGTGCGGTAACAATTCCATAACGATCAAACATGCCGCCTTCAAAAGCAAGTCAGGTTCCTGAGCAACAATCAAACTTGTCAGGAGTGTGGCTCAACAAGGCATAACAATAGTGCCTGTCCACATACTGAGCAAGTATCCATGGCGGAACAACATGAGGAGGTTAAGTGGACAAGAGGCTCCTATGGAGGGGGAAATCAACAATATTGGGGTGATCAAAGGTTCTATCAACAAAGGGATCCCCCACCATATAGGGCACCAGGGCACCCTGAGCGGGAAACAAGGAAAGATAATATGCAAATCATTCTTGATGAGATGCGGAGGAACCATGCTGAGTTCAAACAAGCCAACAACTACGTTCATACTCAGCTGCAGGGCATCAATTCTAGACTTGGGGAGATCGACGTTTGGAAGCGCAACATGGAGACTCAAATGAGTCAATTGGCGGAAGCAATACCCAAAGCGTTAGGATCATTCCCTGGATCCACTGTGCCCAACCAAAAGGGCAAAACCACTGATCATATTGCGGCAGTAAACCTAAGGAGTGGGCGTCAATTACAAACGCCCGAGCAAAAAGCGGAGGAGAAGGAGCCAGAACAGACGTCGATATCGACCCCCCTGTCGATATCGACCAAGGTGACGTCGATGTCGACCTTCCTGTCGATGTCGACCCTGATGCTGCGTCACCACAGAAATCGACTCCTCCAGTCGATATCGACCCTACTGATGTCAATGTCGACCTCACTGCAGCCACGGGAAAGAAGAAGGTGTTGCCATTCCCAACTAGAAAGATGATTAAGGACCCAGCGGAAAAGAAGTTCCAGCGGTTCGTGAAGATGCTCCAAGGACTTAATGTCTCTATACCATTCACAGAGGCACTTCACGAGATGCCATCTTATGTAAGGTTCCTTAAAGACATCTTAGGTAAGAAGCGATCACTCTCTGAGATCGCAGAGGAGTGCAACAGGTTGGAGCTACCACAAAAGCGGGCAGACCTAGGTAAGTTTTCTATCGCTATAGGTCTAGGTCAATTCAAATTTAATGCTTTAGTTGACTTGGGCGCTAGCGTTAGCATGATGCCACTAACCATATGGCATAAGGTAAAGATAGGTCCTCTGGAGCCCGTGGATGCAAGATTATACATGGCTAACAATACGGTAGTGATTCCAACTGGGATAGTGACGGATGTGCTAGTACAAGTAGGTAAATTCTTTGTCCCTTCTGATTTCCTAGTTGTTGATATAGCGGAGGACCCTACTTGTCCAATTATTTTAGGTAGGCCATTCCTAGCAACCGTCGATGCCAACATTAGCGTAAAGAAAGGATTACTCTCATTCACAATTAGTGATGAGGTGATAGAGTATGCCTTCAACAAGACGGTGAAAAATCAAGGGCCAATGGAGATAAAAGCCATCAATGGTGTCTACATTTCATGTGGAGAAGCAAAGGTAAGAAGTATGACACCGGAGGAGCTTGAGAAGAGGGCCATAGAAGCCCAAGTGGAGGAAGTTGTGGCAATCTTGAACGAAGGAGCCCAACAGAACATCGAAATCGACCCAGGTAAGTCGATATCGACTAAAAATATTCAGGATTATGTGCCAGGTCATAAGTATGGGGTCGACGGAGGAGGAGAGGAAATATCGAAATCGGGGTGAAGGGTCGATATCGACCACACCCAGCCGAAATCGACCACCATCAGCGCTGAGAAGGGAGGAAAGGAGACCTCGATATCGATCTCTGAGGGTCGAAATCTACCTGATCATATCGAACCGAAACTCTCCAAATCGACTGATCCTCCAGGAGTACAACAGGGGTCGATATCGACCTCTGAACATCGACATCGACCTGAGCCACAGACTGAGAAAGAGGTAAGTCAAGGTACAGATTCCTCTTGTTCCATTTCAATTAAGGATTTATCATTATTTGGAAGAGGTGTGCCTTGGCATGTGCACTTGTGTAGGGTATCCAATGATGATTCGAGCCAATATGAGATAGGAGACAAGGTCTATGTTGCCAAATCCAAGGACCATTGGTTCCCTACAAAATTCAAGGATAAGAATTTAGGACCATTCACGGTAAATCAGATCCATCCCGGCGGAATGCAACTGTGTGACAAGAAAGGAGTGATTTTTGAGGCCCAAGCCACATGGGCACTGCAGATGCCGCCTTGAGAAGCGCAAAGGAAGAAGTTGGCCTAGCGACTTAAAAAATCTAGAGCTTGTAACAAAGACTTAGTTTTAATTTTTAGACAGCTTTTACTTTGGTTTGAGACATTTTATTGTTTTGCATATTTTTGTTTTGGCTTTATGTTTTTTAACAAGTTGCAGGAGAGAGAAAAGCACGCAGAAAAGACATCGAAATCGATGTCTAAGATCGACATCGACCTCAAGGTCGACATAGATGGGTTTGTGGTTGAGGCCGGATCACCCTGAAGCCTGAGCAGAAATCGATATGAACATCGATATCGATGTTAAGGGTCGATATCGACCATCCCTGCTGTCTTCTTCGACTCCTGAAATTTGTGATAGTTTAGTAAGTTTTCTTCTTAACCCTAGTTCTAATACAGTGAGGACACTGTAAATTTTAAGTATGGGGTGGGGGGAAAGGCTTACTTGCATATTCATACTTAGTTTAGATTTGCATATTTTTCTTAATCATATTAAGTTTTTATTTCGAAAATATATATATATATATATATATATATATATATATATATATATATATATATATGAAATGACCCCCATCAAAATTTTGAAAAAAAAGAAGAAGAGTCATGGAAGTATAAAAAAAGAGCTCTATGATACAAAATTAGATTCATTAGAGATATAACATGAAATTGCCTAGTTAAGGGAAGTCCCAATGAAGTGCAAAAAGAAGAAAAAAATAAGGGAGATGAAAATTTGAAGTTGCTTTTGACATGTGCATGATAAGATGATGGAGGACTTTTTATGAAATTTCCATACAAGTGCTCAATTTCATATCCTAGCCTTACCTATGCATATTTGCAAAAGTCACAAAGCCATATATGAGTTTTATCATGATCATTATTGCTCCACATATATACATATTGCCCATTTTATACCTTATACCTTATCCGGGGACAATGTTGAGAATGGATGTCATCTTTGGAGTTGTTATATGGAGTTTGTGCATTATTATGAAGTTGTTGGCAGGAATGAAAGAATTACGAATTATGGAAAATTTAATGAGCGAGAAAAAATCCGATCACCTCAGGAGATAAAGGTAGGTCGACCCTGCTCGTTGAGATGTTAGTTCAGCGAGATGGGACACAAGGTGAGGAGTCCAAAGTACTAAGTATCCGGGGCCATTCATGACACCCATGTTTGCAACTCGCGAGAAGGCAGTGCTAAGGTTAGAGAGGTAAAAGCATTATATTGAATAAAAGCATTGAGCGATGAGTGAAAGGTGAGACATTATGAAGAAGGAATGTGGAAAGAAAGTATGATTCCCCGGATTTAACACCACATGGCCAAATATTAGCCCACCTTTAGCCTTTTACCAATCTATCTCTCACAAGCTTGCAAAAGTCCTCTTGATTATTAATACTATGTCGCTAAAATTATTTTTGCATATTACCTCCTTTTATGACTATGAAATTGCTTTTATGCACATGCATGAACTTGGTTGACATAAGTACCTTATCGAGGATGGCAATTGATTGTAGGGACATATGAAAAATGAATCTATGATGTTGAGGGTTTACTTTCTTCCCCTGAATGACCATTAAAGGTATTGCTTGGGGACAAGCAAGCTTAAGTATGGGGTGTTAAACATTAATTTTTTTTCCAGTTGGTTGACGTCTTTTGCAGCCTGTCAACGTTCGGAGGATTCCCGAAAAATAAATCAATTCTCAGGGCATTGACATGTTGCACGAGGCATCCTAACTATGACAATTCAAAAAGGGAGGGGCAGTCCCTTAGGGGCTGCCGTTTTCTTTTGGCCTCATTGAAAGCCACCGTCGAGATACACGGTGACCACCACAGGCATAAACGGTGATCACCGTATGAACATACGGTGACAACCGCAGGAACATACGGTTGGCACCCTATATAATGCCATTGGCTGATGTCGCCGTACTTGTCCACTTTAACGGCGATAACACAAGCAACTTGTCGAGACCTTACGGTCAGGGCAGCTGGTTCAACACCGTAAGGTCTTTGGCAGGTTGCTTGAGTAATAGCTGTTATGCCCACAAAATTGCAAAAGGGAGGGGCAGCCCCCTTTCTTTTAAAGTCAGGGAAGCCCACCGTAGGAACATACGGTGACCACCGTAGTAAAACACGGTGTTAACCGTGCGCTTTCGAGGTGGCCACCGTAGATACATGCGGTAAACACCGTGATTTCACACGGTCAATACCGTGACATTATGTGGTTGGTTGAGGCCCCTTATTTAAGACCGTCTGGCCATGCTGCGGATGTGTGGTGTGACAAATGTGGATAACTAAAGTCTTCCATCGATCTGCCGGTGATTTCGATTACATGGTCACTTGGCGGTACCATGACGAGCCACATTTTGTGTTCGATTATAATTGTCAGCATCGATGTTTCATGCAGGATAGTGTATGCATTATTTGTCGTTTCGACTGTGAAGACGACACGCGTCCGTCTTATCCGGTGGATTTTGGGTGTGAGGAATGTTATGTAGGCTTCGGTGGTTCCGACTCATATTACTTTGAAATCGAGACGGCTGTCATTTTGCGCGTGTTGACGTACGTGGAGGAAGACTTGATAAATACATGCACAATTGACATTAGTAAGTTTGTATGCAAGCTGCTACGTGCGTTCAATCGACATGCAAGAAGATTTTCGTTCAACGAGATCAAGGTGAGCTTATCGCGGAAGGAGATGTCGGCGTCAGTTGGTAGTTGTTAGAGTTTTATTTCGAAGTATGTAATCGTAAAATTTCGTAATTAATGACACTTTTGTATCCGGGTAACTTATATGATGAGTTTGCGTTTGAGAAATTTCCAGAAAACCTTATAACTACTACAAACACATAAAACATGTCCATTTTTTTTTATTTTTTTCCCATTTCAAAACACTTACAACCAAATCATAACCCTACATTTCAAAACAAAATGACTAAATCATAACCCCACATCAGAAAAGTCTACAAAATAACCACAACTACCAACGGACTCAACTCTAACGCTTCGAAAGATCCTGATCTCCATTCTGTTGAATGCATACTTGGTCACAGTCTCGTTCGCCGGCCGCACTGCATTGTCTACGGCGTACTTCCCTATGTCCATCATGCAACTCTGACTAACGTTGGAGAAGAAACCGCCTATCAGCCCAGTGACTTCCCTAGCGGTCTTCTCATAGTAGAACTCAGGGTCGGCCGTTGTCACAATCTCGTCCTGGACGCAGTGCAGGTCAACATACTCCGACCTCGTGCTTGCATCCTCGTCGTAACAAGACACCTGAAATAGACAACAAGGGTATACTTTCCAGCGTTTATGCTGACAGTTGCACAGATGGTGTTCCCTAGGTCGAGTGAATTTTTCAACCACGATTTTGAACCGTTTACCCCTTTTAGTTTCTCCGTCAAATATTTCGGTTTTCGGCATATTTGTCGTTTTGCACCGTCGCTTGAGGGGAGGGGTTTTCTCTTATAGTCGTCCCACCGTGACGGGAGACGGTGGGTGTTTCGTTTTCCCACCCACTCCACCGTCAGTGGACATGGTGGTGAAATCAGCACCGTTAAGTTTTACGGTGAATCTTACCCCCTTACCCTGAAGGTTTAGGGTTAGGGTGCACCGTAACGCTACCAGGTGACCACCGTTAGGGTTTACGGTGGGTCGGAACCCCGTAACCCTAAAGGTGCAGGGTTAGGTTACACCGTAACCCTAATCGGTGACCACCGTTCGGGGTGATGGTGGATTGTAGCCCCTTACCAAAGGTTGGAGATATCCCTAGGTCAGAGGGCTATAGTTGATCGATGTTACTACTAGTAAAAGTAAATGCTTGGAATCACATTGATATTGTGTTGTCTTATCTCTTGTGTGAAGGTAAAATCACATCGAAATAAAAGTTGTGCTTGGAATCATAAAACATTTTCGACAATTACACAGCTTATCTCTTGTGTGAAGGTAGAATCACATCAAAATAAAAGTTGTGCTTGGAATCATAAAACATTTTCGACAATTACACAACTAAATAATTATCATAAAACACGTCCATTAATAACGATAAAACAGTACAACATTTTCATCAATACACATAACATCAGAACTATTCGAAAATACCGTCATCTAGTCTAGTCTAGGCCCTACAGAACAACTACCAACAGACTCCTCTACAATATCCTTCAATAATTGAATCTCTAGATAATTCCATGCGTACTTCTTTAATCTTTTGTTCGCAGGACGCACTACTTCATTCACTACGACTTTAGCTATCCATAATGCGCAAGCTAACCGGACATCATCAAAAGCTTCACTGACAAGGTCCTTGATCTTCTCAACAGCATCTCGATAGTACCCCTCCGGATCAACAGTGTACGTCGACTCTCTCCAAGCAATCCAGATCAACTGGCTCTGAAAACGAGAAATTCTCCCCATCAAAACAGACGACACGAAAAAGGCAGCATGAAAATTCCATCCACTTCCGATGCTTGCAGTTGCAGAAATAATCATCCACCGGCCGAGTATATTTGTCGACAGTTATTTTGAACCGCTTACCCTTCCTCGTTTCCCCGTAAATCATACTGTTTTAACCGACATGTTGTTGTGAATATGTGGAACACAACGGAGCTCCCTTTTTATAGGGGATAGTTACCGTTTGAAGTAACGGTGTGCCCTACCGTAGGAACATACGGTGGACACCATATGTTCCTACGATGGCTACCGTATGTACCGACGGTGTTGACCGTTGAACAAAACAGTGGTCATCGCATCTTTATACGGTGAATAGAACGACTGCTACAAAAAAGGGGGGGGGGAGGAAGGAGCGAAGGAAAGCCGCACAAAGGAAGATGTCAGACGATAGTAGTAACAACTCTAGCAACAATGAAATACGTCGTGGGACACTTGAAGAATTTGAAGCAGTGATGTACAGTGGGAGCCCACGTTCGAAGACGGTGGAGTCGATGATAAAGACGCTACGCGAGAAGAATCATTCGTTGCTCGTTGAAATTTTGCAACAACGGTGGCGTATCGATATATTGGAGAGGCGTATCGCCGCGCTAGAAGATGAGAGTAAGAAATTAACCGTTCAGTTGTCAAAGTAAAGCTTAATTTTTATGACTGTCGTTGTTGTTTAAGCAGTATTCGTATGTACTTCGTTTAGACAATGTAGTATGCACGTTCATTATCTATATATGTGGTTCAAGTATTTCTACATCCAATATAACGACATTCATGAAAAATATATATATCTATATAAACTGACAACGAAAAGCAGTCACCAAACAACGAAATAAAATGTTCATACAACCAATCATAACCAACATAACGAAATAAAAGGTCCAACATAAACAACGAAATAAAAGGTCCAACAATGTATCACTGGAGACGATCTACCCAATAACGCTGGTAGATGCGTCGAATGTGATAGGCCGTGAGAGGTACGCCCTGTGACAGTAGCCGGTTGATCTCCTCACCGGCCGCGCGGTAGCGAATCTCCTCTAGTATCGGCGTCGCGACATCAGATGGCGGTGGGGGCACTCCGACAGTGGGGGGCGGTGGTGGAGGCGGGATGATGGGCTCGAATCGCTCAGTGTCGGGGAGAAGGTAAGGGTGGCTGATCTCATGAAACCACTGCAGATAACCATCGACAACACCGTAGGAGTACTCACTGCTAGTACGCGGGAGCTCCGACATGTCGCATAAGTGATGAAATCTGTTCGCCCAATGGTTGTCTTGTTGCGCGAAGGTCGCCTCCTTCTTGCCCTTGAGTGACTTCTGTCTGTGTACACTCGTGGGTCTAATCGGGCTAGAGGGAATGTGTTGTATACGGCCAAACTGACGCGTCACTCGGTCAAGCATATACGGCTCTTCCTCGAACAACCAACGGATGGTGCCCCTGTACCGTGACAGACGGAGTTGGTTGTCGAAGTCTAAATTCCTACCAAAGGGCATGAACTCAACCTGCAAATATAAGACAGTGGTTGTTAGTTTGTAAATGTAAATTTAAAAGTATACATAGAAAATGTCGAGTTCGAACGTATTGGTTGGACATACCTCATCGACAGTCATCTCGTCTAACCTACGACGCAACTCCTGCAACCGCAACACTTGGGGCCCTCCATCTCTGTTGGACGTCCACGACGTCGCCAACTCCAAATATCGCACGCCGTAACATGGATCCCGCGCAAGTCTCCGGCTCAGCGTCATGTGGCCTCTAAACAACGGGAAATACAGCCATATCCATACCTACAACGACATTGACCATCAGACGATTACTCCATATGACATGAAATGTCTAGATGTACTATTTGACCACGGTCGATAAAGTACCTGCATGAGCAACGTACAACCGTCCATGTCCTTCGCTAGCTATCTCGTGGCCTCGCCCAATCCCCGGTATAAGCAGGAGAGGATACCTGTCGCCAGAGATAATTGCGGAATCCGGTGGGCCTGTGTGAACCGAAGTAGCACTTCCAGTCGCACTCTGTTGTTCGACTTCTCAATGAACAGCATCGCCAATGTAAGAATCCCCATAACTGCGGCAGCAATCCGCTCCTCATCATGCTCATGGGGGGCACCCTTCCGAACCCTCTGACGCATAGGCTCTATTGCCTCCAGGAATGCGTTAACACTCGGACCTCCGTGGCCGTCGAAATTTTTCGGCTGCAACGGCGTAAACCCATACATCTGTCCGACTCGAGTCTTCCCAACCTCGTCCACCTCAAAAAACAAGCACTCATCCCCATCCATCCTGAAACCCATAATGAACATCACATCATGCAATGTGATCGTAATCTCACCCCAAGCAAAGTGGAAAGTGTTAGTCTTAGGGTGCCAGTGCTCAATAAAAGCACTGATGAGACTATGGTCCACGCACTCCCACGAGAAGTCCCGCAACTACCATAACCCACTGTCCCGAATAGCAGTGAACCACGTATCCTCCCCATCCTCCTCCACTAAGGCCTCAGCACGTACTATCATCTGACCCCTACAGTGCACACGCAACACCCTCACCAAGGCCGCTTCATCCTGTCTCCAAACAGCCTCAGCAATGTGCGCCCTGTAATCATGCAGCAACGATAGCCGGCCCGGACCTCCTCCATATGATGGGCCAGCTGACCCTGAGCCGCTCGGCTCACCGCGCTGCCGGGCACTCTCTCCTTACCGTGATCCGCTCGCCTCGAATCTCTGCTCTGTGTCTACATGCACATCGTCAGACTGCTCCTCACCCCTCTGCTCCTGTCCATCATCCACCTCATGCTCAGGGTCATACATGTCACGCTCGCCGACTCCAATGCCCCCCCACATCTGCGACTGTGACAGGCTGAGTAGTCTCGCTCGGTGTCAACCCCACGAAATCAATGTCGTCGAGGTTGATATCCGCCACAAACATCGTCCTGCCAGCACCCTCCGCAGCATGAGTAGCAGTGCCCGCCCCCCAAGCCCTCTATCTTCAACGAACGGTGCAGTGTTGTCGTACGAGTTCAACTGCTTGCTCTGAAATGCAGTGCCAAAATACTCCACGTAGGCCGTGTGCTGGGTCGCCGGCTGGTCACCCTACCTGAACTGCCGATACAGTCTCACCCGCCTGCAATACGACCTCCCCGGGTGTCGACATCAACTCCTTCTCTAATGTCGCTAAATGACTCTCGGTCGAAGCCTCTGTAATCGCTTTGTCCCGATGGGGACGTTCGTCAACCACGTCGTCAACCGCCTCTAATGCCGCCAACCGAATCTGGGTCGATGCCTCTGTCATCGCATCGTCCACATGGGGACGTACGTCAACTATGTCGGCAACTGCGTGACTAGAGCTCCCCACAACCCCCCCTGTCTACTACCATAGCATTTACACGCTCATCTACACCCTGCATACGCAAAGGAATAGACTCAATATGTGCACGTGACTCGCGCAATGCCTGTCTTCCCTTAACAACAGCGCTACGGGCGGTCCACAACACCACCCTATACTCTAATCCACGCGATAATGTCTGTATACGATTAACAAACAAATTCTAATTCATATCGATTAAATATCGAAATATTTTTAGGACCTAAAATCCCATTAACATTCGACTACTACAGAGATTCACACCTATAACATGTATTACAATTAGAATTACGATGTATTACACTACACTATATTATATCATTATTCACACCTACAACATGTATTAGAACAATAAAATATATTATAAAATCTAAATTATATTCTAAAATTTAACTATATAATAGCGTTAGTCATACCTCTGGTAGCCCCACAGCCGGTAAGCCCACCGTCCCTCTCCCATAACGAGGCCGACCGCATCCACGTCTCTAAATATTCGGAGCCGGCTACAATTCATAAAACAACAAATACTTATCAATTACTTATTCTAATTCAATAAATTTTAAAATACACTATTCCAATATTTCATATTTTACCTGTAATGGATCTCTATCACCACGTCCAAAGCCCGCACCACGACCTCGCCCTCGAGCACCATCCTGAATACTCTCACTCACCAGTGTGTATCACAAAAGGACAAACAACGAAGAAAAGGAGATGTGACAAAAGACTAGGAATGTCGGGACAAAAAGATTTGGAATTTCGACGAAGACAAAACGACGAGAGGACGGAATGGGAGATTGGGATTTGTGCGGATACGGTGGGTCCCTAACGCCTTTACATATAGGACCCGGGTCCCACCGTATCCATTTACAGTGGATACCCAACGGGCTGAATCTCACCGTCACGACATGCGGTGGGTTCAAATTTCAAAATTTGAACCCACCGTAGGTTCACCGTAGCCGCTTGCGGTGGGATGCATCTTTTCGAATTCCGACTCCACCGTTCGAACATACGGTGGACTCTTCCCACTGTGACTTCACGTCCATCTATTCAACGCCACCGCTGTATACAATGGTGCAGCAAAGCCCCCGTACTATACAACGGTGTTTTTTCATTAAACGTCATTAACCCCACCGTGATTATCTACGGTGATTAGCGGTGGAAATAGTAAAAATTAGCGGTGGAAATATCCGGATCGATGAAAAAGCTTTAAAACTAGTTTGAACCTATTAAAAGTTGGGAATAAAAATAGGGATTATTGTATTATATATCCTTTGTGCAATTGTGCTAATTGTATTTTCTACCATCGAGAAAGTGCTCAAAGGGTATTAAATAAAGGACATTGGAAGACAACATCAAACTGAGGATTTTATTCATCAAACTGAGAAAGTGCTCAAGGACATTGGAAGACAATATCAAACTGTTTCATCAATTTAAAGCTATTACTCCGTAGTATTAAAGGACATTACACTATATCCAAATAAAAAAAAATTAAAATGAGGATTTTATTCATCTATGTTTTTACTTCCCTAAGAACAATATATATATATATATATATATATATATATATATATATATATATATATATATATATATAGGGTGTGGTTCGAGTGTACATAACCCTTAAAGTGTATCTTGTTCACAAATATTATTCGGTGAAATGTGAAACTTTCTACCGAATACTGTTATGTTACAAATTATTCAGTAAAATTGGAATGTTTTCATCTGAACTGAACGGAAAAAGAAAACATAACAGTATTCGGTAGAATGTTTCACATTTCACCGAATAATGCTTCAAATTTCACCGAATAATGTTTCATATTTCACCGAATAATATTTGTGAACAAGGTACACTTTAAGGAATGTGTACAAATGATCCATACACTATATATATATATATATATATATATATATATATATATATATATATATATATATATATATATAATGATAATAATAACAAGTGTAGGTTATCTTGCAACTTTCATTGGACTAGTAGTAGTAGGTGATATATATATAGAGAGGTTAGATCATGTTTATCAACGGTGTTTGTTGTTTACACCACAAAAATTACTATCTGCACTACAAATTCCGCTGGCGTGATTTTAATAATTATTCGTGCGCATCCTAATTAGATTAATGTATATTATTAATATATTGATATTAATTGAGCAACTATAATAAAAAAATATAAAATTTATAAAAAAATGTTGGTGCAAAACTTTAACCGATTATAATTTGCCATGACAATTAATATATTGGATTTTTTTCAAAACATTCAAAGAAAAATAAAAATTTACCGAAAAATTCACAATTTGAAAATATTTACAAAAATATTCAAAATTGGCAGGAATGTTAGAGAAATGCGGTCTCACACCGTGTTTCAGTCACAAAATGTAAAATCTGGAAGTGGGAAAAAAACAAACAAAAGAAATGCGATTTCATACCACGTTTTATAATTAATTTTGAGTAAAACGTGGTTTGAAACCGCGTTTATTTCCATTTGTACTTTTAAACTAAAACACATTTAAGAAAAAGGAATGAAACGCGGATTGATTCCGTGTTTCATTTGTCGCCCTCCAGCATCCTCCTTGCCTCCTGATCTTCTCTGCTCTAGCATGCTCCTTGCCTCCTGATCTTCTCTGCTCAACTTTATTATTGTACAAATATTTATTAGATTACTAATTACTAGTTAAAGTAAAGAAATAATAATTCAAAAATAGTTTGAAAAGAAAGAAAAAACTCTTAAGTGTTGTTTTTAACGCTAAAAAAAATTAAATAAATAGAACAAATTATTCAATCTCTTGGTGTGTGTTATTCATTTTGAACCATTCAATCAACGCATAATCAAACAAATCCATTTTAAAGCATATCATATCTTTGCCAATATTTATTAAACTGTTGTATGTAGACCTGTCAAAACGTAACCTGACCCGAACGCCCGGTAAAATTTGGGTCAGGACCCGAAAATTTTGACCCGGAAATTTTTTTTGACCCGAAACCGAAAACCCGATAATTTTCTAGGTCATCTGGGTTTAGACCCGGTGACCCGATTGACCCGGTAATTTTGACCCGATTGACCCTGTGATCCGATTGACCCGATTGATTTATAATTATATATGATTAATTTTTTTTATGAAGATTCCCATTTATTCATTTTATAAATACACTCACTTGATCGTTCATTTTCAAATCAATTTTTATATTTATTTGTATTATGTAATACTCCCTCCAATCCATATTATTTGATTTTTTATTTTTCATCACATTTTTTAAAAAGATAAAAACTCTAAAAAATATTAAAATAATCAAATAAATCTATGCTTATTACTAATTGCATGAAATTATTTTTAAAAAATTATTTAAAATTTGATATTTTATATATTTTTAAATTTTATTAAAAATTATGAGAAATAATAAAAATTAAATATTTTTTTATCAGATATAGTATATAATTACAAGTACTAGAACTTATGAACCACGTCTTTAATTTTAGGATTTTAAATTATCGCAAAATTACCAAATCATGATTTTTTTTAATTTAAAAAAGAAAAATTTGACAAACCCGAAATCGACCCGATTTGACCCGAAACCGGGTCCAACCCGAGTTCAAATCAACTCGGATCTACTCGGGACCCGTTTTACCCGGAACCCGTTTTACCCGAAATGACCCGACCCGAACCCGACCCGAACGACCCGATTGACAGGTCTAGTTGTATGTAACAAAAGAAATCTTACTTGTTGTATATAATAAGTTTATTTTAAACTAAAATACATAAATATGCAATGTATATATTGGTAAGTGTAATTATGGTGAATATTTTAAAGAAGAAATTTTAGTGATTAAGAAATTTATCATTACATATTTATGGTTTATTTAAAAAGAAATTACTTTTATCCTCACAATTTATCAGTTATAAAAATATATAATATTTTTTTCCTGAGAACAATTCCAATGGGTTGTTATAAAATAGCTAGAATTATAATGATTTGTTAAGGTAATATCATTACTTGAAATAATTTTATGACGAGAAATGTATTTTTGTTAATTAAAACCCTTAGCTCAAAACTTTGTATTTAACTAAAAACTTAGAATTGTAATGGTTTGCTAAAAATGTATTTTTTTTATCAAAAAATGTATTTTCGATTCTTTTTAGGTACACTACTTTTATAATTTTTTGAAATTATATTAGTTTCATACCTTCTTTCCATATATTAGATAAGAAAATTTAATAATTTCATACCTTCTTTCCATATACCTTTTTATAAAATAAGTTTATGTTTTTCTAACATACGTTAAAAGAAAATTCAAATGAATTCTTATAATATCTTTTCAGTGCAACTTTTTAGTATTTTGTTCAGGCTTATTAACTTGAAGATGACAGTCAAAAGAGAATATATTAATGTATATACAAAATCTTTTAATTTGCTATAATTGAAATAAACTTGGCACTAACACCCAATTTACAAATTAATTTATTCAAACATACACGAATCTATGTTAAATTCCACGGCTTATATGGAGAATTTCAACTTAGCTAATGAATATATTATGAAATATTTAAGATATAGTATGAAATGTTTAAGATACATTATGAAATTATTTCATGATTAGAAGAGGTTAAATATAAACCATTTATATTTTAATATTTACATAAATCCTTAAGAAATACTATTTTAATTTATAGTTTTCTTTGTATAATGAGGTTCTTACATCCATAAATAATAGTCATATATGTTATTTCAATAGTCATAATACCTTAATGATTAAAAAAATATTTTTATACTCCCATAAAAATAGCATCTTATTTCAATAGTCATAATACTTCACATTAATTTGAAAATAGTTGATATATAAAAAGTATCAACAAATTGCGAAGAGCGTGAGTAATAAAAATATATTCTAATTTTCCCTCCTTTAATAAAAATATGCCACTTTGATTTTTAACACATTTTTTTTAAGAAGTTAAAAACTAGTACTATGTAAAAAAATTTCTTTAATTTTTTGATAATTTTGTACTTATTAATACTCTGTAATAATTATAATAAATATATAATAAAATAATATATAATTAATTAAGAAACCGTGAAGCACGTGGGCAAATATAAATATGAAAAACTAATGAAAATAACTAATCTTATCAAATATATATATTCTTTCATTTTTTTGAATAAATTTGGTGTATTAACACCCTTGCTAGAGTAATAAATAATGAGTCATGATTTAACTTAGCTAATTAATATATTATGAAATTTTTAATATAGGATATTATGAAATGTTATTAGATATTTTTTTATAATTTTACTCAAATCTCCATTCTAAATAATTATTGAAAAAATATTTAAAATATTTATATAATATAAAAAAATCGTTATTATTAATTTAAAATAGGGAAATATTGTTTCAGTTTAATTAGTAAAGGCTAAAAGTAACTTATTTATTGTGAAGTATATACTTCTCAAGAGTCATAGAGTTACTCTTCATAAGTCAAAGAGCTGCTCCTCATAAGTCATAGGTCAGCTACTCATCAGTCATAGCTCTACTCCTCTAAAGGCGCACAAATTTAAAAATAAAACAAAGAATTTATTTTGTGGTGTATATAGTAAAATTTGGTGGTGCAAATATTATCACCCTTATCAATGGATGTTAGGAATACTAAGACCGTTTATATCGATTTTCTTTAAGTGTATAAAAAAGAAATCAAATAATATTTTATTGAAGAGAGAAGTTTGCTAAAGAATGATTAAGATATTTATGTAGTAAAAACTTATAAACGCAAGAGAGACGGTCAATATGGTAAGATCACATGGGCCCACTCTTTTTCTTTTTCTTTTTTTTTGGCTCAAACTCCATAAAACTGGTAGCTCATATGGGTTCCTGTCATGTAGAAAAAAAAATGGGATGTTAAAATAAGGTAGAGAGAAAAAGATAGCAAGAAACCCTTGTTGGGTTCAGGAGTGTAGTTACTCGAAGAATACTAATTTTTTATTCTTCTTTCTCTCTCAAATCATATCAACATCTTATTCTTAATTTTTTCACTTTATCAACAACGTCTCTAATATCTAAAAACCCATCTTTTAATACCAATTCAATTTACAAATGTATCTCTCTCCAATAATTATGTTCATTCTATGTTTATATTATTATATTCATTTTAAATTAGAAAAATATTATTCTAATTTTTTTTAATATTTAAAAGTGATTTAAATATGATTATAATATTTTTTATACTTAAAAGTGAATAGAATATGAGATTATTTAATGAAATAAATTTAAAATGACAATCGATTTCATTGATTTCAAACGTACAAAATACATAGAAAACAACACGTGAGTTACAACACATAAAATAACACACACATGCAATGCATAATAACAAAACATAAAATAAAATACAAAATGAAAGGTATTTCAAACATAACAGTCAAACAAGATAAGAAATACTCCAAACATCTTCATATATAACCAGGTCGAAATTGATATTAGTCCATGTTATCGTTAATGATCTTCGCTATCTTTACTTGCAGCAAGTGGTTCTCCTTCTATAGCTTCGAGATTCACTTTTCGAACTCAATGCAAAAAACACGTGCAATAAGTTAGTCTTGAATTTATTAATGATGTCATCCACACAGGTCATGTTATACCCGAGTTCTTGATTATTCTTTTGTAGTTAGTGTTTTTTATCACATAAAGTTGAGATCATTCTTCAAAGAGTGTTTCCAGCTTTAGAGCTTCCATCATATAAAATCTCTTCAAGCTTCTATTTTTTTGTGCTCGCCTTTAGTTGATATGTGTCCTTTGCATCGAACCATGATTCATTATAATTACAGGTCATTTGAGTGAGGAGGGAATTTTTCTTTTTGTTTAAGTAAGAATTTGAGATCAGACATACCTGAATCTCGATGGCCGACAAGTCGGCAGACGGAAACCCATTAAAACATACAATCATAAACGTAAACGGTGCAAGAAAACAAGTGGAAGTGAACCCTACAAGAAGCAAAATTAGGTCAAACTAAATCTAACATGTTGGAGACGTAGACTACGGACGAAAGCCAAGAACCGTCTTGAAACAACACCGCTGGCCATCGATACATCAGGAATTCATATGGGTAGTGAAGACGAACCTCCAGCTTCTCGATCACGAAGTCGCCCCCTACACACCACCTCGACCTCAGCCAGTCCCGACTCTGGCCGCACCAAAGTAGAGTCGCACACTACCCGAGCAACCCACACCGTGAAGGACCGATCACAATACATAGGTCAAGCCCTAAAGAGGTTTAAACTAAGCCCTTTCGGGCGGTTTTAATTATTTTATATACATATCTAAAAATAACTTATATATATATATATAGATAACTTCTTTTTTTTTAAATCCTTGCACAACAAGGAAGACTTTTTTTTATTTCCCCTTTCCTTCTTTTTCCTCGGAAGCCTCAAAACAGCGTTCAAACAACGATATGTCGAGAAGCCCCGGCGGACCCGACGCAACCCATGGCTGACATCGAAGGTGTTGTTCATCGTTGTCAGCTTCCCTTGAAGTCGAGGCTGACAACCACCATACCGGAGACCCTCGAATCGAAAATCGATTCGATCATAAACGGGGGAAACGAGAGATGAACATGGTGGTGTTGCCAATTTGTGGTGGATGGACCCCGGAAGACCAACGTGGCAGTGCGAAGCGAAAGTCACCACCAACAGAACCACAAAAGCTCCTTCCTAATTGAAGGTGTGAAGCGACCCCGATACCAAAAGCCCATCGACCAAGTCGAAACCCGATCGAACAGGACAACCAAAATCGGAGGAACACTCGAGCTATAGTGATCGATATAGGCTGAAAATGGATTGGGATGATAAGAGTGAGTAGATCTGGACGACCTAGGGTTTTGATATGATCGAGGATCAGGACAATTAGGGGTGCATGGCCAAGAAACCAACGCGTTCTTTTTCCCTTCAAAAGGGGGTTTCTAGACGAGCCCTGCATCAAACTATTTCAATACATAATGAGGAGGGGATTTGAAAGTGAAGAGTGAAGGGATTTGTTTGTATAAGTTAGAGATGACAAAAGGTGTGAATTTGACCATATGTGTCCATATGTATTTATTGACCAAGATAATGCAAAACAACTATCCATTTACTGTTCAAATTATGCAACTAAGTGACATGACAATTCTACAAACCATTTTTATCACATTTGTAGATGAATCATACACATTATTAATAGTTTTCAAATATTAAATAATATTTTATTCTAAAAAATTAAAATAACTTCTTACATTTTTAATTCTTATTATTGAAAATTAATTACAATTATTTTTTTGAGAATTATATATATATATTACATAATTGTAGTCAAAGAATTTTTTTTTTTCAAAATATAGTCAAAGATATACAAAATCGATATTGATGTGTAGCGAAAAATGAATCTAGTATTATGATAATTTTTGTTTTATTCTTACATTTTAATAGCAAAATTTGTATTTTAAATATGTAAAAAAAATTATGCACAATTCCAATCCCTGCCGTTTGTTAAGCGTCGTGTGTCCCACATCAAATGCATCACTCTACAAGCGAATCACGCCCAAACATGTGTCAATTGTGTGGAGAATTCCAGCAACTGTGTAGCACTCCCATACGCAACATTTCATCCCTCTACTGCTCAAAGCGAAATTGTTTTGCTCAAATTGATCATCCGAAAAAAAAAATACAAATGCATAACACACCTCTAATACACGATACTTTCTCTCCTCCGAGTATTGATGCTTGCCAAGCATCTCTTCTCTCTCCTCCATTGTTTTAATAAAAAAAAATATTATAAGCATCGATGCTAAAGAATACCGATAAAATAATTAAGGTTTATATTTTACGAAAACGAGAAGAGAAGAAAATCTTGTGTGAACCTCAACTCATCTCATCTTAAATTAAATAAACACGCTTTGACTTGAAAAAGAAAAAAATGTGCAGTCAAAAACTATTACCATAATAAATGGGCCAAAAAACGTGAAGTGTAAACAAAGGGGGGACAATGATTGAAAAAATGTGGGCATGTAAAAGTTTCACACAATTATAAAAAAGACCACACTTTGCTTCAACTCTAAACAATATAGCTTATAAGACATGTTTGTATCCCCATCCCCTCCTTAATTGGCGTTACTTACTATCATCTATTTATCCTTGATCATTGCAATCTCCCCGACCTCTTCCTTAAAGTTGAAAGAACACTCGAATAAGATAAATAGTTAATTGAGCGAATTGTACAATCTAACCCTCTATCCGAACATCTTTGCGCCCATAACCCACTATCCGAACCAATTGCAAAGGATAACCCTCCACCCAAAAAAAATTGCACTCCATCCGGTAAAATGCAACCGGGACAGAGGAGAGAGAGAGTGAATGTGGAGAGAGAGGAACCGGGGGAAGTTAATGAGGAGAGAGAGTGAGAGAGGGAGGAAATAGTTTTATAAAAAAACTGTAAAATCAATTGTATTTCACGGGCCTACAAAAGAGGAAAAGAAAAAGAGAAGGAAGAAGAGGAAGAAGAAAAAGAAAAAGAGAGAGAGCAACAATCGCTCATGCAAACCTGAGGAAAAGAAAAAGAGAAGGAAGAAGAGGAAGAAGCTGACAGTGTAGTGCAAGAGAGGTTCGAAGAAGGTGAGCCGACATTGAATAGGGCGATTTTGAAGTAAGTAAACCCTAACTCGATCGATTAATTACCTATTGCTTGGATTCGTAGGGGAGGAACCGATTGGAAGAACCTAAACTGTTTTTGATTGTGTGAAAATGGGATAAAGGGGTCGAATGGGTTGACAGTTCGCAATTTTCCCTGTCATGTAGGAAGTAACCGGCGCCACGTTAAAAATAAAGGGTGGAAATTTGGGAACTGGGTTGTGCGGAGAGAAGGGAATTATTGGGAAAGGGGAAATTGGGGAACGTTTATGTCGAATTCGAATTTTTAGGAGTAGGGTAGCTGTAGATACGTTCAGTTTAGGGGGGAAATTGGCCGGAATGGGCTGAATTAGGGTTAAGGGAAATGTTACAAAGGGTGAGTTTTCATATGTGTAGATTGAAATTGGACAGGGGAACTGAATATTAATGTCAGTAGGTCGAGATTTCTGATGAAAAATTTTGACACTCGTGTGCAATTTGAAGATGTACAAATTGAATAAGTCCAGTCCACTGTCATGTATAAATAATAAGGTGTCATGTATAAATATTAACGTGTCATGTATAAATGTTTTGGTGTCATGTAAGATAGACTGCAGGGATGAATATGGAACCACTGTGTGCATTCAATCTTAAGATGAATAAGTAACTGTCATGTACATATTGAACCATTGGGTGCATTCAATCTTGACACTTGATATGCATAGGTTCTGAATGAGTAACTGTCATGTACATATTGAATTCTACAATGTTTGTGGGACTGATAAGAAGGGAATTGTGGGCTGGGGGACGCGAATTGATTTCGAGATTACTGATATTTGGTCTCCCAACATGCAGGATATCTACTAAATATAAAAAATGTCGCAGCGGCGGAGTGGAAAGAAGATTATCGACCCTGCATCTCAAACCTCCGGCGCGGTAAGAAAACGAGTAATGTAAGTTGTGATTGTCGTGGTGCAGCATTTCTCACTTGTTGAAGTCTGTGCAGGTTGTGTACGCTGTCGAGGAAGACAGACACTTCAAAGCGCGATGTAACCAATACTGTCGGTTGCCCCTCCTAGTAAACATTGACAACCGGTTGAGCGAGTCCCAGTGGAAGCGCCTGATGGACAGCCCGTTGGGGGGCGTTGCAAGACTGGGCATAAGGACAAGGGTCCAGTTCTCCGGGCAGCTTGTACACTACGTTCTCCAACGACAACTGAAGACGAAGAAGAAGCATGAAACATGGTACAAGATCCATGATGCGGCTGTGAGGTTCTCAATAACTGAGTTCGCCCTTGTCACCGGTCTCAACTACGGCTATGTCCACGAACCTGAGAACGACTCGGTGTATGAGACGGTAGTGTATGATTTCTTTGGAGTTACCAAGTTAAAGATGTCCGAGTTCGAGGTGATGTTCCAAGTGGCAATGGCATATGAGAAATCGTCAGCCAAAAAGTTTAAATTTGTCCTGCTGATGTTGGTCGAGGGCGTGTTGTTCGCGAAGGAACCCCGAAAATACATTCAGGGGTGGGTGGTTAACCTTGTCTCGGACATTGAAAGGTTCCTGGCCTATCCGTGGGGTCGGCTTTCCTACGATCAAACGAACGAGTTCCTGAACCATGCAATCGAGAGGAAGCTCCAACACACTGGCAGCAGCCCCACTACACCACGTCCGTCGTACGTGCTGATGGGATTCCCCCTCGCCTTCCAGGTTCGTTCACAAAACCTCACTGGACGACTAATGAATTAATACTAGTCATCCATATACTTTATATTGGACAACAATTGACCTTGTACTGGACAAACGTTGTTTGCAGATCAGGGTGTACAAAGCCCTCCCTCCAGTGGGCGTCCAATGTGCGAGCATCATAGATGAGAAGCTGTACCCTAGGTGTCTGCGATACGAGTCTAAGGAAGGGAACCTCGAGTATTCTGCCATCGAAACCCGATTGCGGGAGGCTGTGGAGCTCGGGTATTTCGATGACCCTGATGCTGTGAGGCCGGTTCTCATCCCCGACGAATTGGAGGAAGCTAACCGTTTGTATCGCGATGCCCGATAAACGGGACCACTTCTTCGACGACATTGTCCGGGCGTTCTTAGCAGCAAATGCGAAACCCCCACGGAAAGAACAACCAAAGGAAGCATCTGGGTCAACGCTAAAATCAGAGGAGGGTACACAGACAAAAGCTGCCATCTTAGAGATCGAGTCAAGATTACTGGAAAAGTTGGACGACATGGCGAGGAGCATAACCGCGGAGTTAGGATCAAAGATGGCCACGCTTGAGGAGTCGATTGAAGACTTGAAAAGGGCATTGAGGGGGAAGGGGACTAGGGAGTTGGAGGAGCAAGGGGAGGTGCTGCCAAAGAAGGAGGTAAGGCTTTTGGTGTGTGATGGCATCATATAGAGCGTCATGTAATTATATATCACTATCATGTCAATATTGTAAGGTGTCATGTTCACTGTTCTAAAAATCGCGTCTAGGCACCTCCTGGGCACCGCCTAGGCGTTAGGCGACCCCCCTCCGCCTAGAGCTAAATGGACGCCTAAGCACGCCGAAGCGTCCGCCTTGACCGCCTGGGCGCCGCCTAGGCGCTAGGCGGCCCCTCACCGCCTAGGATCCGCCTAGCGCTTTTTAGAACACTGGTCATGTTAATGTCAGCACATGTCATGAAAATATCAGTTTCTGTCAATTTAATTTGATGTCATGTGCATAGGTTCATGGAGCAGTGAAGGAAAAGGAAAAGTACAAGGACGAGGAGGAGATACAGCCGACCAAGGAGGACAATCAGTCGAAGAAACCTACTCTGAAAATCAGCGAGGTATGGACATTTGACTGTCCTGTCAAATTAACTATCTGTCATGTTATATGCACTATGGTGTGCTGGGTGCAGGTTGATGTTGAGGATGAGGTGCCCCTCCAACGGCGCGGTAGGAGGACCCGTCTACATCCTGATACATTCTCCCCGGGGGAAGTAAAGCAGCCAGCGAAGAAGCCGCGTGTGGGCAAGAAGGCATCGCAAGCAGTGGATGCCGTGGACCTAGGCATGACCACGAGGGCAGACGTTGATGCGTTTTCATCCTGGATGAAGGACGGAACTGACCCTGTCCGGTCGGTTGAAGGCAGCCTACTGCATAGGGAGTTCTTCACGGTACTCCAATCACCGACAAGTTGGGTCACATCCGAGGTTAGGTTCCCACAACGTGGTTATATGAATTACCTTCCTCGTCATATGCTCTTCCATATAAATGGTTTTCCGTGCGTGCAGCATATCGAGCAGGCATGCGCCCTCCTGCGGAAGGACATCAAGGACGACGACAAGTACGAAGATGTCGCCGTCCTTGATTTCTTCTGGGGGTATCTACTGCAGAAGCATTTTGCGGATGCGAAGGGGAAACTTGATGTGGTCAAGGGGGATGAGAAGCTGTCCCACTACTTCGACGGCAAGTCACCGGAGAGGTTTGCAATGGAGTGGGCCGTTGTCGACCGGCTGTTGGCGCCTTGGAATGTCAAGAACGAGCACTGGGTGGCGCTAGAGATCAATCTCACGGAGTGGACAGTGAACGTCTACGATCCCGACATCAACCTAGTCACCGAGCGCCACATGGCGGGCTTTCTAAAGCCGGTGACCCACCTCCTCCCCATTCTGATGGACAGCCATCCCGAACTTCGGGTTAAATGGGTCGACAAAGTCCCGAAACCCTTTGCATACAAGAGGGTAAAAGGGATTCCCCAAAACAAACAATCGTAAGTCGATATTTCCACTTGTTCCAATTATAAACAATTGTCGCAGTGAAGGCTGAACATGTTTCATTGTCGTGATGTAGGGGCGACTGTGGTCCATACGCCATCCGCTTCATGCAGCTCCTCGCGGCCGGTGACACCAAGTTCCGTGGCCTTGACGATGACTTCATTGCGGTGTACCGCCAATTCCTTTGTGCTGCCATCTTTCACGGACGTCTTACACCCCCATCCGACTCTTAAAAGTACTTCCCGATTTGTTTTAGATTGTTGTGTTTGGTTTTAGACTGTTATTGGTTGGTTTTAGACATTTCTGTTGGTTCGTTTTAGACTGTTGTTGTTTCGTTTTAGACATTTCACTTTGCCATTGTTATTGGTTTGTGGACTTGGTTAGTTAGTCTTAATGTCATGTCAAATTTCTTAGATGTCATTGCAAATATATTATATGTCATGCTAAGTTCATTGTCTGTCATGTAAACCAAAGGTACAAATTGGGGTAACCAGACAAAGTAGAATAAAGTAGGGCAGACCAAACCAAAGGTACAAACTGGGATAGCTACATACTGAATTGCAAATGGTGGACTTGGTTAGTCACAATGTCAAGTGAAGTGCATCTTATGTCATGTCAAATTTATTATCTGTCATGTCAAATTTCTTAGATGTCATGTCAAATTTATTATATGTCATGCCAAGTTTATTGTCTGTCATGTAAACCAATAGGTACAAGTTGGGGTAACCAGACAAAGTAGAAAAAAGTAGGGCAGACCAAACCAAAGGTACAAACTGGGCTAGCTACATACTGAGTTGCAAATGGTGGACTTGGTTAGTCACAATGTCAAGTGAAGTGCATCTTATGTCATGTCAAATGTATTATTTGTCATGTCAACTTTCTTAGATGTCATGTCAAATTTATTATACGTCATGCCAAGTTTATTGTCTGTCATGTAAACCAAAGGTACAAGTTGGGGTAACCAGACAAAGTAGAACAAAGTAGGGTAGACCAAACCAAAGGTACAAATTGGGGTAACCAGACAAAGTAGAACAAAGTAGGGCAGACCAAACCAAAGGTACAAACTGGGATAACTACATACTGAATTGCAAAAGGTGGACTTGGTTAGTCACAATGTCAAGTGAAGTGCATCTTATCTACACCCGCCCACTCTATTGGTTCAATTTTGACAGTTGTCGGAAATGCTTCGGACTTCCCTTTTCCGCGTTGGTATGCTTTCTCTACTTCCCTCACCGCTCGCTCCGCCTCGTGATCCCATGGGCTGACTACATCATCGACGTCACTGCTGACACAAATTACATGCTTCCCAGTTGGCTCCAACTGGACACGTGGATATTCTACCTGGATAGATGGATATTCTAACTGGACGAGATGAGTTTCTAACTGGACATCAGTTCGTTGTCCACCGACACCTTGTGCTCCCAGAACTTCCACTTCTTCATCCCCTGCCAAGCGGGGGTCCGTATGTGGGTGATCTTCTTGGGTCATGGGTGGCCCACCCCTGACTGAATGGGCCGTTGTGGATCCTTCTGTAGTGGCCACTTCTCCACCAAACTTGCGTATCAGGGAGACATGGAGGTCGATAGGCCAGGATCGTTCTCCAGATAGACCGTTTAAAAACTTGAAGGCCTGCAGGTCTTCGTCATCCCTAATGGAAAAACGTCAGCACCCTTCCTTTTGCGGCTTTGCATATGTGAGCTGGACGTCATGCCTCCTCCCATCGACATTAAACTTGGCCATCAGCTGTTTCTTCAGGGAGACGTAGTCAATACTTTCGTCTACCAGAACAACTTTCTCGCTCCTGGACCCCTCCACCACCCAAGTGCCCTGTTCACATACCCACCATCCTCCAAACACTACAGTCATACAGACGAACGATTTATCCCCTGTTCCATTAGGTAGAGGGGGACACATTCAGTTTTACAGGAAGATGAATATATTTTATGTAGAAACGTATCGCATAACATAAAAAGAAGGAATACTTACTCATTTTCTATCAGATGTCGGTGGTTGTCCAGTAAACCCCAATAGGTGTCAGGCGCTTGAATGGGTTTAAACTCTCCCCATCCTCCCTCCTCTCCCTCTTATTCCCTTTTGGCGCTATTGCCTGGGCGGGAAACGGTCTCTTTCTCCCGCTCTCTCTCTCACTCTCACTCTTTCTCACTCTCTCTCTCTCTCCCTTGTTTTATCCACTGTCCTGTTTGACAATTTCTCTCTACTCTGCAGGATGCCCCTTGCTTTTCTATCCCTCTCTCTTTGATTTTTTTGGTCAAATTGTATTCATTGGTTTGAACTTCTTATCGTTTCAATATTGCTGATTGCTACATTTTCCTACAGATTTGCATTTAATGAGTATGAAGTGTGAGTGGGAAACCCAGTTTTATACCAAGGTCAAACATTGAATAAAACGCACCGACAATATGTCCAGTATAAAACCATTTTATGGCATGTCAACAGTGACACGTGTCATGTATATACCAACACACTGCCATGTTAAGGGTCACATGCTGAACAGTGTCCCTACTCACCCAAATTCGGTGAAGTTAAATCCCCATTGCCATTTCACCACCTCTCCAACACCCCTTCAACGAAATGACATCCTCATCACACCACCTTGCTTCCTCATCTGGCCTCCCTCCCCGACCAGTGCCCATCGTTATATCATCCGACAGCTCGGACGATGGGAATGAGGTTGCAGGTTTGTCAAGCATTTCATTGGTTTAGATTTGTGCTACTTGTATGATTATACTACCGTATTTTTATTTTTTATGCAGGACCAATGCCGCCGCCTTACCGACGAAATCAAAAGGTAGAGATCGTCGGCGGTGAGGCTGGGATGCTCGGGTCATTCTACGAGGCGACCCTTGTACGCAAAGTGGATCCTGGCCACTGGTTGGTGGAATATGTGACCCTCCTACGGAACAACAGAAGAGACCTGCTGAAGGAAATCATACCGGTTTTACGAATTCGTCCTCATCCGCCTCGTATTTCATATGACGCCTACGCAGTCGACGACCGTGTAGACTGTCACGTCAACGATGGGTATTGGTCCGGCAGGGTCATTCGTGTGTCCGGTTATGGGAATGACCGAACTTTCTCGATCCACTTTCCGCTGAGCAGGGAGACAATTGATCATCGTGCCCACGATATGCGCCCACACTTCGAGTGGAATGGGTGCAGATTCACCACGCAGCCGCATTTTCGCTACCTGTTACCGTAATTTTCGATTTCAATGTCGTGTATTTTTCTACTATTTGCTACTGTCTTTTAAATGTTTGCTCCGATGTTGTATTTGTTTAATGCTAGTGAATCTGTCTCCCATATATTATGTCCAGTATATCTCAATATGTGAAATGTCGTATTACATTGACTGTCCAGTTTAAGCGAACAGCTTACACGTCAACCTACAAATTACCTCCCACCCACCTTCTTCTTCGATGGTTTTTCTCTGAAACTTAAGATTTAATTACAAGTATATTTCTGCCCCCTCAATTTAACCCTCACTATGACTCTTACACTTGGACCAGTCACATTAAAGCATAGTAGTGTCGACATGAGAGAACAAAATCATGGCATCAAACTATGGGTAAATATTAAAGCATAGTAGATGTCATTATAGTGAATCTGCTTCTCCCACAAATCTTCTCCAGTCGATTTCGCATGCTGTATTGATCTGTTTCTCCGAGCAAATTTGTCCAGTTAAATGCAATATGTGACATGTTTTGTTGATATTGACGTCCAGTTAAAACTTACTTCTTACACGGGATTCTGCAAATAAACCCCCGCCCCATTCCTACTTCAATTGTTTTCTCTGAAGCTTCAAATTTAATTGACGGTATCTTTTTATGCCCCCTCACTGACACTCTCGCTGATCTCTCTCTCCTCTCAGACTACACTTTTGTTTTTCACCTCTCTATCTCTCTCTCTCTCTCTCTTTTTGACTTGTCTTCGCTTTTCAGTAAAGTACTCTCTCTCTCACTTTTCCTGCTTTTCTATCCGTGTCCAGCTGTCCCCCATTGGGTTACCTACAACCAGCTGAACCTTGCAACCGGATATACACTTTTATGCAAATGTTTTTCGGATTGGGTCACTCATACAAACATTCCGGATAATAGGGTTAGTTTAGCAAATGCCCCTAGTTAATTTATCATTTACAATATATAAAATCTTGTCATTAAATTCTTTTTGTTGGGAAGTGTGAGTCTCTTCCTACAGTCCCACGTAAAAAAAATGAAATACCAAAGCATAAGTAGAGTAAAGTCTCATACATAATGGTTTACTCAGTATGTTTTTAAATTAAAAGGTAGATCACGATCTTATAATATAAAAATAAAAATAAAAATGATGCGACTCCTATTTCTTATGACTACATCTGGATCCCGAAACTTTACATGGTACCAAAATAGGTCCACTTCGAGTCCATTTCCTGCCTTCAGGGATTAACTACAAAGATAAATGATCAAAAGTAAGAACATAGATGGGGAGCTTGGCTTCATACAAGCGGAAAATGTTAACATTGTCCTTCAAATGAAACTCTTCAAGAGAATGTATACAGAGTCAGACAACACTTGGGTTAGAACAATTAGAGAGAAATACCTCAGGGGAGACTCCATGGTGATCAAAAGTAAACAATGTCACTTGGCAATTTGGGAGAGTCTTAAATATTCAAAAAAAATTCCACAAAAACTTATTCTGATTAATTGAGAATGGTGAATCTATTAGCGTGTATACTAATCATTGGATCAAGAACCATATACACTAATTTTTTAAAGGAAATAACGACGAAAAGATGATCTCGCAACTTCTTGATCAACACAAGAAATAATGGAACTATATCCTCGTTTAAAGCCTTCTTTTCGACAACATAATTGATAAAATAGTTAGAACTGAAGTCCTATGTTTAATGTCTCGGATATACTTTTATGAAGTTTTACAAGTGATAAGGAATTTTTTTAGAAATATTCACTAAAAAATATTTATTTACCAAACTATTCACAAGTTTAAAATATTTACGAAAATATTCATTTTTTTGTATGTTTATTAGAGAAAGGTGGTTTCAAACCGCGTTTTTTATATAAATTAGTAATAGCACATAGTACCAAAGGGAAAATTAAATATTATTATGGAAATGCGGTTTGAAACCGCGTTTCTATAGTAACATTTAATTTTCCTAAAATAAAATATAATTAGGATAAAATTTGAACTAAAATTGCAGTTTAAAACTGCGTTTTTTTAAATTTTATTTTCAAATTAAATATATATATTATTTATTTATTTTTTCACGAGAGACTCGTCTCTCCATATGAATTTATAGGTACTCGATCTGAAGGAGGAGAGAGGAATTGCAATGGCGGATATACATGAATTTGCAAGGGGAGGAATTTGCAAATGCTCTTTTTGATACACAAGAAATCAAATTGGTGAGATCCATAGCACAACGCTCGAACATAGAATTGGAAGCCATCGCCCTTGCCTCCGCTCTCACCGCCGCAACACAAAATTGGAAGTTGTCGACCTTGCCTCCGAACGTGGAACTGGGTGTCATTGTTGCCCTTGCCTCCAAACACGGAATCGAGCGTTGTCTCACCGCCTTCGTTTCCCTTGCCTTCGACCTTGCCTCCATCTGAATAAATAATCAAACGTCGCCCTTGCAATTCCTCTCTCCTCCTTCCCAGACCTAGCACTTGCAAATTCATATGGAGAGACGCAGATTTAAACCGCGTTTCTCGTGAAAAAAATAATAATATAAATTTTTTGAAGAAATGGAGTAGGTAATGTAAATAAGAATAATATAAATACTCTAGAAGAGAGGGCTGAATAGAGTATGTGTAATTTTTGTAAACTTTATGCAGAAAAAACTTCAAGGGTCTTGAAATGAATCTCAAGGTCTTGAACTGGATGTCAAGGGTCTTGAGATGACTCTAGAAACTTGTTTCGCTGAACAAAAATGAAACGTTAATAATAAGTGTGGAATAAAACATAATGAACACATGAATTGTTAGCGAAGTTCGGCTCAAACCAGCCTACATCTCTGCCTAGGGTTATCCAACCCGTAGAATTCAAAAACACTATTATTTCACTTCTTACGGATCCTAGATACAACCGAGAAGATATTTCCTTCTTCTAAACACTCGAAGCCTCATCCGCTTCTATCTAGTCAACTCATATCCTTTAGAGTCCTAGATACAATTTAGAAGAACAACCCTTCTTGTAGCCTCACCTGCTACTATCTAGTTAACCCAAAACACTCGTGAAATAATATCCCTAACCACACCAACGTGTGTATACGTTTGAGTATAGGGATACTCTTAGTATAACTAGAATGATTTATCCTATATCGCTCGTGTTTTTTTTTCTTCTCTCTCAACTAAAAATAAAAGCAATTGCAACGAGGGAGAGAAAGAAAATAAATCAGTGAGAAGCCGATGAAAGTGGTGAAGTCTTTGCATTGTAGAACCATGCTAGTGTTGTTGTCATTCTTCACCACTTGCTCTCGTCTTTTATAGGTGCAGGGGCTGATATGTTGCTGTTGGAATTCCCTCATTTTAGCTTGAATTTCAGCCGGTTTGAATTTGAATTAAATCCCACCAAATATGATTTTTGGTTGCACAAAAAATCAGCTAATTTGAATTCAAAATCTGCACCAAATTCTTCCACAAAATCAGCCCGTTTGAATTCAATTTCACCCAAAAAATAGGTGAATGTGTGCTAAACAAATCTTATCGTTTTTAGCTTAAATCTTGCACATGTTAATCTCAAATAAATATCTAGACAACCACTTTTCAAACAAATCTAAAAAGAATTTAATCAAAAAGGATTTAGATAAATCTAATAACAAAATCTGATTTTAACTCCACCTTTTAAATAAAACAAATCTTATCCAATTCAACTACTTTGAACAAATCTTTCCATCCGAGATTTTTGAATTCAAAACAAAACCTCAACCTTCTTTTATTTTTAAATATTTGATATATAAAAAATAAAACAAATAAATAAGCATATATAATTTTGTGAGCCAAATAAATATATTCAGAGAATAATAAATCAAATAAAAGAACCACATAATATAATTTATATTTGCATAAACTACTACCTTATTTGTCTTTCATCATCCCTGGATGGAAGACAAGCTCTTGGCCTGAAGTTCCAGTTGTAGAGCACTTGTCGCCTTTAATATGTGTCTCTGTCAGTGATCATAATCTCTCGTGTCACTTTGCTTTCTCAAAAACCTTTCTTCTCAGATACAATGGGTAAGTGTATTTTCCATAATACTTCTCATCTATGGAAAAAAGTACAACCCCAAGAACCTTTCTTCTCATCTGTCGTTTCATTTTCAGGTGAAAAAGGCTTGGTCTGCATCACTCTCACTTTCGATTGTTGTTGGGTGTTCGAGGGAGGCGGATGGGGTGTTTGTGAGTCAAAACGTCCACAAGAATGTAGTGATACTAGAGAGCGTCAACTTCGCATCTCTAAAAAACTTGATATGATCAAGGTCGTCGACGGTGTTATATGTGAAGAGGTGGCATTATCTTATGCTTCTTATTCTGTAAATTGTATATGTCAGCAATATGAATTGTGCATATCACCTGTTTGGATGACCGTGTCACCTGAAGGGTTTACCGTGTCACTTGTTTGATTTTAAAGCTTCACATTTCTGAGTGAGTCTACCTTGTCACCTATTTGTATGTCATTTTCACCTGAAAGAATTACCTTGTCACAGTTCGGAGTTTCACATTCAATTTGTTTTTGAAATGAACCATGTCACCTGTTCATATGGTCATGTCACTTGAAGGACTTAACGTGTCTGCATTTCCACCGAAACATTTGAAAACCAAGTACGTTCATAAACAAAGTTTTGAGCATAAAATCAGTCTTTAAATTGGAACCCAGATTCCCCGTGTCACCCAAACTTAAACACCATGTCACCTAAACTTAAACACCATGCCATCGAAAATGAAACTAGAACCCAGATTCCCTTTCATTTTTACACCCGCTTGTCTTTTTTCCCCTCATTTCTTTCGATTTGGCCTGCATTAAATGTAGCAGACATTTTTTTCCTTTTCAGTTTTCCTTTTCATTTTTTTCCTAGCATTTAATGCTTCACACTTTTTTTTTTCTTTCCCCCTTTTTTACCCCTAAAACCGGTTATGATGACCTACACTTTTGTGTAATTTTTGGGGGTCAATTTTGCTATATTTCAAGGGCTAGGGCTAAGTTTGCAAAGTTTTTTTTTTTGGTGTTATTTAACACCATTTCCCCTTCAGCGCCAGGTTCATATTTTTTATTTACACAAGAAACGCGGTTTGAGACAGCGTTTCTCTGAGAAACCTGTAAAAATGAATATTTCTGTAAATATTTTAAACTTGTGAATATTTTGATAAATAAATATTTTGGAGTGAATATTTTAAAAAATAATTCATTGATAAGTCCTTTTATGTCAAATCAGCTAACAAGTATTTGGACCTTACCCATCTCTCGCAGTTTGATATGTGCTAGATTTAGAAACTAAAATCCCATTGAAAGTTAAAACTCCATTTGAAAAATTTGCATTGACACTCTACCTACTAAGGAATGACTCAATAGACACTACCAACGAGTACCTTCCTAGTGTTGCTTCATAGTTGCGTGCTTCCAATATCAAAGGGTGGGCCAAAGCAAACTTGGAGATTAGGACTAACAAGAAGCCTAAATCTAAACATTGAAAAACATCCACAAGGTTTTCATAAGTTAAGTTTTGATAGCTCATTAAAAAACACTAGCCAATATTTCATTAGTTGTATCATTAAGGGTGAACTTTGGTAGGTTGTTGATGTTCTTTGCAGGAGGTCTCACCGGGATTTTTCATGTGCATTGAAGCTATGACTCTAAGAGAAGGCATTTCACTTGCAACCTTTCGATGTATTTGTAAGTTAATCATTGAAGGTGATAACCTTCAACTTATTAATGCAGTCAATAAAGTTTGGAGTACTCTATGAGAAGTTTTGAGAATTATTGAGAATATTCAATACATCATGACACAATTTGTGAAGAATGAAATCTACCTTTACAAAAGAGGCACAAACTGAGCGACATACTTTATAGCTATAAATGAATTTACTTGTAATTTGATAATGTAGCCCTCTTTTAAGAGATGTTCTTCTCATCATCCGAAAAGAGATCGAGGCCGATGTGTTGTTGGTTAGATGAACATTCTAATTTTCACTTACTGAAAAAAATTGATAATGAGATATGAAATTCGTCGAAGAAAAAAATGTGGTTGCACTTAAATGAGACATGGTGGGAAATCCATACCAAAATATAAGTAGGGTGAAGTCCATACACAATATCTTAAGTTTTTGTGCTAAAAGAAGACATGAATTCCACCATTATATAAAAATAAAAATAAATCTAACACAACTCTCATTTCGTATGAACTCACGGTTTTTCGCATGGACAAAAAGCATGGACGAAAATTATAGTTTACTTGTGAGATAAATTAAAAACTCGAAACAACTTAATTCGACAATCGTTTCCTTAGTATATATGGTTTTATCATAATGAAAATTTTCATTTAATTTATTATTGATCGAATAAAAATTTTATGAGGGAATGAAAGTTTTGCAACAAAATTATTTGCATGAAATTAATTAATTAATTATGGCAATGATGATTCACATAGGATTTCTTGATGATCAAAGTGTGTTAGCTATATGTTGGGTTAGTTGCAGGCTTGCAGCATCTATCTTGGGTTGGTTAATCGTAATGTTCCAGGTTGTTCGTAGAAAAAAGCCCCAAATTAAGCATCAATCTCCATATCATATTCAACTTTGTTAAATTGTCAATCAATAACCAAGTAATTAGAAAGATGACCTTAGACCTTATTAATGGTTGGTTAACTGTATTATTCTTAATAGATTTCTTTATTAATTGGTTCATTAGCATTGACTTGTAAATACTCCGAATTAGACCTGTCAAAACACAGCCCGACCCGGTCGACCCGACCCGAACGTCCGAAAATGTTCCGACCCGAACTCGAAAATTTTGACCTGAAAATTTTTTCTGACCCGAACCCGAAAACCCAGAAATTTTCCGAGTAATCTGGGTTTCGACCCGATGACCCGATTGACCCGATAATTTTGACTCGGTGACCCGATTGACCCGGTTGATTCATAATTATATATGATTAATTTTTTTATGAAGATTCCAATTTATTACATTTTATAATTACAATCACTTGATCTTTCATTTTCAAATCAACTTTTACATTTATTTGTATTGTGTAATACTCAATACGATCGATAGTATTTGATTTTTTATTTTTCCACACATTTTTTTAAAAAGATAAAAATTCTAAAAAATATTAAAATATTAAAACAAATCTATGCTTATTACTAATTGCATGAAATTATTTTTAAAAAATTATTTAAAAATTTGATATGTTATATATTATTACATTTTATTAAAAATTACGAGAAATAACAAAAAATCAAATATTTTAGATCAGATATAGTATATAATTACAAGCACTAAAACTTATGAACCACGTCTTTAATTTTAGAATTTTAAAATTATCGCAAAATTATCAAATCATGTTTTTTTTAATTTAAAAAAGAAAAATTTGACAAACCCGAAATCGACCCGAAACCTGGTCAAACCCGGGTTCGAGTCAACCCGGATATACCCGGAACCCGTTTTACTTGGGACCCGAAGTGACTCGACCCGAATGACCCGTTTGACAGGTCTACTCCGAATAGATACTCATCAACTTTACGTACTTTATGTTTAATTGGCAGAGTTGGATTGAACACACTAGTGTTACAATGTGAGTTACTTTTTTTTTGAACTGGGAAAAATTTGGCAATAGGTCGAGACCTAAATGCCAAAAGCATCCGAGCGAATGAGATTACACAACATGGAATCGTCAAGAGTCACAGTGCTCGCGAAAGCAAGGTCCATGTGCGAAAGATGGTCCGCAACACGGTTTGCTTCCCTATAGACATGACGAATCTCAGTTGTACGAAAGAAACCTAAGGAGACTAGACTATCGGAGACAATCATTTCAGAATCTCCTGAAGGCCTCCCAACACCTTTTAGGCTATTTATGATGATGATGTTGTCACCCTCAATGATTAGGGCACGTATGTTTAGTTCTCTAGCTGCTAAGATCCCCTTCAAAAGAGCGAAACTCTCGGAGCCCACAACCGAACTGAAAAGGGATGGCCCAGCACCCATGGAGACCGGTTCACCAGTGCGATTCCTGATGATAACTCCATAAGTGCCTCTAAAAGATGACGAGAGGGCACCGTCAAAGTTAAGCTTATATGTTTCCGCTCTTGGTGGTTGCCATTTTGCTTTATTTCTCTTACCTTTTGTTATACTTGGTCTTTTGTCTACTTTCATTTGGTTGGGTGAGTCACCATCACTGTTTTGTGAATGGTTCCAGATTAGCTTTTGATCAGTTGCAAATCCTACAATACCTGCAATGTTTGGCCGAATGTTGTCAAATAATACTTTGTTGCGAAAGTACCAAATGCTCCACCAAGCAAACACAAGTTTGCTAAAACAGGGAGACCCTAGTACCTCCCTGACTTCTTGGAGGGTGTAATTTATTTCGTTTCCTTGATCAAAGTGTCTGTTTAAAATTGGCAGTAATGATGAGTCCATGGTTACTATTATGGCTCTCGAGATAGGACAGTCCCATAATAAGTGCGTGAGGTCCTAGTAATTCGAGTCATAGTGAGGGCATGAAGTTGGAATTCCAAGGCCTCGGGAGGCGAGTCTAACTGACGTGGGAATGCCGTTCTTAGTAATCTTCCAAAGGAAACTTTTTATCTTTGGTGGTATATCTAGGTTCCAAATCCAATTCATGTTATTTTTATGATGACGCTTCATAGTATTTATCATTTCAGTTGTAGAGCTTGTTGAAACCCAACCATTCTTGCTCCACTTCCAGTAAAGTCTGTCAATGTGTATATTTCTTGGGATAGGTGTAATTAGTATAGAGTCAATTATATCTTTAGGCAGTATGTTTTGCATGGTGTTCAGGAGTTTTGTTATATCCAATGTTTTATCCTCCTGAAAGGTATTGTGATATTTTTTAATGTAGGATTAGATATCTTGGACATCTGTGGTTTTTGTAATGAGGGGGGAGTCTCCTACCCAATGGTCTAACCAGAAGTCAGTGTTGTCACCATTTCCAATAGACCAGTGGATACCTTCTTTAAAGAGTGGTAGTAATTTCATTAGTTGTGCCCATTGCCAAGAAGTACTTCCCTTTTTAGTATAATTTAAAATGTGCTGATTTTAAGGTACTTTTCGGTAACCAGAGAGACCCAAGGGTTTCTAGGCTCAACTAAAATTTTCCAGATTAGTTTTAGTTGCAAAGCTTTGTTCATATCCTCCGAGTTGCGAAGCCCAAGGCCCCCATTTGCCTTTGATTTGCAGACCTCAAACCAGCCAATGAGAGGTTTATGTTTCGGCCCTTTATTCCAAAGAAAGTTACGGTTGATCTTATCTAGTTTATTGTGTACTGATTTTAGAAGCATGAAACACTGCATTATATGAAGCGGCTTGGGAGCAAGTGTTGTTTTTATTAAGGTACATCGCCCCGCTTGGGATAGGCAGCTGGCTTTCTATTTATTCAGCTGGGATTTAGTATTAGTTATGAGATCTTTGAAAGTATCCTGAGTTGCTCTGCCACTAATAATAGGACAACCTAGGTAATTCCCAAGCTCATTTGTAAAGGGTCACTACTAGAAATTTGTGATTTAACATCGGGTAATAGCCGATATCTTTAAAAAAAAATCGATGTCTATGTGGGTGATGTAAAAAGTCAAAAGTTTTTCAAATCGGCCAATGTCCGATGTATATAAAATTTATAACATCGTTTCTAATTATATAAACGATATTTTTATTGCTTTATAACATCAGTTATATTGTTTATAACATATTTTTGATAGACTCCGCTCTTGAAAAGCCTTGTTATTTTGCATTTTTAGGCCGATGAATATGTGTATCATAACACAATTAAGGCAATGGACATCGATATTTTTAAATTAAACGATGTTTTAATATGAAATAAACATCACTTTTATAGAAATCCTACATATGTATATTAATTTTCTCTCTATAATTTTTAATGTTATTTTTCCACACAAAATTTGGCTATATCGATTATATACAAGACCGATGTTATTACGTATATTAAAATCGTTTTTGCTTTTAAAACCGTTGTTTATATATAGTAAAGACATATTAAATTATTAATGAATATGATGTATTAGGTCTTAAAAATGATGTTTTTAGTTCATAAAAGTGATGTGTTTGGTTCGTAAAACTGATGTTTTTTGTACGTAAAGCTGATGTGTTTAGTTCGTAAAACTGATGTGTTTTGTACGTAAAGCTGATGTGTTTAGTGTAAAGACTGAATATAAATTATATATAAGGTATTATTATTTTAATTAAATATGTCATTATTTATTGCAAATTGTAAAAGCGGAGAAAAAAAATCGTCCTCGAGCACGAGTTCAATTTTAAAATCCTTCCGGCATCATTTTAAATTTAGGATTTTGACGGGATTTGATTTTCGCTTTCGAGTTCGAGTCTTAATATAAAAAATTAATTTAAGCTCCGAGTTTTGATTGAAATTAATTTAATTCCGTTTATCTTGAATTTAGTAATTGAAATTTTATTTAAATTTGATTTAATCGGGTTTCGATTGGGCGAGCGGGTTTTGAGTCTATTCCGATATTTTGAATACTTTCGTGGGGACCAATTTCATTTATTTTATTTTTCCTTTTTCTCTTATTCTCTCTCTCTCTCTCTCTCTCTCTCTCTCTCTCTCTCTCTCTCTCTCTCTCTCTCTCGTTCTCAGGCTGCCGTAGGGGACCAGCTCCTCACCCTGCAATGCCCAGCTCACACAGCCTGCACCTTATCCCATTGCCCTCATCCTCACACACCCTTCTCTCTCTCTCTCTCCCTCCCTCCTTTCTGTTTCTGCCGACCCTCCCAAACTACCCACACACTCTCCTCTCTCTTCTTCTCTTCAATTCCAGATAACCCTCTTTAGCCTGCTTTGCCAAAGAGAAGGGTGAAAGAGAGAAAGTTGCCGCCGAGCTCGAAGCCAACAACATCTCCGACATCTCCCTTCTTCTCCTTTCGTTGAGCAGAAGCCGCCTAGCACCCGTTCGAGCAGCTCAGGAGTCTCTGGATGCCGCAGCGCCACCCTCTTCTTCCTCCTCCCACTTGCATAGCCGCCAATGTCGCTGGGAAGCATGAAGCACCTCCCCTGTTTCCGCTGCGCAAGGTCGGTTTCCGTTCTCGTTTTCGATTTCGACTTTTTACCTTGTAAAAGAGCTTCCTTTGACCTGCAATCGTCCCTCCCAGACACCTTGGAGTCCCTTTCTCCATCTCCGATGGACTGAGGCGCCACTGACGGGCCATTTCGACGAACTTCAATCGAACTCGGTGAGCCTCCTTTCTCTCTCCTTCTTCATTTCTGGGTATGTGGGTGTTGGGTAGTCGGGATGGGTGGCCGGAAGTCAGAGCTAGCGCCGTCGGCAAACCCTTTTTCCTCTTCCTTCTCCGCTTTCCGGAAGTGCGGCGCCGATCCCGACTCTCTGATCTGTCGCTGAAATGGGGGAAGAAGGAAGAGGCGTGGGTCCCACCTCCACATAGGCTGCCACCTCAGCCGTGGGACTCCTTCTTTTATTCATCTGTTCAATTTAAAGGGATGGGTTGGGCCGGATCCAAACCCCATCTGGGTCTCTCCTTTCTTTCGGCTTCATTGGGCTTGGATCCGGGCTGGATCCTCTTCCCTGTTTCCTTTTTTTTGGGGATCGGGTATCGGGTAAGGGAACCGGGTTCCTCTTTCAAACCTTGGGCCTTTTCTTCCTTTTCTGGGCCGGATTCTTGTGAGACTTGGGAGTTGGGCTTTTGGGTGTTTTAAATTCAGATTTTGTTGATTATGTATTATTTATGTGGTTATGTTAGTATATAGTTCATATAAATTCTAATTGCTAGATTGTTATTATTAAGATATTATTCTGTTTTGTGATAAAATATTCTCTGGAAATTATTATTATATTATAAAATTATTTAAAAGTGTTATTAATTGGAATATGTAGTTAGTGATGGTTTAAATTGTGATTTTAGAAATTTGAAATGAATTATGGGCTTTCATTTATAAACGTGGTTGTGAAAATAGAATTATTTTGTGACTAAAGGTCGGAATTTATTTATGTAACGATTTTGAAAATAAACATGTCGGGATTGTGTTTATAATATGATTTTTGGAAATTGGTTTTAAGGTTTAAGTGTTTAATGTCGGGAATTGGATAAGCGATTTTAAAAGAATTGTTTGATTTTCTAAGTTGAGTTCTTTGAGAGACTGTTTTGGAAATGAGATGACGAGATGGGATGAACATGAAATGATATATGAATTGTGATGAGACAAGTTGGAATAATCTGAAATGAGATATGAGAAGGGATGTATGATAGTTAGGGGCGCCTTGTGTGAATTAGATAGACTTATGCATTTGTATGTTATTAGGTGATTATGTTATGTTGGACATTGCTTACTATTGGATGATTCATTGCTTGGATTCTGCTTCTGCCTTGTTTCTCTGCTGTTCGGCTTATTCAGGTATGTTCCTTTATGGGCTTACTCAGATTCGAAAGAGAATACCTGCTTGTGAATATATGACATACTAGGTGTTGCATAAGCATTAAAGCATGCCATGTAGTATCATGCTAGGATTGCACTTATGAATGAGCATTCGGTTACTTTGTGTGTTTGAATACAGAACGACCGTTATCTGTGATAGTCCTAGGGTCTTTGCTAGGGTCATAGGGTAGCCCAGCCCCATCGGGTGCCCTGAGTCTATCGAGTCAATATGAACATGATATGATAGCCCAGCACCATCGGGCAAGAGATGAGATGATATGACATGATATGATAGCCCAGCACCATCGGGCAAGAGATGAGATGATAAGATATGATATGGTAGCCCAGCACCATCGGGCAAGAGATGAGATGAGATGATATGATATGATATGATATGATATGATATGATATGATATGATGATGCCGTGGTTAGTGCACCACCACGAGGAAATTGCTATGCTATAGCACCGAACTGGCCAGTCTCTGCACTAACGGGAAGGGGTGCAGAGGTAGGAGAGGGATCTGCCACTTGGCATTGTCTTGGGCCCTTTACAATTCTTTTCCGCATATTGTAAATTAGGAGCATGTTAGTGTGATTAAATTTCCGCATTGCATCAAAGCATCTTTATATTTGTTGGGGTCTCGGTCTGATCCCACTCGCACCACTTGTTTTTAGGTATGATTGCTCCCTGTCTCTATGGCGTGGGAAAATCCCCCGGGCGATTGCAAAGAATCTGTCTAACCCCACTAATTTGGCTATACGACTTTAGAATATATGTTTTAGTTTTGACCCGGCTCTGCCATGGCTTTTGTATCTAAACCGTACTTCCGCTTTACTTTCGTTTAAATTGAATTTCTGTGACTTCGATTGATTGGGGTTCGAAATCCCCGCTTTGAATACTGATTGATCTTTAGAGTTTTGAAACCTCGACCCGTACCTGAATTACATCCGAACGAAGGTATCCGACCTTCGAAACGTAACCCGGGTATTTATATCCGGGCCGTTACAAAGTTGGTATCAGAGCAAGGTTGTGCAATTCGGGTACGCAAGGGTCGAGTGTATGTTTTGGAAAACCGCCCGTGGATTTCAAAAGATTTAGAAGCGTTTTAAAGGGGCAAAATGAACTTAAGGTGCCTAACTCAATTGGACTAAATATGAACTTGGCTTATGAGAATAGAGGATAACCAACTAAAAAAGGATCGAGTGGGTAGAAAGGGCGTTAGACCATCCCTTTTGGATGTAGTTGGGAATGGGTAGGCGAAATATTAGCTTGTTCTTTACAGGTGGGTCTGGAAGACTCCAAGGAGGCCGTTATAATTGTCATTGACTGATTCTATGTTGAGTGCTTGATATGCTAAAGATTGATTGGTATGTCCTAACTACTTAATGAATATTGAACGATCTGTGCGAACGGGATAGCGGGAGTACCCTTATTCCTCTTATATGGGTAAGCTCAGCTTTTGTGGAACCGCCCCCTCACTTATGAACCCTTTTGACAGTTCAATCGAGTCCTCCCTTCGAATATCGGTCTCCTTCACGGGAAATCGGGTAGGTAAACATATTGTTTCAGGGATCATGGTTGAACGTGAGGGTTGCTTGGGAGGGTATTGGAATTTGGCTTACGATGTAATTCCAAGTTAGGAAGTAAGGTGTTTCTGAGGGTGTCTTTCTTGATTCTTATGACGATCAACCGGTGTCTTCTTGCCATAAAAAGTCGTATTCGAGTCTCACGGGAAAGATGGGTGATGAGTCAGTTAGGGAGAGTCAATGCTTGCCCTTATGGACCTCTATCGGATTACCTTGATTGCTCTGTCCATGATTGTGTGATTCTATATGCACTACTCCTTGACCTACAGTTTGATCCTTAGTTTGAAACTGTGCTTACATGCTTGATGTTCATGATGACCATTGTATGGGTTCGAGCTACATTTGTTATATCCATATCATCCCGACATGATCTACTTAGTATATTGCATTGTCATACTAGGGCACAAATATATATATGTCATATGCTAGGAAGTTGTATAATTGATGTCCTCCCTGTAAATAGGTTCATGGTAGTGTGATCGTTCGGTTCTAGTATCATGATAGAGTGAGTCCCTTACTTGATCGATACATGTTGTAATTTCATGTCAACATGCCTTATATGCTACATAATCCTCAGTACCCGTTATGATGGTGATCCTTAATGTAAATTCGTGGTTGTATGACATCCTGTATCCATGCTAGTCACATTACTTAGGTCTCGTGTTCTATCATGGTTAGATGTCGTTATAGCATGTCTACTTGACCTATTGTATTGATCTTGCTGATGATTGATTGAGAGCATAACCCACATGGTGAGTCTATATGATTGTTGCTTCTCTTGGACTAGGTCCATGATAGTGTGATAAATTCTTCTTTGTATGAATGCTCGTAAGATATTCTCCTTAGCATGCTCGCCGATGACGCCTTGATACCTATCATTTCTTATGTGACAAGAACCTATAGCACGCCCATCTATTTTGTATTTGTCAGAATAACTGTTGTGGATTATTTTGCATATGATAGTGTTATGTGTTCCTTGCATTAAATGGAGAATATGTGGCATAATTGAGTCTTAGTGAATACATGTTTAATCCTAATATACATTGATTTGAAATCATATCCCCGTCTCCTAGTCATATTGCCCCGTTACTTAGACTTGCTCTATACCTCGCTGCATTTCCTCTCATGTTACTATAACGTTGGAATGTGATCGACTGAACTCTTGCCTATTGTTGTGTTAATCAATCAAGTGCATGTATATATCATATGTCATGTTGAGTCATTAGTAACATCTAGAACCCTTGGTTATGACTTATGCACATTTATGCCCTGCTTGCATTATTGATCATTCTCTCTTAAACTAGGTCCCTGATAGTGTGATTCTTTCCCTTCCTATCATCTTAAACATGTTTCACTCATCCTGATTAGATTAATGTTGACTTCAAAGATCGATTTGCTTTCCGTGATGGTTAATTCTAGCATGATTACATGTTCTCCCTTGGTGGTATTCCTCTATCACTCTATGATATCTTCTTGTCCTTTCATGAACGTATGACTTGATACCTCGCATGATCACACACCCTATTATATCACAGTTTCGTATACGCATGACGCATGAATGCTAGAATGAATTTAGTCGAGTTATCTTGATTGTGTTCAGGTTCGATATGTGCCAGTAGTGTCCTGTAGGATTTATGATTTCCAATATGACCCGCTAAATGATCACGTGTTGTACTCATTCCATGATGTGATAACTATTGTACCATATATGTACTCTATGATGGTTCGTTCTTAGCATGATTATAATCTAGCACCCATGATGTCCTTCTTGTTACTTTTGATGATGCCTCATGTTTCGTGAATATTATGTTGAACTCCTCTTCATGACTCTTGACTATGCTTGTATCACATCATGTATCGCTAGTATCATGTAGGACCCATGCTTTCTAAATGTATCTCGTCATACGACTACGTGCCATGCTTGACCTAATATATACTCATTGTGTCAGATGAGATAGTTACTATGTTGCCCTTATATGATCTCGTATGATGCATACACCAAACTCGTGCATTGTTCATATATGTGATAATTATTATGCTGCTCTTATGAGTTCTCGTATGACGCTTCACCTGTTTGTTATGACATACCTTGCCATGATATATTTGGACTCATTTGTTGATGTGTATACCATGCTCTTACATTTTTCATATGCATGATGCTCGTTATCTTCACTAAATTCCGCATAACTTGCCTAGGTTGCTAGACATATCTGCATCCATGGAACGAAAGACTATTAAGCTTGTCTCACCTGCACCCATGTAGGATTCGATTGTGTTTTTTGGAGTGAATATGTATGTCATTCCCCTTACATAGGTACATGTTAGTGTGGATTAATGTGATTGATATGCTCCACGATGAATTTGTGCTTGTTGTCACCATTGTAACCTAATAGACTCCTATAAAGGCATCGTTACTATTCCCGGGTCGGAGTCTTGTCTCTAGTCGTGTCATCTTTAGATTTGGTCCATTTTTGTCTCCAAGAGAAATATTGGGTCGTCCGCTCTTGTCGCTCCCCTATCTCCGCTAACTTAGACTCCTACGCGATACATTGGATGAGCGACCGCATAGAAGAGGGGACGGGAAGTTAGACAGCGATAGAGTAGCGCAGCGGAAGCGTGGGCCCATAACCCACGGGCCTCAGGATCGACGATGTCAACGGAACAAGCTTGTTTCGAGGATGGCGGTTATGGAGTGCGATATGACTTGCAAGCGAGAGTGTCCTCCGTTCGAATTGTTGATCCCTTCGAAATATGTTGATAATGATATTGGACTGACTTGATGTTGAAAAATTGCGTGTTGATGTGATGACTTGGTAATGATTATTGCTTGATTATCCGTTGTCTATGATGATATATGATTCGATGCCTTACAGTCCTGATGTGCTATGATGACTTGACGTGATGTAACTCTGAGTTGCTAAGCATGATCTAAATTCCTTTGTCTATAAAAAGTATGAACTGCAGTTGCCGAGAATCTGAACTGTTAATTAGCTAAGATTATGATGAAACTTTCTAGCTTGAATTGACCATATTCATATACGATGTTTTTCAATACTGGTTGAGCATGACGGTAAATTAAGACTTTTTGATACTTGTGGCAATGCTTAATGATGAACTAATGATGTTATTGATAATAATGCTAGCTGATAGATATGATGTAGTCCTTATGTGTAATAATATCCATGATCGCTTCTTCTTTGGATATGTGAGTGAGGTCCTTTTGGTAGAGTGGTCAGAGAGTGGAGAAGTTGCCGAAGAGGGGTGTTGACTTAGGTTGGACCGAGTGGGTTCGGAAATTATAGGAGGTAATGCTTGGTGGTTTCGATGAGCTCTTAGGTGAATCTTGGATAGGGGGTACGGTTAGGATAGGCTGGTTAGGTAGTGATTGAGAAAATTTTATTGAAGATGCGTGGTTAGAAGGGTTCTACGTTGTGATATCTTGGGAAGAGTGAGAAATGTAATTAATGACCTTTGGGGGTATCGAGAACATAGTATGCAGGGGTGCTCGGGTGTGAAAACAGAGATAGGGGTTGAATTCTTAGAGGTGGATTGTTAGTGTGAGTGCTTGGTGGGAAGAGGTGTGAGATAAAAAGGTCGAAATGAATTGGGGCTTCTGTGGGGTAGTATCCGAGTTGATGTCGGTGAGACTAGAGGAAGATTGGTCTTGGCTTGAGAGTTGGAGACGAGCGAGCGGGGATTACATTTTATTATGGCTGGCATAGTGTGTAAAATTTTCTTGATTATATGATTATGACCTGGCATGATATTAGATAGTGACCATGATAAACCTGTTATGGCATGATATTACATGTTGATATACAATACTGAATCATAATTGGTAGTGACAACTATAATCATGATATAATGATACATTTCTATCCTACTATATTGTTCTAGAAGCATGTTATGATGTGTTGTATGAATCATGAGATGATGATATGTTGTTATGTGAAAGCATGATGTTATACTATATGGTTGATAAGCATGATTATGAATAAGTAAGTGATGAATATGACTTGGAGCATGAATATGACTTATGTGTATATATGAGATGATGGTGCATGATGACTAAGTGATCGTTATATGGTATTACAAGGAGTTGAAATGATGTTTTGTGAGTATGTTAGCATTTCGATGCTTGGTATATGGTTATATCTTTCCTTTAGCTGAAGTTTAAATGACATTCTCTTGTGTGTTAATGTGTTGAAAATTTATATTAGTCTCCTGACCTTATGATGAGATTCTGCTATGACTACCTTTACCATGCTAATGTTTGAATGGACATGCTAAATCTGTTATGACTGGTTCCACTCGTGTGCGATGTTGAGAAGCGATCGTGAGATTCGACTTGTAGTAGTGTACTGACTCCATGACACCTAACCTCCTTGATCTCTTGACATGTGTGCTTGCGTGATAAGTTATGAGAATTCGATGATGCACTTGTGATGCCTTCTGTATGAGGTAGATATACTTTATGACTCATGGTATGATGTTAAGATTTTGTTATTTCTTTTGGCATGTTCTGAAGGGATGGTATGATTTATTTTATGGGTAATCATCTTATGCAGTTGAGATATCGATTGGTTGAGTTTATCATGATTGATGTTGAGATTGCCATATGAGAGGTAGCTGGTGATGTTATGAGTCGATGGGTTGATTTACTTATGTGCATATTGAGTCGGGGATGATGATAAAATGATTTTGGAACCTAGGAAGAGAATATGGGATTAGCCCTTAGAGGTGGATGATTCCACCTCCTACCTTCTGAATTGGATTGATTGGTATGCGAGAAGCTGACTTGGTTTTTGGAAGATTTTGAAGAAATCTTGATTTGAAAGGATTTGACTTGTTTTGGTGTAAGTTGCTTGATTAAACGTTGAATTTGAAGATTTTGAGCGGTTTTGAAAATGGCCAACTTGGGGTTTTAAAGAAGTCGAGAGTTTCAATGATTTAGATGACAATCTTTCCTTTTACAAATGCTTTGAGGTTTCACGAACTGGATTTACATTATGACGTCTCACAAACTGGATACAAGCACTTTATAGGGGCACTTATAGATTGATTCCTAAGACCTAGTCGGGACGCTATAATACTTTTAGAGTTGTGGTACTTCCGAAAGGTCGAAGCGAGGATGTGATAAGGGCGCTTATTACACACTTGACAAGACCAATTGGAGATGTCACGACCATGACTAGGATGTTGTGAGAATCCCGGAAGACGCAACCAAGATGATTACAAGATCCTTGGACATGGCTCTCGGACTCACCGATTTCAAACTCCTTCCCATTGCTTTAAAATGATTTTAGTCTCGGGGACGAGACTTGTTTTTAGAGGTGGATAAATGTAAAGACTGAATATAAATTATATATAAGGTATTATTATTTGAATTAAATATGTCATTATTTATTGCAAATTGTAAAAGCGGAGGAAAAAAAAATCGTCCTCGAGCACGAGTTCAATTTTAAAATCCTTCCGGCATCATTTTAAATTTAGGATTTTGACGGAATTTGATTTTTGCTTTCGAGTTCGAGTCTTAATATAAAAAATTAATTTAAGCTCCGAGTTTTGATTGAAATTAATTTAATTCCGTTTATCTTGAATTTAGTAATTGAAATTTTATTTAAATTTGATTTAGTCGGATTTCGATCGGGAGAGCGGGTTTTGAGTCTATTCCGCTAATTTGAATTCTTTCGTGGGGACCAATTTCATTTATTTTATTTTCCCTTTTTCTCTTATTCTCTCTCTCTCTCTCTCTCTCTCTCTCTTTCATTCTCAAGCTGCCGTGGGGGACCAGCTCCTCACCCTGCAATGCCCAGCTCACACAACCTGCACCTTATCCCATTGCCCTCATCCTCAAACACCCTTCTCTCTCCCTCCCTCCCTCCTTTCTGTTTCTGCCGACCCTCCCAAACGACCCACACACTCTCCTCTTTCTTCTTCTCTTCAATTCCAGATAACCCTCTTTAGCTTGCTTTGCCAAAGAGAAGGGTGAAGGAGAGAAAGCCGCCGCCGAGCTCGAAGCGAACAACATCTCCGACAGCTCCCTTCTTCTTCTTTCGTTGAGCAGAAGCCGCCCAACACCCGTTCGAGCAGCTCAGGAGTCTCCCGATGCCGCAACGCCACCCTCTTCTTCCTCCTCCCATTTGCTTAGCCGCCAATGTCGCTGGGAAGCATGAAGCACCTCCCTTGTTTCCGCTGTGCAAGGTCGATTTCCGTTCTCGTTTTCGATTCCGACTTTTTACCTTGTAAAAGAGCTTCCTTTTACCGGAATTCATCCCTCCCAGACACCTCGGAGTCCCTACCTCCATCTCCGAAGGACTGAGGCGCGACCGACGGGCCATTCCGATGAACTTCGATCGAACTCAGTGAGCCTCCTTTCTCTCTCCTTCTTCCTTTCTGGGTATGTGGGTGTTGGGTAGTCGGGATGGGTGGCCGGAAGTCGGAGCTAGCGCCGCCGGCAAACCCTTTTTCCTCTTCCTTCTCCGCTTTCCGGAAGTGCAGCGCCGAGCCCGGCTCTTTGATCTATCGCTGAAATGGGGGAAGAAGGAAGAGGCGTGGGTCCCACCTCCACATAGGCTGCCACCTCAGCCGTGGGACCCCTTCTTTTATTCATCTGTTCAATTTAAAGGGATGGGCAGGGCCGGATCCAAACCCCATCCGGGTCTCTCCTTTCTTTCAGCTTCATTGGGCTTGGATCCGAGCCGGATTCTCTTCTTTGTTTCCTTTTTTTTGGGGCTCGGGTATCGGGTCAGGGAACCGGGTTCCTCTTTCAGACCTTGGGCATTTTCTTCCTTTTCGGGGCCGGATTCTTGTGAGACTTGGGAGTTGGGCTTTTGGGTGTTTTAAATTCAGATTTTGTTGATTATGTATTATTTATGTGGTTATGTTAGTATGTAGTTCATATAAATTCTAATTGCTAGATTGTTATTATTAAGATATTATTCTGTTTTGTGATAAAATATTCCCTGGAAATTATTATTATATTATAAAATTATTTAAAAGTGTTATTAATTGAAATATGTAGTTAGTGATGTTTTAAATTGTGATTTTAGAAATTTGAAACGAATTATGGGCTTTGATTTATAAACGTGGTTGTGAAAATAGAATTATTTTGTTACTAAAGGTCGGAATTTATTTATGTAATGATTTTGAAAATAAACATGCCGGAATTGTGTTTATAATATGATTTTTGGAAATTGGTTTTAAGGCTTAAGTGTTTAATGTCGGGAATTGGATAAGCGATTTTAAAAGAATTGTTTGATTTTATAAGTTGAGTTCTTTGAGAGACTATTTTGGAAATGAGATGACGAGATAGGATGAACATGAAATGATATATGAATTGTGATGAGACAAGATGGAATAATCTGAAATGAGATATGAGAAGGGATGTATGATAGTTAGGGTGCCTTGTGTGAATTAGATAGACTTATGCATTTGTATGTTATTAGGTGATTATGATATGTTGGACATTGCTTACTATTGGATGATTCATTGCTTGGATTCTGCTTCTGCCTTGTTTCTCTGCTGTTCGGCTTATTCAGGTAAGTTCCTTTATGGGCTTACTCAGATTCGAAAGAGAATACATGCTTGTGAATATAAGACATACTAGGTGTTGCATAAGCATTAAAGCATGCCATGTAGTATCATGCTAGGATTGCACTTATGAATGAGCATTCGGTTACTTTGTGTGTTTGAATACAGAACGACCGTTATCTGTGATAGTCCTAGAGTCTTTGCTAGGGTCATAGGGTAGCCCAGCCCCACCAGGTGCCCTGAGTCTATCGAGTCGATATGAACATGATATGATAGCCCAGCACCTTCAGGCAAGAGATGAGATGATATGACATGATATGATAGCCAGCACCATCGAGCAAGAGATGAGATGATATGATATGATATGATAGCCCAGCACCATCGGGCAAGAGATGAGATGAGATGATATGATATGATATGATGATGCCGTGGTTAGTGCAACACCACGAGGAAATTGCTATGCTATAGCACCGAACTGGCCAGTCTCTGCACTAACGGGAAGGGGTGCAGAGGTAGGAGAGGGATATGCCACTTGGCATTGTCTTGGGCCCTTACAGTTCTTTTTCGCATATTGTAAATTAGGAGCATGTTAATGTGATTAAATTTCCGCATTGCATCAAAGCATCTTTATATTAGCGTATGTGTATGTTTGCATGCGGGACAGGGTGTGTTGGGGTCTCGGTCTGATCCCGCTCGCACCACTTGTTTTTAGGTATGATTGCTCCCTGTCTCTATGGCATGGGAAAATCCCCCGAGCGATTGCAAAGAATCTGTCTAACCCCTCTAATTTGGCTATACGACTATAGAATATATGTTTTAGTTTTGACCCGGCTCTGCCGGCTTTTGTATCTAAACCGTACTTCCGCTTTACTTTCGTTTAAATTGAATTTCTGTGACTTCGATTGATTGGGGTTCGAAATCCCCGCTTTGAATACTGATTGATCTTTAGAGGTTTGAAACCTCGACCCGTACCTGAATTGCAACATCCGAACGAAGGTATCCGACCTTCGAAACGTAACCCGAGTATTTATATCCGGGCCGTTACATTTAGTTCGTAAAACTGATGTTTTTAGTACGTAAGATTGATGTGTTTAGTTCATACAAGCGATGTCTTTTGTTACAATAAACCGGTGTCTTTTGTTACAATAAACTGATGTCTTTTGCCCGTAAACCCGATGTGCTAGCTTATGAACCGAAGCAATTTGGTTCATAAACCGAATATCCTGTCTATATACACACAGACCAGACCAACCAAAGAGAACCTGCAGTATACACATACACCTACATATTTACACATACACAAGACCAACTGAAACATACACCATACTAACCGAAACATGTTAATTTTCAGAACATGTTTTCAGAACCTGTAGACATACACCAGACCAACCAAAGAGAACATGTTTTCAGAAACAAAGGTCCAATGCCACATAATACTACATTTGGCTACTTAGTATTATCAACAAAATCAGCATGTTTGGGACACCAAGGTTAAAGGCTGCACATCCTAAAATACTTACAAAATCAACAAAATAGGATATTCGATCTTGGTGGCACCAAGGTTAAAGGCTAGCTGGCCTGATCTAGTTAGTATTTCTGTACGTGCTTCTAGCCAGGCAATTAGAAACCCAAAAAAGGCCTTGAATTCATGCAAAAAATAGGCAAACCTTCCAGAAGCTAGGTAGTTCCATAATAGAAGCAGCAGATCAACCTACAACAGGCTCTCGATAAATTCAGCAAGTTCAACCCGAACTTCATCAATCTCCTCTTGGCTATAGGATTTACGACTCCTTGCAACAGCCCACTGATATCATAAATAAAGCATGTTGTTACGTGTCTATAGAGTAGTGCATGCACCATAGTTGTAAGCAACAAAGATCCAATGTGCACTTATTCAATCAATAATAGGTACATCACGTAATATCCAATATTTATACCTTGGTGGAGAATAAAAGACTGTCATCCTCTACGATCTCCTTCATAAAATGCATAACGTAATAACCACACCCATGTCCACCAGGCTGCATAGGTGCACCTTTGAGGTGTGTGACCTTTGACATTTTTCCATCACCATTACCAGTCTCCTCATTGAATTGTTTAACAGCACTACATATATATCACATGCTGAAATTAAGTTTCATATGGATATAAAAGCTATCACTAATTTGTTAGTTAAACCATGAAAATCATACAAGCATGAATTAATTACCTCTGCACTGCCTTCTCCCAGCCCTTGTACACAGATGGTCTTGGCATGGAGTCAATTATGAAGATTTCTGACTCCCATATAACAGTTAAGATCCAATGTTTCCTAAATATTCCAAAGAAAATGCATGCATGCAATCAGTAGACAACAAAATGGACTTTTAAATATTTTCCAACAGAAAGTTTGCGAGGGATCATGTATATGTTATCATGAGGGATCATAAGAGTATATAGTTATAAAAAAAAGATCACAACGCACCCGGGGTTATGAGGGATCATGAAGATGCGGTCGTTCTTCCCTTCTTTTAGTCGTGTCACTAAGTAAGGAACAAAACTCGCTCTTGTGTACGTAGCTGTAGCCCCGGAGTCAACAAAAGCATACAAGTCTGTCTCATTTTTTGCAGCAACACATTCATAGAGATACCTAATCATTTAAGGCAAACTTACTTCAAATAGAGTGATCAAGTATGGAACTAAAATAGTCAAGATCTTAGAATAGAAAAACTTTACTTACGCCATGTAAGCATCCAACACTCCAGCTCCAAGCCAACTCAGCTGTAACAGATCAAGCACATTCTCTCATAACACAATAAGTCGTTTAGGTACACCAAAAACAACCTCTTCCAGCTCAGTAGATATAGACATACCAGTTTCAGCCATGGTGTCCTTAGCATATTTGTATAAGAGCTGGCATGACTTGGGGACATGTGGAGGTAACTCACTCTTACCAAATAATTTTTGCGCTGGCTTTGGATTTTTCTTTGGTTTAGCTGAATTTTTTCTAATGACCCATTTTTCAGGCCAAGGCACATGACTACCAATGGCATCCTTAACTAACAAAATCTTGGCATTCGGTATAGGGAAAGGAAGTTGTTGGTCACCTTGAACATCTCCAGCAATTGAGACTCGTACACACCCTTTTGGCCATGGGAGTCCATGGATACTATCTATCATCCCTTCACCTTCTATGAGAGTGCCAAAGGCAACAATGTTGGTGATGGTTTCCAATGCAAACTCACAAATGCCATTACCCTAAAATGAAAAGAATTCATCATTCCAAATGGGTGGAGAACCAAGTGCATATGCAAGTACCAAGTGAAAAGATCTATATATGTATAATTACCTGACCAGTGGGTGGAGAAACAAACAAAAGATCATCCTCTGCATCGGCATTCTCATCAAGACCAGATTCTTGATGGCGTAGGACATCATAGGTGCTACAATTGTCGGATATATGGGTAATTGGCACTCTTGCATCTGCAAGCGGAGTTCCACCTTGGCTAGATGTCAAATGAGATGAAAACTCGGCCATCTCTTTATTGATCAACTCATGCATCTTTGCTTGACTTTCAGCAAGCAATTTCTTTGTCTCGGTCAACTCCCGATCACGCTCTTTGTCACGAGCCAGCAGTTCAGCCTTAGTGATTGCAACTCTTCTTTGTTTCGGTAGGCCAAAGAAATTCTTTGGAGTTATGTAGCCTCCCACACCCCTCACCCTACCTGAGTGCTTTGGAGTTCCCAATGCTTGGGTCAATAGATCACTACCAGTTGCGAGGTCCACCTTCAGTTCACCGCACTCTTGCTTCTCCAACAATTCATCCTTGTATAAGTGTCAAATTTCAGTCATATGTGTAAAAGTAATGTTTTCATAGAAGATCTTACTTCTACGATGCCATATTACTCAAGAAAAAAGCACAAAACAGAGCTGAAACTTATGCACAACACAAATTAAATGAAAAGAAGAAGACCACCACTAGGGTTCATTGCAGCAAAGCTGCTCAAACATAATCTCACTCTTACATATTCTGGAAAGAAATTAGTAAAGCTTACATACCCCAACACTGTGGCCAGCTAATGGGCCTTATTGGGCACTAACAGATAACGACAAAGGTGCATAAATAAAGGCAAAGTATGGAAGCGATAACTTACAATCTTTTCGATTACTGGTTTCAGGATCTCATCCACGACCCCATCTTTGGGTATGTGGGCTTTCTTCCAGATAAGAACACGGTCAATCTCATCGTCAGTGCCTAAGTGCTCCTCCTCTCTCTAACCATAACAAATAAACTATATAAGATATTTAACACAAGTCATGTAGAGCAATTAAGGGATGAGGACAACATCATTACCATTTTCTCTTCGACACCTATGTAACCAAATCTTGTAGTCCTGTGATGATACTTTCTCTTCTTAACTCTTTCCTTATTAAGTTGATGTGTCTCCTACAGTGAAAATGTCATGGACAGTGAGATTCTATTCAATATGTCAAGTAGTATATATATTACCCTATAGGGCTAACCTGTTGAATTAAAAACCAGAAACATACCAACCACTCTTCTGTACACCTTGATTTGACAAATTCCCTTTAATTCTGTTTACCAATGGATACATCCATCTATAAAATACCGGGCCACATAACCTGACTTCTCTAACTAGATGAACAGTCAGATGTAGCATTACATCTAAGAATGAAAAAGGGAATATCTTCTCTACCTCACATAATGTCAACACCAGATCAGACTGCAGCTTGTCTAGCTTTGACACGTCTATCACCTTAGTGCACAAAGCATTGAAAAAGAAACATAATCTCATAACAGTAACCCTTACATGCTTTGGAAGGACTGAGCGAATGGCTACAAGAAGCAGTTATTGCAGTAGAATGTGGCAATCATGAGACTTCAAACCATACAACTTCAAATCAACCATAGACACGAGATTTTTGATATTTGAAGAATGCCCGTCCGGAACCTTCATGCACAATAGAGAAGTGAGCATTTTGACATTCTCAGCCCTGGATAAAGTAAATGAGGCAGCAGGTATGTAAGTCCTCTTCTCACTGATGTGCGCGCATATTGCCATATTTTCTATGCACATATGAATTCATTTTGTTGTCTTTTGCATGCACATTAAATGGAAAACATGGGAATAGTATAGTTTATGCTTAAATGTCAAATATATGGGTTTGCACGAGTTTCCATGTGATTTCGCAGAAAACAGGATGAAAATGGATGAATTCAGAAGAGCGGAAAAAGAACTCGAAGTCTTCTGAAGAGGTCGAAATCGACTGAAGACCTCGACATCGAGTACATCGAGACATAGGAATCGAGCAGAAAGGAAACAGAGCATCTCGACACAGAAGAGGTCGATATCGATCATGCCAGATCGACCCAATTGATAGAAGTCGAGTAGGAGAAGGAGAAGCTCGAGATAAGATTTTGGAGGGGTCGATATCGAGTGGAAAGGTCGATATCGACCATGCTAGCAGAGGAATTCGACTCCGATTTTGATAGAATTATATCCAATGCTTGCAATATCTATCCAAAGGTCGAAATTTCCTATCATCCACATCAGGTTTATCATGAGGAGGCTGGTTTCACCATGGAGTTTTAACTTTTACTTTTTATTTATTTATTTTAGTTATCATAGAGAATAAAGATAAGGTTTCGAGTCCTTATCGTCATCTACAAATAGAAGCCATTAGGGCTGAGTTTAGGCATCCACACAGGCAGAGAATTCAGTTTTCAATAGAGAGAATTTGTAGAGAGAGAGAGAGAGAGTGGCCGAGTGGAGTTGTAAGGCGAAAGCGGAGTGGCTTGTTCGGTTGTACTTTCTTTCGGACTTTTAATTCAAAGTAGCTTTCTTTCAATAACAATGATGATGATGTGCATGATGAGAAGCGAGTAGTCAACCCACTTCTAGGGTCGGGGTGAGCCCGACGATAGCAATGTGAGGTAAGTGCATCAAAGGTATGTCTTTTATGCGATTCCGTCTTCTACCCCATGCATGATCCTTTGCGAAAGTTAGGGAGATTCATTATTTGCATTATTGAAGCGAAAGCCACTCATATTGCGAACTTGAATTACTCATGAATTGGATAGTAACTCTTAGGAATTATGCGAGAGCCTCTAATCATCTAAGTGTTGATAACGAAATTTATTTGACGGAAAGACATTAAAGTTCATATCTTTAGCATGAAACTTGCATTGTTATCGTTGTGGCATAAAACCCCGACTTTGGAAGCTTTTTAATTCATTAAATTCTTCATAAAAGTCTTAGTTTTGCTTCTGTTCATCTTCCCTCTCCATTCTATTTTCTTCGGATCCTTTTCTGACAAATTGGTTACAAAAACAGTTTCTGTGACAAACATCGAAATCAACCTTAAGGGTCGATATCGAGTACTAACATCGATATCGAGGTCTCTGCTCGACGTCGACTTGCTGTTTTGTCTTCTGCAGGAACTGCGCTAGGAAATCGACCAGAACTGAGGTCGATATCGACCAGTATACTCGATATCGAGTGTCTGCTGAGGTCGAAAGCATTGATCGTGAGTACAACAAAGGAAGCGCTGACATACCTCCTCGTGGATTCGATCCTGAATTACCCTACTACTACAAGGGAGGGGATTCTTGTATTATTTGTTTGGGACAGGGAGATAGTCTAGTTGTGCTTTATTTTATTCTCCTATTTTACAATACACCTCCCCTTTATCCTATAGCGAACAAATTGGCGCCGTTGCCGGGGAGGCAATCAATCGCCACCTAAGTTAATCACGATCTTTTTCTTAGCTTATTTTGCAGGTTTATGCGACGTTCTGATCGCGGACCTATCCTGGAACCAATTGACGAGCCTGAACGTTTCTACCATCTTCGCAACAAAGCAATTCGCATCATGGCTGACAACGAGACGCAGGCTGAGATCATAGAGCGGTTGAGAAAGGAAATCGAGGACCACAATGTTACAATCGCTGCTGAAAGGGCCGCTGCTGCTGCTGAGCGAGCCCGTGCTGATAGGGAGGAGGATGCGCGCAGACAAGCCCAAGAGCGGCTAAATCAGTATCCACAGACGGCGATGCAATACATGCATCCGCCTCTTCATGTTCCTGAATCTGCCATTATAATTCCTCACTCCAATTATGAACTGAAAATTAACTTCCTATCTGAGATTAAAAGAAATACTTTTGAAGGAAGACATAATGAATGCCCCCTGCAACACATCTCTACTTTTATGGATTTATGTGAAACAGTTGCTGATGGAGTAAACTTAGAGTATGTGCGACTAAAATCTTTTCGATGGTCTTTGGCAGGAAAGGCATTACAATGGCTTGAAAGTTTGGCTCCACGATCGCTAAGGACATGGGCGGAAGTGAAAGATGCATTCTTGAACAAGTTCTTCCCACCTTCTAAAACGGCGATGCTACGACAAAGGATCACGGCTTTCAAACAAAAGCCAGGTGAAACCCTAGCACAGGCGTGGGAGCGCTTCAAAGACTTGCTGAGATCATGCCCGACGCATGGGCAACTTCCATATGTCATCCAAGAGATCTTTTATAACGCCCTTGATGCGCCGAATAAGGAGAGGATCAATTCATATACCTCCTATCGGTACATTGAGCTTACACCAACGGAGGCATGGGAGACCATTGAGAGGCTTGTGAACTTTGACAACACCTATGGGACTGCTGCGGCCTCTGATGCAAGGCCTGCCCCATCTATGCCACTATATGAGCCTCCAAGGGAGATAGATCCTGAAGTACGGCAACAATTCCATAACGATCAAACACGCCGCCTTCAAAAGCAAGTAAGGTTCCTGAGCAACAATCAACCTTGTCAGGAGTGCGGTTCAATAAGGCATAACACCAGTGCCTGCCCACATACTGAGCAAGTATCCATGGCGGAACAACATGAGGAGGTCAAATGGACGAGAGGCCCCTATGGAGGGGGCAATCAACAAAATTGGGGTGATCAAAGGTTCTATCAAAGGGATCCCCCAACCTATAGGGCACCAGGGCACCCTGAGCGGGAGACTAAGAAAGATGACCTGCAAATCATCCTTGATGAGATGCGCAGGAACCACGCTGAGTTCAAACAAGCCAATAACTCCGTCCATACTCAGCTGCAGGGCATCAATTCTAGACTTTGGGAGATCGACGTTTGGAAGCGCAACATGGAGACTCAAATGAGTCAACTGGCGGAAGCAATGCCCAAAGCGTCCGGATCACTCCCTGGATCCACTGTGCCCAACCAAAAGGGCAAAACCACAGGTCATATCGCGGCAGTAAACCTAAGGAGTGGGCGTCAATTACAAACGCCCGAGCGAAAAGTGGAGGAGAAGGAGCCAGAACAGACGTCGATATCGACCTCCCCTGTCGATATCGACCAAGGTGACATCGATGTCGACCCTCCTGTCGATGTCGACCCTAATTCTGCGTCACCACAGAAATCGACTCTTCCAGTCGATATCGACCCTACTGCTGCCGATATCGACCTCACTACAGCTGCAGGAAGAAAGAAGGTGTTGCCATTCCCAACTAGAAAGGTGACTAAGGACCCAGCGGAAAAAAAGTTCCAACGGTTCGTGAAGATGCTCCAAGGGCTTAATGTCTCTATACCATTCACGGAGGCACTTCACGAGATGCCATCTTATGTGAGGTTCCTTAAAGACATCTTGGGGAAGAAGCGATCGCTCTCTGAGATCGCAGAGGAATGCAACAGGTTGGAGCTACCACAAAAGCGGGCGGACCCAGGTAAGTTTTCTATCGCTATAGGTCTAGGTCAATTCAAATTTAATGCTTTAGTTGACTTGGGTGCTAGCGTTAGCATGATGCCACTAACCATTTGGCACAAGGTAAAGATAGGTCCTCTGGAGCCCGTGGATGCAAGATTATACATGGCTAACAATACCGTAGTTATTCCAACTGGGATAGTAACAGATGTGCCAGTACAAGTAGGCAAATTCTTTGTCCCCGCTGATTTCCTAGTTGTTGACATAGCGGAAGACCCTGCTTGTCCAATTATTTTAGGTAGGCCATTCTTAGCAACGGTCGATGCCAACATTAGCGTGAAGAAAGGATTGCTCTCACTCACAATTAGTGATGAAGTAATAGAGTATTCCTTCAACAAGACGGTGCAAAGTCAAGGGCCAATGGAGATAAAAGCCATCAAAGAAGCCCAAGTAGAGGAAGTTGAAGCAATCTTGAACGAAGGAGCTCAACAGGACATCGAAATCGACCCAGGTAAGTCGATATCGACCACTATTGTTCAAGATTCTGTGACAGGTCATAAGTATGGGGTCGACGGAGGAAAAGAGGAAGCATCGAAATCGGGGTCAAGGGTCGATATCGACCACACCCTATCGAAATCGACCACCATCAGCGCTGAGAAGAGAGGCGAGGAGACCTCGATATCGACCTCTGAGGGTCGAAATCGACCTGATCATATCGAGTCAAAACTCCCCAAATCGACTGATCCTACAGGTGTACAACAGGGGTCGATATCGACCTCTGCACATCGACATCGACCTGAACCACAGAAGAAGGTAAGTCAAGGTACGGATTCCTCTTGTTCAATTACAATTAAGGACTTATCATTATTTGGAAGAGGTGTGCCTTGGCATGTGCGTTTATGTAGGATATCCGAAGATGGTTCAAGCCAATATGAGATAGGAGACAAGGTCTATGTTGCCAAATCTAAAGACCATTGGTTCTCTACAAGATTCAAGGATAAGAGCTTAGGTCCATTCACGGTGAATCAAATCAATCCCGGGGGAATGCAGCTGCGGGACAAGAAAGGAGTGATATTTGAGGCCCAAGCCACATGGGCTCTGCAGATGCCACCTTGAAAAGCGCAAAAGGAAGAAGTCGACCTAGCGACTTAAAAATCTAGAGCTTGTAACAAAGACTTAGTTTTGATTTTAAGACAACTTTTGTTTTGGTTTTAGACACTTTATTGTTTTGCATATTGTGTGTTTAGTTTTCAAATTGCAGGAGAGAGAAAAGCACACAGAGAGACATCGATATCGATGTAAGGGGTCGATATCGACCTTCCCTGCTGTCTTCTTCGACTCCTGAAATTTGTGACGGTTTAGTAAGTCTTCTTCTTAACCCTAGTTCTAATACAGTGAGGACACTGTAAAGCTTAAGTATGGGGTGTTAGGGGGAAAGGCTTATTTGCATATTCATGCTTAGTTTAGGGTTGCATATTTATTTTAATGCATAAAAAAAAAATGACCCTCATCAAAAATTTTGGAAAAGAGGAAGTCATGGAAGTATAAAAAAGAGCTCTATGATGCAAAAGTAGATTCATTAGAGATATAACATGAGATTGCCTAGTTAAGGGAAGTCCCAATGAAGTGCAATTTTTGAGAAAATCATAAAGGAGATGAAAATTTGAAGTTGCTTTTGACATATGCATGATAAAATGATGGAGGATTTTTTATAAAAATTCCATACAAGCAAAGTTCATACCCTAGCCTTACCTACGCATATTCACAAAAGCCATATATGAGACTTATCATGATCATTATTGCTCCACATATACATATTGTCCATTTTTTACCTTATACCCTATCCGGGGACAAAGTTTTTTTGAATGGATGACATCTTTGGAGTTATATGGAGTTGTGCATCTATAAAGTTGTTGGCAGGAATGATACAATATGGAAAATTAAATGAGCGAGAAAAAATCCGATCACCTCAGGAGATAAAGGTAGGTCGACCCTGCTCGCTGAGATAATAGTTCGGCGAGATGGGACACAAAGGTGAGGAGTCCGAAGTACTAAGTATCCGGGGCCATTCATGACACCCATGTTTGCGACTCGCGAGAAGGCAGTGCTAAGGTTAGAGAGGTAAAAGCATTAAAGTGAAAAAAGTATTGAACGATGAGTGAAAGGTGAGACATTATGAAGGAGGAATGTGGAATATTTTGTAAAGAAAGTGTACTTCCCCGGATTTAACACCACATGGCCAAATATTAGCCCACCTTTAGCCTTTTACCAATCCACTTCTCACAAGCTTGAAGAAAGTCCTCTTGATTATTAATGCAATGTCGCTAAAATTGTTTTTTGCATATTACCTCCTTTATAAGTATGAAATTGCTTTTATGCACAGGCATGGACTTGGTTGACATAAGTACCTTCTCGAGGATGGCAATTGATTGTAGGGACATATGAAAAATGAATCTATGATGTTGAGGGTTTACTTTCTTCCCCTGAATGACTATTAAGAGTATTGCTTGGGGACAAGCAAGCTTAAGTATGGGGTGTTTGATGTGCGCGCATATTGCCATATTTTCTATGCACATATGAATTCATTTTGTTGTCTTTTGCATGCACATTAAATGGAAAACATGGGAATAGTATAGTTTATGCTTAAATGTCAAATATATGGGTTTGCACGAGTTTCCATGTGATTTCGCAGAAAACAGGATGAAAATGGATGAATTCAGAAGAGCGGAAAAAGAACTCGAAGTCTTCTGAAGAGGTCGAAATCGACTGAAGACCTCGACATCGAGTACATCGAGACATAGGAATCGAGCAGAAAGGAAACAGAGCATCTCGACACAGAAGAGGTCGATATCGATCATGCCAGATCGACCCAATTGATAGAAGTCGAGTAGGAGAAGGAGAAGCTCGAGATAAGATTTTGGAGGGGTCGATATCGAGTGGAAAGGTCGATATCGACCATGCTAGCAGAGGAATTCGACTCCGATTTTGATAGAATTATATCCAATGCTTGCAATATCTATCCAAAGGTCGAAATTTCCTATCATCCACATCAGGTTTATCATGAGGAGGCTGGTTTCACCATGGAGTTTTAACTTTTACTTTTTATTTATTTATTTTAGTTATCATAGAGAATAAAGATAAGGTTTCGAGTCCTTATCGTCATCTACAAATAGAAGCCATTAGGGCTGAGTTTAGGCATCCACACAGGCAGAGAATTCAGTTTTCAATAGAGAGAATTTGTAGAGAGAGAGAGAGAGAGTGGCCGAGTGGAGTTGTAAGGCGAAAGCGGAGTGGCTTGTTCGGTTGTACTTTCTTTCGGACTTTTAATTCAAAGTAGCTTTCTTTCAATAACAATGATGATGATGTGCATGATGAGAAGCGAGTAGTCAACCCACTTCTAGGGTCGGGGTGAGCCCGACGATAGCAATGTGAGGTAAGTGCATCAAAGGTATGTCTTTTATGCGATTCCGTCTTCTACCCCATGCATGATCCTTTGCGAAAGTTAGGGAGATTCATTATTTGCATTATTGAAGCGAAAGCCACTCATATTGCGAACTTGAATTACTCATGAATTGGATAGTAACTCTTAGGAATTATGCGAGAGCCTCTAATCACCTAAGTGTTGATAACGAAAGTTATTTGACGGAAAGACATTAAAGTTCATATCTTTAGCATGAAACTTGCATTGTTATCGTTGTGGCATAAAACCCCGACTTTGGAAGCTTTTTAATTCATTAAATTCTTCATAAAAGTCTTAGTTTTGCTTCTGTTCATCTTCCCTCTCCATTCTATTTTCTTCGGATCCTTTTCCGACAAATTGGTTACAAAAACAGTTTCTGTGACAAACATCGAAATCGACCTTAAGGGTCGATATCGAGTACTAACATCGATATCGAGGTCTCTGCTCGACGTCGACTTGCTGTTTTGTCTTCTGCAGGAACTGCGCTAGGAAATCGACCAGAACTGAGGTCGATATCGACCAGTATACTCGATATCGAGTGTCTGCTGAGGTCAAAAGCATTGATCGTGAGTACAACAAAGGAAGCGCTGACATACCTCCTCGTGGATTCGATCCTGAATTACCCTACTACTACAAGGGAGGGGATTCTTGTATTATTTGTTTGGGACAGGGAGATAGTCTAGTTGTGCTTTATTTTATTCTCCTATTTTACAATACACCTCCCCTTTATCCTATAGCGAACACTCACCAACTTGTGGACCCAAGTCAAGCTTCAAACCCATATCAACCATATCTTGGCGGGCAGCAACACCATCTTTTGTCTTGAAAGGCATGTTTAACAACGTCCCAACCAAACTTTTCACGACATTCTTCTCGATGTGCATCACATCAAGACAATGTTGAACATGTAACCACACCCAATACTCCAAATTGAAGAAGATTGACTTCTTCTTCCAGTAAGTAGCTTCTACTTTTGGGTTTTTCTTCTCAAACACATAATTAATATCTTCAACCGACTTCAACACTTCGACACCTGATTGGGGAAAAGGTTCATCTCCCAACTCTTGCTCATTATTAAAGGCCTTTCTTTGCCTACGATATGGATGATAGCGATGAAGAAACTTACGATGACCTCCATAAGCCATCTTTCGACTATGTGGTAGATACATTGATGTAGTTTTATCACCGCATATTGGACATGCCTTGTACCCTTTAGTGGAGCAGCCGGATAAGTTTCCATATGCAGGGAAATCGTTGATGGTCCACAGTAGTACAACTCTGAGGGTGAAGTATTCCTTTCGATGAGCATCGTACATATTAGGGACCCCAACCCACAATGTCTGCAGATCCTCAATTAGCGGTGCCAAGTAGATATTTATATCAATGCTGGGCTGTTTTGGGCCAGAAATTAGTAAAGATAACATCATAAACTTCCTTTTCATGCACAACCATGGAGGAAGATTATATGTTACCAAAATTACAGGCCAGCAACTATATCTATTGCTCATACTACTTTGTGGATTAATGCCATCTGCTGCCAAAGCCATCCTCAAATTTCTAGCTTCTGCTGCAAATTCCGGACACTTGTAATCAATCAACTTCTAAGCAGGGGAATCAACTGGATGTCTCATGTAGCCATTTTGACTGTGATTCTCATCATCCCATGTAATCAATTTCGCTGTTTCAGCATATTTAAACAAACGGCGTAATCGGGGGATGATAGGAAAATACCATAAAACCTTTGCTGGCTGTCCTTCTCTTTCTGTTTGATCTCTCGTCAACTTCCATTAAGAGAGACCACAAGTAGGGCAAGAGTTTGACTCAACATACTCATTCCTATAGAGTATACAATCATTGGGACATGCATGTATTTTTTGATATGAAAGACCTAGCTTGTTTAGTGTTTTTCTTGACTCGTACAAAGTTTGGGGCAACACATTTCCATTCGGAAGCAAGGACGATACAGTATCTAGTACTTCATTGAAACAAGTGTCACTCAAGCAGAACTTTGCTTTAAGAGAGTGAAGTTTAACTAGCGCATCTAACTTTGTGTGATCACTACCATCAACACAGGGGTATTTGTGTATCTTCAATAAACTGATTGAAGTCAGTGCATTCTGCATCATAATCAACACCTTTATTCCAAGCTGCTTCATACATCTCCACAGTTTCATAGCCGAGTTGAGGATGATGAGCTTTGTGGACATCATTGTTTGTGTCAACAGTATCAGTCGGTTCTCCATGCCAAATCCAATTTCTGTATCCCAAACTGAACCCATATCTATGGCAGTGTACTCTCATGAATTTAAATTTCCTCTTCTTAAAATTCACACATTTTGAGCAAGGACATCTTACTTTCTTTGCGTTATTAGAGTTAGTTTTAGCATAAGCAAAGAAAGAGTCCAACCCCAGTTGATACTTCTCACTCAACCTATCTTCTTCAATCCATGATTTATCCATTTCTAAAAGAGGATGAAAGTGAGATACAAATTGCAGACAAGAGGATGAAGGTTGTTGTAATGACAACAAAGGAGGAGCCTCTGAAGGCTGCTGCAATGACAGCAGAGGAGCCTGTTGTTGTGACAGCAGAAGAAGTAATTGAGGTCTTTGTAGAGGCTGTAGAAGATGAAATGGAGGAGGCTGTAGAGGAATAAATTGAGGAAGGTGCTGTAGAAAAGAAAATGAAGGTTGTTGAATTGACCATAGAATTTTCAGAAAAAAAAAATCCCTAGGAGTCTAACAATACTTTAAACCTACCAGCCTTCTGTTACCCAGCTGCATTGCTTTCTCTATCTTCTCCACTATCTAGTTAGTTGCTGAATTTAGGATTTAAGTTTTATTATTATTAATTAGGAGTTAGTTACCGTTTTTCCATTATAAAAGGAAAATCGACCAGAGCATGTAAGGGAGACTTGATTTATTGAATTGAATACATATTTGGAGATTCTCCACCAATGTCCTCTTGTGAGATTCTTGCTTGAGTGGTCTTTGTTTGTAGGGCAATGGAATACATTAGGATTTAAGTTCTATTGAATTATTGAATTCAATAAACATTAGGATTTATTGAATTGAATTGAATACATATTAGGATGTAAGTTTTATTATTATTAATTAGGTGTCTTTGTTTGCAGGGCAATGCAAACTTTACTTCATTCAAGTAAATAAGACAGAAATGTGATTGTTCCAGCAAGAAATAAGCAATCAAGGCCATGCAAGCATTCTATTAAGCTTGGCCTAGCTAATAAACAGAATAGAGAGTGTGGATCTAGTGTTTTCATATTTGGTAAGTTAAGAAGCACATGCATAAGCCACATAAAATAAAGTAATAGATTCACAACAACTTCAATGTAGGGCAACCTTAAAGTTACAACTTCAATAAGAAATTAGACCTCTTAAGTGCACACAAAGCTAATAGTGACCAAAGGAGACATGATTGAGTCTCAGACACATCAAGCATGAATATGAACGGTGACTTGATCATGTATTGTTTATAAGAAAACCATTGAATTTATTTAGATTGCAAATGTTGTTTTTGGATCTCATTGAAATTTTTCTGGAGTTTATTAGGTGTAGATTGAACTGACAAATCATGACCAACGCAGAAGTGAGTATAGGTCCTTCTGTTTTTTCTTCCTTTTCTAAGGACTTGTGGTATTGAATCTGTTAGTATATAAGCGTTATATATTTTTATGATTAGATTTCATATTCATTTTATTTTCAAAAAACATTCATGTGATAATTCAAGTAAATAAGAATGACAGACATGTTATTGTTCCAACAAAGGAAAAAAAGGGATTTCTTACCACCAGCCAAGATTCTTGTTATGATATGCTCACCAGTTCCTAGTACACGTACAAGCAAGAGTTTTCTTACCACCAGCTAAGAAAATTAGGAGAAATAAATAAATAAATAAATGTGTTCCTTAAGCCAAGATAACAGATTTGAACAATCACAGATTTATGCATATCACAATACAAGACATTCAGTAGCCTAGCCCATCTCTTACCCAAGAGAAAAAGATGCAGACTTGCAGAAGTGAGTGTAACAGTACAAGTACAACCAACAGTTCTAATGAATGAGGATAAGTACTACCAAGAATTTTCTTTCCCTCAGCTAAGAATATCAGGAGAACAGATAATAAATGTGTTCCACTGGCCAAGGCAACAGATTTAAATAATCATAAATTTATGCACCACAAGTCCACAATAACAAACACTCAGTAGCCTAGCCCACCTCCACCCCAAGAGAAAAAGATGCAGACACGGAGAAGTGGAAACACAGTTGCAGTGTTGCTAATGTAAACGGTGGCATAAATGAAGCACCCACCATAGAAGCTAATACAAATAATGAATATAGCAAGAATGAAGCTCTCCTACCGTTGATAGTTTCAGATCATAGGTAAATCCAAAAATATCGTAAATATAATTGATAAACTCTAGAGCAGCCTTCACTTCCTCCTTAACCTGAAAGTTTCAAAGTTCAAAATTATTATTCCAGGTAACATATGTAAACACTTGGGAGTAAGATTTATCGAGAGACAAAATCATACTCACTTGTGATTCCCTGCAAAATATATGGGCATCATCCTGCCAAAAAGAACATATTGTTAGAAGAAACACTTTTCCAAAAGAAACAAGTTGGATCAAAATAGACAACATAGACACAAGAGACTTTCGCAATTAGCCAACTATTAAAGTGGATACCTTATTATTCACCTTGAACATTTCTACTCAACTAAATTCAATGCTATGAGCTTTTACTATCAAAGCATTTAATAAAAAAGCATAAAGACTTCTTTAACAAGATTTTAACTATAGGAATATAAGGAAAATCACTACCTCCTAGAAAATTGATCAAGATTGCTGCTAAAAAAACTAAGATGAACAAACAGGATCATTATGAACAACCAATGTCGCTTCCAACATCACTTGGACATATAAGGAACTGCAACTAGTACAATATGTATAACCATTGTTTGCAAAACCATTCTAAAAAAACAAGTTAAGAGAGGTGATTCTTTTTCACTTACAAAACCACATTTCTTTATTGACTAAAAAAACATTTCTTTCTTGGGTTGAAAGGTTTATTGCAGAGAAAGAAACTAAAAGGGAATCAACATCATGGCATTAAGTAGTTTACAAAAGAACCTCTATTCATAATGAAAGATGTAAACCATCTTCAGCAGACTTTATTATTAATTTCACTCCATCTTCAGAACTCCTTCCAGTTTTCAACAACTACTCCGTATTATATACTCCTATATAATTTGATACATTATTAACCCTTCCTTTTGGCTACCGCAAAGTAAGCTTCTCTTTCTTCTTCTCTAAGTGATCCCCAAGTAATTCATTTGGGCATTATGCTTCCCTCGAGTGTTCATTATTCCAAAAATCCTCTTCGTCTTCATCATAAAAGATAGAGTTAATAAAGTAAGTATATGCTGTCTACATCATAAAAGATAGACAGCCCTAACCAAAATCAGTTTCATTACCCGAAAGCCCTAAAATCAGTTTCATTACCTGAATTAGAGAATACTTCAACGGAGAGGCAGTGACGATTTCAACAGCCCGGCTCCAAAAGGGGATCAATTCCACCTTGTCCAGTAGAACTCGAAACGGCGAGTGCTGATGTGCGCGCAAATTGCCATATTTTCTATGCACATAAAAGTCCATTTTATTGTCTTTTGCATGCATATTAATGGGAAAACATGGGATAAGTGTAGTTTACGCTTAAATGTCAAATATATGGGTTTGCACGAGTTTCTATGTGATTTCGCAGAAAACAGGATAAAAATGGACAGATTTGGAAGAGCAGAAAAAGAACTCGAAGTCTTCTAAAGAAGTCGAAATCGACTGGGGACCTCGACATCGAGTACATCAGAGACATAGGAATCGAGCAGGAAATGAAACAGAGTATGTCGACACAGAAGGGGTCGATATCGACGTCTGGAGGTCGATATCGATGCTTCCATATCGAGCAAATTGATAGAAGTCGAGTGCTAGTTCGAGTAGGAGAAGGAGAGCTCGAGATGAAGTTTTGAAGGGGTCGATATCGATGTCTAGGGTCGATATCGACCATGCCAGCAGAGGAATCCGACTCAGATTTTGATAGAATTCTATCCGAAGCTTGCAACGTCTATCCAAAGGTCGAGATTTCTTATCTTTAATACCAGATCTATCATGAGGAGGCTGATTTCACCATAGAGTTTTAGTTTTTACTTTTATTTAAGTTTATCTTAGAGAATAAAGATAAAGTTTCGAGTCTTTATCGACATTTATAAATAGAAGCCAATAGGGCCGAGTTTAGGATTCAATTTTTAGATTCAATTTCAGTTGTTAAAACACATATACACGGAGAGAAGTAGAGAGAGAGAGAGAGCCGAGTGAAAGTTGTAAAGCGAGAGCGGAGTGGCTTGTTCGGTTGTACTTTCTTTCGAAGTTTTAATTCAAAGTAGCTTTCTTTCAACAAAAATGATGATGATGTGCATGATGAGGAGCGAGTAGTCAACCCACTTCTAGGGTCGGGGTGAGCCCGACGATAGCAATGTGAGGTAAGTGCATCAAAGGTATGACTTTTATGCGATTCCGTCTTCTATCCCATGCATGATCCTTTACGAAAGTTAGGGAGATTCATTATTTGCATTATTGAAGCGAAAGCCACTCATATTGTGAACTTGAATTGCTCATGAATTGGATAGTAACTCTTAGGAACTATGCGAGAGCCTCTAATCACCTAAGTGTTGATAACGAAAGTTATTTGACGGAAAGACATTAAATTTCATAACTTTAGCATAAAACTTGCATTGTTATCGTTGTGGCATGAAACCCCGACTTTGGAAGCCTTTTAATTAATTGAATTCTTTATAAAAGTCTTAAGTTTTGTTTCTGTTCATCTTCCTTTCCCATTCTATTTTCTTCGGACTCTTTTCCGACAAATTGGTTACGAAAACAGTTTCTGTGACAAGCATCGAAATCGACTGTAAGGGTCGATATCGAGGTCTAACATCGATATCGAGGTTTGTCTCGACGTCGACTTGCTGTTTTGTCTTCTGGAGGAACTGTGCTAGGAAATCGACCATAACTGCATTCGATATCGACCAGTATACTCGATATCGAGGTCTGCTGAGGTCGAAAGCTTTGATCGTGAGTACAACAAAGGAAGCGCTGACCTACCTCCTCGTGGATTCGATCCTGAATTACCCTACTACTACAAGGGAGTGGATTCTTGTATTATTTGTTTGGGATAGGGAGTTAGCCTAGTTGTGCATTGTTTATTTTAAATATTTGAATCTCCTACTCCACCCCGTTAGCGAACAAGTTGGCGCCGTTGCCGGGGAGACAATCAATCGCTACCTAAGTTAGTCACGATCTTTTTCTGAGCTTATTTTGCAGGTTTATGCGACGTTCTGATCACGGACCTATCCTGGAACCAATTAACGAGCCTGGACGTTTCTACCATCTTCGCAATAAAGCAATTCGCATCATGGCTGACAACGAAACATAGGCCGAAACCATAGAGCGGTTGAGGAAGGAAATCGAGGACCACAATGCTACAAACGCTGCTGAAAGGGCCGCCGCTACTACTGAGCGAGCCCGTGCTGATAGGGAGGAGGATGCGCATGGACAAGCCCAAGAGCGGCTAAATCAGTATCCACAGACGGCTATGCAAAACATGCATCCGCCGCTTCATGTTCCTGAATCTGCCATTATAATTCCTCACTCCAACTATCAATTGAAAATTAACTTCCTATCTGAGATTAAAAGAAATACTTTTGAAGGAAGACATAATGAATGCCCCCTGCAACACATCTATACTTTTATGGACTTATGTGAAACAGTTGCTGATGGAGTAAATTTAGAGTATGTGCGATTAAAATCTTTTCGATGGTCTTTGGCAGGGAAGGCATTACAATGGCTTGAAAGATGCATTCTTGAACAAATTATTTCCACCTTCTAAAACGGCAATGCTGCGGCAAAGGATCACGACTTTCAAACAAAAGCCAAGTGAAACCCTAGCACAGGCGTGGGAGCGCTTTAAGGACTTGCTGAGATCATGCCCGACGCATGGGCAACTTCCATATGTCATCCAGGAAATCTTTTACAACGCCCTTGATGCGCCGAATAAGGAGAGGATCAATTCATATACCTCCTATCGGTACATTGAGCTTACACCAACGGAGGCATGGGAGACCATTGAGAGGCTCGTGAACTTTGACAACACTTATGGGGCTGCTGCGGCCTATGATGCAAGGCCTGCCCCATCTATGCCACTATATGAGCCTCCAAGGGAGATAGAACCTGAGGTGCGACAACAATTCCATAACAATCAAACACGCTGCCTTCAAAAGCAAGTCAGGTTCCTGAGCAATAACCAAACTTGTCAGGAGTGTGGCTCAACAAGGCATAACACTAGTGCCTGTCCACATACTGAGCAAGCATCCATGGCGGAACAACATGAGAAGGTTAAATGGACGAGAGGCTCATATGGAGGGGGCAATCAACAATATTGGGGTGATCAAAGGTTCTATCAGCAAAGAGATCCCCCACCATATAGGGCACCAGGGCACCCTGAGCGGGAGACAAGGATGACCTACAAATCATTCTTGATGAGATGCGGAGAAACCATGCTGAATTCAAAAAAGCCAACAACTGCATCCATACTCAGCTGCAGGGCATCAATTCTAGACTTGGTGAGATAGACGTTTGGAAGCGCAACATGGAGACTCAAATGAGTCAATTGGCGGAAGCAATACCCAAAGCGTCAGGATCATTCCCTGGATCCACTGTGCCCAACCAAAAGGGCAAAACTACTGGGCATATTGCAGCGGTAAATCTAAGGAGTGGGCGTCAATTACAAACGCCTGAGCAAAAAGCGGAGGAGAAGGAGCCAGAACAGACGTTGATATCGACCCCCCCTGTCGATATCGACCAAGGTGACGTCGATGTCGACCTTCCTGTCGATGTCGACCCTGATGCTGCGTCACCACAGAAATCGACTCCTCTAGTCGATATTGACCCTACTGATGTCGATGTCGACCCCACTACAGCCGCAGAAAGGGAAAAGGTGTTGCCATTCCCAACTAGAAAGGTGATTAAGGACCCAGCAGAAAAGAAGTTACAGCGGTTCGTGAAGATGCTCCAAGGACTTAATGTGTCTATACCATTCACGGAGGCACTTCACGAAATGCCATCTTATGTAAGGTTCCTTAAAGACATCTTAGGTAAGAAGCGATCGCTCTCTGAGATCGCAGAGGAGTGCAATAGGTTGGAGCTACCACAAAAGCGGGCGGACCCAGGTAAGTTTTCTATCGCTATAGGTCTAGGTCAATTCAAATTTAACACTTTAGTTGACTTAGGCGCTAGCGTTAGCATGATGCCACTAACCATTTGGCACAAGGTAAAGATAGGTCCTCTGGAGCCCGTTGATGCGAGATTATACATGGCTAACAATCGGTAGTTATTCCAACTGGGATAGTAACGGATGTGCCAGTACAAGTAGGTAAATTCTTTGTCCCTACTGATTTCTTAGTTGTTGATATAGTGGAAGACCCTGCTTGTCCAATCATTTTAGGTAGGCCATTCCTAGCAACCGTCGATGCCAACATTAGCGTAAAGAAAGGATTACTCTCATTCACAATTAGTGACGAGGTAATAGAGTATGCCTTCAACAAGACGGTGAAAAATCAAGGGCCAATGGAGATAAAAGCCATCAATGGTGTCTACATCGCATGTGGAGAGGCAAAGGTAAGAAGTATGACACCGGAGGAGCTTGAGAAGAGAGCCATAGAAGCCCAAGTAGAGGAAGTTGTGGCAATCTTGAACGAAGGAGCCCAACAGAACATCGAAATCGACCCAGGTAAGTTGATATCGACCACTAATGTTCAAGATTTTATGCCAGGTCATAAGTATAGGGTCGACAGAGGAGAGGAGGAAACATCAAAATCGGGGTTAAAGGTCGATATCGACCATGCCCTATCGAAATCGACCACCATCAGCACTGAGAAGGGAGGAAAGGAGACCTCGATATCGACCTCTGAGGGTCGAACTCGACCTGATCATATCGAGTCAAAACTCTCCAAATCGACTGATCCTCCAAGAGTACAACAGACTCAAGTTTAAGTTGATTTCAAATGACTCACAAGACTCTAGGTTTTAAATCCGAATATAATAGCGGAATTGAGCTCGACAACCTATATTTTAAAATGTGTCGGGGTGATTTCCAAAAACTTTCCAAATTTATAAATGCGCTTGAGGACAGGTTTAGGAAAATTTCTAATATTGGCAATTAAATACTTATTTAAAATTTCGGTCTTTACATTATTCCACCTCTAAAAACAAGTCTTGTCCCCGAGACTAAAAGTCTTTCGAAAAGCAACCCATTTTTTTCAAAACAGCTCAAAACTCTTTAAATCCCCAAATATTTCATCAATCCAACCAAAACTCGGGAGGTGGAGGCATTCACCTCTAAGGGCTATTCCCGCATTCTCTTCCTAGGTTTCGGAGTCAAATTAGTCTACCAATATCAACTCAATAGGAATCATAAGCCATAAACGCATAAACTCATATGTAATAATTAGCATGTCTCAACTCAATACCAAACATGTCAAAAGCATCTCAACCACATAACATCTCTCAATCCAGCCGTAAGTCATAGGAAACATCTCAAAGCATGCTAAAAGTAATAACAAGGTCTCCACATCTTACAACGAGTCACAAAATTATCTCTACATCATATTGAAGGCATAACAAGTGCATCATCGAATCATCATAGCTAGTCACGTAATCACACATAATCATTTAGCAATCATGCACCATTATCTCATATATACAAGTCATATTCATATTCCAAGTCCTATTCATCATTTAACATATCCATAATCATGCTTATCAACAATATCATATAACATCATGTTTTCACAAAGCAATGAGTCATAATCTTATAATTCATAGATCATATCACAACACATCATAACATGCTTCTAAAACAACATACCAGGATAGCAATGTATTAATATCTCATGATAACATATGCCACTACCAACTAGATTTCAGTATTGCATATCAACATGTATTGTCATTCCATATCAGGTTTATTAAGGTTGCTACTTAACATCATGCGAGCACATTTTAATAAGTCACATAATCAAAAAGATCATCACACCATTACAAGTCACAATAAATCGCAATCACCACTGGCCACCTCCAACTCTCGAGCCAAGATCGCTCCTCATCTGGACCCATCATATGAGACAACATCCCTTAGAAGAAATCCTAATTCCATTCGATATTCCAATCTCAATCCTCATCTTACCAAGCTCTCTCACTAGCAATCCACCTCAAAGAACCCAATTCCTACCTCTAGCTTTATGCACAACAGCACAAGTACCCTCTCATACTATGTCCTCAATACTCACAAGAACCCAATTCCTGTGCGCGCAAATTGCCATATTTTCTATGCACATATGAATCCATTTTATTGTCTTTTGCATGCATATTAATGGGAAAACATGGGATTAGTGTAGTTTATACTTAAATGTCAAATATATGGGTTTGCACGAGTTTCCATGTGATTTCGCCGAAAACAGGATGAAAATGGATGAATTCGGAAGAGCGAAAAAAGAACTCGAAGTCTTCTGAAGAGGTCGAAATCGACTGGAGACCTCGACATCGAGTACATCAGAGACATAGGAATCGAGCAGAAAAGGAAACAGAGCATGTCGACACAGAAGGGGTCGATATCGACGTCTGGGGGTTGATATCGATGCTGCCAGATCGACCAAATTGATAGAAATCGAGTGCCAGTTCGAGTAGGAGAAGGAGAAGCTCGAGATGAAGTTTTGAAGGGGTCGATATCGATGTCTAAGGGTCGATATCGACCATGCCAGCAGAGGAATCCGACTCTGATTTTTTATAGAATTCGATCCAATGCTTGCAATGTCTATCCAAAGGTCGAGATTTCCTATCATCAACACCAGATCTATCATGAGGAGGCTGAGTTCACCATGAAGTTTTAGCTTTTACTTTGTTTTAGTTTATCTTCCCAAAAAGATAAGGTTTCGAGTCCTTATCGACATCTATAAATAGAGGCCAATAGGGTTGAGTTTAGGTATCCAATTTCGCAGAGAATTTCAGTTTTATAGAGAGTAGTGACGAATAGAGAGAGAGAGAGAGGAAGCCGAGTGGAGTTATAAAGCGAGAGCGGAGTGGCTTGTTCGGTTGTACTTTCTTTCGGAGTTTTAATTCAAAGTAGCTTTCTTTCAACAATAATGATGATGATGTGCATGATGAGGAGCGAGTAGTCAACCCACTTCTAGGGTCGGGGTGAGCCCGACGATAGCAATGTGAGGTAAGTGCGTAAAAGGTATGACTTTTATGCGATTCCGTCTTCTACCCCATGCATGATCTTTTATGAAAGTTAGGGAGATTCATTATTTGCATTATTGAAGCGAAAGCCACTCATATTGTAAACTTGAATTGCTCATGAATTGGATAGTAACTCTTAGGAAATATGCGAAAGCCTCTAATCACCTAAGTGTTGATAACGAAAGTTATTTGACGGAAAGACATTAAAGTTCATATCTTTAGCATGAAACTTGCGTTGTTATCGTTGTGGCATGAAACCCCGACTTTGGAAGCCTTTTAATTAATTGAATTCTTCACAAAAGTCTTAGTTTTGTTTCTGTTCATCTTCCTTCTCCATCCTATTTTCTTCGGACTCTTTTCCGACAAATTGGTTACGAAAACAGTTTCTGTGACAAGCATCGAAATCGACCATAAGGGTCGATATCAAGGTCTAACATCGATATCGAGGTCTCTGCTCGACGTCGACTTGTTGTTTTGTCTTCTGCAGGAACTGCGCTAGGAAATCGACCAGAACTGAGGTCGATATCGACCAGTATACTCGATATCGAGTGTCTACTGAGGTCGAAAGCTTTGATCGTGAGTACAACAAGGGAAGCGCTGACATACCTCCTCATGGATTCGATCCTGAATTACCCTACTACTACAAGGGAGGGGATTCTTGTATTATTTATTTGGGACAGGGAGATAGTCTAGTTGTGCTTTGTTTTGTTTTGAATTATTTGAATCTCCTACTACCACCCCCGCCTTCGAACAAATTGGCGCCGTTGCCGGGGAGGCAATCAATCGCCACCTAAGTTAATCACAATTTTTTTCTGAACTTATTCTGCAGGTTTATGCGACGTTCTGATCGCGGACCTATCCTGTAACCAATCAACGAGCCTGAACGTTTCTACCATCTTCGCAACAAAGCAATTCGCATCATGGCTGACAACGAGACGCAGGCTGAGATCATAGAGCGGTTGAGGAAGGAGATAGAGGACCACAATGCTACAATCGCTGCTGAAAGGGCCGCCGCTGCTGCTGAGCGAGCCCGTGCTGATAGGGAGGAGGATGCGCGCAGACAAGCCCAAGAGAGGCTAAATCAGTATCCACAGACGGCGATGCAATACATGCATTCGCCGCTTCATGTTCCTGAATCTGCCATTATAATTCCTCACTCCAACTATGAATTGAAAATTAACTTCCTATCTGAGATTAAAAGAAATACTTTTGAAGGAAGACATAATGAATGCCCCCTGCAACACATCTCTACTTTTATGGACTTATGTGAAACATTTGCTGATGGAGTAAACTTAGAGTATGTGCGAATAAAATCTTTTCGATGGTCTTTGGCAGGGAAGGCATTACAATGGCTAGAAAGTTTGGCTCCACGATAGCTAAGGACATGGGCTGAGGTGAAAGATGCATTCTTGAACAAATTCTTCCTACCTTCTAAAACGGCGATGCTGCGACAAAGGATCACGACTTTCAAACAAAAGCCAGGTGAAACCCTAGCACAGGCATGGGAGCGCTTTAAGGACTTGCTGAGATCATGCCCGACGCATGGGCGACTTCCATATGTCATCCAGGAAATCTTTTATAACGCCCTTGATGTGCCAAACAAGGAGAGGATAAATTCATATACCTCCTATCGGTACATTGAGCTTACACCAACGGAGGCATGGGAGACCATTGAGAGGCTTGTGAACTTTGACAACACCTATGGGGCTGCTGCGGCCTATGATGCAAGGCCTGCCCCCATCTATGCCACTATATGAGCCTCCAAGGGAGATAGATCCTGAAGTGCGGCAACAATTCCATAACGATCAAACACGCTGCCTTCAAAAGCAAGTAAGGTTCCTGAGCAACAATCAACCTTGTCAGGAGTGTGGCTCAACAAGGCATAACACTAGTGCCTGTCCACATACTGAGCAAGTATCCATGGCGGAACAACATAAGGAGGTCAAATGGATGAGAGGCCCCTTTGGAGGGGGCAATCAAAAAAAATGGGGTGATCAAAGGTTCTATCAAAGGGATCCTCCAACATATAGGGCACCAGGGCACCCTGAGCGGGAGAATAAGAAAGATGACCTGTAAATCATCCTTGATGAGATGCGGAGGAACCACGCTGAGTTCAAACAAGCCAATAACTCCATCCATACTCAGCTGCAGGGCATCAATTCTAGACTTGGGGAGATCGACGTTTGGAAGCGCAACATGGAGACTCAAATGAGTCAATTGGCGGAAGCAATGCCCAAAGCGTCAGGATCACTCCCTGGATCCACTGTGCCCAACCAAAAGGGAAAAACCACTGGTCACATTGCGGCAGTAAACCTAAGAAGCGGGCGTCAATTACAAACGCCCAAGCAAAAAGCAGAGGAGAAGGAGCCAGAACAGACGTCGATATCGACCCCCCCTGTCGATATTGACTAAGGTGACGTCGATGTCGACCCTCCTATCGATGTCGACCCTAATTCTGCATCACCACAGAAATCGACTCCTCCAGTCAATATCGACCCTACTGATGTCGATGTCGATCTTACTGCAGCCGCGGGAAAGAAAAAGGTGTTGCCATTCCCAACTAGAAAGGTGATTAAGGACCCAGCGGAAAAGAAGTTCCAACGGTTTGTGAAGATGCTCCAAGGACTTAATGTCTCTATACCATTCACAAAGGCACTTCACGAGATGCCATCTTATGTAAGGTTCCTTAAGGACATCTTGGGTAAGAAGCGATCGCTCTCTGAGATCGTAGAGGAGTGCAACAGGTTGGAGCTACCACAAAACCGGGCGGACCCAGGTAAGTTTTCTATCGCTATAGGTCTAGGTCAATTCAAATTTAATGCTTTAGTTGACTTGGGCGCTAGCGTTAGCATGATGCCACTAACCATTTGGCACAAGGTAAAGATAGGTCCTCTGGAGCCCGTGGATGCAAGATTGTACATGGCTAACAATACGGTAGTGATTCCAACTGGGATAGTAACGGATGTGCCAGTACAAGTAGGTAAATTCTTTGTCCCTGCCGATTTTCTAGTTGTTGATATAGCGGAGGACCCAGCTTGTTTAATTATTTTAGGTAGGCCATTCCTAGCAACCGTCGATGCCAACATCAGCGTAAAGAAAGGATTGCTCTCATTCACAATTAGTGATGAAGTAATAGAGTATGCCTTCAATGAGACGGTGAAAAGTCAAGGGCCAATTGAGATAAAAGCCATCAATGAAGCCCAAGTAGAGGAAGTTGAAGCAATCTTGAACGAAGGAGCTCAACAGAACATCGAAATCGACCCAGGTAAGTCGATATCGACCACTAATGTTCAAGATTCTGTGCCAGGTTATAAGTATGGGGTCGACGGAGGAAAAGAGGAAACATCGAAATCGGGGTCAAGGGTCGATATCGACCACACCCTATCGAAATCGACCACCATCAGCACTAAGAAGGGAGGCAAGGAGACCTCGATATCGACCTCTGAGGGTCGAAATCGACCTGATCATATCGAGTCAAAACTCTCCAAATCGAATGATCCTCTAGGTGTACAACAGGGGTCGATATCGACCTCTGAACATCGACATCGACCTGAGCCACAGACTGAGAAGAAGGTAAGTCAAGGTACGGATTCCTCTTGTTCAATTACAATTAAGGACTTATCATTATTTGAAAGAGGTGTGCCTTGGCATGTGCTCTTATATAGGGTATTCGATGATGATTCGAGCCAATATGAAATAGGAGACAAGGTCTATGTTGCCAAATCTAAGGACCATTGGTTTCCTACAAGATTCAAGGATAAGAACTTAGGACCATTCACGGTGAATCAAATCAATCCTGGCGGAATGCAGCTGCGGGACAAGAAAGGAGTGATATTTGAGGCCCAAGCCACTTGGGCTCTGTAGATGCCGCCTTGAGAAGCGCAAAGGGAAAAGTCGGCCTAGCGACTTAAAAGTCTAGAGCTTGTAACAAAGACTTAGTTTTGGTTTTAGACAGCCTTAGTTTTGGTTTTAGACACTTTATTATTTTGCATGTTTGGTTTTGTGTTTAGTTTTCAAATTGCAGGAGAGAGAAAAGCACACAGAAAAGACGTCGAAATCGATGTCCAAGGTCGACATCGACCTCAAGGTCGACATAAATAGGGTTTGTGATCGAGGCCAAATCACCCTGAAGCCTGAGCAGAAATCGAGAGAGACATCGATATCGATGTCAATGGTCGATATCGACCCTCCCTGCTGTCTTCTCCGACTCCTGAAATTTGTGACGGTTTAGTAAGTTTTCTTCTTAACCCTAGTTCTAATACAGTGAGGACACTGTAAATTTTAAGTATGGGGTGGGGGAAAGGCTTACTTGCATATTCATACATAGTTTAGATTTGCATATTTATTTTAATGCATATATATATATATAAAAGAGAAATATGACCCCCATCAAAATTTTGAAAAATTTAGAAAGAGTCATGGAAGTATAAAAAAGAGCTCTATGATGCAGCTTGTTCGGTTGTACTTTCTTTTGAAGTTTTAATTCAAAGTAGCACTAGGCCAAATACACTGTTTTATCTCGGTTCCGTGTGGCCATATATCCTGGTTTTTAACCGTCTTATTTTGTTGCGGGATAAAAAGAAAAGGGTGACAGAAACGGGATAAAAAGAGGGTATATATCACGGTTCATAACCGTGATAAAATCCCCCTAAAACCGTACTAAGAAACACGCGCAATATTGTACACACATTTTTAATGCCAGTTCATAACCGTGATAAAATCCATATGAACTGGGATAAATAATGTGGCGCCAATACAAGAAGACTTTATATTCCTGATTATAACCGTGATATAAACTTATATAACCGTGATATAATTTCAAATTTTGGCGCTGGCGGGAACACTTATTATCACGCATACTATCAACCGAGATAAAAAAAAACAAGTTTTATATATATATATACACAATATTTTAATAATCTCACAACTGTTTTCCCTGTGCATACATTCAATACGCATATTTCTCAATTCATTTGCACAATCAACGTAAACGATATAAAAACAAATAAATAAATTAACCTCATTACCATTTCGCAGAACCAATCAACCGTACAATACTACAAATTGATCAATTCAATCAAATAACAAAATACCTAATCAAACCATATTGATTTGAGATATCAAGTTTCAACAACGGAAATAAAACTAGAAATTAGAATATATGTTCAGGAAACCATAATACCCTAAAATATCGAATGGCAAATTGAAAAATATGTCCAGCCCTACATAAATGTCAAAATTTACCTAGCTCTAGCTCGATCAAATAGTTTCAACCTTTCAACGTGAACTTCATTAACTACATGAGCAAGTCAAATAAGATTGATCATGTTAGGTTGTACCAAATATATATGCCACTCAAGTAGCTATAATCTCATTATTATAGATTTCAGTAACTGCAAATTATCAAATTTTACCTAGTCATCATTGATTTGCCTGAAATAATCCAACCACTCCACTCGGATCTCATCGATTTCTTCTTCGCTATAAGTATTGTGTTGTCTTCTATAGTACTACAAAATAGAAGAAAAATTATATCGATATAAACTCCTATGATATACAAATAATCAAATGAATTCATATATATATATATATATGTACAAGGTTAAACTAAACCTGTTCTGGGATCGTGTTTGTATATCGTTTTTCAATGACCTCTCGCATGAATCTCAGCATGTAGTATCCAGAATCAACTTTTCCTGAACTTCGAGGGCACTTCAATCATGACATGACAAATATATTAGTAAAAACACATCAAATAACTTCATATAAGAAAGTAATAGAGATAGAAATATTACATGTACTTTCACCCATCGTGTTTGCATACGAGGTTTCTTTCGTTGCCTATCAGCCTAAAACACCTTAAAGCTCCTGTCCAACCAAAATAATCACATAATTATAACTAAAATATATAAGATGTCATGTCACAAGTAGATATATTACTATAAATTGACTTACGTCTCGAAAAAACTGATGACATCTAAGGGAATCTTGTCACCAACTGAATCAAGGTAGTACACGGTATCATCTCTGACATTAATAACTACTAAAGCCCAATGAGACCTATATATGCATTAAACGTAAATTCAATCCTTGCGTCAATGAGCCTGGAATCTATTGATAGATTATTTACCCAAGATTGTATGGTGCAAAAACCATCTTCATTTCAATGTCGCCCATGATTGCTTTAGCAACATATTGTTGGCGGTCTCTTAATGACTTACGACCAGGAGAAACACTTGAGGGGCAAAGGAATCCATACATATGCTCATTCATGCTACAATGATTGTCCCACAAGTACCTACCAACAAAATAAATGAGAAAGCACATTTTATATTAAAAAATAGTTTGTATTGTAAATGGTACCAACTCACCTGATATATAGTGACACATGAGCAGCCCCCATTCCTTTTTTCTCCAAGAGTATCCCGACGTCTAGCTTACCAACCATTATTTCATGTTCAAATCCCATGATGGACTTGGAGAGATTGATACAACGCGCTGTTTTCCCCATGGCACGGTGATACCAAGCAAAACACGAAATCTTCTCAAAGAATGAGTTGGTCGTCGTGTTCGAAGGGACAAGGTCGATAGGTTCATTTGTCATAGCTTTTCTCTTACCACTAGCACATGTATCCTTTCGTGGTAGCTCTGACTCCTTCTGATTAAATACATGTATCACCATTCAATATAATAAATCTACAAAAACTAAAGCAAATCAAAGAAAATATGTAAATTAAGCATTTGTTCACGTATCCCAGGATAACCTCTACGAGACCCACGATATGGGTACTCAACCTTGAGAGAGAGTTGTCGATGTAAATCACTTGATTCCTATTATCAAGCAAATTTTTATCCATAATAATTGAACATTTAAGGGTTATGATTTGATCAAATTAATAAAGAATGCATGAGTTTTACCTGGAACTCTTGGGTTTGTCTACTCTTAGTAAACTCACTCCATTGATCTTCACTAATGTATTGAGTATACAATTCTGGAGGGCTCGGAAGAATCTCACCATCTTTATCACACATATGGAATATAGTCAAGTCTGATTTGAACTTCCTCCAGAGTGCGTTTGCTACCTTTAACATCCAAGACTTCTTTTGCATTGGAAGAATAAAGGTCGTCTACAACGCACAAAGTTAAAACAATAGTTATAATTCAATTTGTATTGAATTTGAACCTTAAAATTAAGATATACTCACAAAAACTTCTTTCCAAACCAAATCCTTTAGTGTTTGTGGAACAACACGCCAATCAGAATATGTGATCGACACCAACCGCTTATCAGTCGTGCCAATAAAGCTCTTCAATTCAGCTGCACGCGGGCCAATAGACTGCCCGTGATCATCCCATTCAACTTCAAATTTATCACCCTTGGCAATTGCTTTAGTAATCTCCTTTGCCATGGTAGCTCCTCTAGTTCCACGTGATGTTGAAGACGCTACATTTTTAGTTGTAGCGGAGTGCTTCTTAGAAGTCATCTTCATTATAGAAAAAGAACATTAGTGAATTATAAAAATGAATGTCATCAATTAAATTTAAACAAATCAATCAAGATATAAATTAACATAATACACTAATGCATACATATTCTTATATTTGGTTGTGTTTTCTTTTCTTCATCCACTTTGATGTATTAGAGGTTTCGATTTGTGCTTGTTTATCATCATTAAGCCATATGCCTTCTGCGTGATCCTCTCTTACATAAATCTCTTGGTTCTCATCTTCGAGACGAGGTGTTACCGAAAATATACTAGAACTCTCTTCGCACATATCTTCACCATCTTCACAAATGTTCCTCATTTGGGTTGACATGACAACAGACCACCTCCGGTCAATAGGGTCTGGAACATAAAATATTTGTCTAGCTTGTATGGCCAATATAAATGGGTCATCGGTATAACCAACTTTATTAAGATCAACTAAAGTGAATCCCATTTCATCATTCTGAAGACCACTATTATTATCAACCCATTTACAATAAAAAAAGGGAAATTGTATCGTATCGGTATAGATCAACACCCAAATCTGCTCAATTACCCCATAATATGACATACTTGCATACACAGGATTCTTGTCTTTTGCACTAGCCGCATGCATTGCCTGAGCCACTAGTGTCAGGCCACTATTCTATTGTACACTTTTATCATCTTGTTCCTTGTTATAGAACATGCAGCTGTCCACTTCCATGCTTGTGAAACTGATCACTTGACTTTTAGGACCTTGAGATAGCCATTTCAAATCATTTGACACACTTTCCCCTGATTCCATCTTGTCAATTATCAACTTTCGAAACCAATTACCAAAGGTTCGGTTGTGTTCAGTTGCAACCCATCTCTCATCCCTGGCATTTCTAGGATTGGCACTTTTCACATACTTCACATGATCTTCGATATATGGTTGAACTTCTTCGGTATTGTGAAGCACATATAGATGTGCTTTTCTGCGTAATTCATGGTCAACATTCATTGTACTGAGTGCTGATGTTCCCCTCCACTCTACTTGGACTGAAGGATGTCGTTTTGGGAGACCAATGGATTCAACATCTATCAAGTAATCAGTGTAAAATTCCACGGCTTCTTCCATGATGTAACACTCAATAATGCAACCTTCTGGCCGATTCGGATTCGTCACATAACCCTTAAATATTTTCATGTATCGCTCAAATGGGTACATCCATCTGAGATAAACAGGACCACAAAGTTGAACCTCTCAAACTAAGTGCAATGTCAAATGCACCATGATGTCAAAAAATGCATGTGGGAAATATATCTCCAATTGACAAAGGGTAACAACAATACCCTTCTGTAAAGTTGACAATTCTTGGGGCTTAATCACTTTACTACATAGTTTCTTAAAAAAGAAACAAAGATTTGTAATGGCAAACCGTACATGCTTGGGTAATATAGAACGTATAGCTACAGGCAACATTTGTTGTATGAGAACGTGACAATCATGAGATTTCAATCCTATGAGCTTCAAGTCTTTCAATGACACAAGACTTCTAATATTGGAAGAATAACCATCTGGAACTTTGACATCATGGAGAAAATTACAAAATTCCTCCTTTTCCTTCATTGATAGAGTATAACAAGCAGGAGGTAAGAAAGTCCTTCTTCCATCAATTACTGGTGCTAATTCCCCTCTTATATTCATCTCAACATAATCCTTTCTAGCATTAATGCTATATTTTGACTTCCCAGACACATTGAGCAATGTTCCAATTACACTGTCACATATATTTTTCTCAATATGCATCACATCGAGACAATGCCCACAAAGAGATCTTTCCAATACGGAAGTTCAAAAAATATCGATCTCTTTTTCCAACCATCTACAGAATCAATGCATCCTGTTTTTCCAAATGTCATCTCTATCTCTTTAACCAAATTGAACACTTGCTGACCAGATAACGGGAGTGAAGCCATTTCTTCTTCAAGTGATCCATTGAAAGCTTTGCGTAATTTTCGATAACGATGTTCCGAAGGCAAGAATCTACGATTTCCAAGGTAAACAGTCTTCCTACCATGCTTCAATTGGTAATAACAAGTTTTCTATAAACAGATAGGGCATGCATGGTGTCCTTTAACAACATATCCCGAAAGGTTTCCATAACATGCTTCAATTGGTAATAACATGCTTCAATTGGTAATAACAGTCTTCCTACCATGCTTCGAAGACGGAAATTCTCTTTACGATGTGCATCATAAACTTCAACACCATCTTCCCACAAGAGCTTCAAGTCTTCCATAAGACGTTCCAAATATACATCAATATCGTTTCCCGGTTGCCTCGGCCCCGAAATCAACATTGATAACATCATGTATCTGGGCTTCATGCAAAGCCACGGTGGGAGATTATATACCACCAAAACCACTGGCCATGTACTGTGATTACTTCTAAGATTACCGTGAGGGTTCATACCATCCGTGGAAAGAGCAAGGCGTAAGTTTATGTCCTCTTTTTTAAACTCAGGGTATAATGCATCAATTGTTTTCCATTGTGGAGAATCTGCTGGGTGTCGAAGATTCCCATCTTTTTTTCTTCCATCTGTGTGCCATGTCAAATTCTTTGCATCCTTAGGGTTACCAAACAAACGTCGAAATCTTGGTATTATCGGAAAATACCAAAACACCTTTGAGGGAGCACCATTCTTCTTGTACCGTGGAGCTTCACATTTAGGGTTTGGGCACTTATCCAAGGATTCATATTCTTTTCGGTAAAGTATGCAATCATTTGGGCATGCATGTATTCGCTCATAATTTAATCCTATAGAGCGCAAGATCTTCTTTGCCTCATATGTACGTTGAGGAAGACAATTATCTGGTGGAAGCATTTCCTTTAGAAGTTCAAGTAGTGCTGTAAAGCTCTTATCTGTCCATCCATGGCTGGCTTTCAAGTTGTACAATTTTAGAAGAGCAGACGTTCTTGTAAAACTTGTGCAACCAGCGTATAAGGGCTTCTGAGCATCACTTAACAAGCTTTCAAACGTATTCTCCTGGTTTTGAAAATTGCCCTGGGCATCGTGTATCATATCTTCAATCCGATCAGCTTGAAATGAATCACATCTCACATATTCTTCTGTCTCGTGACAAGTCGAGCAATCATTAGCTTCCTCTCCATGCCATATCCATCGTGTGTAATCTTGAGAAATACCTTTAGTAATAAGATGGTCCCTTATTTGGTCGGTGGTAATCCATTTCACGTAAGAGCACTTTACACATGGACAACGTATTCTCTTTGGATCAACACCATGGTCAATGGCAAACTGAATGAACTCCTCAATACCATCAGCATATTCTTGAGACAAACGACTTTTTTGCATCCATTCTCGACTCATAGTTCTAAATATTTAAATAGTAATTGAGAATTTCATCTATAATATTAATAATTCATAATTTCTAAATATATATACAACTATAATATAAGATGAAGTCAATCATTCCAAACAAAACATAATAATCAATAATCGAATAGTACAAAACACAAGATAAAACAACAAAAAAAACTTTTCTCATGAAACTAGGGCCAAAAAATCAAGCATGCTAGAAAGAAAACGCTTGAAATTAATCATGCTACGTTTTAGCCTTCCCAACATCATACTACTGCCTTAGCGAATTGCTATGTTTTTGCCTTCCCAGCATTATACTGTTACTGCTTTAGCAAGTTAATAATTTATTTATTGAATCCGTCTATCTCATTTATTTTATTTAATTTTTTTTAATTTCTTATGGTGTGCATTATCCATTCGCTATATCTTTCTATTCTTGAGCATTATCCATTGTATTTTTCTTTTAGAACAATTTCTTATTAGCATTTCTTATGTGATTGATGACATTTTCCTGTTGAGTGATTTCACTAACTTCTTTGTTTGACTTTAGCTAAGTGGGCACTGAAGGGTTTTTGTGTGATGGTGGATTAATTGATTAGGTTGGGAAGAAAAATATGTTTACAACCCAAAGTTGAAAAAGTTGAAGTGGAGATTAGCAGAACTGAAATATGACTTTCTGAAGAGCTGATTACTTTAGTTGAAATCTAATAACATTGGCTCACATCACATGTGATGCAAACTCTTAGTATTAAGATTGTCATTCAGTTTTAATTCCTTTTACTAGTCATATAGGTGATGGCATGCATTTAGGTAGGCATAATAGGTTGCATTTAGCTTAGTTATGATGCATATCATGCATGGTTTAAGTACAATTTGCATATTTGCTCTCTATGTTGGTGGAGTCGGAATCTACACACTTTTATTGATTATTTCAGATAACTGTGGATCCGAGGAGGAGACCTGGGTTGATAACGCATTAGATGAGAATGTCTAGTTGATCGAAGAAGCTTACATGAAGAGCTCAAGAGGTCCTGAGAAGAAGAAGCGAACCTAAACGAAGAACAAGTCTGCAGAAGTTGTCGTCAGACATGCTGAACTTGTTTTGCACTTTCTGGAGGCCTCGGTTGTCCGATCGACTATTATGACCATGCGTTGGAAAGCTCTTTCAGAGAGCTATAACTTTCCTGTTGACGTCGAGAGCTGATTCAAAGAAGATTTTTCGTAAAAGACCGATGCAGCGGCCGCCGCATTATGCCGCGGCCGCCGCATTGTCCAGCAGCGACGGTTTTTCAAGCAGCGACAGTTTGCCTATCAAAACCCTATTTATCTTTGTCTTTTGGCCGACTCTTTGGACACGAAATTAGAGAGGGCTTCGCCCTAGGTATTCATTCATTAGATTAGGATTCAAGACGATTTTAGTTGGAGATTGAGAGCGATGTTCGCCATGGGCGACTAAACTCTCTGAACTTGTTTTGCACTTTCTGGAGGCCTCGGTTGTCCGATCGACTATTATGACCATGCGTTGGAAAGCTCTTTCAGAGAGCTTCAACTTTCTTGTTGACGTCGAGAGCTGATTCAAAGAAGATTTTTCGTAAAAGACCGATGCAGCGGCCGCCGCATTAGGCTGCGGCCGCCGTATTATGCCGCGGCCACCGCATGTTCCAGCAGCGACGGTTTGCCTATCAAAACCCTATTTATCTTTGTCTTTTGGCCGACTCTTTGGACACGAAATTAGAGAGGGCTTCTCCCTAGGTATTCATTCATTAGATTAGGATTCAAGAAGATTTTAGTTGGAGATTGAGAGCGATGTTCGCCATGGGCGACTAAACTCTCTTCGTTCTACTTGCAATTTGAAGCTTTATTTGGATTGAGTTGTGAGTTTCTGAATCTTGTTCCTTATTTCCTATATTGAATGTTTTGACTTCTTTGTGTTTGAATGTTTGATTGTTTTATTCTATCTTGCCTGATCAACTTGGTAGAATCAATTCAATTGCTAGGGTTTTGTAGATTCCTGATTGCGAACCTTAACCCAAGTAGCAAACTTGTTCCTTTAGGGCTGATTGAACTAACTGAATGAGTAGGAAGTTGGATGTGTTGTTAAATCCCTCTTTAGGGACTGCAAATACCTTGGCTAATCTCTGAACTTAAAGCTATCAATTGGGTTAAATCCTTCTTTAGGGACTGTTCGATTGATAAGGGTTTCTGGGACTGATTGGACTAGTAACTATATTAGGTTGGGACAAGGGCATTCATAGGAAACCTAAAAGAACAAGAAGAAGTTACAATATCAATTCAACAAAATAAAGTGGATAGTTGTAGGTAGAGCGATCTTCTCTAAATTGTTTTGCATCAATTTGTTTTATTTTATTTTGTTTTCTTTTTAAATCTCAATCAACCAAAACCCTCCCTTTTCTACTAATTGGTAAACACACATTGCTCAGAAATACTTGATTCTCTGTGGGATCGACCTCTTACTTACTTGCTATACTAGTTTGTAGGTTTGAATTTTATTTTGATACGGTTAACGCGACTAAAAACCGTCCATCAAATTGGCGCCGTTGCCGGGGAATCAAGTTTATTTCTTTGTTTTGTGTATTTATTGATTTTTGTGCATATACCTAACTCGTTGTGAACCTATCTTACGGTTCACGACGCCCTTGCTACTAACTTTTGAAGATGTTGAGATTGTTGCAGTTTGAAGGTGAGAACTTTCACCAATATTTCACTAGATTGCATGAGTATGTTAACGACCTTGGTTCATTGGGTTATCAATATGGTGTGCGAGAGATGTGTGTTTGCATATTTGATGGGATGAATGCTGAAACACGGAGTCTTGCTGAGTCCATGAGTAATGGAGGCCTATTGGATATGGGACTCTTTGAGATTTGGGATTTTTTCTGCAACATGAGTCGCCAGGTTGAGCGGGAAGTATCAATCCGAACTCTCACACAAGTGTTGCAAAAGTTGGAGGAAGAAAAAATGAGTCGACTTGGAAAATTGGAGAATCAGATGAGCCAACTCATTCAACTTTTAAGTGCAAAAGGTGAGAAAGAAAGGAGCTTTGAAGAAGAACTGGAGGAATTGGCTGCAGACAACGATAGTGTCTTCGACGATGGAGGAGAGGGTCTAGTGCTTCCTGACTTGGAATCTCATGAGTCGACGCATGAGGTTAAATGTGATGTGTCTCCTACTCCATCTGCAACATCCATTCTGAGCTTGCCCATTGATGAACCAAGTCTAGAGCCATCAGCTGAGGCTCAAGAGGTAATAAAGGTAAACTTTTGCAATTTGGAAGGTAATGGTGATTGTTTTTATCCTTTTGATTGCTATTTTGAACACCCACCAGCGGAACTGTGCTGGTGGTATCATATTCCTTCTCTAGAGAGTCATGCTAGACTCTTTGATATATTTAAAGTGTTTTTGAATTTCATATTTTATGCTTTCAATCTATTGTGCTATAATGTTCTTTGTAAGATGTGTGCACAGGAATATGATAGGCTATTGAGGGCCTTGACGATGTCTGATAGATAAGATCGTGAGAATGAGAATAAGTCAGGCCAATGACATTAAAGAAAGGTGCTTATCGGGAGGCAACCCGAGGTAGGTTTTCTAATTTAGTTATTTCAATTCCTCATTAGTTAGTTTGTTTTTCAATAAATTAGGTCTTCCATTAGATATTGGATAGTTGTTTTTGTTTGGGATAGACTAACCTCTCAGGAAAGGTCGCTGCAATGCTTAGATCCGACGTATAGAGACCCATCCACCACATTGTGAGTATTTCATTCATTTCTTCCTCTAAGTTTTTTTTTTTGTCTTTTATGTTTCATTGAGGACAATGAAAAGATTAAGTGTGGGGAAGGAATTGCATTGCATATAGATAGAGTTTGCATATCATGTTTATTTATGTCTTCATATTTATATTTATACTTATATTGCACTTGAAAAAAAAACTCTAAAAAAAATCATGCATATACATAGATTTCAAATACCCACCTTAGTTAGCGAAACTCTACATTCTTATGGCATGAACTTGTAAATCCTACGATAAACTTGAATTGCTTAGCCTAATCGCCGTGAAATGTTTTCTTATGAAGCATGATTTTGTGATGTAATAGAGCATGTATGATTGAGCTAAAGTATGATTGAAATCCTACAAACATGACCCTTGTGAGAATTTTTTTAGCCTTATTAGAATCATTTATAATTATCTTGCTCAATTGTGTGATTTACTCTCCTTATGTTGCTACCTCTTGGCATTGACTGCAGTATCTATTTTTCAAGACCGACTCACATGATTGTTGCTTGCGGAGTTTCTGTTTATGTTTTGAGTCTTTTGTTTGAATTTGTGCATATTTAGTGAAATAAGGTGGCAATGGTTGATGCACTTAGTAATCGGGTCTACGCATGACACCCATGGGTATGATTCGCGCAAAAAGGTGTTGAAAACTAACCACTAGGAAAGAAAGCTTGATCATTGAGTAACCAGGTTCATTCATGACACCCATGTTTGCAACTTGCGTCAAAAGATGTTCAAGTGGACTTCATTTTAGTAGGTTGAGGTGTTGATAGACCGGGTCAATTCATGACACCCATGTTTGCGACTAGCGTAAGGAAGACACCAAGGAAAGAAAATAAATAGAAAAAAAAGAAAAAAAAAAGGGAAGAAAAAAAAATCGAAAATGAAAACAAAAAAAAATGAATTACTAGAGTCAATTTTGCTTATTTTCTTTATTGTGTCCCGCAAGTAATAGCATTTCGGTGGAGATTTGGTGATATTGTGGTCAATGTCTATGAGCTTAGTGCATTTTGGATTGAGTTGAGAGTTGTATTATAAAGCCTAAACACATGAGAGCATGAGTGAAACACATATTCCTGGTGAGGTTGGATGATTTCTACTTCTATGCTTTGATCGCTAAATACATGCTATGATGTTTATTCACTTGGTCTTGTGTTTATTTAAAATTGATGTTGCTTTTGATTTGGGCTAATGCATGAAGAAGGAAAACATAGGTATAGGTTGCTTTTATATTGTTCGCTCGAGGACTAGCGAAGCTTAAGTGTGGGGGAGTTTGATGGCATGCATTTAGGTAGGCATAATAGGTTGCATTTAGCTTAGTTATGATGCATATCATGCATGGTTAGTACAATTTGCATATTTGCTCTCTATGTTGGTGGAGTCGGAATCTACACACTTTTATTGATTATTTCAGATAACTGTGGATCCGAGGAGGAGACCTGGGTTGATAACACATTAGATGAGAATGTCTAGTTGATCGAAGAAGCTTACATGAAGAGCTCAAGAGGTCCTGAGAAGAAGAAGCGAACCTAAACGAAGAACAAGTCTGCAGAAGTTGTCGCCAGACATGCTGAACTTGTTTTGCACTTTCTGGAGGCCTCGGTTGTCCGATCGACTATTATGACCATGCGTTGGAAAGCTCTTTCAGAGAGCTTCAACTTTCTTGTTGACGTCGAGAGCTGATTCAAAGAAGATTTTTCGTAAAAGACCGATGCAGCGGCCGCCGCATTAGGCTGCGGCCGCCGTATTATGCCGCGGCCACCGCATGTTCCAGCAGCGACGGTTTTTCCAGCAGCGACAGTTTGCCTATCAAAACCCTATTTATCTTTGTCTTTTGGCCGACTCTTTGGACACGAAATTAGAGAGGGCTTCTCCCTAGGTATTCATTCATTAGATTAGGATTCAAGAAGATTTTAGTTGGAGATTGAGAGCGATGTTCGCCATGGGCGACTAAACTCTCTTCGTTCTACTTGCAATTTGAAGCTTTATTTGGATTGAGTTGTGAGTTTCTGAATCTTGTTCCTTATTTCCTATATTGAATGTTTTGACTTCTTTGTGTTTGAATGTTTGATTGTTTTATTCTATCTTGCCTGATCAACTTGGTAGAATCAATTCAATTGCTAGGGTTTTGTAGATTCCTGATTGCGAACCTTAACCCAAGTAGCAAACTTGTTCCTTTAGGGCTGATTGAACTAACTGAATGAGTAGGAAGTTGGATGTGTTGTTAAATCCCTCTTTAGGGACTGCAAATACCTTGGCTAATCTCTGAACTTAAAGCTATCAATTGGGTTAAATCCTTCTTTAGGGACTGTTCGATTGATAAGGGTTTCTAGGACTGATTGGACTAGTAACTATATTAGGTTGGGACAAGGGCATTCATAGGAAACCTAAAAGAACAAAAAGAAGTTACAATATCAATTCAACAAAATAAAGTGGATAGTTGTAGGTAGAGCGATCTTCTCTAAATTGTTTTGCATCAATTTGTTTTGTTTTATTTTGTTTTCTTTTTCAATATCAATCAACCAAAACCCTCACTTTTCTACTAATTGGTAAACACACATTGCTCAGAAATACTTGATTCTCTGTGGGATCGACCTCTTACTTACTTGCTATACTAGTTTGTAGGTTTGAGTTTTATTTTGATACGGTTAACGCGACTAAAAACCGTTCATCAATAGGTATTTTAAGTATATAATTTGTACTTGTCGTGTAATCCTGCTTAAAGTATGGTCTACCCTGAGTCCCTTACGGCCGTACCCCGAGCAAATCAAGAGGGTGTTTTCAACAGATGACGGGATTAAGACAAAACTGAATTCAACTATATGAAAAAATTAACTAAATTTAGTTAAAATGCCCAAAAATTGAAATGAGGGCTATATATTCATCTCAAAGGAAATGTACAAACCTAAGATAAAACAACAAAAAACGCAATAATAAAAAAACAAAAAATGCAGCTTAAAATGCAGCAACAACTGCAATGACAGAAAACAGAATATAAAAACTAATGACAGCAATGATAGAAATCTGATATTGAAGAGTTATGACAGCAATGACAGAAATCAGAATATAAAAAGTAATGAAAGTAATAAAATCTCATATTGAGGAGTTATCTAACCTGTTTGTGTACTATTTATTTATGCTTTCTAGTATAGTTAAAAATATTTAAATTTTTTAAATTATTTTATTTTCAATCATAATTTATTAGTTCTGCTTTCGAGTATAGTTAAAAATAATTTTGTTAAATTACCTTCTCAGCTTCCGGTTGAAACAAATTAACCATAAGTCTATCTCCCAAGTGTCACTGGTATTTTCTTTTTAAAACGTATAAACTTTTCTTTACTTGACACATGAACTGAATTTAATATGTTGGTTTAGGCCGCAGATCAAGCTCAGACACAACGGTTCTGTTGTCGACTCGAAGGCAGGAGGATAGGAGGCCGAAACCAGGGAGTAAGGACAATTATGACAGCAAGAAAATAGAAGATATCTCAGCTGTTTGTTATGACAGAAATCTGATATTGAAGTGTTATGACAGCAGTGGCAGAAATCAGAATTTAAAAAGTAATGAAATTTGATATTGAAGAGTTATTTTTTAAAAAAAAATCATAGGAGGTGGAGATAGATTTTTTAAAAAGTAATCAAAGTAATGAAAGTATTGAAATATGATATTGAAGTGTTATGACAGCAGTGGCAAAAATCAGTATTTAAAAAGTAATGAAAGTAATGAAATCTAGTATGATTAAAAAATATTAAATTTTTTAAATTATTTTTTAAAAAAATCATAATTATTAGTAATAATGAAATCGCCAAGTATAGGAGGTGGAGATTAGTGACGAGCTCTATCAGAACTCCCCGTTTAAAAAATCATCATTTTTATTTATGCTTTCTGTTATAGTTAAAAATAGTTTTTTATTTATCTTCTCAGCTTTCGGTTGAAACAAATTAAGCATAAGTTTTTCTATACCTCAAAATCATTCATTTCTTATATGACAGCAGTGACAAAAATCTCAGTTGTTTGTTATGACAGAAATCTGATATTGAAGTGTTATGACAGCAGTGACAGAAATCAGAATTTAAAAAGTAATGAAAGTAATGAAATCTGATATTGAAGTGTAACGGCCTGGATATAAATATCCGGGATACGTTTCGAAGGTCGGATACTTTCGTTCGGATGTTGCAACACAGGTACGGGTCGAGGTTTCAAACCTCGAAGATCAGCATTCCAAAACGTGGATTTCGAACCCCAAGCAATCCAAGTCGCGGAAATTCGATTCAAATGAAAATAAAGCAGAAGCAAGGTTTAGATACAAGTGCCACGACAGAGCCGGGTCAAAACCAAAACAAAGTGGGTGATTGCCATTTGTCAAGTTAGAATATATTAGCCGGATTCTTCCATTCGCCAAGAGATTTCCCGTCACAGAAGCAAGGAGCAACAAGAGCGGTAAATAACACTATCCACCAAGTCAGGTCCGGTGATCGCCTGCGGGTCCTCTGACCGCGCTGAGGCCACATAACAAGCCTATACCTAAATAAAAGATGACTAATGCGGTACAAGATTTAAATCACACTTTTCATGCCCCTAGTATATATATATATATATTATGCAGAAAAGAACTGTAAAAGGCCCAAGACAATGTCAAGTGGCATATCCCTCTCCTACCTCTACACCCCTTCCCGTTAGTGTAGAGACTGGCCAGTTCGGTGCTATAGCATAGCCATTTCCTCGTGGTGGTGCACTTCACCACGGTATCAACATATCATATCATATCTCATCATCATATCATATCTCATCATCATATCATAAATCATGCTCATGCCCGTTGGTGCTGGGCTAATCTTATCATATCATATCATCTCATCTCTTGCCCGATAGTGCTGGGCTATCATATCATGCTCATATCGACTCGATAGACTCAGGGCACCCGATGGGGCTGGGCTATCTCCAACTATCTCCAAAGCACATTATAGAAATCATTCCGGCATGTTTCTTATTTCAAAACATTATATAAATAATTCTCAATACTAAATCATCAAAATAATTCTAAGCTCACAAATAATACTTATAAATCAAAACCAACAACTCAATTTAAAATTCCCCACTCTCATATTTAAATCCTCATGAAATGCATCAAATAAATAATCCAATCAATATTATTTTAAAACAATAAACAGTATATATATATAACGATTAATTTCCAAAAATTATAATTATAACCAAATCCCAAAATAATAATAATATTCAAATACTTTAATACTTACTAATCATATAATCTCAAAACAATACCCATAAATATATTTATAACTCCATATCAAATAATATTACCTTTAAAACATATAAAATAATATATTAATATTTTTAGAATATATATTTATCTCACAAAAACCCATAGATATAATAATAATAACTAATAATAATTTAACAATTATAACCATAACATAAACACAACATACCAAATAAATACCCAACAATTTTTTTAACCCAGCCTAGCCGAATTACCCGGATCCCCGGCCCATAACCCATGCCATACCCGAATCCCCATAAAATGAAAGGGAAAGAAAGGATCCGGTTTAGGAAATGATATAACCCGGATCCGAGGGTCAAGGCCCAGCAAAATAGGCCCAATAGGAAGGAAAGCCTCGTCTTCCACCTCTGTCCACCCAGCGCTTGACGGACGGGAAACGCAGGAGAGGGAGGAAGAAGGGACCTCGGCCTGCCGGTAACACTGAGATCCGACCACTCGGCTGGACACCCAGAACCACAAATTGAACGAGAAAGGGAAGAAGAAGAGGAAGAAGGAGCTCACCAAGATCCTCGGTCCGAAAATGCTCGAAATGGCTCGGTGCACCTCGTCGGAAGTGAGTTCTTGCCGGATACAACCTAGGGAGAGTGGGAGGGGATTAAAGTTCCACCTTTGTGTCGTCTGGAGGTGAAAGGAATTGAAAGAAACGGAAAGGAGGTCCCTTACCGCTAAAAATCGGAAAAACAGGGGAGAGGCGAACGGAGGCTGCGACGGCAGCGGCGGTCCTGGGCTGCTGCTTGGCTTCACTGGACCTGCTAGGAGGATGGGTGTCGGGCTTCGTGTGCGCCTGGTGCTGGTTGCTGCTGCTTCGAGGAAGAGAAGGAGGTGGCCTCGGCTTGTCCTTCGGTGGGGCAGGGGAGGCGTTCTCCTGGCTCCTCGGTTGACGTCGGCGGCAACCTGGTGGTGAACCGTGGTGATGGCTGGGTGAATGAGAGGAGAAAGGTGGTGTTGCAGCTAGGCCAAGTGGAGAAAGGAAGGTTGTGTCTTGGGGAAGGAGAGAAGGAGTAGGAGAGTGGGTATGGGGCTTCAAAAGGAAGGATGGTGAGGGTTGTTGGTTTCAGGCAAGGATAAGGAAGGAAGGGGGGGACCAAGAAGGGGAAATTGGTGAGCTGAAGGTGGTAGAATGGTGATGAAATGGGCACAACACAACAATGGTGCAACTGCTGTTGTAATCGGACAAAAGAGGGAACCATCCATAGAAGAGGGAGGGAGTGAGAGGAGGTAATGTGTGAGGATGAGGGCTGAATTCCGGGTGCAGAGGAAGGGGGGACCGTAGGGGAGAGAGAGAGAGAGAGAGAGAGAGAGAGAGAGAGAGAAAAGAAAAGGGAAAGAAATAAAACGAATTGGGTCCACTAAAGAATTCAAATTAGCGGAAAAGATTCGAAACCCGCTCGCCCGATCGAATCCCGACTAAATCAAATTTAATAAATTTTCAATTCAATCTCAAGGTAACAGAATTAAATTAATTTTATCAAAACTCGGAGCTCGAAGGCGGAATTAAATCCGTTAAAATCTAAATTCTCAAAACGATGCCGGAATGTCTTTAAAATCAAACTCACGCTCGAGGACGGGTTTTCTCACACTTTTACCGATTGAATAAAATAATAATATATTACTCAAAATAATAATATAATAATATAAAATACATTCAGTCTTTACATTTATCCACCTCTAAAAACAAGTCTCGTCCCCGAGACTAAAATCATTTAAAACAATGGGGAGAAGTTTGAAATCGGTGAGTCCGAAGACCATGTCCAAGGATCTTGTAATCGTCTCAGTTGCGTCTTCCGGAATTCTCACAACATCCTAGTCACGGTCGTGACATCTCCAATTGGTCTTGTCAAGTGTGTAATAAGCGCCCTTATCACATCCTCGCTTCGACCTTTCGGAAGTATCACAACTCAAAAAGTATTATAGCGTCCGACTAGGTCTTAGCAAGCAATCTATAAGCGCCCCTATAAAATGCTTGTATCCACTTCGTGAGACGTCATAATGTAAATCCAGTTCGTAAATTCTCAAAGCGTTTCGTAAATGGAAAGGTTGTCATCCAAATCATTGAAACTCTCAACTTCTTTAAAACCCCAAGTTGGCCATTTTCAAAATCGCTCAAAATTTTCAAATCCGATGTTTAATCAAGCAACTTTACACCAAAACAAGTCAATTCCTTTCAAATCAAGATTTTGACAAAATCTCCCACAAACCAAATCAGCTTCTCGCAAACCAATCAATCAAATTCAGAAGGTAGGAGGTGGAGTCATCCACCTCTAAGGGCTAATCCCATATTCTCTTCCTAGGTTCCAAAATCATTTTATCATCATCCTCAACTCAATATGCACATAAATAATCAACTCATCGACTCATAACATCATCAGCCACCTCTCATATGGCAATCTCAACATCAATCATGATAATCTCAACCAATCGACCTCTCAACCGCATAACATGATTACCCATAAAATAAATCACACCATCCCTTCAGAACATGCCAAAAGAAATAACAAAACCTTAACATCATACCATGAGTCATAAAGTATATCTACCTCATACAGAAGGCATCACAAGTGCATCATCGAATTATCATAACTTATCACGCAAGCACACATGTCAAGAGATCAAAGAGGTTAGGTGTCATGGAGTTAGTACACTACTTCAAGCCAAATCTCACGATCGCATCTCAAAACCGCACACTAGTGGAACCAGTCATAACAAGGGATCTCATGTAAAGCATAAATTCACATAGTCATCCTATCCAATTTCTATCCAGCATTATCATAACATATTATCACATCAATCCAACAAAATCATGTTATTAAGATTCAACAAAAAAAAGGGAGATCAAATAGTATATCAACATCAAAATGTCATCATGCTTTCCAGACATCATCTTAGCTCATCACAATGCCATATAACGATCATTAGCAGCCATGCACCATCATCTCATATATACACATAAGTCATATCTATGCTCCAAGTCATATTCATTACTTACCTATTCATAATCAGGCTTATCAACCATATAGTATAACATCATGCTTTCACATGACAACGTATCATCATCTCATGATTCATTCAACACATTATAACATGCTTTTAGAACAACATAGTAGGATAGCAATGGATCATTATATCATGTTCATAGTTGTCACTACCAATTTTAACTCAGTATTGCATATCAACATGTAATATCATGCCATACAGGTTTATCATGGTTGCTATCTAACATCATGCCAGTACATATTAACAAATCACATAATCAAGAAGACCCTCACATCATACCAATCACTAAATTTCCTTAACCGCTCTCCAACCATTCTACCAAGGGAACCCACTCACATGTTTCAAGAAGAAGCAATCATGGACATTATTACACAGAAGGACTACATCATGTCAACTAGCATTTATATCAATAGCATCATTAAGCATTGCAACAAGTATCAAAAGTCTTAATTTACCGTCATGCTCAACAAGTATTGTAAAACATCATATATGAACCTAATCGAATCAAATTAGCAAGTTTCATCATAATCTGATCAGATAAACAATCCAGGTTTCACAACATTTGCAGTTAATACAAGTAGACAAGGAATTTAGATCATGCTTGGCATCTCAGAGTAGCATCACATCAAGTCATCAAGGCACATTAGGATTGTAAGGCATTGAATCATATCATCATAGTCAATAGACAATCAAGCAACAGTCATCACGTCAACAAGCAGCTTTCAACATCAAGTCAGTGCCATACACCATCAACAAGCTCAGAAAGGGTTAGCAATTCGAATAAAGGACGCTCCCACCTACAAGTCATATCGTACTCAATAATCGTAAACCTCGAAGCGAGCTTGTTCCGTCAACATTATCGATCCTGAGGCCCGTGGGTTATGGGTCCATACTTCCGCTACGCTGCTCTATCGCTATTCGACTTCCCGATCCCTTTTTCTATGCGGTCGCTCATCCAATGTAACGTGTAGGAGTTTAAGTTAGCGGATATAAGGGAGTGACAAGAGCGGACGACCCAACGTTTCTCCCGGAGACAAAACGGACCAAAGCTAAAGATGACACGACTAGAGACAAGACTCTGACCCGGGAATAGTAACGGTGCCCTTAAGAAAGTCTATTAGGTTACAATTGTGACAAACACGCATGAATTCATTATGGAGCATATCAATCACATCAATCCACACTAACATGTACCTATCTCGGGGCAACATTCGTATTCATATCAAAGACACAATCAAGTCTTACGCTGATGTATGTGAAACAAGCTAACATTCTAGTATTTCATGGAAACAGATATGCCTAGTAACTTCAAGCAAGATAGGCGGACGAAACAATGATCACATATGATTCGGAGTCATGCGGAATTTAATGAAGATAACGAGCATCATGCACATGGACAATGTAAAAGCATGGTATACACATCAACAAATGAGTCCAAATATATCATGGCAAGGTAGGTCGTAACAAACAGGTGAAGCGTCATACGAGAACACACAAGAGCAGCATAGTAATTATCACATATATGAACAGTGCACGAGTTTGGTGTAAGCATCATACGAGATCATATATTAGGTCAAGTATGGCACGTAATCATATGACGAGATACATTTAGAGAGCATGGGTCCTACATGATACTAGCAATACGTGATGTGATACAAGCATAATCAAGAGTCATTAAGAGGAGTTCAACATAATATTCACGAACATGAGGCATCATCAAAGTAACAAGAAGGACATCATGGGTGCTAGATTATAATCATGCTAAGAACGAACCATCATAGAGTACATATATGGTACCATCGTTGTCACATCATAGAACAAGTACAACATGTGACCATTTAGCGGGTCATATTGGAAATCATAAGCCCTACATGATACTAATAGCACACATCGAACATGAGTACAATTAAAGTAATTCAACCAGGTTCATTCCGATATTCATGCGTCATGTATATACAAAATTAGGATATAGAGTGATGTGTGATCAAGCGAGGTGTCAAGCCATAGGTTCATGCAAACACGAGAAGCCATCATAGAGTAATAGACATTTTAACCATGTAAGCATGCTAGGTTTGACCATCACGGAAAGCTAGTCAATCATCGAATTCAACATTAAGCTAATCAGAACGAGTGAAATATGTTAAGAGAACAGAAAGAGGAAAGAACCACACTATCAGGTACCTAGCTCAAGAGAGAATCAACAACAAGGTAGGCAAGGCATAAATGTGCGTAAGTCATAACCAAGGATCCTACACGTTACTAATGGCTCAATATAACATGTGGTACATACGTGCACTTGATCGATTAATCGGCGCTAAGCAAGACTTCAATTCAATCACATTCCAATAATACAGAAACAGGAGAGGAAGTGTAGCGAGGTATAATGCAAGTCTAAGTAATGGAAACACTACCAGAATATGGGGACATGAGTTCAAATTAATGTACACTGGGATAAATATGTATTTGTCAAGACTCACTTATACTAACATATTCTCACCTTAGCACAATTAACACATAACAATACTCACTTGCAAAATCATCAACAATAGTTAATCTGAGGAATACGACATAAGTGGGCATGCTATAGATTCTTGTCACAAGATGAATGATAAGCATTGAGGCATCATCGACGAGTATGCTAAGGAGCACACCTTATGAGGCATTCATATAAAGAAGAGTCGACCACACTATCATGGACCTAATTCAGAAAAAGTAGCAATTATATACTCATATCATGTGGTTCATGTTTCTAATCAATCATACGATCAATAGGCCAAGTAGACATGCGATGACAACATATAATCGTGAGAGAAAGAAAGGCATAACACGGGACCTAAGCAATGGGACAAGCATGGGTACATAATGTCATACAACTACGAGTTCACATTAAAGATCATCATCGTAACATGTACGGGGAATTACGTTGTATATAAGGCACGTTGACATCAAATTATAACATGTATCCATCAAGTAAGGGACTCACTCTATCATGATACTAGAACTAAACGATCACACTATCATGAACCCATTCACAGGGAGGACATCAATTATACAACATCCTGACATAAGACATATACATTCGTGCCCTAGTATGACAATGCAATATACTAAGTAGATCATGTCGGGATGATATGGATATGATAAATGTAGCTCAAACCTATACAATAATCATTATGAACATTAAGGCACATAAGCACAACTTCACACTAAGGATCAATTGTAGGTCAAGGAGTAGTACCACATAGTATCACGCAATAATGGACAGAGCAATCAAGATAACCCGATAGAGGTCCATAAGAGCAACATTGACTCTTCCCAACTGACTCATTACCCATCTTTCCCGTGGAACTCGGATACAAATTTTTCGTGACAAGAGGACACTGAAGGATCGTCATAAGAATTGATAAGGACAGCCTCGTAAACATCTCACTCTCTAACTCGGGATTACATCAAGGACCGTCTTCCAATACTCTCTCGGACAACCCTTACATTCAATCATGATTCCCGACACAAATTGTTTACCAACCCAATTCCCCGTGGAAGACACTGATCTCCGGGAGAGACTCGATAGAACCGTCTTCCAATACTCTCTCGGATGTTGCAATTCAGGTACGGGTCGAGGTTTCAAACCTCGAAGATTAGCATTCCAAAACGGGGATTTCGAACCCCAAGTAATCAAAGTCGCGGAAATTCGATTCAAATGAAAATAAAGCAGAAGCAAGGTTTAGATACAAGTGCCACGACAGAGCCGGGTCAAAACCAAAACAAAGTGGGTGATTGCCATTTGTCAAGTTAGAATATATTAGCCGGATTCTTCCATTCGCCAAGAGATTTCCCGTCACAGAAGCAAGGAGCAACAAGAGCGGTAAATAACACTATCCACGAAGTCAGGCCCGGTGATCGCCTGCGGGTCCTCTGACCGCGCTGAGGCCACATAACATACCTATACCTAAATAAAAGATGACTAATGCGGTACAAGATTTAAATCACACTATCATGCCCCTAGTATATATATATATATATATATATATATTATGCAGAAAAGAACTATAAAAGGCCCAAGACAATGCCAAGTGGCATATCCCTCTCCTACCTCTGCACCCCTTCCCGTTAGTGTAGAGACTGGCCAGTTCGGTGCTATAGCATAGCCATTTCCTCGTGGTGGTGCACTTCACCACGGTATCATCATATCATATCATATCTCATCATCATATCATATCATATCATATCTCATCATCATATCATAAATCATGCTCATGCCCGATGGTGCTGGGCTAATCATATCATATCATATCATCTCATCTCTTGCCCGATAGTGCTGGGCTATCATATCATGCTCATATCGTCTACCCGATGGGGCTGGGCTACCCTATGACCCTAGCAAAGACTCTAGGACTATCACAGATAACGGCCGTTCTGTATTCAAACACACAAAGTAAACACATGATCAGTTCAATGCAATCCTAGCATGATACTACATGGCATGCTTTAATATGCAACAAAACTACACATTACATGACACATCAGGCAGGAGGTCCAGGTTACTGAGTAAGTCCCGTAGGATACTTACCTGTTGATGCGGTACAGCAAGATGACACAAGCAAGGGCCCAAATGCAAGTCCAAAGCAATCCAAAAGCAATACACACCTATCATCAAGTCATTTTCATAAGCTACCAAACCAACATTCATACACACGAACCCAAGTTCTCAACATCCTCAAAACCGACCGATAGTAAAACCGTTTTCCAAAATCTTCCCGATGCGATCAAATCGACCAAAATCATTCTTCAATTAAACCCATTGATAAAATCATACCAACCATGTTTTCAAACTCATAAATCCCAAATTAAGTCAACTCATATTCAAAATGATGTCTCAACTCATACTTGGCCAAATTCCGACATTAAACATTTAACTTTAAAACCAACTATCTCCAAAGCACATTATAGAAATCATTCCGGCATGTTTCTTATTTCACAACATTATATAAATAATTCTCAATACTAAATCATCAAAATAATTCTAAGCTCACAAATAATACTTATAAATCAAAACCAACAACTCAATTTAAAATTCCCCACTCTCATATTTAAATCTTCATGAAATGCATCAATTAAATAATCCAATCAATATTATTTTAAAACAATAAACAGTATATATATAACGATTAATTTCCAGAAATTATAATTATAACCAAATCCCAAAATAATAATAATATTCAAATACTTTAATACTTACTAATCATATAATCTCAAAACAATACCCATAAATATATTTATAACTCCATATCAAATAATATTACCTTTAAAACATATAAAATAATATATTAATATTTTCAGAATATATATTTATCTCACAAAAACCCATAGATATAATAATAATAACTAATAATAATTTAACAATTATAACCATAACATAAACACAACATACCAAATAAATACCCAACAAATTTTTTAGCCCAACCCAGCCAAATTACCCGGATCCCCAGCCCATAACCCATGCCATACCCGGATCCCCATAAAATGAAAGGGAAAGAAAGGATCCGGTTTAGGAAACGATATAACCCGGATCCGAGGGTCAAGGCTCAGCAAAATAGGCCCAATAGGAAGGAAAGGCCCGTCTTCCACCTTTGTCCACCCAGCGCTCGACGGACGGGAAACACAGGAGAGGGAGGAAGAAGGGACCTCGGCCTGCCGGCGACACTGAGCTCTGACCACTCGGCTGGACACCCAGAACCACAAATTGAACGAGAAAGGGAAGAAGAAGAGGAAGAAGGAGCTCACCAAGATCCTCTGCCCGGAAACGCTCGAAATGGCTCAGTGCAACTCGTCGGAAGCGAGTTCTTGCCGGATACAACCTAGGGAGAGTGGGAGGGGATTAAAGTTCCACCTTTGTGCCGTCTGGAGGTGAAAGGAAGTGAAAGAAACGGAAAGGTGGTCCCTTACCGCTCAAATCGGAAAAACAGGGGAGAGGCGAACAAAGGCTGCGACGGCGGCGGCGGTCCTGGGCTGCTGCTTGGCTTCACCAGACTTGCTAGGAGGATGGGTGTCGGGCTTCGTGTGCGCCTGGTGCTGGTTGCTGCTGCTTCGAGGAAGAGAAGGAGGTGGCCTCGGCTTGTCCTTCGGTGGGGCAGGGGAAGCGTTCTCCTGGCTCCTCGATTGACATCGGCGGCAACCTGGTGGTGAACCGTGGTGATGGCTGGGTGAATGAGAGGAGAAAGGTGGTGTTGCAGCTCGGCCAAGAGGAGAAAGGAAGGTTGTTTCTTGGGGAAGGAGAGAAAGAGTAGGAGAGTGGGTGTGGGGCTTCAAAAGGAAGGATGGTGAGGGCTGTTGGTTTCAAGCAAGGATAAGGAAGGAAGGGGGGGGAGCAAGAAGGGGAAATTGGTGAGTTGAAGGTGGCAGAGTGGTGATGAAATGGGCACAACACAACAATGGTGCAGCTGCTGCTGTAATCGGACAAAAGAGGGAACCATCCATAGAAGAGGGAGGGAGTTAAAGGAGGTAATGTGTGAGGATGAGGGCTGAATTCCGGGTGCAGAGGAAGGGGGACCGTAGGGGAGAGAGAGAGAGAGAGAGAGAGAGAGAGAGAGAGAGAAATAAAAGAAAAGGGAAAGAAATAAAAAGAATTGGGTCCACTAAAGAATTCAAATTAGCGGAAAAGATTCGAAACCCGCTCGCCCAATCGAATCCCGACTAAATCAAATTTAATAAATTTTCAATTCAATCTCAAGGTAACGGAATTAAATTAATTTTATCAAAACTCGGAGCTCGAAGGCGGAATTAAATCCGTTAAAATCTAAATTCTCAAAACGATGCCGGAATGTCTTTAAAATCAAACTCACGCTCGAGGACGGGTTTTCTCACACTTTTACCCATTGCATAAAATAATAATATATTACTCAAAATAATAATATAATAATATAAAATACATTCAGTCTTTACATGAAGTGTAATGAAAGTCTTTACATGAAGTGTAATGAAAGTAATGAAATCATGCTTATCAACTAATTTTGACCACTAAATCCATTGGTGTAAGAATTTCAAACCCATTTTTAAGCTATCCATTGCATACTTGTATCCACTTTTGAATTGGGTTTATAGGAACGCAAATTTTGAGTTCCTTACATACTGTGAATCAACTTAGAGACCAAGCAATGCTTATTTTCTTTTCACATGAATTCCTTAGAAACCAGCGAATGCTTATACAAGAATTTATGATGAAGTAACCAATATCTTTTTGTACCCATTTATTGTTATTGAGTGTGGTGGGTGGTCATGGATTTGGGAGAGTAGAAAGAGGACCTAAACAGTGTAAAAAAATATCATTTTTTTTTTAAAAAAGTGCAGTTCAGACATTCCTTAAGAAGGAAATATACCCATCCTTTTTAGTGGTTTGTATTAGATATGGGGAAATATAATTAATAATGTTATATATATACCCATTCCTTTAGACATTCCTTAAGAAGGAAATATACCCATTCCTTAAAGAAGGAAATATACCCATCCTTATAATTAATAATGTTATATATATATATATATATATATATATATATATATATATATATAGTGTATGGATCATTTGTACACAACCCTTAAAGTGTACTTTGTTCGCAAATATTATTCGGTGAAATGTGAAACATTATTCAGTGAAATTTGAAGCATTATTCGGTGAAATGTGAAATATTCTACCGAATACTGTTATGTTTTCTTTTTCCTTTCAATTTAGATGAAAACGTTTCAATTCCACTGAATAATTTGTAACATAACAGTTTCGGTAGAATGTTTCACATTTCACCGAATAATGCTTCAAATTTAACCAAATAATGTTTCACATTTCACCGAATAATATTTGTGAACAAGATACACTTTAAGGGATGTGTACACCCGAACCACACCCTATATATATATATATATATATATATATACACACTGTTGTACACCAAAGGTAATCAAGATTTGACACAATGACACAAGTTTTGAAGGATTTAGATTCTTGATATGGAGTTGGTTTCTCGGTCTAAATCGGGTGGCCAGTTGAAGGATTTAGATTCTTGATTCTCATATGGCTTTCTCAAGTTGTCATAAGAAGATTTTGGTTGATGTCTTACATGGCTATCACTCTAAACTACACTTGAGTCACTTGTATTCGAGATTAGAGAGGCTGCCGGAGAGGTTGCCGACGCTACCGACCATGGATTCCTTGGTGAGGTACGACACTACGGTACTGACCCTATCGACCATGGATTTAGATTCTTGATCATGGGAGGTGTAAAATTCAGAATACAAGTGACTCAGGTGGTGCAATGATCGCTGCTGTCATAGGATCATTACAGTGACCCAATCCAGCTTACAAACCACTAAATATAGGAGTAAAGACTTGTTGGGACTTAGTTAATGGATGGTGTTGTCATAAGCTTGCAGGGAGTGCTAATAAAGGGAGTTGTCACTACTGACAAGTGTCCATATAAATGTTTAGACATTGCCAAATATAGGGTGTATTTTTCCAATTGCTCTAAACTTTAAGAATGGTGTTATTAAGCATTAAAATTATAGGGCCAACATGATGAGCTTGAGGCCAAATTTCTTGAGGAAAGGGAAACACTTGAAGCTAAATACCAGGTCATATCATTGTCAAATTTTATACGAATTCAAGGTGAGAAATTTCATTGGGATTTAGTGTTGTGTTAAAGCCTTGAGCTCTAGTTTTGGGTTATTCTCCTTGGCCTTCATCAGTTACTAAGAATTTCCAGCAATGTGTATCTATTTCACTTTTTAACTTTTTTAAGAATAGTAGTTAAGTATGAAAAGCAAAGTTGTTTTTTGCATCAATCTTTTTTTTTCCCCTTGAGGAGTTTCTGAATTCAGAAGGGTTTTTCTTTGGCATCAATCTTGCGCAATGTGAAAGTAAAAACAAATGGATTAAGTATTTACTGTCATTGTACACATAGAAAGCTACAACACAAAGGAAATTGAAAACTTTGGTGAAAATGCTGGATTTACTTCTCTCTCTGTTTATTTCATGGTTGAATTTCCCCTACAAGTTGTTCCTTTCATAGCTTAATTTACTTCTCTCTCTGTTTATTACTTCATTTCAAGAGGTTGTGAGATATTTCCTATTGTATAAGTCGCAGCTTTCTTTTCATTGTTTCATCATAAGGTCATATCTCACACAATAGTCCAATTTAGCAATTATGGACCAAAATTACCATTCGTTCCACACTCTTCCTTCCACGTAGGCATTATGGATCCTTTTCCACTTCAAAATCATATCCCAACCACTCAAATAAAGAATAAAATCTAAACATGCATCCTTCTTCTACCAAAACTCAAAACAACTAAGTATGACTAACAAGCAAATTTTCCCCATCAATAATCAATCAACAATTTCAATAAAATAGGAAAAATTCAATTAACAATAGCAATTATTTAGGACTCCATGTTAGCTCTTTGAGAAACGAACCGACCGGTGAAATTTCAGAGTTGCAATTTCGGAATAAATTATCATCACAATTTTCAATCAAAGTTGCAATTTTTCCACAAAATAGGTATAGTATTGAAGATTTTCGTACCTTTAATAGAGGATTCAAGCAGCTATGACAATTAGCAGAGTTGGGGATGAACTGGGCAAGCATGCACGCAAATGCAGTGGTTCAAACGTCTTCGGCAGTCGCCCCTTGGTCACGGTTGAATAACCGTCAGTGATACGATGGCTTAAGGGAGGGAACGGTGATGGTGGTTGCAGAGTTGCAGCGAGAGTCTGGTGGTTGCGGGGTTGAAGGGAGGGAACGGTGGAAGAAGGAGAGATCAGACGCGGGTTGAAGAGATCAGACGCGGGTACGGGCTGATCGATTTTAGGTTTTTGATTTAAACCAATTAAAAAAAATATCCATACCCAATTCGAGATAAATAAAACCTATTAAAATACCCCTTTTATATACCGGATTTTCAACCGGGATGTATTATGTGTTACCAAATGTTTCCCTTTATAATATATCCCGGACAAGTTACAAAAGCGAGATATAAAAGAGCGAGATGAGTTTTTAAGCCTGAAAGCAACGGATTCGTGATATATTAAATGGGATAAAACAATGTATTTGGCCTAGTGTAGCTTTCTTTCAACAATAATGATGATGATGTGCATGATGAGGAGCGAGTAGTCAACCCACTTCTAGGGTCGGGGTGAGCCCAACGATAGCAATGTGAGGTAAGTGCATAAAAGGTATGACTTTTATGCGATTATGTCTTCTACCCCATGTATGATCTTTTACGAAAGTTAGGGAGATTCATTATTTGCATTATTGAAGCGAAAGCCACTCATATTGTGAACTTGAATTGCTCATGAATTGGATAGTAACTCTTAGGAACTATGCGAGAGCCTCTAATCACCTAAGTGTTGATAACGAAGGTTATTTGACGGAAAGGCATTAAATTTCATAACTTTAGCATAAAACATGCATTGTTATCGTTGTGGCATGAAACCCCGACTTCGGAAGCCTTTTAATTAATTGAATTCTTTATAAAAGTCTTAAGTTTTATTTCTGTTCATCTTCCTTTCCCATTCTATTTTCTTCGGACTCTTTTCCGACAAATTGGTTACGAAAACATTTTCTATGACAAGCATCGAAATCGACTGTAAGGGTCGATATCGAGGTCTAACATCGATATCGAGGTCTGTCTCGACGTCGACTTGCTATTTTGTCTTCTGCAGGAACTGTGCTAGGAAATCGACCAAAACTGCGGTCGATATCTACCAGTATACTCGATATCGAGGTCTGCTGAGGTCGAAAGCTTTGATCGTGAGTACAACAAAGGAAGCGCTGACCTACCTCCTCGTGGATTCGATCCTGAATTACCCTACTACTACAAGGGAGGGGATTCTTGTATTATTTGTTTGGGACAGGGAGTTAGCCTAGTTGTGCATTGTTTATTTTAAATATTTGAATCTCCTACTCCACCCCGTTAGCGAACAAGTGCAAACCCTAAATTACGACAGAAAAAGAATTGTACTCAAACCAAATTCGTGTTTCATCCTTTCCTCACAAAGAGACGAATAAACAATTAAATCCAAGTCAACTCAGGAAACAAAAACCCTAACCAAAATCAGTTTCATTACCCGAAAGCCCTAAAATCAGTTTCATTACGTAAATTAGGGAATACTTAAACGGAGAGGCAGTGACGATTTCGACAGCCCGGCTCGGTTTCGACGGTGAGAGAGACGACGAGAGGCCACCCACCGGAGACACGACGCCGCACCGGAGACACGACGATGAGAATGAAGGGCCAGAGGTGGGAACGAGATACGAGAAGCGGGATTTCGCCGTAGAGCCTATATCCCCACCGGAGCCACCCTAAGTTCGAAAGCCGACGAGATTCGAGGAGGAAGGGGTTGGGGGTGAACCGGTGAACAGGGAGGAGTTGGAGGAGGAAACGGGCTGGCGCTGTCGCGGGGAGGCAAGGTCGAAGGTTTGGAAGAGGGAATGATGAGGGAATGGAAGACTGAATACTGAAAAGTGTTCCTTTTTTCTTAAAAATTTTGTAAGTGTTGAATTATTGCGCGTGTATTTCATATGGGCGGGATTTGTCCCGCGCTTATTTTTTTTCCAAAAACTTATTTTTAACATCGGTCAAAAAATAGTGTGGTGTCTGTTTTATTTTCAACATCATAAATTTTTCAACCGATGTCAAAAAATTGTTTTACATGGCAGGTTTTTCTGACCGATGTTAATGTACCGATGTTAAATAGCAGAATTCTAGTAGTGGGTATTTCCAGTTCACTTTGGATGACGGTTTTCTGATTTTCTGGTGTATTTGGTGTCATTTGAAAGTGTGATTTATGTTTGTTTACTTTTTCTCCTGATGGGGAAGAGAATTCCTTAATTAAGTTGTTTATCCGCTCACAGGCCGTCTTTGTTACAGAGGCGAAGATGACAATGTCATTCGCGAAAGCCAAGAACGGTATTCTAGTTCCATTACGTACAATTGTAATACCAATGTGATTTCTAGGGTTTGTGGAAGCCTTATGGAGACCCCGTGCTAGAACTTCTGTTAAAATTAGGAAGAGGTAAGGTGAAAGAGGGTCGCCTTGTCTAAGTCCACGTTCTGGAACGAATAGTTCAGTGGGCTCATTGTTTACTAAGACAGAGTAAGAGACCGTTGTTATACATTCCTTAATCCATCATGAAAACATGTATGAAAATCCAAACTTTTCCATTACCGAGAGTAGGAAATCCCAATCAACTAAGTCAAAAGCTTTTTCCATGTTGAGCTTAACCGCCATCCAACCGGACTTCTCCTTTTTTTTGGAGAAGGAGTGGAAAATTTCATTGGCAATTAATATATTGTCTTGTATTGATCTTCCTGCCATGAAGGCGCTTTGCAATGGATTGATGATTTTGGGTATGATTTTCTTGATTCTGCCAGCTAGAACTTTGGAGATAATTTTGTATGTTGTTGAGCATAAACTTATAGGAATGTAGTGTGATGGAGTTTTCGGATCTTCACATTTGGGTATCAAAGCAATGAACGTGTGATTTGTTTGCTTTAGAATTCCACCACTAAGAAAGAAGCTCTTTACTGCTTTAGTGACAGAAGGGCCAACAATGTGCCAATATTTTTTGTAAAATCCAGCCGGGAATCCATCCGGTCCGGGTGATTTTTCATTTGCCAATGCAAATACTGCATTCTTAATTTCTGAGTTTGTGATTTGTCTTGTTAGCCAGGTATTGTCTTCATCTGTTATTTCCTTAGTTATGTTGTCAAGGAGAGTGCTTGATGCTTGTTGTCTCCGTTCCTTTGAGTATCGTTTAACGAAGTCAGATTTGATGATATGCCTTATGTCCTGCTCCTTTGTCATTGTTATTCCTGCGATTGTCTGAATATACTTGATTATATTTTGTTGCGACGGCCAGTCGCTATTCAGTGGAAATATTTTGTGCTGGCATCTACTGATTTCACATGTGCCTTCTTTGCTCGTTGTCCCTAATACTTATTCTGATAGTTTATGAGTGATGAATGCTTCACAGTTAATCTTTTGATTTTGCTTTCCAGCTTGTGGTCATATGTGTTATGTAATGTAGATTGCAGTTGTTGCCATTCCTGTTCGACTGTCATTATTTGGCGATAAATATTGCCAAAAGTAAATTTACTCTATGCCTTGCTTTTCTTTTTGACTTCTTGTAGTTTTTTTGTTAGTTTGTATTGCTGCGATCCAGGCATGTTAACACGCCAAGCATTTTTTTACGATAGTCTCGAAATCAAATATGGTTGTCCATGCCATTTCAAACTTGAAGGGCTGCAATTTTGGTTTCTGGTTGTCCATAAGGTCCAGTGTTATCTATGTATGGTCTGACCTAATAAAGGCGTGATTTTTTGTATATAGGTTGGGAAATTGTTGTACAAGGCTGTGGCTAACCAGGGCCCTGTCTAGTTTTTCATAAATATTGTCATAGCCATGAGATCGTTTTCTCCATGTACTGTTGGAGGGTCTAATAGATTGTGTGTATCTATGATTGAGGTAAGTCTGGCGAACCTATGAGCATGGGGTAAGACCCCTCCTAGTTTGTCCGAAGGTTCAAGTATTTTATTTAGGTCGCCTATTACTATTACTGGTTCATTAATGTTGGTGCCCGTTGACGGACAGAAGTGCATGCGATCAAACCCAGGTTTTCGCCAGCAATTATCTGGTGGCGGAAATTGCAATTTTGTTTCAGCAAGTGCTAAAACTTTGATGTGCTCCATTTTGCAGGTTGAATCTATTTGTGTCCAAATGTTTTTTCCCTTAACCCCCTTATGTTCCAGAAGCTAAATTTCATATTAAACACATTTTTGAGAGGAGGAAATTTTTGTAAGCATCATCAGAGGGACAATGCAGTAGATAGGGGTTTGTTCTTTCTAGAGCCACATAACTAGTACAGCCTTGCTACTTGTGTAATATTCTAGTGCAGGAGCAAAAGAGCGAGAGGGGTTTCATGATGGGGAGCAAAAGAGCAGCCTGGGAGGCATGCAAGCCCAAACGAAGAAGATGAGATCCTGTAATGGTGGGCGTTTAAACATTCTGGGTTCACTAGAGCGAGAGGGGTTTCATGATGTTTATAGGCATTCCTTTTTTCATCCTCAATAGGTTGGTTGTGTATATAATTTTTTTCCATTTGGGAAAATGATTATAAAATTAAAGACAACTAAGGAGCAGATTACTATACTATCTAAAACGAGTGCATTATACAGATGATGAGATTCATTTTCCTTGTTAGTTCTTGTCAAGAAATTGCAAAAAGGAAACAATCTAATAGCAAAATCCAAATGAGTTGTTGATTTTTGATTAATGTCTTTAATACGATCTAATATAATTTTTGGAATTTCTTTTATTGCAAATTTATAGCATAATTAATTTTGTGTTACACCTAGTGTTACACAAAGTGTTGTAGAGGATCTTCATTCATACACAAGGTAGATCAAGCAGTGTTTGGTATTGCCTATTATAAATGAATATATCCCTAAATGGGATTTCTGGCTATGTTGCAAGACAATTACAAGTACAGTCGATTGTAGGGGGGCACTAGTGAACTATTATTGATCAAGAGGATAGGATTCACTTTCTTCTGTGTGAGGAGGTTCAAACCCGGACAGGAACTTTGGTTAGAGTTGGGGATACATATCTTTCTTATTCATGAATCGTGCACCAAGGAATCAATAAGGGATCTTTGCAAAGGGGAGCATTTGCAACGACATGGTACAGAGTGAGATGATGCTGGATAGCAGTTCCATTTCTGCCCTGAAGACACAGAATAGCAGGAGTAGAAGAGAGCAGCTCCACAAAGAGCAGTAAAAAACCCCTGCCTTGTAACAGACCTATGCACCAATAACTGTTGGAGAGAATTTCCTGGTAATGAGAAAATTCGTCAGTTGGTGATTAGTATTTAATCAATGTTTATGGTATAACTTGAAAAGACCAAGATTGATAGTACTGGCGAGTACCAATTTATTATGGATATAACATGCAGATTTAGATATGTATTGTTATATGAGAGTAAGGTAGTTACCTTCAATAAGAAGCACATACAGTACCAGTTGAGATCTTGAGTTGATGGTGATAGGTTGCATGATTGTGGGTAGATCCTCCTAAGGGATGTGTCAAATAATTTATAGACTATGTATGCAGCATATAAGAGATTGATTATAGCCTGAATTGAAGATGGCTTGTTGAGGATTCCGCCAAAAATAAGGGAGTATCTTATAGCAAGTGAACCATTTCTTGAGCTTACCTATAGATTGTACCTTCGCAATCTTTTGTTTCTTCCTCTTTGAAGAGATCATGTGATAGTGAGTATGTTGTGTCATTCCAAATAAGTGTGCTGATGTTGGTTGGTTGTCTTCTTTTTTGGGGATTGCAAGAGAGTACCTACAGATTAGGGTGAATATCCCATTGCTCAAGAGGGGGACACCCTCGAGCAATATTAGTAAGGAATCTTTGCAATTTGACTTTAAAGTAAATGTTTGCCTTCAAGCCATTTTTGTAGCATAGTTTGAATTTGGAGGTCATTTTGTATGTGAATTTCATTATATCAGCTAGAGAGCATAGCCATCCAGTAATAAAGAAGGTAATACTTGAACACAACAGCTTCTTAATTAAGTATTGGATTTTACAAAGTGGTAGAGTGGCTAATATCATACAACAAAGAGGCCACATCTTGTACTTTGATACATAAAGGTGACATGAAATTTAAAACCTAAAACCATAAAGAGTTAGCAAAAGTTCTGGTGAATCGGATCCAGTAGTAAGCAAGATTTTGCCAAGAATTGGGGAGGTTGAGACTATCAAGACAATAGTGGTTTGAGACAAAGCAGACCCGGGGAAAAGACCATGAATCCCCATTGCTTGGCAAAAACTTGTGCATCATAAGCTTAATGTTCTTGCTCCTCTTCAGGTTGGAGCTAGATGTGTCCTCCTACCTCCCGGAACCCTCCTCTTGAAGGAGCCAGAAGTGGACACCTCTTTAGGTGGAACATCCAAGGTGGAGAGCATTCTGATGACCATGGAAGTTGAGTGAATGGAGTGGAAAGAAGGCTTAGAAAGCTCTTCAAAGTGAGGTTCATCAGTTCTGCAATCCATCATTGGTTCATCCACTAGGTAATCTTCCTCAGCATAATCCTCCCCCAGAAGATCAGCATCATCAGGGTCATATTGTAGACAGGATAAAATCTTTGAGTCCACTTCGGCTCCTATGTCTGAGAAGTGGTTTGGGTCAGGGAGGGGGAAACAGGGCCTCATTTGATCATCATTCGAGGTGCCAAGTGCCATATTATAGGTTGGGTGAGTGAGCTCATTAAGGGTCAGGCCATCAATAGGTATGAGCATAGTTGAGGGAGGAGCCAATTCAACCAAACACCCCGAGACCCCATTGAAACCAGCAGCTACAGTAGCTGGGCTACCAACAAGGTCTACCAAGGGGATGAGGGAAGCAGCAACCTCATGAACAACATGAGAAACCATGTTAGCAGCAGGCCAAGGTTCAGTTGTAGGTACAGTAGCACTTTCAGAAGGGAATTGGGAGTCTTTGGAGGAGGAAGATGAGTTTGAAAGAGCTTCAAAGGCAATGGACACAACACTCTTACCTGTAATGACCTAATATATTTTAGATATATGATTATTATTTTACCTAAATTATTTGAAAATAGGAATATTTTATTCGTATAAATAGAAGAAAACTTGTCCTCGAGCAATGTCGATTTTATAAATCCGTCCGACCTCATTTTAAAATCTGGATTTTGACGGAATTGAATTCCGCTTTTGAGTATTCGAGAATTAATAAAAAAAAATTAACTTTATTCTCCGATATGATTTTGATTTCGATTTAAATTCGAGTGTCGGGTTTCGGGTTAGCAAGCGGGTTTCGCGTTTGAATTGTTGGGATTTCAATTTGACCACACCTTCCCCTCTTTTATTTTCCTTTTTCTTTCTCCCTCTCTCTCTCTCCCTCTCCCACGCAGCTGCTGCTGCCCCAACCTGCTCCCTCCCCTCTTTGGTTAGGCAACCTCACCCCTCTCCCTCTACCATGAATCTCCTGCATCCCCCATCTTTGGCAAAATGCCAAGCACCTCCCACGCCACCTGCAGGATCCAGCTCCCCACCTCTCCTTCCCTTTAGTTGAATCAAGCTGCCCCATTTTCTTTCCATTCCTCTTCAATCCAAACTCTCTTTTTTCTCTCCCAATTGTATTGCCGAGGACCACCATCCCCTCTTCCTCCACTTCCTTCGCCCACCTCCTTCCACCATCACCACACCACCACTCCACCACCACCTCACTCTACCGGCACCACTACCAGAAGCTCCCAGGAGCCCGCTGGAGGAGCCCACGACCGAGCACCACCTTCTTCTATCCCCATTCCCCTGTTTCACGTTCGAGCTCGGTAATACTTCGGTCTCCTCTTCCTTTTGCTTAAGAAAACTCCAAAGCCAAGCCTTACCTCTTCTATACTCGTCCTAGGTCGGAAAAGAAGCAACACCGACTCCGGCAAGGCAAGGTCGACGCCGCCCTCCCTCCTCCCCTGTTTCTCTTCGAAAGCTCCGGTAATGGCTCTTCTTTTCCTCCGCTCTTCCTTGTCACCTCTAGAATCAGTTAAAAGAGGAGCTTTGACCCTCCTTGCTCCCTCCCTAGGCCGAGCTACGTTATTCCGACCATCGGGCCCCAAGACTGCCGAGCACCTCCGACGGCGTTCCTCGAACACTCGGTGAGCTCTCTTCCTTCTCCTTCTCCCCTTCCTTGTTGTGCGTGTGTGTGTCAGAGTGGCTGGGTCGCGTGGTCGGAGCCCAGCTCCGCCGCCGCCGGGGGCACCCCTCCCTCCTTCTCCTCCCATTTCCGAGCGCAGTTGTGCTCTGTTCCCCTCTGTCTCTGTCGACAGAAAGAAGGATGAAGAAAGCTGATGGGCCCCTCCCCCTTGCCACGTTGGCGCCAGTCAGCTGGGCCCCTTCTTTTTTTTTTATGGTGTTGTGAGCTGGCTTCGATTGTGGGCCCTTCTTTTTTTTATTTGTGTTTGGGCTGGGTTATATCAGAGATAGGGAGAGCTTTGGGCCTTTTCTTTTGGGCCGAGGAGGGTTCGGGCCTTTTCTTTTCTTCCACATCTGGTTGGGTTATTCAAGGGTTCGGGTTTTGGGTTTTGGGTTTTGGATTTGGTCTGGGTTCGGCTTTGGGTTGGGATTATGGGCCGGCTGAGTTAGGTTTTATTGTTTGGTGGGCTCTTTTAAGGGTAGATGTGATATGTATTCCATAGTAACGTTATTTTATTATTATTATAATAATAATAATAATAATAATAATAATAATAATAATAATAATAATAATAATAAATATTACTATCATTATTATTATTATTATTAGTATTATTATCATTATTATTATTATAAATCTGATTTTTACGGAAATAAAGTTTGAAAAGTGTTATATTACAAAATGATTTGTATAAGTGCCTTGGTGATGAATTTAAAATGTTTTAGTTGAGAAACTTGAAAGGATTTAATTATAAATTTGGAGGGTGTTGTTTTAGTTAATTATATGTTATAGTAATTGTTTAAAAAGGAGTTTCTATGTTTTGGAAATATTCTTTTGAGAATTTGGTTGGAAAACAAGGTGTTAAAAATTCTATAATAGCAACTTTGACCGAATTTGACCAGATTTGGATATTTCGGATATTTTCTCGAAATTTAGTTATTTCCTTTGTGAGTATCTTGTGAAAAGGTTTCTATGTGTTAAATAGTAGAATAGTATCTTATGACGCTTTTATCGCTTATATATTAGGTGATTGTGGACATTGCTTGGATTCTGCTTCTTCCGTGTCTTTTTGCTGTTCAGCTTATTCAGGTAAGTTCCTTTATGGGCTTACTCAGATTCGAAAGAGAATACCTGCTTGTGAATATATGACATACTAGGTGTAGCATAAGCATTAAAGCATGCCATGTAGTATCATGCTAGGATTGCACTTATGAATGAACATTCGGTTACTTTGTGTGATTGAGAACAGAACGGCCGTTATCTGTGAGTATTAGAGTCTTTGTTAGGGTCATAGAGTAGCTCAGCTTCACAGGGTGCCCTGAGTTGGTATTGTCAATATATGAGCATGATGATGAGATAGCCCAACACCATCGGGCATGAGCATGATATTTGATATGACGACCCAGCACCATCGGGCATGAGCATGATAAATGATATGATGATGATGATATATGATATGATGATGATATATGATATGATGATGAGATATGATATGATGATGAGATATGATATGCTATGATGAGTTACGATATACTATAGCATCGAACTGGCCAGTCTCTGCACTAACGGAAATGGGTGTAGGGGTAGGAGAGGGATATGCCACTTGGCATTCTTTGGGCGCTTTTATAGTTCTTTTCCGCATATTGTAAATTAAGAGCATGTTAGTGTGATTAAATTTCCGCATTGCATCAGAGCATCTTTATATTAGCGTATGTGTATGTTTGCTTGCGGGACAGGGTGCGTTGGGGTCTCGGTCTGATCCCGCTCGCACCACTTGTTTTTAGGGATGATTGCTCTCTGTCTCTATGGCGTGGGAAAATTCCCCGGGCGTTGCAAAGAACCTGCCTAACCCCGCTAATTTGGCTACACGATTTTAGAATGTGTGTTTTGGTTTTGACCCGGCCTCGCTGTGGCAAGTTGTACTTTACTTCCATTTTCGCTAGTTTGCAAATGAATTTCCGCGACATAGTTCTAGGACAGCTTGAAGATTCAACGTGGCCCTTCGACTTTTTTGGGGTTCGAAATCCCCACTTTAAAATACTAATCTTTGAGCTTTGAAACCTCGACCCGTACTCGAATTGCAAGATTCGAACGAAGGTACCCAACCTTCGAAACGTAACCCGGGTATCTATATCCGGGCCGTTACATTACCAGTAATGTAGGGTTTGTTGCTAAAAGCTTGTATTGGGTTGGGAAGCTTGAGTGCCTTACCTTTTTTACCAACCTTAGTCCAGCCAGCCTGTTCTGTGAGATTATCAGGGAGGGATGCTTGTTTACTTGGTTTCTTGAAAGTGATTTGGATCTTTTTTTGCTTGGGGACATGAAAGGAGCACTGGGTAAATAGGTGATCTTGCCCACCACAATTCCCACAACCAGATGAGAATTCTTCAAACCAAATTATGTGAGCCGACACTTCTTTCTTGTTGACTGGTATGAGGATAGTATTTGAGATTTTTTGGGCCATGTCAAGGTTAACACATAGCCTGGCATACCTAGCATTGGGATCTACTGTGGTATCAGCTCTGATAAAGGAGCCAAAATGGTTGTGTTTTATGATGGTTTCTAAGGCACCAAGCTTCTTGTAAGCTTCGGGAATTGAGGTAATCCGGATCCACGTGTCAAGAGAATTAGTACTCTCCTGAAGAGGGTCAAAAGTTTTTATTTCCAAGGCCTCAACACAATAAGCTGCCCAAACACATGAAATGGTCTGGCTTCCCAAACAACTTGGAGGTCTTGATGGTCAGAAAATCTAGCTTCAAACCACTGGTTTGGAAGCTCCAGCAATTGAAAGTCTCCAGAGAGATCTTTCCAATCATTGGTAATTTTGAACTCGATAGGGGCACAGAAGGCTCTACCATAGAGAATGGCATTGGTTTCAAACCTGTATTTAGGTTGGAATTCTTAGAGTTGTTCAAAGAAAGAGTTTAGGTCAATCTTCCCTTTACCCTTATCACATTTAAGTGACTTGGAGGGAGTGGAAGTTTTTTGGTTTTTAATGGGGTTCGGTTGACCTTCAGAAAGCCCCACCTTCCCAGTAGCTTGGGTGGTTATGGGGTTCGGCGGAGCCTCAGAGAGACCCCCCTTCCCAGTTGGTGGTTGTTGACTTGCCATAAAGGCAGTGTGTTTGCAATAACTACAGACTCGAAAAAGGGCAACAGAAGAAAGTATGTAGATATCAGAAGAAGAAGAAGAGAGAGTACAGAGAATATGAGCATTTAATTTGACCATAGGAAAGCTTTTATAGTCCAGATCTTTGATTATGGTTTGTTGTTGAATCAAGATTTTAAAACGCTTCTGGATGTTTGGATTTCAGTTAAAGTAGAGCAGATCATACTTGATATAGCATGAACGGTCGTCCGACAGGAGCAAAGATTTGGGATTGTAATTATGGGTCCGAAGCTTCTCCGGATCGAAAGACCATGTCAGTCTCCTACGAGCGGAGGAGAGTACTCCCTTGGTAGTAGAAATGATTAATCAAGAAGTCTACCATTGAATCAATTTGTCTGAACAGGGACGGCGAAACCCTAGAAAAGGAGGACACCACCCAACCCCACTCGAATACTCCTTTGTATTCCAGATCCAGTACCAGAACCCTTTTAATTTGATTCGACTACTCATATTTTGGATTTCTTTGAGAGATTTTAGAGTAGGATTAGCAGATAGATTGTGAGCTTTTCCAGTTTTTGCTCTCGATTTGAGGGTAAAAGGGTTGAGGTTGGATCGCTTTGGGGAGGGGATGACTAGCGGGTGTACGAGCGCGTTCTCTTTAAGAGAAAAGAGTTTTTGGTTTCAGGTTTCCATGTCCAATGTGAGTTACTTAAATAAGCAATTTATATACATGAAAACAATTTAAATATGTTTAAAAATATTGACATGCGAAAAAACTAAAAAAAAATCAAAATAAAAACGGCCCGGATATAAGTATCCGAGATACGTTTTGAAGGTCGGATACCTTCGTTCGGATGTTTCAATTCAGGTACGGGTCGAGGTTTCAAACCTCTAATCAATCGAAGTCTCAAAAATTCAATTTAAACGTAAGTAAAGCGGAAGTATGGTTTAGATACAAAAGCCACGGCAGAGCCGGGTCAAAACCAAAACATATATTCTAAAGTCGTATAGCCAAATTAGCGGGGTTAGACAGATTCTTTGCAATCGCCCGGGGATTTTCCCATGCCATAGAGACAGGGAGCAATCATACCTAAAAACAAGTGGTGTGAGCGGGATCAGACCGAGACCCCAACACACCCTGTCCCGCAAGCAAATATACACATACGCTAATATAAGGATGATGCGAATGCGGAAATTAAATCACACTAACATGATCCTAATTTACAATGTGCGGAAAAGAATTGTAAAGGGCCCAAGACAATGCCAAGAGGCATATCCCTCTCCTACCTCTGCACCCCTTCCCGTTAGTGCAGAGACTGGCCAGTTCGGTGCTATAGCATAACAATTTCCTCGTGGTGGTGCACTCACCACGACATCATCATATCATATCATATCTCATCATCATATCATATCTCATCATCATTTCATATATCATCATCGTATCATATATCATGCTCATGCCCGATGGTGCTGGGCTAATCATATCATATCATCTCATCTCATCTTTTGCCCGATGGTGCTGGGCTATCATATCATGCTCATATCGACTCGATAGACTCAGGGCACCCGATGGGGCTGGGCTACCCTATGACCCTAGCAAAGACTCTAGGACTATCACAGATAACAACCGTTCTGTATTCAAACACACAAAGTAACCGAATGCTCATTCATAAGTGCAATCATAGCATGATACTACATGACATGCTTTAATGCTTATGCAACACCTAGTATGTCATATATTCACAAGCAGGTATTCTCTTTCGAATCTGAGTAAGCCCATAAAGGAACTTACCTGAATAAGCCGAACAGCAAGATAACACAAGCAAGGCCCAAATGCAAGTCCAAAGTAAACCCAAAAGCAATACACACCTATCATCAAGCCATTTCCATAAGCTACCAGACCAACATTCATACACACGAACCCAAGTTTTCAACATCCTCAAAACCAACCGATAGTAAAACCGTTTTCCAAAACCTTTCCGATACGATCAAATCGACCAAAATCATTTTTCAATCAAACCCATTGATAAAATCATACCAACCTTATTTTCTAACTCTTAAATCCAAAATTACGTAGACTCATATCCTAAATAATTCCTCAATTATACTTGGCCAAATTCCGACATTAAACATTTAATTCCTTAAAGTAAATTTCTAAAATCATCGTATAGAATTAGTCCCGGCATTTCTCACTTATTTAAAGACATCATCTTAAAATCATTTAATAAAGCATTTATTAATCATACTTCTCAAATAATATCACTTTACAAATTCCATTTTTAACAACCCTCATTTATAAGTCTACAATAAATCACTTTATAAAACATCATTTAGTAACACATCTCAAATAATATAACTTTTAAAACCCATTACAAATATATAATAATATTTTAAGAAAATAAATATACATATCCATAATCGGAATTAATCATATAATATGATGTGCGCGCAAATTGCCATATTTTCTATGCACATAAAAGTCCATTTTATCGTCTTTTGCATGCATATTAATGGGAAAAATGGGATTAGTGTAGTTTACACTTAAATGTCAAATATATGGGTCTGCACGAGTTTCTATGTAATTTCGCAGAAAACAGGATAAAAATGGACGAATTTGGAAGAGCGGAAAAAGAACTCAAAAGTCTTTTGAAGAGGTCGAAATCGACTGGGGACCTCGACATCGAGTGCATCAGAGACATAGGAATCGAGCAGGAATTGAAACGGAGCATGTCGACACAGAGAGGTCGATATCGACGTCTGGAGGTCGATATCGATGTTGCCAGATCGAGCTAAATGATAGAAGTCGAGTGCTAGTTCGAGTAGGAGAAGGAGAGCTCGAGATAAAGTTTTATAGGGGTCGATATCGTTGTTCAAGGTCGATATTGACCATGCCAGCAAAGGAATTCGACTCAGATTTTGATAGAATTCTATCCGAAGCTTGCACGTTTATCCAAAAGTCGAGATTTCTTATCATCAACACCAGATCTATCATGAGAAGGCTGATTTACCGTAGGAGTTTTAGTTTTTACTTTTATTTAAGTTTTATCTTAGAGAATAAAGATAAAGTTTCGAGTCTTTATCGACATCTATAAATAGAGGCCAATAGGGTTGAGTTTAGGCATCCAATAACATTCAATTTTACATCCAATTACGCAGAGAATTTCAGTTTCAATAGTAGTAACGAGTTAGAGAGAGAGAGAGGAGGTCGAGTGAAGTTTGTAAAGCGAGAGCGGAGTGGCTTGTTCGGTTGTACTTTCTTTCGAAGTTTTCATTCAAAGTAGTTTTCCTTTAACAATGATGATGATGTGCATGATGAGGAGCGAGTAGTCAACCCACTTCTAAGGTCGGGGTGAGCCCGACGATAGCAATGTGAGGTAAGTTCATCAAAGGTATGACTTTTATGCGATTCCGTCTTCTATCCCATGCATGATCCTTTGCGAAAGTTAGGGAGATTCATCATTTGCATTATTAAAGCGAAAGCCACTCATATTGTGAACTTGAATTGCTCATGAATTGGATAGTAACTCTTAGAAACTATGCGAGAGCCTCTAATCACCTAAGTATTGATAACGAAAGTTATTTGACGGAAGGGCATTAAATTTCATAACTTTAGCATAAAACTTGCATTGTTATCGTTGTGGCATGAAACCCCAACTTTGGAAGATTTTTAATTAATTGAATTTATATAAAAGTTTTAGTTTTGTTTCTGATCATCCTCCTTTCCCATTCTATTTTCTTCGGACTCTTTTCCGACAAATTGGTTACGAAAACAGTTTCTGTGACAACATCGAAATCGACTGTAAGGGTCGATATCGAGGTCTAACGTCGATATCGAGGTCTCTGCTCGACGTCGACTTTGTTGCTTTTATCTTCTGCAGGAACTGCGCTAGGAAATCGACCAGAACTGAGGTCGATATCGACCAGATTACTCGATATCGAGTTTCTTTTTAGGTCGAAAGCTTTGATCGTGAGTACAACAAGGGAAGCGCTGACATACCTCCTCGTGGATTCGATCTTGAATTACCCAACTACTACAAGGGAGGGGATTCTTGTATTATTTGTTTGGGGCAGGGAGTTAGCCTAGTTGTGCATTATTATATTTGATTTATTTGAATCTCCTACACTCCACCCCCGTTGCGAACAAATTGGCGCCGTTGCCGGGGAGGCAATCAATCGCCACCTAAGTTTAATCACGATCTTTTCTGAGCTTATTTTGCAGGTTTATGCGACGTTCTGATCGCGGACCTATCCTGGAACCAATTAACGAGCCTGAACGTTTCTACCATCTTCGCAACAAAGCAATTCGCATCATGGCTGACAATGAGACACAAGCTGAAACCATAGAGCGGTTGAGGAAGGAAATGGAGGACCACAATGCTACAATCGCTGCTGAAAGGGCCGCCGCTGCTGTAGAGCGAGCCTGTGCTGATAGGGAGGAGGATACGCGCAGACAAGCCCAAGAGCGGCTAAATCAGTATCCACAAACGGCGATGCAATACATGCATCCGCCGCTTCATGTTCCTGAATCCGCTATTTTAATTCCTCACTCCAACTATGAAATAAAAATTAACTTCCTATCTGAGAAAAAAAGAAATACTTTTGAAGGAAGACCTAATGAATGCTCCCTGCAACACATCTCTACTTGTATGGACTTATGTGAAACAGTTGCTGATGGAGTAAATTTAGAGTATGTGCGATTAAAATCTTTTCGATGGTCTTTGGCAGGGAAGGCATTACAATGGCTTGAAAGTTTGGCTCCACGCTCGCTAAGGACATGGGAGGAGGTGAAAGATGCATTCTTGAATAAGTTTTTTCCACCTTCTAAAACGGCGATGCTGCGACAAAGGATCACGGCTTTCAAACAAAAGTCAGGTGAAACCCTAGCACAGGCGTGGGAGCGATTTAAGGACTTGCTGAGATCATTCCCAATGCATGGGCAACTTCCATATGTCATCCAGGAGATCTTTTACAATGACCTTGATGCGCCGAATAAGGAGAGGATCAATTCATATACCTCCTATCGGTACATTGAGCTTACACCAACGGAGGCATGTGAGACCATTGAGAGGCTCGTGAACTTTGATAACACTTATGGGGCTGCTGCGACCTATGATGCAAGGCCTTCCCCATCTATGCCCCTATATGAGCCTCCAAAGAATATAGATCCTGATGTGCGGCAACAATTCCATAACGATTAAACACGCCGCCTTCAAAAGGAAGTCAGGTTCCTGAGCAACAATCAAACTTGTCAGGAGTGTGGCTCAACAAGGCATAACACTAGTGCCTGTCCACATACTGAGCAAGTATCCATGGCAGAACAACATGAGGAGGTTAAGTGGACGAGAGGCTCCTACGGAGGGGGCAATCAACAATATTGGGGTGATCAAAGGTTCTATCAACAATGGGATCCCCCACCATATAGGACATCAGGGCACCCTGAGCGGGAGATAAGGAAAGATGACCTACAAATCATTCTTGATGAGATGCGGAGGAACCATGCTGAGTTCAAACAAGCCAACAACTCCGTCCATACTCAGCTGCAGGGCATAAATTCTAGGCTTGGGGAGATCGACGTTTGGAAGCGCAACATGGAGACTCAAATGAGTCAATTGGCGGAAGCAATACCCAAAGTGTCAGGATCATTCCCTGGATCCACTATGCCCAACCAAAAGGGCAAAACCACTGGTCATATTGCTGCAGTAAACCTAAGGAGTGGGCGTCAATTACAAACGCCCGAGAAAAAAGCGGAGGAGAAGGAGCTAGAACAGACGTCGATATCGACCCCCCCTGTCGATATCGACCAAGGTGACGTCGATGTCGACCTTCCTGTCGATGTCGACCCTGATGATGTGTCACCACAGAAATAGACCCCTCCAGTCGATTTCGACCCTACTAATGTCGATGTCGACGTCACTGCAGCCGCGGGAAGGAAGAAGGTGTTGCCATTCCCAACTAGAAAGATGATTAAGGACCCAGTGGAAAAGAAGTTCCAGCGGTTCGTGAAGATGCTCCAAGGACTTAATGTCTCTATACCATTCACAGAGGCACTTCACGAGATGCCATCTTATGTAAGGTTCCTTAAAGACATCTTAGGTAAAAAGCGATCGCTCTTTGAGATCGAAGAGGAGTGCAATAGGTTGGAGCTACCACAAAAGCGGGCGGACCCAGGTAAGTTTTCTATCGCCATAGGTCTAGGTCAATTCAAATTTAATGCTTTAGTTGACTTGGGCGCAAGCGTTAGCATGATGCCACTAACCATTTGGCACAAGGTAAAGATAGGTCCTCTGGAGCCCGTGGATGCAAGATTGTACATGGCTAACAATATGGTAGTGATTCCAACTGGGATAGTGACGGATGTGCCAGTACAAGTAGGTAAATTCTTTGTCCCTACTGATTTCTTAGTTGTTGATATAGCGGAGGACCCTGCTTGTCCAATTATTTTAGGTAGGCCATTCCTAGCAACCGTCGATGCCAACATTATCGTGAAGAAAGGATTGCTTTCATTCACAATTAGTGACGAAGTGATTGAGTATGCCTTCAACAAGACGGTGAAAAATCAAGGGCCAGTGGAGGTAAAAGCCATTAATGGTGTCTATATTGCATGTGGAGAAGCAAAGGTAAGAAGTATGACACCAGAGGAGCTTGAGAAGAGGGCCATAGAAGCCCAAGTGGAGGAAGTTGTTGCAATCAAGAACGAAGGAGCCCAACAGAACATCGAAATCGACCCAGGTAAGTCGATATCGACCACTAATGTTCAAGATTATGTGCCAGGTCATAAGTATGGGGTCGACGGAGGAGAAGAGGAAACATCGAAATCGGGGTCTAAGGTCAATATCGACCATGCCCTACCCAAATCGACCACCATCAGCGCTGAAAGGGGAGGAACGGAGACCTCGATATCGATCTCTGAGGGTCGAAATCGACCTGATCATATCGAGCAGAAACTCTCCAAATCGACTGATCCTCCAGGAGTCCAACAGGGGTCGATATCGACCTCTGAACATCGACATCGAGCTGAGCCACAGACTGAGAAGAAGGTAAGTCAAGGTACGGATTCCTCCTGTTCCATTTCAATTAAGGATTTATCATTATTTGGAAGAGGTGTGCCTTGGCATGTGCGCTTATGTAGGATATCCGATGATGATACGAGCCAATAAGAGATAGGAGACAAGGTCTATGTTGCCAAATCTAAGGTCCATTGGTTCCCTACAAGATTCAATGATAAGAACTTAGGACCATTCACGGTAAATCAGATCAATCCTGGTGGAATGCAGCTGCGGGACAAGAAAGGAGTCATATTTGAGGCCCAAGCCACATGGGCTCAGCAGATGCCGCCTTGAGAAGCGCAAAGGAAGAAGTTGGCCTAGCGACTTAAAAATCTAGAGCTTGTAACAAAGACTTAGTTTTGATTTTAGACAACTTTTACTTTGGTTTGAGACACTTTATTGTTTTGCATATTTTGTTTTTGTTTTGGTTTTAACAAGTTGCAGGAGAGAGGAAAAGCACCACAGAAACGACGTCGAAATCGATGTTTAAGATCGACATCGACCTTAACGTCGACATAGATGGGTTTGTGGTCGAGGCCGGATCACCCTGAAGCCTGAGCCAGAAATCGAGGAGAAACATCGATATCGATGTTAAGGGTCGATATCAACCCTGCCTGTTGTCTTCTTCGACTCCTGAAATTTGTGACGGTTTAGTAAGTTTTCTTCTTAACCCTAGTTCTAATACAGTGAGGACACTGTAAATTTTAAGTATGGGGTAGGGGAAAGGCTTACTTGCATATTCATACTTAGTTTAGATTTGCATATTTATTTTAATGCATATTTAGTTTTATTTTCGAAAAAAAAATGACCCCCATCAAAAATTTGAAAAGAAGAAAGAGTCATGGAAGTATAAAAAAGAGCTCTATGATGCAAAATTAGATTCATTAGAGATATAACATGAAATTGCCTAGTTAAGGGAAGTCCCAATGAAGTGCAAAAAAAAAAAAGAAACAAATAAAGGAGATGAAAAATTTGAAGTTGCTTTTGACATGTGCATGATAAAAAGAGCTCTATGATGAAAAATTAGATTCATTAGAGATATAACATGAAATTGCCTAGTTAAGGGAAGTCCCAATGAAGTAAAAAAAAAAGAAAAAAATAAAGGAGATGAAAAATTTGAAGTTGCTTTTGACATGTGCATGATAAGATGATGGAGGACTTTTTATGAAAATTCCATACAAGAGCTTACATATACAAGTTCATATCCTAGCCTTACCGATGCATATTTGCAAAAGTCACAAAGCCATATATGAGCCTTATCATACATCATTATTGCTCCACATATATACATATTGCACATTTTATACCTTATACCCTATCCGGGGACAAGTTTGAGAATGGATGTCATCTTTGGAGTTATATGGAGTCGTGCATTATTTATGAAGTTGTTGGCAGGAATGATAAAATTATGAATTATGGAAAATTTAATGAGCGAGAAAAAATCCAATCACCTCAGGAGATAAAGTTAGGTCGACCCTGGTCGTTGAGATGTTAGTTCAGCGAGATGGGACACAAGGTGAGGAGTCCGAAGTACTAAGTATCCGGGGTCATTCATGTCACCCATGTTTGCGACTCGCGAGAAGGCAGTGCTAAGGTTAGAGAGGTAAAAGCATATATTGAACAAAAGCATTGAGCGATGAGTGAAAGGTGAGACATTATGAAGAAGGAATGTGGAATGTTTGGAAAGAAAGTATGATTCCCCGGATTTAACACCACATGGCCAAATATTAGCCCACCTTTAGCCTTTTACCAATCTATTCTCACAAGCTTGCAAAAGTCCTCTTGATTATTAATGCTATGTCGCTAAAATAGTTTTTTGCATATAGCCTCCTTTTATGAGTATGAAATTGCTTTTATGCACAAGCATGGACATGGTTGACATAAGTACCTTATCGAGGATGGCAATTGATTGTAGGGACATATGAAAAATGAATCTATGATGTTGAGGGTTTACTTTCATCCCCTAAATGACCATTAAAGGTATTGCTTGGGGACAAGCAAGCTTAAGTATGGGGTGTTTGATGTGCGCGCAAATTGCCATATTTTCTATGCACATAAAAGTCCATTTTATCGTCTTTTGCATGCATATTAATGGGAAAACATGGGATAAGTGTAGTTTACGCTTAAATGTCAAATATATGGGTCTGCACGAGTTTCTATGTGATTTCGCAGAAAACAAGATAAAAATGGACGAATTTGGAAGAGCGGAAAAAGAACTCGAAGTCTTCTGAAGAGGTCGAAATCGATTGGGGACCTCGACATCGAGTGCATCAGAGACATAGGAATCGAGCAGGAATTGAAACGGAGCATGTGCACACAGAGAGGTTGATATCGACGTCTGGAGGTCGATATCGATGTTGCCAGATCGAGCTAAATGATAGAAGTCGAGTGCTAGTTCGAGTAGGAGAAGGAGAGCTCGAGATAAAGTTTCACAGGGGTCGATATCGATGTTCAAGGTCGATATCGACCATGCCAGCAGAGGAATTCGACTCAGATTTTGATAGGATTCTATCCGAAGCTTGCACGTCTATCCAAAAGTCGAGATTTCTTATCATCAACACCAGATCTATCATGAGAAGGCTGATTTACCGTAGGAGTTTTAGTTTTTACTTTTATTTAAGTTTTATCTTAGAGAATAAAGATAATGTTTCGAGTCTTTATCGACATCTATAAATAGAGGCCAATAGGGCTGAGTTTAGGCATCCAATGACATTTAATTTTACATCCAATTACGCAGAGAATTTCAGTTTCAATAGTAGTAACGAGTTAGAGAGAGAGAGAGAGGAGGTCGAGTGAAGTTTGTAAAGCGAGAGCGGAGTGGCTTGTTCGGTTGTACTTTCTTTCGAAGTTTTAATTCAAAGTAGTTTTCCTTTAACAATGATGATGATGTGCATGATGAGGAGCGAGTAGTCAATCCACTTCTAGGGTCGGGGTGAGCCCGACGATAGCAATGTGAGGTAAGTGCATCAAAGGTATGACTTTTATGCTATTCCGTCTTCTATCCCATGCATGATCCTTTGCGAAAGTTAGGGAGATTCATCATTTGCATTATTGAAGCGAAAGCCACGCATATTGTGAACTTGAATTGCTCATGAGTTGGATAGTAACTCTTAGGAACTATGCGAGAGCCTCTAATCACCTAAGTGTTGATAACGAAAGTTATTTGACGGAAGGGCATTAAATTTCATAACTTTAGCATAAAACTTTCATTGTTATCGTTGTGGCATGAAACCCCGACTTTGGAAGATTTTTAATTAATTGAATTTATATAAAAGTTTTAGTTTTGTTTCTGATCATCCTCCTTTCCCATTCTATTTTTTTCGGACTCTTTTCCGACAAATTGGTTACGAAAACAGTTTTTGTGCTAACATCAAAATCGATTGTAAGGGTCGATATCGAGGTCTAACGTCGATATCGAGGTCTCTTCTCGACGTCGACTTTGCTGCTTTGTCTTCTGCAGGAACTGCGCTAGGAAATCGACCAGAACTGAGGTCGATATCGACCAGATTACTCGATATCTAGTGTCTTCTGAGGTTGAAAGCTTTAATCGTGAGTACAACAAGGGAAGCGCTGACATACCTCCTCGTGGATTCGATCCTGAATTACCCTACTACTACAAGGGAGGGGATTCTTGTATTATTTGTTTGGGGCAGGGAGTTCGCCTAGTTGTGCATTATTATATGTGATTTATTTGAATCTCCTACACTCCACTCCCGTTGCGAACATAATATGACATACATATATGTAAAATAGTATAACTCATAACATATATATATATATACATATATATATATACATATATATACATATATATATATATATATATATATATATACATATATATATATATATATATATATATATATATATATATATATATAACATAAAACACAACCCAAAAGCCAAAACCTAAAACAAAAGAAAAGGAACCCACCCAGCAGCTCTAGCCCAAACCGAAATCAGCCCATACCCGAAGAAAGAAGAGGCCCAAGTCAATACCAGAAAAAAAAAGATCCGGCCCAGCGAAACCAAAGAGAAGAAGGAGGATCCGGGTCGAGTCCCTTAGCCCAAACGAAACAAGCCCCAACCCGGATAGGAAAAAAGAATAAAAGAAGGAAAGGAAGGTCCGGTTTGTCAAATGATATAACCCGTTTCCCCCTAACTCGGATCCGGCCCAAATCTGAAAGTTAGGCCCATGCCCGCCCACATGGAAGGAATAGCTTGTCTTCCCCAAGCTCGGAACAGAGCTTCCTGACGACGACATGAACCGGAGAAGAATAGGGTAAGCTCGGCCTGCCGGCGGCCGTCGTCAACCCAACCACCCTTTCAAACTGACCGGAATCCCTCCCCGACAACATTACACCCGGAGATAGAGAAGCGAAAGCAAGGAGAAGGAGGAGGAATCTCACTGAGGGCTCGAAGTCTTTGCCGAGAACGCTCACCGGCGGCTTTTCTGGCATCTATTGGTTTCCGACGACGAGTTAGAAGTCCCCTGGGTGCTCCTGCATGCTTGGGTCGCAGCTGCTGCTCGGTACCGGGGAAGCTCGGATGAAGGCGCTTGCTCTCGCCGCTGGAGAACAGGGGAGATCCTCGACGGCAGGGAGGAGGAGCTGCCGAGGGCCCACTGAAGGATGCTGAACGGAGGTGGTGGCTGAGAGGCGGAAGGCGAGGTGATGATGGTGGGGATGGCGTTGGTGTGGTGGCTCGGTGGTGTCGATTGTTGGCAAGACAAAGGTGGTGATGGCAAAAGGAAGGACCTTTGGCTGAGCTCCCGGGCAACAAAGGAGAAATGAGGGATAACGTTTGGAGAGAGAGGAGAATGGGTTTGATGGAATTCAAAATAGAGGAGAGAAGGGGGTGGTGTTTAATTGTGTGAAAGAGGTATGGGGGTGAGTCTTCTGTTACATTTGTGGGTGTGTGAGTTATATATGGAAAGAAGACAAAATGGGAGGGAGGGACCATCTCTGAAATTGGCGTGGGAGCATCAAGAGAGAGAGAGAGAGAGAAAGAAAATAAAATAGAAATTAAAAGAGGTCCCCACAATACCAATTCATATTGGCGGAAAAGACTCAAAACCCGCTCGCCTGATCGAATCCCGACTAAATCAAATTTAATCAAATTTCAATTCAATTTCAAGATGAACGGAATTAAAACAATTTCAATCAAAACTCGGAGCCTAAATTAATTTTTATTAATACCCGAACTCGAAGGCGAAAATCAAATCCCGTCAAAATCCAAAATTTAAATGATGCCGGAAGGATTTTAAAATTGAACTCGTGCTCGAGGACGACTTTTTTTCTCCGCTTTCACAAATTGAAATGAATAATAACATATTTAAATAATAAAATATAATATATATATATATAAATTATATTCCGCCTTTACATTTATCCACCTCTAAAAACAAGTCTCGTCCCCGAGACTAAAATCATTTTAAAGCAATGGGAAGGAGTTTGAAACCAGTGAGTCCGAGGACCATGTCTAAGGATCTTGCAATCATCTCGATCGGTTGCGTCTTCCGGGATTCTCACAACATCCTGGTCACGGTCGTGACATCTCCAATTGGTCTGGTCAAGTGTGTAATAAGCGCCCCTATCACATCCTCGCTTCGACCTTTTGGAAGTATCACAACTCTAAAAGCATTATAGCGTCCGACTAGGTCATAGCAAGCAATCTATAAGCGCCCCTATAAATGCTTGTATCCACTTCGTGAGACGTCATAATGTACTCCCGTTCGTAAAACCTCAAAGCGTTTTGTAAATGGAAAGATTGTCATCTAAATCATTAAAACTCTCGACTTCTTTAAAACCCCAAGTTGGCCATTTTCAAAACCGCTCAAAAATTTCGAATTCAACGTTTAATTAAGCAGCTTTACACCAAAACAAATCAAATCTTGTCAAATCAAGATTTTGTCAAAATCTTCCAACAACCAAATCAGCTTCTCACATACCAATCAATCAAATTCACAAGGTAGGAGGGGGAGTCATTCATCTCTAAGAGCTAATCCCATATTCTCTTCCTAATTTCCAGAATCATTTTATCATCATCCTCAACTCAATATGCACATAAATAATCAACTCATCGACTCATAACATCATCAGCCACCTCTCATATGGCAATCTCAACATCAATCATGATAATCTCAACCAATCGACATCTTAACCGCATAACATGATTACCCATGAAATAAATCATACCATCCCTTCAGAACATGCCAAAAGAAATAACAAGATCTTAACATCATACCATGAGTCATAAAGTATATCTACCTCATACAGAAGGCATCACAAGTGCATCATCGAATTCTCATAACTTATCACGCAAGCACACATGTCAAGAGATCAAAGAGGTTAGGTGTCATGGAGTCAGTACACTACTACAAGTCAAATCTCATGATCGCATCTCAACATCACACACTAGTGGAATCATTCACAACAAGGGATCTCATGTAAAGCATAAATTCACATAGTCATCCTATCCAATTTCTATCCAGCATTGTCATAACATATTATCACATCAATCCAACAAAATCATGCTATTAAGATTAAATCACAAGGGAAGATCAAGCAGTATATCAACATCGAAATGTCAACATGCTCTCCAGACATCATCTTAGCTCATCACAATGCCATATAACGATCATTAGCAGCAATGCACCATCATCTCATATATGCACATAAGTCATATTCATGCTCCAAATCATATGCATCACTTACCTATTCATAATCATGCTTATCAACCATATAGTATAACATCATGCTTTCACATAACAACGTATCATCATCTCATGATTCGTGCAACACATCATAACATGCTTCTAGAACAACATAATAGGATAGCAATGTATCATTATTTCATGATAATACTTGTCACTACCAATTAGATTTCAATATTGCATATCAACATGTAATATCATGCCATATCAGGTTCATCATGGTTGCTATCAAACATCATGCTAGTACATATTAATACATCACATAATCAAGAAGACCCTCACATCATACCAATTAAAATAAAATGCAACCCCCGCCCGCTCGTCTCTAACTCTCAAGCCAAGACCAAATCTTCATCTAGACTCACCAACTCGGATAAGATCCCCAAAGAAACCCCAACCCATTTTGACACTCCAGTCTCACCCCTCATTTCACCAAGCACTCTCACTAGCAATCCACCTCTAAGAATGCAACCCTATCTCTGTTTCTCACCCGAGATTCATCTAGGAGCTCATCGGAACCACTAAGCATTGCCACTTATAGTTCTCAAAGCCCACTCGTTCCTACTTAAGCTAAACCCCTCTCCTGCGACTTACCTCATATTACCCTCAATCGTTCCAACCGCTCAATTCCCTTCACCGCTCTCCGACCATTCTACCAAAGGACCTCACTCGCATGTTCAAAGAAGAAGCAATCATGGACATTATTACACAGAAGGACTACATCATATCAACTAGCATTTATGTCAATATCATCATTAGTTCATCATTAAGCATTGCAACTGTATCAAAAGTCTCAATCTACCGTCATGCTCAGCAAGTGTGGCAAAACATCATATATGAACCTAATCAAGTCAAGCTAGCACATCTCATCATAACCATATCTAATAAACAGTTCAGGTTCTCAGCATTTGCAGTTCACATTATAGGCAAGGAATTTAGATCATGCTTGGCATCTCAGAGTAGCATCACATCAAGTCATCATGGCACATTAGGATTGTAAGGCATCGAATCATATATATCATCATAGACAACGGATAGCCAGGCAATAATCATTACCAAGTCATCACATCAACACGCAATTTTCCACATCAACTCAGTGCAATAACACCATCAACAAGTTCAGAAAGGGTTAGCAATTCGAATGGAGGGCGCTCCCACATGTAAGTCATATCGTACTCAATAATCGCAATCCTTGAAGCGAGCTTGTTCCGTCGACATTGTCGATCCTGAGGCCCATGAGTTATGGGCCCACGCTTCCACTGCGCTGCTCTATCGCTATTCGACTTCCCGTTCCCTTTTTCCATGTGGTCGCTCGTCTAATGTAATGTGTAGGAGTCTATGTTAGCGGAGATAGGGGGAGTGATAAGAGCGGACAACCCAACGTTTCTCTCGGAGACCAAATGGACCAAAGCTAAAGATGACACGACTTCGACCCGAGAATAGTAACGATGCCCTTATAAAAGTCTATTAGGTTACAACGGTGACGAACAAAATGAATTCATCATGGAGCATATCAGTCACATTAATCCACACTAACATGTACCTATCTCAAGGGACAACGACATACATGTTCATTCCAAAGACACGATCGAGTCCTACGCTGATGCACGGAAAACAATCTAGAAGTATACGATTCGATGGAAGCAGATATACCTAGCAACTTCAAGCAAGCTATGCGGAACTAACAATGATCACGTATGATTCGAAGTCATGCGGGATTTAATTGAAGATAACGAGCATCATATATATGATCAATGTAAGAGTATGATATACACATCAACAATTGAGTCCAAATAGATCATGGAAAACTATTTTATAACAATCAGATGAAACGTCACACTAGAGCACATAAGAGCAGCATAGTAATTATCACATCCGGCAACAATGATCACATAGTAGGTTAAGAATGACATATAATCATACGACAAGATACATTTAGAAACATAGGTCCTACATGATGCTAGCGATACATGATGTGATACAAGCATAGTCAAGAGTCATTAAGAGGAGTTCAACATAATATTCACGAAACATGAGGCATCATCAAAAGTAACAAGAAAGACATCATGGGTGCTAGATTATAATCATGCTAATAACGAAGCATCATAGAGTACATATATGGTACAATAGTTATCACATAATGGAACAAGTACAACACGTGATCGTTTAGCGGGTCATATTGGAAATCATAAGTCTTACAGGATACTAATAGCACACATCGAACATGAGTACAATTAAAGTAATTCAACTAGGTTCATTCCGATATTCATGCGTCATGTATATGCAAAATCAGGATATAGAGTGGTGTGTGATCAAGCGAGGTGTCATACGTTCATGCAAGCACGAGAGAATATCATAGAGTAATAGGGAAATAGCACCAAGCGACAACATGTAAGCATGCTAGGATCAATCCTCACGGAAAGCAAGTTGATCGTCGAATTTAACATCAGTCTAATCGGATAAGTACAACATTTACGAGGATAGAAAGAAGGAGAGCCACACTATCAAAGACCTAGTTCAAGAGAGGATCGACAATAATGTAGGCAAGGTATAAATTCACACAAGTCACAACCAAGGGTCCTGCATGATACTAATTGCTCAGGATGACATATGACACACACATGTATTTAGTTGATTAACATGACAATATGCAAGAATTCAATCAATACTATTCCAACGATAAAGTAACATGAGAGGAATATAACGATGTATAAAGCAAGTCTAAGTAACGGGGCAACATGACTAGGAGACAGGGACATGAGTTCGAATCAGCACATACTAGGATGAAACATGCATTCACCAAGACTCAATTATGCCACATATTCTCCATTCAATACAAGGAACACACAACACTATCATATGCAAAATAATCCACAATAGTTAATCAGACAAATACAAAATAGATGGGCGTGCTATAGGTTCTTGTCACGAGAGGAATGATAGGCATCAAGGCGTCATCGGCGAGCATGCTAAGGAGAATATCTTACGAGCATTCATACAAAGAAGAATTGGTCACACTATCATGGACCTAATCCAAGAGAATCAACAATCATATAGACTCATCTCATGTAGTCCATGCTCTCACTCAATCATCAGCAAGATCAATACGATAGGTCAAGTAGACATGCTATAACGACAACTAACCATAATAGAACACGAGACCTAAGCAATGGGACAAGCACGGGTATAGAATGTCATACAACTACGAATTCACATTAAAGGTCATCATCACAACATGTACTGGAAATTACGTAGCATATAAAGCATGTTGACATCAAATTATAAAATGTATCCATCAAGTAAGGGACTCACTCCATCATGCTACTAGAACTGAACGATCACACTATCATGAACCTATCCACGGGGAGGACATCAATTATACAACTTCCTAGCATATGACATATACATTCGTGCCCTAGTATGACAATGCAATATACTAAGTAGATCATGTCGGGATGATAGGGCGTAACTTATGTAACTCGGACTCACACAATGGTCATTATGAACATCAAAGCACATAAGCACAGTTTCACACTAGGGATCAATCTGTAGGTCAAGGAGTAGTACCACATAGTATCACACAATGATGGACGGAGCAACCAAGATAACCCGATAGAGATCCATAAGGGCAACCATTGACTCTCCCTAACTGACTCATCCCCCATCTTTCCCGTGAGACTCGGATACGACTTTTCATGGCAAGAAGACACCGGTTGAGCGTCATAAGAATAAAAAAAGACACCCTCAGAAACACCTTACTTTACTCAAAGGTACATCAAGAACCACCTTCCAATACTCACTCAGACAACCTTCACATCCATACATGATTTCCGACACAATGTCTCTACCAACCCAATTCCCCGTGGGAGACACTGACATCCGGGAGAAAGACTCGATATAACCGTCAAGGGGTCAATATAGTGGAGGGGCTGTTTCACACAAGCTGGCTTAACCATAGGGAAATAAGGGTACTCCCACTATCTCGTTCACAGATCATTCAATATTCATCAAATAGTTAGGACACACAACTCAATCTTTAGCATATCAAGCACTCAACATAGAATCAGTCAATGCCAATTATAACGACCTCCTTGGAGTCTTCCCGACCCATCTGTAAAGAACAAGATAGTAGTTCGCCTACCCATTCCCGACTACATCCAATAGGGATGGTCTAGCGCCTTTTCTACCCTCTCGATCCCTTATTAGTTGGTTCTCCTCTTTTATCATAAGCCAAGTTCATATTTATCCAATTGAGTTAGGCATATTAAGTTCATTTTGCCCCTTTAAAACGCTTTCAACTCTTTCGAAATCCATGGGCGGTTTTCCAAAACATACACTCGACCCTTGCGTACCCGAATCGCACAAACTGGCTCTGATACCAACTTTGTAACGGCCCGGATATAAGTATCCGAGATACGTTTCGAAGGTCGGATACCTTCGTTTGGATGTTGCAATTCAGGTACGGGTCGAGGTTTCAAACCTCTAATCAATCGAAGTGTCAGAAATTCAATTTAAAAGTAAGTAAAGCGGAAGTACGGTTTAGATACAAAAGCCACGGCAGAGCCGGGTCAAAACCAAAACATATATTCTAAAGTCGTATAGCCAAATTAGCGGGGTTAGACAGATTTTTTGCAATCACCCGGGGATTTTCCCACGCCATAGAGACAGGGAGCAATCATACCTAAAAACAAGTGGTGCGAGCGGGATCAGACCGAGACCCTAACACACCCTGTCCGGCAAGCAAATATACACATACGCTAATATAAGGATGATGCGAATGCGGAAATTAAATCACACTAACATGATCCTAATTTACAATGTGTGGAAAAGAACTGTAAAGGGCCCAAGACAATGCCAAGTGGCATATCCCTCTCCTACCTCTGCACCCCTTCCCGTTAGTGCAGAGACTGACCAGTTCGGTGCTATAGCATAGCAATTTCCTCGTGGTGGTGCACTCACCACGGCATCATCATATCATATCATATCATATCTCATCATCATATCATATCTCATTATCATTTCATATATCATCATCATATCATATATCATGCTCATGCCCGATAGTGCTGGGCTAATCATATCCATATCATATCATCTCATCTCTTGCCCGATGGTGCTGGGCTATCATATCATGCTCATATCGACTCGATAGACTCAGGGCACCCGATGGGGCTGGGCTACCCTATGACCCTAGAAAAGACTCTAGGACTATCACAGATAACGACCGTTCTGTATTCAAACACACAAAGTAACCGAATGCTCATTCATAAGTGAAATCCTAGCATGATACTACATGACATGCTTTAATACTTATGCAACACCTAGTCTGTCATATATTCACAAGCAGGTATTCTCTTTCGAATCTGAGTAAGCCCAAAAGGAACTTACCTGAATAAGCCGAACAGCAAGATAACACAAGTAAGGCCCAAATGCAAGTCCAAATCAAATCCAAAAGCAATACACACCTATCATCAAGCCATTTCCATAAGCTACCGGACCAACATTCATACACACGAACCCAAGTTTTCAACATCCTCAAAACCAACCGATAGTAAAACCGTTTTCCAAAACCTTTCCGATACGATCAAATCGACCAAAATCATTTTCCAATCAAACCCATTGATAAAATCATACCAACCTTATTTTCCAACTCTTAAATCCAAAATTACGTAGACTCATATCCTAAATAATTCCTCAATCATACTTGGCCAAATTCCGACATTAAACATTTAATTCCTTAAAATAAATTTCTAAAATCATAGTGGAGAATTAGTCCTGGCATTTCTCACTTATTTAAAGACATCATCTTAAAATCACTTAATAAAGCATTTATTAATCATACTTCTCAAATAATATCACTTTACAAATTCCATTTTTAACAACCCACATTTATAAGTCTATAAATAAATCACTTTATAAAACATCATTTAGTAACACATATCAAATAATATAACTTTTAAAACCCTTTACAAATATATAATAATATTTTAAGAAAATAAATATACATATCCGAAATCGGAATTAATCATAAAATATGACATACATATATGTAACATAGTATAACTCATAACATATATATATATATAACACATTAAACACAACCCAAAAGCCCAAACCTAAAAGAAAAGAAAAGGAACCCACCCAGCAGCTCTAGCCCAAACCAAAATCAGCCCATACCCGAAGAAAGAAGAGGCCCAAGTCAATACCAGAAAAAAGAGAGATTCGGCCCAGCAAAACCAAAGAGAAGAAGGAGGATCCGGGTCCAGTCCTTAAGCCCAAATGAAACAAGCCCCAACCCGGATAGGAAAAAAGAATAAAAAAAGGAAAGAAAGATCCGGTTTGTCAAATGATATAACCCGTTTCCCCCTAACTCGGATCCGGCCCAAATTTGAAAGTTAGGCCCATGCCCGCCCAGATGGAAGGAAGAGCTTGTCTTCCCCAAGCTCGGAACAGAGCTTTTTGACGACGACATGAACCGGAGAAGAAGAGGGTAAGCTCGGCCTGCCGGCGGCCGTCCTCAACCCAACCACCCTCAAACTGACCGGAATCCCACCTCGACAACATTACACCCGGAGATAGAGAAGCGAAAGCAAGGAGAAGGAGGAGGAATCTCACCGAGGGCTCGAAGTCTTTGCCGAGAACGCTCGCCGGTGGCTTTTTCGGCATCTACCGGTTTTCGACGACGAGTTAGAAGTCTCCTGGGTGCTCATGCGTGCTCGGGTCGCAACTGCTGCTCGGTACCGGGGAAGCTCGGATGAAGGCGCTTGCTCTCGCCGCTGGAGAACAGGGGAGATCCTCGGCGGCAGGGAGGAGGAGCTGCCGAGGGCCCACTAGAGGATGCTGAACGGAGGTGGTGGCTCAGAGGTGGAAGGCGAGGTGATGATGGTGGTGATGGTGTTGGTGTGGTGGCTCGGTGGTGTAGATTGTTGGCAAGACAAAGGTGGTGATGGAAAAAGGAAGGACCTTTGGCTGAGCTCCCGGGCAACAAAAGAGAAATGAAGGATAAGGTTTGGAGAGAGAGGAGAATGGGTTTATTGGAATTCAGAATAGAGGAGAGAAGGGGGTGGTGTTGGATTGTGTGAAAGAGGTATGGGGGTGAGTCTTCAGTTACATTTTGTGGGTGTGTGAGTTGTATATGGAAAGAAGACAAAATGGGAGGGAGGGACCATCTCTGAAATTGGCGTGGGAGCAGCGAGAGAGAGAGAGAGAGAGAGAGAGAGAGAAAGAGAGAGAAAATAAAATAGAAATTAAAAGAGGTCCCCACAATACCAATTCATATTGGCGGAAAAGACTCAAAACCCGCTCCCCTGATCGAATCCTGACTAAATCAAATTTAATCAAATTTCAATTCAATTTCAAGATGAACGGAATTAAAACAATTTCAATGAAAAATCGGAGCCTAAATTAATTTTTATTAATACCCGAACTCGAAGGCGAAAATCAAATCCCGTTAAAATCCAAAATTTAAATGATGCCGGAAGGATTTTAAAATTGAACTCGTGCTCGAGGACGACTTTTTTTTCTCCGCTTTTACAAATTGCAATGAATAATAACATATTTAAATAATAAAATATAATATATATATAAATTATATTCGTCCTTTACATTTCGGTGGGTCATATATGACGTGGGGGCACATGTCCAAGCGTATCTCATGCGTTAATCAAGCCGATCACACAAGACCTATGAGGTATCCTAAAACCAATTAGTATTAGGTGGATTAGCCCACTGGCTTATATTCAAGACTTGAATTCCTTGTATTATCAATGTGGGATGTTTATTTTCACATCTTCCACAAAAAGCGTGAATAATACAAGTCTAGTATATAAGTCGATGAACCACTCATCCTATTACCAATTAATTTTAGGATGGAACCTCATAACATCTAGAACATGTGCAGTCGTGCACTACCACTGATCACAAGTCATAATGAATTTCAGTATGATATCAGAGCGGCTGGCCAAACGGTCCAAGTATCTAGTGCAAGCGTCAGCTAATTGGACAATCATAACTGCGTTTGTGAGAGTGTGTTGAGATATGAAGACACTACATCGAAAGTGTGAACTATATTATTCTATGATACATAAGTCGGTATATCGAACCTCGAGGAGGTAGTGCTATTAAAAAATTATTAGGCGGAAAATAAATACAAAAAAAAACAATTATTTAAAGTTAGAAACCCTCAAACTAGTAACATGTAATGCATGATGAAAATCATCGTCTCCCTTTAAATTGGGGAGGATTTTCAATAAGTATGCTTCTTATATTAATAAAGATACCTAAGACTTCACGAGTACAATATTTACAAATAAGATACCAAACTAAACATACCCCAATACCGACGAAAACGAAGCTTACGAGTACACACGAGAGGACCTTGTTCTTTCTTCAATGCACACACACTCCTCTAGATAAACTCTAATATATTCTCTAAGGAATAACAGAAAAGAAAACACTTGAGAAAACTCTTAAGACATACTTTCTTAAATAAAATAATAATGCATATTATTTTTTTTAGCAAAGACTTTCTTGCTATTCAAGCAATATCTTCTCCTTCCATAAGCACAAAGAAAACATTCGATATCTATATAATTTGAAGATACACTTTTCTTTTCTTGTGTCGTTGTACTAGACAAATTCATTGAACCATGTAGCAAGTAGGCTGGTACGCAATCCCTTGCACCCCTATTTTGTTTGCCCCTCTGTCTTCTTTGGTGAACTACACGTCTAGTTTGGTATTTGATATCTACTACATATCTTGTTGATCCTATTTTACCTATATATATATGTTATATTCGTCAATAGCTTCAGTATGATATATCATAGCATAAATCTAGTACTTAAGTGAAAAGCTTTAACATTTGAAAATTGAGCACAGATTCATCACTTCAAATGCTTTTGATGCTTTTATATATCTTTTACTTGATAATTTGATACTATAATTTAGCTTAAGAGTTTTAAAACAAATTGCTATTTTTCAACTAATTAAACCGTTTTCATTTTGAATTTAAACGTTATCGTTTTTTTAAGCAATGTTTTAACAATTAGGAAGAAAACAATTGTCTATCCGAGTGTCTCCTTCCTAGAGTGTTCTTTTGGATGAGAATTCGAAGTTCTGCATCAATCTCCAAACTTCCGTTGACAGGGAACATTATCGTTTTGAACTTAAATGTTATCATTTTGATTTGTTAAAATAAATAAAAAATCTTCCAAAAAGCAGTCAATTGAACAATTTAAATTTACCCATTTCAATAAAGTTCTGACTTCACTACTCAATCAACCCATCCATTTAAATGGGAGGTGCTACACCATCTATAAACAAATTCCGAAAGCTCAAAGAGATTAAAAAAGAACTGAACCTTCACACTCTACCCTTTAAAGGATCACGTACCTTTTACATAGAGAAAAAAATAAGAATGCTATAAATAATGCCTATGAGGTACCATATCGGGTTCTGGCTCACTAGGATATCTTAGCACAACAACAAGACATGTATGTTCTTCATCACCCTTTTACTTCTTTTGACCACAGTCTCATTACTTTAAACATTGGGCATAATGAATACAAAAAAGATCCCCATTTCGATTTGAAATGACCTGGACTACAAACCTTGATTACAAAAATATAGTTAAAAAAGTATGGAAAAATAAGTTAACATGATCATTTGCATACAAATTAATGAAAAAGCAAAACATTTTAAAAAAGAATAAAAAAAAATGGTGTAAAAAACACTCAAATAATATCCTAAGACAACTTGTGAAATTAGAAAATGATATACATAATCTCCAAATAGCTCAACCATGGGGAACTTTAAAAATTCAAGATAAAATTAAACTTACCAAGCTAGAAAAGAAAAGGAATCAAATGTTAGCCTTTATCCATAAATTTTGGAAACAAAGGGAAAAATAAAACATTTACAACTTGTAAATAGGAATACCAAGTATTATCAAACCATAGCAAAAATCAAAATTTTCAAAAACAGAATAACTACTTTCCAAACAAAAGGAGGATCCATCCTAGATAATAAAGAGGAAGTCATGAATGAGATAACCAACGAAAAGGTTGAAAGATTTCAGCTCCGAAACAAACCTTCAACTGATCCGCGACAACTGCAACACATTGATACAAAAATAAAAAATGAAGAAAATGTGCGCATTATTAGACTCCCCACAAACAAGGAAATAAAAGACACAATAATTAGCATGGTAGAGGAAATCCAGGCCCTGGTGGATATCCCCTAGAATTCTATGTCAAGTTCTAGCATAATGTTGGCCCTTTAGTATGCAAATCAATCAAAACTTTCTTCTATTATGGGAAAATGCTCACAAATATAAATCAAACCTTCATCGCATTAATTCCAAAAATTGATAACCCAATAAATATAAACCATTATAGACTTGCTAGCTTGTGTAACACAATTTATAAAGCAATAGCCAAAATACTGGCAAACAGACTAAAACCCATACTCCTTAGAATCATCAACCTATTTCAAGGCGTCGTTGTTGAAGGAATGTCTATTCAAGGCAACACACTTATAGCCCATGAATTATTTCACAACTTTCATAAAAAAAAAAGGCAAAAAAAATGGATGGCTCTAAATTCATATATGGAGAAAGTTTATGACAAAATCGATTGGAACTTCATTGAAGTACTATTAACAAAGCTAGGCTTCCACACAACTTGGATTAATTGAGTTATGAAGTGTATCACAGCCCCCACCTTCTCTGTACTTGTTAACAATACCCCTAACAAAATTTCAGACCTAATCATAGAATTAGACAGGGGGATCCCTTGACACCCAACATTTTTGTCATAGTTATGGAATATCTTGCCAGAGACCTGCATCAAGAAGCAATACTTGATGATCCTTTCACTGTAATCAAGCTTACCCCACAGGGAAGCCCCATTCCCTTCTTTACTTTTGCGGATGATACACTCATTTTTGCAAAAGCTTCAAACAAAATCTCCACACAATCCAAAATATGTTAAATAACTTTTTCAATATCTCATGACTAACCATTAACTACTATAAAAGCTCTTTACAAGTCTAAAAAAATATCAGCCCACAAGTGGCAAGAGCACTGGCACAACAAATGAATATTCCTGTCTCTAAAACATTGAAAAATACCTTGGCGTACTTATAATCAACGACAGAGTAAAAAAAACTATGTTTTTGATGACGTAGTTCAAAATTTATAAAAAAAAAATAGTAAAAAATGGAAAGCTTCTGCTCTATCCCAAGTTGGACAGACGATGCTCATCCGAGTAAATCTCAGCTCAAAAAGGAACTATCTTATGCAGAGTTTCCCGCTCCCAAAAGGAATTCTACAAAAGATTGAAAAAGTAAAAAAAAAAAGATTTTTTTTTGAATAAACTCCACTCCCAGCGATATATACCTTTAGTTAGTTGGGATACATTGTGCACCCCTAAAGAATTTAGAGGTCTTGGCTTTTGAAAAGCTGATGACATGAACATTAGTTTACAAATGAAATTGCTCTGAAAGATCTTTTTGGAGAAAGACAATTTATGGGTAAAGATAATTAAGGAAAAATATTTACATTCTAAAACAATCACGAATAGATCATCCTATAATACCTCCTGGCAGTTTGGCTACCTACTTAGTTTTTGGGACAAATTCAAGCAAGGACTTCATTGGATTATAGGTAACGGAGAATCTATTCATATTTGGACAAATTTATGGATAAATAACATCCCTCTCGAAACCTTCAGAGGTCATCATGATCCAAATCTTAAAGTGGCATACCTACAAATGATGGAACGAGAATATATTACTTCAGCTTCCCCCCATCTCCCCCCAGATAGCACAAATCATACAAATAATTCAAATCCCAAAATCGGATATGTCGGACAATTTGATTTGGAAGTTAATCCTAATGGAACTTTTACCACAAAATCATCCTATAAACTTATTAATAATATTACTGCCAGAACTAATGAATACAAGTGGATTTGGAAGCTCCAGTTACCACCTAGGACCCTAAACTTGATCTGAAAGCTTGTAGTAGATGCACTTCTAATCAAAGAAAGGCTAAATAGATACTTTAATAGAGTGTCTTCTCAATGATGCCTTTTCAATACTGAAGAGAAAGATGCTTAACATTTGTTTATGAATTGTCCTATTGCACACTATGCGTAAATAATTAACAACTTTTTTTTATCAACATAAGACCAACTAGTTTGATCTTGAATGACCTCACGTCAATCAGAAACGAAAACCTACATTTTGACGACATTTGCTTCATATGGCAAACTATATGGGACCTCAAAAACAACATTATCTTCAATAAAAAGAAAATTGAGCATATATATGTGATTGCACAACAAGTAATCAACAATATTGCAAACTGGAACAAGGCACAAACAAAGGAAAACTGCACAAAGCCTATACAACGAAAACTAACAAGGTGGCAAAAGCCACCAAGGGGTTTCTACAATATAAATGTAGACGCCTCTGTTAAGCTTTTGAGAGAATGTCGTATAAGTGGCATTATCTTGGACAGTGCTGGTCAAGTTATTGATATGTTTTAATATAGGATCCATCAAGAATCCGTGCTTCAAACTAAAGCTCAAGCATTTTGCGCTGGCTTACAGAAAGGCCTAGACAGTGGTCTTCAAAATGTCATTATTGAAGGAGATATCCTCGAAGTCACCAACGCCATCATCAATAGCACCAACCTTAGGAAATCTCAAGAACGATTGAGACGATTTGTCGCTATAAGGATAGTTTCAACAACCTTGTCTTTAAACATTAATCTAGACAATCAAATTGTGTTGTTGATTATATAGCTAGATCTATGGAAATGTATAACCTGATGACAATCCCTTTGAACAGAAAGCTTTGTAACATCATCCGAAACGATGATCAATAATGATCCTTGCTTAGGCAAGGCATCCTATTACTTGCCTACTTTAAAAAAAAAACATCCATTTAAATTTTGTATCATCATTAACCAATCTTATAGTTTCACCATTGCTTGTATGGACATTGAATTTACTCTACTTAAAAGGTTGACCAATATAGTTCCAATGTCTTGACACATTTTTTTTTATATAATTTTGACAAAATAGTGATAATGTAACACATTTTAGAGATGAAAAAATATTTAAAAAAGTTCAATAGATTTGATTTGTACGTAGTCTTCAAATTAAGGAACTCTAATATGTTGTTATTATATAGATATGTATTTTGAGTTGTTATTATATAGATATGTATTTTGATAGTTATTGTGGAAATAAATAAAGTTTGATAGATTTGATTTGTGTAGATGATTATGAAAATGATGTTCCATAAAATATAAAATATATGAATACTTTATTTGCTTAAAACTAATTTTTATGTAAGAACCATAATTTTTTAATAATATATTTTTAATGCCCTATGATTCCCATAATTTTTCCCATTTTTTTAATCCAATTATGAATTAATCCCATTTTTATTATTTTAAAGACTTACTAAAATATATACATTTCATCAAAAAATATAAGAAGTTTGACTTTTCAATGCGTGTTGCTAAAAACTATATAAAATTTTATTTTTGAAAAAAATAAATACCTATTAAAAATAAATATTAAATTTATTTTTAAAAAATTAATATTTTATACAATTTTTAGCTCTTTAAAATATGTGCTGAATAGTATAAAATCTTATACTCCCTCCGTCTGGAAATAAACGATGTTTGACTTTTTTGCACGTAGTTTTAGGAGCTAAAAACTATATAAAATCTTATTTATTTTAATTATTTTTTTCATATTTTAATAGTTATTACTAATAACTATTACTAATAACTAATAACTAATAAACTATGAAAAAAATTAATTAAAATAAATAAGATTTTATATAGTTTTTAGCTCCTAAAACTATATGCAAAAAAGTTAAACATCATTTATTTTTGAACGGAGGGAGTATGTTAGATAGGAGGGAGTAATAATGAATAAATAATATTTTATTTAAAAGGTTTTGTTAAATGGGTCATCGTTGTAGTTAAACATAATTGAAAATTTGAATGAAAAAAACTAATTTGATAAACTCCCTGTAATAAAGTTGGTTATCATATGTGAATAAAAAACTCTTATATTTAAGAGTTTATTAGTATAATACCCGCGCCATGATATATTTCTTTTAAAATAGATAACAATAATATAACAAATTATTATTATAAATTTAAATATGTGATTTCGAATCCAACCCTTCCCTTAATAATATTAACAATGTTAGCATAATATAAGAAGGGTAGAGTTTATAAAGTAAAACTTTTACAAAAAAAACATAAAATTAACTCCCTGTAATAAAGTTGGTTATCATATGTGAATAAAAAACTCTTATATTTAAGAGTTTATTAGTATAATACCCGCGCCATGATATATTTCTTTTAAAATAAATAACAATAATATAACAAATTATTATTATAAATTTAAATATGTGATTTCGAATCCAACCCTTCCCTTAATAATATTAACAATGTTAGCATAATATAAGAAGGGTAGAGTTTATAAAGTAAAACTTGTACAAAAAAAACATAAAATTAAGGGGGTTATATTGGCATATATCAGATTATATAGTCATGTGCTTTATAGAGTTGGGCTGAATGTTTGCATTATTATTAGATTGGAGCGAGTGGTCAGATGTGTAGCAATCCTTCCCTATTCAAAAGGACCTATACATTTTCCAAATCATTTATTGCTTCACTGCCAACAAGATAGTCAACCATGGTAACCACTGCAGGGACAGTGGAGATCTTGAAGGACTTGTTCATTCATAATGCTTTGTTTGTTAAGAATTTCAAGTGCAATATGCTATCGGTTGGGAAATTGATCAAAGATTTGGGTTGCTTGGTTGTTTTTGCATCGATTGGGTGTTATTTGCAGGGGATTTCTATAAGAACCCCAATGAAGATTGGTGAAGGTATGAGGGAATTATTTTTGCTGCGTCAAAGTTCGGTTTTGAAGACGAAGCAAGCTGGTGTGGATTCAAATCTAGTCTATAATAATGCGGTTTTGGCTGTGAAACCCGATGTGTGGCGTAGGAGACTAGGTCATTTGGCAAAGATCCTTGTGAGGTCTATGCCAAGGCAAAACATGCTAGTATTCCCCGTGAGACTGTTGAATGATAAATTTCGTTCGTCCTCACTATAGTCGATGATTTTTCCCGGACAACCTGGGTCCAATTGTTGGTCACCAAGAGCTCAGCTTTTCAAGTGATCAAAAAGTTTCTTGCCATGTCAAAAGACAATTCGACAAGAAGGTACGAGTAATTAGGAGAGATAATGCTCTTGAGCCCGGTTCTAGTAAGGAAGTCTCAACTTATCTAAATGATTTGGGAATATTGCATCAAACCTCTTGTGTTGCTACGCCACAACAGAACGGTGTCATGGAGCGGAAGCACATGCATCTTCTTAAAGTTACAAGAGCACTGATGTTTGATTCCGAGATGCCTCTACAATATTCGAGTGAGAGTGTGCTTACAAATGCTTATCTTATTAATCGATTTCCTAGTAAATTGTTGGGTATGATAATCCCGTATGAGAGACTCCATGGGAAAGCGCCAAGCTATGAGCACCTACGATGCTTTGGGAGTCTGTGTTTGTAACAGCCCGGATATAAATATCTGGGTTACGTTTCGAAGGTTGGATACCTTCGTTCGGATGTTGCAATTCAGGTACGGGTCGAGGTTTGAAACCTCTAAAGATCAGTATTTAAAGCGTGGATTTCGAACCCCAAACAATCGAAGTCGCGGAAATTCGTTTGAACGAAAATGCGAAAGCGGAATTAAAGTACAACTTGCCACAGCGAAGCCAGGTCAAAACCAAAACTTAGTGGGTGATTGCCATTTTATCAAGTTAGAATATTAGCCGGATTCTTCGGTTCGCCAAGAAATTCCCCGTCACAGAAGCAAGGAGCAAACAAGAGCGGTACCTAACACTATCCATGAAGTCAGGCCCGGTAATCGCCTGCGGGTCCTCTGACCACGCTGAGGCCACATAACATGCCTATACCTAAATAAAGGATGACTAATGCAGTGTAAGATTAAAATCACATAAGCATGCTTGACAGTTATAATATGCGGAAAAACTGTAAAGGGCCCAAGACAATGCCAAGTGGCATATCCCTCTCCTACCTCTGCACCCCTTCCCGTTAGTGTAGAGACTGGCCAGTTCGGTATTATAGCATAGCAATTTCCTCATAATGGTACACAAAGCATGTCATCATCATATCATATCATATCGATCATATCATCTCATCGCTTTTCCGATGGTGCTGGGCTATCATATCATGCTCATATCGACTCGATAGACTCAGGGCAACCCAATGGGGCTGAGCTACCCTATGACCCTAACAAAGACTCTAGGACTATCACAGATAACGACCGTTCTGTATTCAAACACACATGGTAACCACATGCTCAGTTCAATGCAATCCTAGCATGATACTACATGACATGCTTTAATATGCAACAACTACACATCATATGACACATCGGGCATGAGGTCCAGGTTATTGAGTAAGTCCCGTAGGATACTTACCTGAAAATGCAGAACAACAAGATGACACAAGCAAGGGCCCAAATGCAAGTCCAAAGTAATCCAACAGCATTACACACCTATCATCAAGCCATCGCCATAAGCTACCGGACCGATATTCACACATACGAAACCCAAGTTCTCACATCCTCGAAACCAATCGATAGTAAAAACCGTTTTCCAAAACCTTTCCGATACGATCAACATCAACTAAAATCATTTACTTCCAATCAAACCCATTGATAAAGTCATACCAACCATATTTCCAAATTTCCTTCTCAAAACCAACATCGTCAAACCAAGACAAAGAATCCCGACATTAAACATTTAAATCCTTAAAGTCAATTTCTCAAAATCATGTTATAGAAATAACTCCGGCATTTTATTTCAAAACTTGACTTTAATATTTCAAGTAATTTAAGACATTTGATAATCATTTCCAAAATAAATCCATCTTTATCAACCCCATTTACAAAACATTAACTCTTCAATCCACTTGCAAATGTATACTACTTAAAATAATTCCGGCATTAAAATCCTCATCTTAAAATCACCTTATAAATAATTATATAATAACACTTCTCAAATATTACTTTAAAATCCATTTTTAAACAACATCTAATAACACATTCCAACTAATATTTATATATAATAAATTACCAAAATCAATCCATTTTAATAACCCACATTTGTAAAAAAACAACACTAAATTACTTTATCATTTCTAAAACATTTATTAAAACACCACATAATATCATAATATATATATATAACAAATAATACCATTTTTAATCACTTTTATAATATCTACTAACAAAATAAAATACTAATATCACATAAGGCATAACATATATATATATATATATAACCCAATACCAATGAATATTACGTTTAAAATCATTCTATAATATAAAACACATTCTGAAATTCTATTTTCATAAAATCAGATTCATCAAGATAATAACATTAGTAATAATAAAATAAATAAATAAATAAAAGCCATTATATAATATAACACATATAAACATATATATTATCAACATATAAAAAGTTTAAACCCTTACCCATAATCCAAAAGGAAGCAACAACCCAAATCCCCAGCTCAGCAGATCTTCTATACCAAGAGCCAGGCCCGGCCCATCCCCAATGTTCATCCCCTCACCCAGCATAAGAAAGAAAAAAGGGGGCCCCACCTGTGACATGGCGGAGAAGGTGGCAAGGGGCCCACCCTCTTCTTCTTCTTCCCCTGCCGAATTGAAAGAAGTTGCAGAGACTCCTCTGCGCTCGGAGAGCTGAAGGAGGAAGAGGGGGGAGGGTCGGCGGCGACCCGGTCCCCGACTCCGACAGGGTTACCCAACCCCGACACGCACTCAAGGATAGAAGAGGAATGGAAGAGGGATCACCGAGGGGATTTGGAATCGTCGAGCTTTGACTCGACTCGTCGGAGATTCTTCGAGCTCGTCGGAGGCTCGGGGAAGCTTGTCAGGCCCTGGATCAAGGAGATAGGTGATAAAGGTGGAGCTTTTCGTAGCTTGGAGTCGAAAGGAAGGGGAAACGGAGCCTTACCGTGGTCAGACGAAAAACAGGGGAGAGAGGGGGCTGTGCTCGGCCTTCAGGGACCTCCGGCAGCGGTTGCTGCTGCTGGTGGCTCCACGGCGTCCATGGTTCATGGTGGAGGGTGCTCTCCTGGTGTCTCGGGGTAGAAGAAGGGAGAACGAAATGTGAAGTTGGGCTGTTGGCCCTCGGCAGAACAGGGGCGAGAGAAGCTCTGTGGCTACGATGGGGATCAGTAAATCAGAAGGGTAAGAACTCAGGAGTAGGAAGAAGAGAAGGGCAATTTTGGGGATCAGTAAATCAGATGCTAAGAAAACTCAAGAGATGGTGGTGGTCTATTTGAAAGGAAATAGAGGAGAAGTTAATGAGAGAGGGTGAGGGTTATGGTGCAACTGAAATGCAAATGATAACGGCGGGTCTTCTATTGCATTTGTGGGTGTGTGAGATGTATATGGGAAGAAGACAAAAAGGTTGAGGGAGGGGACCAGCTCCCATTGACAGAAATCCGAGAGAGAGAGAGAGAGAGAAGAAAAAATGATAGAAAAAAAAAGGAAAAAAAATGAATATATATGTGGTCCCAATATAAAATGCAAGGAGAATATACCCGACATTCAAATTCGAAACCCGCTAATCCCGACTCTATCAAATCCCGACGAAATCAACTTTAAATTGAACTTTCAATTAAATTTTCAAATAATAATAACGAAATTAATTTATCAAGACTCGCAACTCGAAAGCAGAATCAAATTCCGTCAAAAGAATCAAAATTCTAAAATGATGCCGGACGGATTTTAAAATCGAAACTTGGTGCTCGAGGACGGGTTTTTATTCCACATTTACAAATTCAATAAAATAATAATATATTTAATTAAAATAATAATAATATAATAATATAATATATAAAATATATTCCGTCTTTACATTTATCCACCTCTACAAACAAGTCTCGTCCCCGAGACTAAAATCATTTTAAAGCAATGGGAAGAAGTTTGAAATCGGTGAGTCCGAGGACCATGTCCAAGGATCTTGTAATCATCTCGGTTGCGTCTTCCGGGATTCTCACAACATCCTAGTCACGGTCGTGACATCTCCAATTGGTCTTGACAAGTGTGTAGTAATCACCCTTATCACATCCTTGCTTTGACTTTTCGGAAGTACCACAACTGTAAAAATATTATAGCGTCCCGACTAGGTCTTAGCAAGCAATCTATAAGTGCCCCTATAAAATGCTTGTATCCACTTCGTGAGATGTCATAATGTAAATCCAGTTCGTAACACCTCAAAGTGTTTTGTAAATGGAAAGATTGTCGTCTAAATCATTGAAATTCTCAACTTCTTTAAAGCCCCAACTTAGTGCTTTTCAAAACCGCTCAAAATCTTCAATCTGATGTTTAATCAAGCAGCTTTACACCAAAACAAGTCAAATCCTTTCAAATCAAGATTTCGTCAAAATCTCCCGAAAACCCATTCAGTTTCCCGCATATCAATCAATCAACTTCAAAGGGTACGAGGTGGAATCATCCACCTCTAAGGGCTAATCCCATATTCTCTTCCTAGTTTCCAAAATCGAATCAATCTATCAGTCTCAATTCAAGCAAGATGCATAAGCCATAAGAAATGCATAACTGTATAACCAACCAATCTCCAACCAATACATCATACGACAAGTCTCAACATATACCAACGTAGTGCCACAAGGTCACATCAATATCTACATATCATACTAAAGGTCATAATATGCATCTCAATAATATGCCAAAATCATAACACACGGCCCGATATCACACCAAAAGTCATAAAAGATATATCACTATCGTATATCACCACCGCAATCATAGTAGGGTCAGTCAAAACAAGGGATCTCATTTAAAGCATAAATTCACATAGTCATCCTATCCAATTTCTATCAAGCATTATCATAACATATTTATCACGTCAATCATGAGTACTTGCAAGGTTAGCCACAGTGAAAATTCATCATAAGTCAACGAAACAAAACTACTTATCAACACATCAATACAAACAAAGTCATGCTATTAAGATTAAATCAAAAGGGGAGATCAAGCAGTATATCAACATCCAAATGTCAATATGCTCTCCAGACATCATCTTAACTCATCACAATACCATATAACGATCATTAGCAGTCATGCACCATCATCTCATATATACACGTTATATTCATGCTCCAAGTCATATTCATCATCTAGCATACCTATAATCATGCTTGCCAACCATTGAATACGACATCATGTTTACTGCCACATAATATAACATCATGCTCTCACACAATAACTACATCATTATCTCACATATTATATCACAACACATCCTAACATGCTTCTAGAACAACAGTGTAGGATAGCAATGTATCAATATATCATGGTCACAGTTGTCACTACCAATTAGATTTCAGTATTGCATATCAACAGGTAATATCATGCCATATCAGGTTTATCATGGTCGCTATCTAACATCATGCCAGTTCATAATCAAGAAAGTTTTGCACGTTATACCATTTACAATAAAACGCAAACCCCGCCTGCTCGTCTCCAACTCTCAAACCAAGACCAATCTTCATCTAGACTCACCAACTCGGATAACCTCCCATAGAGGAAGTCTTAATTCATTTCGACATTTTAATCTCACACCTCTTCCCACCAAGCACTCTCACTAACAATCCACCTTTAAGAATCCAACCCCTATCTCTGTTTTCACACCCTGAGCACCCCTGCATACTATGTTCTCAATACTCACAAGAGCCATTCCCTACACTGCCAATATTACTTAAGACATCACAAGCATAGAACCCTTCTAACCACACCTCTTCTATAAAAATACCCCGATCACCACCTAGCCGACCTATTCTAGCCATACCCCCACCTAAGATTCATCTAGAAGCTCATCGGAAACCTCTAAGCATCGCCTCTTATAGCTCTCAAAACTCACTCGTTCCTACTTAAGCCAAACCCCTCTCCTGTGACTTACCTCATACCACTATCGATCATTCTAACCGCTCAATTTCTCCCGCCCTTCTCCGACCACTCCACAAAAGAATCTCACCCAGACGTTCAAAGAAGAAGCAATCATGGACATTATTACACATAAAGATTACATCATATCAACCAGCATTAACAATAGCATCATTAGCTCATCATCAAGCAGTGCAACTATGTCAACAAGTCTTAATTTACCATCATGCTCAAAATTATTGCAAAACACCATATATGATTATAGTTAATTCAAACTAGCAAGTTTTATCATAACCATATCTAATAAACAGTTCAGGTTCTCAGCATTTGCGGTTCATACTTTTATAGGCAAAGGAATTTAGGTCATGCTTACCAACTCAGAGTAGCATCACGTCAAGTCATCATAGCACATTGGGACTGCAAGGCATCGAATCATATACATCATCATAGACACGGATAATCAGGCAATAATCATTACCAAGTCATCACATCAACACGCAATTTTCAACATCAAGTCAGTGCAATATCACCATCAACAAGTTCAGAAAGGATTAGCAATCCGAATGGAGGACAATCCCACTTGCAAGTCATATCGCGCTCAGTAACCGCAATCCTCGAAGTAAGCTTGTTCCGTCGACATCTTCGATTCTGAGGCCCGTAGGTTATGGGCCCATGCTTCCACTGCGCTGCTCTATCGCTATCTAACTTCTCGTCCCCTCTTCTATGCGGTCGCTCATCCAATGTATCGCGTAGGAGTCCAAGTTAGCGGAGATAGGGGAGTGACAAGGGCGGACAACTGAATTTTCTTTCGGAGACAAACACGGATCAAGGCTAAGGATGACATGACTAGAGACAAGACTCCGACCCGGGAATAGTAACGATGCCCTTAAGGAAGTCTATTAGGTTACAATGGTGACAAACAAGCACGAATTCATCACGAAGCATATCAATGACATTAATCGACACTAACATGTACCTATCTCAAGGAACAACGACATACATATTCATTCCAAATATACAATCGAGTCTTACACTGATGCACGTGCAACAAGCTAGTAGTCTATGATTTCATGGATGCAGATAAGTCTAGCAACCTAGGCAAGTTATGCGGAGCCAATATTGGTCATGTGGGGTCCAAGGTCATGCAAGATTTTACGAGGATGACAAGTATTATGTATATGAACAATGTAAGAGTATGGTATACACATCAACAATTGAGTCCAAATATATCATGGCAAGGTATATCATAACAATCAGAAGAAGCGTCATACGAGAACACATAAGAGCGGCATAGTAATTATCACATCTAGCAACAATGATCATATAATAGGTTAAGAATGGCATTTCATCATACGACGAGGTACATTTAGAGAGCATAGATCCTTCATGATGCTAGAGATACATGATCAGGCATGGCATAGTCAAGAGTGATTAAATGAGTTCAATATGATGTGCATGAAAGCAAGAGGGTCACCACAGAGTAACAAGATAACATCACGTGCGATAGATTATAATCATGATAGGAATGAACCGTCATAGGGCACATAAAACGATACAACCACTATCACATTACAGTACAAGCATGTTCACGTAATAGGTCAAGTAAGACAGGTCACCATTTCGTGAGTCGTATTGGAAATCATAGGCCTTATAGGGTACTAATAACGCATATTGAAAATAAATACAATCAAGGTAATTCGACTAGATTCATTCTAACATTTATGCGTCATGAGTATGCAAAATCATGATATAACGTGGTGTGTGATCATGCGAGGTGTCAAGTCATACGTTCATGCAAGCACGAGAAGATATCATAGAGTAATAGAGGGATACCACCGAGCGAGAACATGTAAGCATGCTAGAATTAACCATCACGGAAAGCAAATCGATCTTCGAATTCAACATCAATTTAATCAAGACGAGTGGAACATTTTAAGATGATAGAAAAGGGAAGAATCACTCTATTAGGGACCTAGCTCGAGAGAGAATCAACAATAATGCAAGCAGGGCATAAATGTGCATAAGTCATAACCAAGGATTCTACATGTTACTAATGGCTCAACCTAACATAGGACACATAAATGCACTTGATTGATTACTCAACATTAAGCGAGACTTCAATTCAATCACATTCCAATAATATAGAAGCATGGGAGGAAATGTAGCGAGGTATAGTGGAAGTCTAAGTAACATGGCAACATGACTAGAATACGGGGACATGAGTTCAAATTAATGTATACTGGGATGAAACATGTATTTATCAAGACTCATTTATACTAACATATTCTCAATTTAGCACAATTAACCCACAACAACATTAATTGCAGAATAATCAGCAATATTTAGTCTGAGGAATACAAATTAGATGGGCATGCTATAGATTCTTGTCACAAAAGGAACGATAAGCATCGAGGCATCATCGGCTACCATGCCAAGGAGAGCGTCTTACGAGGTATTCATACAAGAAAGTGATGATCACACTATCATGTACCTAACTCAGGAGAAAGCAATAGCCATATAGATCCATATCATGTAGCTCATGCTTCTAACCAACCATTGATACGATCAATACAATAGGTCAAGTAGATATGCTATGACAACATATATTCATGATAGAAAGCAAGGCACAATAAGAGATCCGAGCAAGGTAACTAATCATAGGTGTAATGACGTGCGTAGCGGTTCTCTAATGGTCAGTCACAAGGTACATGCCGGAGATCACAAAACCGTATTATGTCCCACAATTTCAGGAGATTTACCATTACAACCGGACAGAGATCTCTAAGGGCAACCATTGACCTTTCCCAACTGACTTATCGCCCCTCTTTCCCGTGGGACTCTGGTACGACTCTTTGTGGCAAGAAGACACTGGTTGATCATAATAAGAATCGAGATGGACAACCCTAGAAATACCTTACTCTCTAACTCGGAATTACATCAAAAGCCAACTTCCAATACTCTCCCAAACAACCCTCATATTCAACCATGATTCCCGAAACAATGTGTTTACCAACCCGATTTCCCGTGGAGGAGACCGATATTCAAGAGAAAGACACGATAAGACCATCAAGGGGTTAACATAGTGGAAGGGGTTGATCCACACAAGCTGGGCTTAACCATATAAGAATGAGGATACTCTCACTATTCCGTTAGCACAATCATTTCAAATACATTTCATAGTTAGGCACAACAACCAGATATTCAGCATGACAACAATTAACGTGGAATCAGTCATCAACAGTTCGCGTAAACACAACCAAGCTACATAACTCGCCACTCCAACCACCTCGGTGCAATTCCTTGAAGTCTTCCAACCCATCTGTAAAGAATAAGCTAATATTTCGCCTACCCATCCCAACTACATCCAATAGGGATGGTCTAGCGCCTTTTCTACCCACTCGATCCCTTTTAGTTCGATCCATCATATTTAATAAGCCGAGTTCACATTTAGTCCAATTGAGTTAGACATATTAAATTCATTTTGCCCCTTTAAAACATCTTCAAATCCTTTGAAATTCGTGGGCAATTTCCAAAACATACACCCGACCCTTGCGTACCCGAATTGCACAACCTCGCTCTGATACCAACTTTAGACCGGCCCGGATATAAATACCCGGGTTACATTTCGAAGGTTGGATGCCTTCGTTCGGATGTTGCAGTTCAGGTACGGGTCGAGGTTTCAAACCTTTAAAGATCAGTATTTAAAGTGAGGATTTCGAACCCCAAACAATCGAAGTCACGAAAATTCGTTTGAACGAAAATGCGAAAGCGGAATTAAAGTACAACTTGCCACGGCGGAGCCGGGTCAAAACCAAAACATAGTGGGTGATTGCCATTTTATCATGTTAGAATATTAGCCGGATTCTTTGGTTCGCCAAGAGATTCCCCGTCACAGAAGCAAGGAGCAAACAAGAGCGGTACCTAACACTATCCACGAAGTCAGGCCCAGTAATCGCCTGCGGGTCCTCTGACCACGCTGAGGCCACATAACATGCCTATACCTAAATAAAGGATGACTAATGCAGTACAAGATTTAAATCACATAAGCATGCTTGACAGTTATAATATGCGGAAAAACTGTAAAGGGCCCAAGACAATGCCAAGTGGCATATCCCTCTCCTACCTCTGCACCACTTCCCGTTAGTGTAGATACTGGCAAGTTCGGTGTTATAGCATAGCAATTTCCTCATCGTGGTGCACAAACCACGACATCATCATATCATATCATATCATCTCATCGCTCGCCCGATGGTGCTGGGCTATCATATCATGCTCATATCGACTCGATAGACTCAGGTTAACCCGATGGGGCTGGGCTACCCTATGACCCTAGCAAAGACTCTAGGACTATCACAAATAACGACCGTTCTGTATTCAAACACACATAGTAACCACATGCTCTGTTCAATACAATCCTAGCATGATACTACATGGCATGCTTTAATATGCAACACCTACACATCATATGACACATCAGGCAGGAGGTCCAGGTTATTGAGTAAGTCCCGTAGGATACTTACCTGAAAATGCATAACAGCAAGATGACACAAGCAAGGGCCCAAATGCAAGTCCAAAGCAATCCAAAAGCATTACACACCTATCATCAAGCCATCGCCATAATCTACCGGACCGATATTCATACATACGAAACCCAAGTTCTCACATCCTCGAAACCAATCGATAGTAAAAACCGTTTTCCAAAACCTTTCCGATACGATCAACATCAACTAAAATCATTTACTTTCAATCAAGCCCATTGATAAAGTCATACCAACCATATTTCCAAACTTCCTTCTCAAAACCAACATCATCAAACCAAGACAAATAATCCCGACATTAAACATTTAAATCCATAAAGTCAATTTCTCAAAATCATGTTATAGAAATAACTCCGGCATTTTATTTCAAAACTTGACTTTAATATTTCAAGTAATTTAAGACATTTGATAATCATTTCCAAAATAAATCCATCTTTATAAACCTCATTTACAAAACATTAACTCTTCAATCCACTTGCAAATGTATACTACTTAAAATAATTCCGGCATTAAAATCCTCATCTTAAAATCACCTTATAAATCATTATATAATAATAGTTCTCAAATATTACTTTAAAACTCCATTTTTAAACAACATCTAATAACACACTCCAACTAATATTTAAATATAATAAATTACCAAAATCAATCCATTTTAATAACCCACATTTGTAAAACAACAACACTAAATTACTTTATCATTTCTAAAACATTTATTAAAGCACCACATAATATCATAATATATATATATAACAAATAATACAATTTTTAATCTCTTTTATAACATCTACTAACAAAATAAAATACAAACATCATATAAGGCATAACATATATATATATATATATATATATATATATATATATATATATATATATATATATATATATATATATATATATATATATATATATAACCCAATATCAATGAATATTACTTTTAAAACCATTTCACAATATAAAACACTTTCTGATATTCTATTCTCATAAAATCAGATTCATCGAGATAATAACATTAGTAATAATAAAATAAATAAATAAAAGCCATTATATAATATAACACATATAAACATATATATTATCAACATATAACAAGTTTAAACCCTTACCCATAATTCAAAAGGAAGCAACAACCTAAATCCCTAGCCCAGCAGATCTTCTGTACCAAGAGTCGGGCCCGGCCCATCCCCAATGTTCATCCCCTCACCCACCAGAAGAAAGAAAAGAGGGGGCCCCACCTGTGGCATGGCGGAGGAGGTGGCAAGGGGCTCACCGTCTTCTTCTTCTTCCCTTGCTGAATTGAAAGAAGGAGCAGAGACTCCTTTGCGCTCGGAGAGCCGAAGGAGGAAGAGGAGGAAGGGTCGGCGTTGACCCGGTCCCCGACTCCGACAGGGCTACCCAACCCCGACCCGCACGAAAGGATAGAAGAGGAAGGGAAGAGGGCTCACCGAGGGGATTTGGAATCGTCGAGCTTTGACTCGACTCGTCGGAGATTCTTCGAGCTCGTCGGAGGCTCGGGGAAGCTTGTCAGGCCTTGGATCAAGGAGATAGGTGATAAAGGTGGAGCTTTTCGTAGCTTGGAGTCGAAAGGAAGGGGAAACGGAGCCTTACCGGGGTCGGACGGAAAACAGGGGAGAGAGGGGGTTGTGCTCGACCTTTAGAGACCTCCGGCGGCGGTTGCTGCTACTAGTGGATCCGTGGCGTCGAGGGGGGGGGGGTGGTAGAGGGTGCTTTCCTGGTGTCTCGGGGTGGAAGAAGGGAGAACGAAATGGTGAAGCTGTGCTGTTGGCCCTCAGCAGAACAGGGGCGAGAGAAGCTCTGTGGCTACGATGGGGATCCGTAAATCAGAGGGTAAGAACTCAGGAGTAGGAAGAAGAGAAAGGGCAATTTTGGAGATCAGTAAATCAGATGGTAAGAAAACTCAAGAGATGGTGGTGGTCTGTTTGAAGGGAAAGAGAGGAGAAGATAAAGAGAGAGGGTGAGGGTTATGGTGCAACTGAAATGCAGATGATAAAGGCGGGTCTTCTGTTGCATTTGTGGGTGTGTGAGCTGTATATGGGAAGAAGACAAAAAGGTTGAGGGAGGGGACCAGCTCCCATTGACAGAAATCCGAGAGAGGGAGAGAGGGAGATAGAGAGAGAGAAGAAAAAAGGAAAGAAAGAAAAAGGAAAAGAAATGAATATATATGTGGTCCCAATATAAAATGCAAGGAGAATATACCCGACATTCAAATTCGAAACCCGCTAATCCCGACTCTATCAAATCCCGACTAAATCAACTTTAAAATTAACTTTCAATTAAATTTCCAGATAATCATAACGAAATTAATTTACCAAGACTCGCAACTCGAAAGCGGAATCAAATTCCGTCAAAAGAATCAAAATTCTAAAATGATGCCGGAAGGATTTTAAAATCGAAACTTGGTACTCGAGGACGGGTTTTTATTCCACATTTACAAATTGATCAATCTGAGTAATCCCCAGGGAACATACCTGGCTATGTAAGCAACATAATGTCAGAGCTGACATATATCAATCACAATTACATAGTATCACATAGATGTATAACGAAAATATAAGAGTCTATATCTAAGCCACTCAAGCAGTCATAGCATACACATCATTTAATCGAATAAGTAAGCACATTGCATTTTTCATTTCATCATGTTCAACCACTCATCGCATCATAACACCGCATAAGACAACAATAATCTCCATAACTTACTTAGCAAATTTCGCATGCTTATAATATCATATCCTTGTACAACATCTCAACATGTATATAATATCTCGTAAAACATTACTCAGTACGATAACACATTACTCATATGATAAGACCTTACTTCTACATCATGACATTAGTGATACATATATGTTATTAGTCATCCATACATGGTATTAGTCACACATTCATGTTGTTAGTCACACCATCACATCATCATGCTAGTTAGTCAATGAATACATCAAATCCCTAAGTTAGTGTCAAAACCATTTCAAAATCTGAGTTAAATAGTTAGGACTTATGACCTTGAAATACTCATCAAATTCATTTTCCAAAATCCGAGTTTAAGTCACCAAGTCAGTCATTTTAAATCCTCAAAATGTCAAATCTGGCTTTTGAAAACGCTCGTCAAAGTCCCCAAGTTAGCAAGTTAAACCAATGCGGCTAAGGGTGTTTCACCGCGGAGAAAATGGATTTTGTCACGCGTAATAAGCCCAGTGAACACCCCACGAGACTAGGGTGTCGCGGCTGCGAGAGGAGCAAGTCGCCCCAATGATAGCCCTCGCGCTTGTGAAAGGGACATTCGCAGTCGCGAATCTGGGGAGTCCTCAAAGGCTCCCTCTGGGGTGTCACTCATGACTCGCCGTGGTGACAGGGGTCACTCGCCGCGGTGAGATAGAACCCTATGGCCTGTTATGACTCGCGGCCGCGAGTTCTTACTTGGGACGGCAAGTCTGGGCCTGAAGCTATTGATTTGAAATCGGTTTGGCCTCGTTTGTTGTTGTTAGCTTCCCTAGCTCTAACCAAACCCTTTCCCATCATCAATACCCATTCTACTACACAAGAAAAATCAAGAGAATGAGGATCCTCAGTCAAGTTTTCTACTTTTCTTTCGATTTGCTCTAAAATCTTCATCCGGGCTTCGATTGAGCTAGTTCTTACGCGAGGTGCCTAGGATTGTTAGAGAGTGTTAAAGTTGTGACATTTGAGTTAGTAGGACGTTAAAAGAGGGAACAACGAGTCCTTGCCATTCCTAAAACCGAAAATGGTGAGATGTGGTATTCTAGGGCTTCTCCGGGTTGTTAGGCTTCTTCTTCCACTTGGAGGACATCTAGGGGAGGCTTAGGAGGCTGCTGTTGCTGTCCATTGAGGAGAGGAAGAGAAATGGAGCTTTCTTGGCTTGCTTGAGCTCAAGAAGTGGAAAGAAGCTCCTTTTACTTGAAATGGAGGAGGGAGTTGAAGGAGATGATGTTGTGGGGTTGTTATTTTGGTGTTTAGTTGTTAGAAGGAGGAGTTTTATCTGCTAGAATCTATCAAGAATGAAGGAGGGAAAAGGGGAGGTAGAAGGAAGATGAAAGAGGGCTTGAAGATAATGTTTTTGGGGCTTTTCGGATAAGGTTTTGTGTTTGATTTGTGTGGTGTGTTGTTTGAAACAAAATCTGATTTTTGAAGAGTTAAAGAAGACTTGGGGATGGGCTGAAACGGACGGGGTAAGAGGATAAGGAGAAGGCTTGTCTCTTTCAAAAAGAATAGCATGTAAGAAGGAGGGGAAAGAAAGGTGAGTGTGGGTGTCTCACCCAAACAGGGTAAGCATCTTTGACCAATTTAAATTCAAATCACATGTGTCGAATTGGGTTTAGGACTAAGAATTTTGGATCCATAATGGAGGAAGTGGATAAAGTACGTGATCCCGAAAGGGCTAGTTTGAATTCCTGATGTTAGTTTCCGAAAGTTAGTTTTCCGATTCCCACTCTCTCGATCAATTAGGTTTTTCAAAAATACGAGGATAGATGTTGCCATGTCAAGTTAGTTTCCAAGATTTTATTTTAGGTTGGAAATCCATTTCATGAGTTGTAAATTCGAGTTGTTAGCTGATGATGAGTTTTTTTTGAAACACCCGGTTTAAATCCGTTTTAATTTCTTTTATCCAAATTTTATGATTTTGAAAACCCGAGCCTTTACATCATCCACCTCTAAAAACATGTTTCGTCCTCGAGACAAAGATCATTTTAAAGAAAGGGGATAAAGTTTTGAAATACGTGAGTCCAAGGATCATGCCATTGATCCTGTAAGTACCTCATAAGTGTACCTATGAAATCCTCACAGTATCTTGTCATGATCATGATATCCCCAATCGGTCATAGCAAGAATGTGATATGGGCCCTTATCACATCCTTACTTCTACTTCTCCGTCATATCATAACTCAAAAAGCACCATAGCGTCTCCACTAGGTCTTAGCAAGCATTCTAAGTGCACCTATAAAATGCTTGTATCCAATTCGTGGGGCATTATGATGAAAGCTCGATTTGCGTTAATTTCCTCAATATTCAAGTTAGTCCTTTTTAAAGCATCGTTCCAAAATCCTTCAAAATACGACGTTAGTCAAAAGGATTTCCAATCCTCCAAATCATCCTAGCATCCACCTCTAAGGGCTAATTCCACATTCTCCTCCTAGGTTCCAAGTCACAATTAATTTTTTTCAAATCAGGTTCTATTATTTCTAACATTCTGAACTCAAGGCATCATATATCATATCAATCATATCACACATTCTTTAGCATATCGTAATCACATAGATAACGACTATATACCATAACACATCTAGTATAGCATCACACATAGTAGGATTCACTACATCTTATCACAGAAGTTGCATGTCACAACAAATAGATAAATCACATCTTACTTGCACTAACTACCAAGCGTTATTAAGTTAGAGTCATACAAGTACCAACACATACCAACATTCCATCAGGCTCAAGGAATACTATGTTAGTACTAATACCTCACTATGGTCTATAGCAATACACCTGAGAATTAACATCGTCCAACCCCATAATTTGCATGTTATCTGATCCCAAATACCACCCAATAATAGGTCACATGCTCGAGGAAACGTGTCTATAACTACCAACCATAACAGGACACAACCACTACGCACTCATCATCAACACTTGAATTTAGATCGACCCCACCTAGGTCTACCAACTCAAATCCAATACTAGTTCTAAATACCGTTGTATTCCGCTCATATACAAACTTTCTAGCCTCAAAACTATCCGCAATTAGGGCCTACATTCCAAGCCAATTACTAGGTGTCCCAACTCTCGTGCCAACAAGCCATCCATGGATCAATCTACTTCACTATCCCAACCTCAAGTCCAAACCTGCCACTCAACTATCTAAAACCCATATCCCGAAGTTCTCAATCACCCAAATTCCTTATTCCGACAGCTCAACACTTCGACCAACTATCAAGACTCCCTACCAAGCACATCCTCGTCCTAGGGGTTCCCTACGAGTCCCATCATTACCTTTAAAGAGAAACCCCAAGTAGCCTAAACTCTCAAATCTTACCTTACTAACTCAAACTCAAGTTCTCCACCGAACCTCTATCACGATCGATCTAGGTGTTCCTTAGCATCGTTCTTACTCTTTCTAGGCTCTCAAGACTCCATTTGAATATTATTCCTCAAACAGACATCTCGAATCACCTTGCTACTCTGATCGCACTTCCCGCACCACTAAGCATTCTCACTAATTATCCACCTCTATGAACCTAACTCCTATTTGCCACATGACATTATCACCTCTATATCCTCGACATTTCCAACAAGGGTTCACCTCCTAACCCACTCTCGTACTTCAAGCACCTTACCTCGCTAGAATCTACTCAACTGCCTACTCTCGACAACTCTATCGCAGAGAACCAGCTAGTGCTAACTCCCAACCATGAAACACCAAATTCCTCACCACCCGTGTCTATCCCGAATGACCAACAACAAATTCTACCTTCTTATCCTGTCGGCCACAACCAACCCGAACCTTAGCATTTCATTTCCCAATAGGATCACGATAATTCACCTGCCATCATACTAGTTTCCCATTCTGATCTTTACGAAACCTTGACCAATCTCGACTCCTCAAGCCGTCCTACTCTAATTCCTCTTTTCTTCCCATTTCTAATTTGCCTCAAGCCACCACTTCTTAATCACGATGCTTTAGGCTTAAAACCTTTATCCATCGACCACTATTCCCAAGGAGAATCTATGCCAACCTAATCCGGATTTGCCGCAATTTTGCAACTTTACCAAGTCTCCCATAATTCTCCAACCTATAGAATTCCCACATACTCTACCTGGGCTAGTTTCCACATTTCTGCATGTCCCCAAATGCCCCAGATCACGTTTCCTAAAAACTCGACATCTTAGTGCCTAAAGCCCCCTTTTACCGATCATTATTTCCACATAATCTCTAATTTACCAACCTTCTAAGATCCATCATCTTACAAGATACCCAATATCTTCTACCTTTCCTCGTTCCCCAATCCATACTCAAATATTCCCTATCCTAAACCTCAAGGAAACAGTCTTACTAGCAACCTCAACGACATTCTTGCCTTGCTACCAGCCTTTCCTCGAAGGTCCATCTTACATCCTCAATACCTCACTAGTCAAAACAATTTCCACACATCAATCTCGTTCCATTCCCTATGCTAAAATCCTCCAACACCGCATCTAGAATCCTTCACCCACAATTTTGCCAAACATTCCCAATCGTACCTAAATAGCCCTAAATACACCTCATACACAGTCCTGATATCGCACGAACAACCTAATTCCTAAGATCGATGATTTCCCAAGCAACCCTATACCACTCATCCTTAGTACTTCCTCAACCTCATCCTTACCAAAACACTCCCAACCATGGTACACACAATCTAGTCCAAACCTCTACGAATTCTCAAACATTCCTTAACCGATCAATCTTAATGCTACCCACAATCCGCCCCTAGACTACCTAGGCACTACCCAGAGTACCCTAATCTGCCTAATGACACTTCCCTTACAAGAACTCCTTGACCAACTCTTGGCCTATCTAACCACCTCTAGAACTATACTAAATACTGATACTCACACCCACTCGCAAGGCCACCCTGCCGACACTAGCCTATACTGCAATCAACTACACTTCTACGCTAACCACCTATACTATCCTCACCTATTTGTGAGCTCTCCATCAAAACCTCGCCGTCCTAACCCAAATCCCCACCTAAGACCTACCTCTCCATCGAAACCTCTCTCTCTCTTTGCTCTCCAACTCACACAACCAACGACTAAACCCGAAGACCTCAACCTACATGCCACTTTCCGACCCAACTTACCAAAAAATCTCATGACTCATACTCAAGGGGGAAGCCCCATTAACATATATGTCCCATATCCCACTTACTAGGAAGTACGTATACTAAGCACCAAGGCACATCATCATAGGTACAAGTCAATCAGGCAATCATTCACTACCCGCTCAGCATATTAGTCATCAAGCATCCAATTATGTTAGTCCTAGGCCTATCACACTACACCAATTCCAATCATTATAGAAGAAATCGGGATTCGAACTAAGAATGGATTTCCTCGAGTTATCTGGGAGGATTTTGCTCACGACTATCGCCTTTGAAGCATGTTCGTCCTTTTTTCCATCGACGACATCGGTCTTGGAGTCTGTGGGTTATGAGCCCACCACACCACTGCTACGTCGCTCCGGTGCCGTTCGATTGTTCGCAATTCCTTCCATGTTTACACACGTCAAGAGGATCGCGAGGAGTTAGAAGTCATGGAGATAGGGGAAGGGAAAGGGAGGACAACACGACTTTCTTAGGGACTCAGACACGAACCATGACTAGTGATGATGACGCTCGATATGAGACGCTAACCTGAGAGTTACAACGATGCCCTTAGGGTATTCTATGAGGTTATAAGTGCGGAAAGCAAGCACATAGGAATCACAATGTATCTCAATTACATTATTCCACACTAGCATGTACCTATCTCAAGGAATAGCGACCTATGCACTCATAACATGTTCATATAATCAACTTTATATGCACGCGGAACAAGCTAGCAACCTATCATCTTATTCACTAATCATGCTTGACATATTAAGATCATGTATGCACAAACCGACAATAGACATATGCAGCATAAGTTATGTATGACATAGCGAGCATTATAGAATATCACATTTATGATTCATCATTTATGTTAGGTACACACGTAGGCAGGTTGAGACAATACAAAGTAAATTTTGAGCACACTGAGATGAACCCTAGTAATCATGCTAGAGGGTATGGTTAGATCATAAGGGCATAGCAACTATCACATCAGATGTAACCATGTTCATATAGTATGATAAGTCTAGCACATAATCACACGAGGGCCTATGATTAGAAGGTATATATCCTACATGATACTATCAACACTCATCAAACATCTACACAGTTACGGGGTCCATTTAGATCAATGTAGCACGCTAAGAAATTCATTTCATATGTTAATCATGCAACGAGGGTAGTCCACACTATCATGTACCTAATGGAAAGGCAATAGTCATGAGAATCCCATACATACAACACATACATCTACTAATAAGTGCAATCATGCAAGATATCATGCAAGTCATGCGGAAATATACCAACATGTCATGTCATGTAATCGCAAGGAGGGTTCCTATCAGAACCGAATAGAATTCTCTAAACACAATTATTGACTCACCACCCCGTTTACCCATGGGATGCTAATATGACTCGCCTTGTAAGACACAAGGTCATTCGCATTGTTCCCGAGAGAAGATGATAGAATTTGTGTTTAGAATCTAGTGGTAAGAAGACACGGTTGACCAGTACGAGAATCGAGAGGGATGACTCCATAAGAGAACTCACTTCTATCTCAGAATCATTTCAGTAATCAGCCCCACTAACATACTCAGGTAATCCTTCACATCCGTCACAATCCCCGAATGTAGTTGATTGACCGACCCACTTTCCCATGAAGGACATCGACGTCAGGTATGAGACTCGATAGGAGCATCTATGATTGGAACTCGAATAGGACTAAATGAGGGGGATGAGCACTTCTCGACCTTTACTAACATGTCTAGACATTTTATGAGCGGACGACGAAAACAAGGGTTCTGATTATATAAGAATGAGGATTTCTCCCACTATCCCGTTTGCACAAACACTCAAGTTCAAGTTAAGGCACACCAATTAATTCTCTATCCTAAGCATAACAGCACTCGGCACGAAAGCAATCAATGATATTAATGTGAACCTCTTCGAGGGACAGCCGACCGGAGGGGCAAATACCTCACGACCTCCTAACCCAGCTTCTACAACCTCCGTGGTGCAACTCCTTGGAGTCTTCCAGGCCCACCTGTAAATAGAAAGCTAGTATTTTGCCTACCGTTCCCCGAGTTCTATATCCTTAAGGGATGTCTATCGCTTGGGTCTCTACCCACGAGTTGATCCTATTTACTATCGTAGGTTCAATTAAATTCATTTTGCTCTTTTTAAATCCGATCAAAACCTTTGAAATCGTTGGGCGGTTTTCAAAATCCTTACAACCCTTTTGTACTCGGTTTGCAAAACCTGGCTTTGATACCAACATTGTAATGGCCCGAGATTATGATTCTCGAGTTACGTTTTGAAGGATAAAACCCCTCGTTTGATCTTGAGCACAAAGTACGGGTTGAAAGTTTTAAATTCAAAAGTTCAGTTGTGAAAGTGGGATTTCGAACCAAAAAACGCGAGGATCGTTGGAATCCCTGGGGTAAATCCTCTGTACCTATCCTAGATACTAAGTCGGGAAAACATTTTCGTGTAAACCAACAATCCCGCAAATACAAAGTGTCACGGCGGAGCAGGGTCAAAACATGTTTATTATGTGGTTAATCTACAACACATTTATATGGTCGAGTAACAAGTCATTTCAAATTATTCGCCATGAATATCCCTCGGCAAACAACACACAACATTGGTAGGGTCATGCATATATATACACACACACACCTAAAAAAAATAAAGCGGGCATAGGATTAGATCGAAGCCCGCATAGCTGCACCCCACATATAAGCACACACATACACTAAGCCCAGTGTTCTAAAAAGCGCTAGGTAGATCCTAGGCGGTGAGGGGCCGCCTAGCGCATAGGCAGCACCTAGGCGGTTAAGGCGGGCACCTAGACGTGCCTAGGCGCTCGCCTAGCTGTAGGCAGAAGGGGGCCGCCTAGCGCCTAGGCGGCACCTACGCGGGATTTTTAGAACAGTGACTAACCCTAATATGATGCTTCTAATGCCGGACATGAATTTAAATCACGCCAGCATGTTGACAGTTTATATATATAGATGCAAAAAGCGGTTAAATGGATCCACACAAAATGCCAAGTGGCATATCCCTTTCCTACCTCCACTCCCCTTCCCGTTAGGGCGGAGAGTAGCCAGCTCATGAATGCATTCCATTTAATTATAGTGGATCAAGCCCGTATTGAGCCCAACCCAAAGCATGCTTTTCAAATCATCATATATTTGGTCTTTTAAAGAGAAAAGAAGAGTAATGCAGATAATAGTAAAGTGTTGTTTATAGAATATTATCATGATTCAATGACTCAGGACGAGACCCGATGAGACTGAGCCGTCCTATGACCCTAGCAAAGACTCTAGTAACTTCACATATAACGGCCGTTCTGTTTACATACGCATTCAGAATAAGGATGCTCATACGTTAATGCAACCTAGCATGATACTACATGGCATGCGATTATGAAATGCAGCACCTAGTACACATGCACATATAAGCAGAGATAGGTCTGATTAATCGGAGTAAGCCCCGAGGGAACTTACCTGGCTATGCATAACAACATAATAGAAGATCCGACATACATCAATCACAATTACAGAGTATCACCTAGATGTATAACGAAAATATAAGAGTTCATATCTAAGCCACTCAAGCATTCATAGCATACACATCATGCAATCGAATAAGTAAACACATTGCATTTGTCATTTCATCATGTTCAACCACTCATCGCATCATAACACCGCATAAGACCATAATAATCTCCATAACTTACTTAGCCAATTTCACATGCTTATAATATCGTATCCTTGTACAACATCTCAACATGTATATAATATCTCGTAAAACATTACTCAATAAGATAACACATTACCCATATGATAAGACCTTAGTTCTACATCATGCCATTAGTCATACATATATGTTATTAGTCATCCATACATGGTATTAGTCACACATTCATGTTGTAAGTCACACCATCACATCATCATGCTAGTTAGTCAATGAATACATCAAATCCCTAGGTTAGTCTCAAAACCATTTCGAAATCTGAGTTAAATAGTTAGGACTTCCGACCTTGAAATACTCGTCAATTTCATTTTCCAAAATCCGAGTTTAACTCATCAAGTCAATCATTTTAAATCCTCAAAACCTCAAATCTGGCTGTTAAAAACGCTCATCAAAGACCCTAAGTTAGCAAGTTAAACTAATGCAGCTAAGGGTGCTTCGCCGTGGTGAAAATGGATTTTGCTACCGCGAAACAGGCCCAACGAACACCCCGCGAGACTGGGGTGTCTCGGTCGTGAGAAGAGCAAGTTGCCCCAGCGAAAGCCCTTACGCCCGCGAAAGGGACTTTTATGGCCGCGAATCTGGGGAGTCCTTAAAGGCTCCCCCCGGTGTGTCACTTTCCGTGGCGACAGGGGTCACTCACCGCGGCGAGATAGAACCCTATGACCTGTTCTGACTTGTGACGACGAGTCTGGTCCTAGAGCTATTGATTTGAGCTCAGTTTGGCCTCATTTGTTGTTGTTAGCTTCCCTAGCTCTCACCCAACCCTTTTTCATCATCAATACCTATGTTAGTACACTCATAACCCAAGAAAAATCGAGAGAATGAGGATCCTCACCCAAGTTTTCTTCTTTTCCTTCGATTTTCTCTAGAATCTTCATCCGAGCTCGGATTGGGCTCGTTCTTACACGAGGGTATCTAGGATTGTTAGAGGGTATTAAAGGTATGAGCTTTGAGTTAGTAGGAGGTGAAAGGAGGGAAAAACAAGTCCTTACCATTCCTAAAACCGAAAATGGTGAGATAAGGTCTTCTAGTGCTTCTCGGGGCTTCTCGGGGCTGTTGGACTTCTTCTTCCACTTGGAGGGCTTCTAGGGGAGGCTCAGGAGGTTGTTGTTGTTGTTTATTAAGGGGAGGAAGAGAAATGGAGCTTTCTTGGCTTGCTTGAGCTCTAGAAGTGGAAAGGAGCTCCTTTTACTTGAAATGGAGGAGGGAGTTGAAGGAGATGATGTTGTGGGGCTGTTATTGTGGTGTTTAGTTGCTGGAAGGAGTAGTTTTAGCATCTAAAATCTATCAAGAATGAAGGAGGGAAAAGGGGAGGTAGAAGGAAAATGAAAGAGGGCTTGAAGATAAGGTTTTTGGGGCTTTTTGGATAAGGTTTTGTGTTTGATTTGTGTGGCGTGTTGTTTGAAACAAAGTATAATAGTTGAAGAGCAAAGGAGGCTTGGGGATGAGCTGAAATGGATGGGGTAAGAGGATAAGGAGAAGGCTTCTCTCTTTCCAAAAGAAGAGCATGTAAGGAAAGCTTCTTGAGGGCCTGATTTCTTTGTCTCTGTTGGTGGCTGTGTGGTTTTGTTTGGTTCCAATCTGATAGCCTGGAAATAAAAAAAATAGCAGAGTATTTCACTTTCATCCGATGAAGCTGAGTATCGCTCTCTTGGTCGTGTTTGCTCTGAATTGGCCTGGATGAGTCGGCTTCTTGATGAGCTTGATGTTCTGGATATCAAGCCCATCCATGTGAAATGTGATAACCAAGCCGCAATTCACATCGCTCATAACCCCGTTTTTGACAAGCGTACAAAGCACATCGAACTTGATTGTCATTTCGCTCGCGAAAAGCTTATTGAGGGCCTGATTTCTTTGTCTCATGTCTCTTCCCAGCAGCAACTTGCTGATTTCTTGACAAAGAACACTGCCGGAGTTCAAATGCTTTAGACTCTGTCCAAGATCGACGTTGTGCTTCTCCCACCTTGATCTTGAGGGGGGTATTGGCATATATCAGATTATATAGTCTTATGCTTTATAGAGTTGGGCAGAATGTTTTCATTATTATTAGATTGAGGCCCAACTGGTTTTTTTTATAAATACAAGTTACTCTGATCAGGTTAAGGCAATGAAAAGGTTTTCAGATTTTCCCATATAACAGTTCTCTTCCAACTTCTTCATCTTCCTCAAGTCATGACTGTTCGATAACTTGATTACACGTCAAATCAATTCTAACTTCCTCAGGTTATGACACCTAAGAAAAATGATTCTTAATTAATAGTTAGATATATAAATAGATGAAGAAAAAATGAGTAAAATTTTCAATTGTTCACAATTTATGAGATCAGAGCAAAATAAAAAATTCTTGCTTAAATATATATTTAGATAGATACAAATTTATATTTAATAATTAGATATAAATTTATAAATTTAATATTTTAAATGTTTTATATTCGAAATTGCAATTTACATGGTGATTTTCTCGCTGGTTGCACGGATGGAAACTCGAGCGCGAATTGCGAATGCGCGAAAGGGCCGGAAAATGCGAAAAGGGATGCAGGCAGCGCATCCGCGCACGCCGTGTATGCACATGATGCAGTTGCGCAGTCCGAATGCGCAGTGGTGTTTCATCATCACCGCCATGGTTAGGCAGCCATGGCTATGAAATTTGCATTTTTTTTCAAACCTCGCCTCAACTTCCAGCCTGTCATTGTTCCCTCTCCATCCCGTCAGCCACTGCAACCAGCAGCCCGCCTCCTTCCCTCTCCACCCCGCCGGTGCCGCTAAACCTACGCCCGACCAGTGGCGCCTCCACTTCTCCCTCTATCCTCTCCGATTGGGCAGCCATTGCTGAATATCACACTTATAAATCTCCGGTCAGCCATTCTTCCCTCTCCATCTCGTCGGCCACCGTGACCAGTAGCCCGCCTCCTTCCCTCTCCATCCCACCGGCGCCGCTAAATAGATTTTTGTTTTAAGAAATACGCATGTGAAGTGCACGAATGCCTGTTGGTAGTGTGAACGATGAAGCCATGGAAATTCACACGTTTAACTTCAAGGGAGGGGGTCTTCATGAAATTAAATTCAATTGGGGGGAGGGGGAGAGGGCAACAGCTCAAAACCCGCTTGAATTGATTTTTCCAGCTCATCTATTTTTTTCTTGCTCAATTTTTCTCTTTTTTTTTGCACTATTTTTTGCAAAAAAAAAAAAAAAATAATCCAACTATGCACTCCACATACACCATTGAAAAAAGGGAGAGTTTGTGAAATGTTCAAAAAAGTTGTCCTAATTGGTGAATTGTCCACATTTTTGGACAAATTGGTGAAGTGTCCAACTTGCCAATATAACAATTTTATCATCTTGCATATAGCCTCACTCTTTTTTTTTTTTACATTTTGTCGTGCAAAAATAAGAGTATGTTGTGCATGTGCAAAAATAACAGTATGTTAAGCAAATATGACCCAAGTCTTTGTTTTTAACATTTTGTCGTGCAAAAATAAGAGTATGTTGTGCATGTGCAAAAATAACCGTATGTTGAGCAAATATGACCCAAGGCTAGTTTTTTTTTTTTATTTTTACATTTTGTCGTGCAAAAACAAGAATATGTTGTGCATGTGCAAAAATAACCGTATGTTGAGCAAATATGACCCAAGTCTAGTTTTTTTTTAACATTTTGTCGTGCAAATATAAGAGTACGTTGTGCAAATATAACCGCAAGTTGTGCAAATATGACGCAAGTCTAGTTTTTTTTAATTTTTTTTCATTTTATCGTGCAAATATAAGAGTACGATGTGCAAATATAACCGTATGTTGAGCAAATATGACACAAGTCTAGTTTTTTTTTAATTTTTTTAATTTTTTTAACATTTTATCGTGCAAATATAAGAGTACGATGTGCAAATATAACCATTTGTTGAGCAAATATAACCCAAGTCTAGTTTGTTTATTTTTTTTAACATTTTGTCATGCAAATATAAGAGTACGTTGTGCAAATATAACCGTAAGTTGTGCAAATATGATCCAACTCTATTTTTTTTTTACATTTTGTCGTGCAAATATAAGAGTACGATGTGCAAATATAATCGTATGTTGTGCAAATATAACATTTTGTTGTGCAAAAATAAAAATAAAAATATAGATTATGGATCACATAATAAAATATAGATAGTTTTTTTAATTTCTCATATTCATAGGGTGATTTTTATAATAAAATATAGATATTTTTTGTAATTCCCATATTTACGGGGTTAGTTTTGTAATTTAACAAAAATTTCATCCTCAACCTCCCTCCCCGATCTGGAATCAGATCTGGCCTCCGGCGTTCGCTCCGGCCTCCGCCGCTCGCTCCCTCCCTCGCTCGCTCCGCCGCTCGCTCGCCACCGCCTCCGGCGCTCGCTCGCTCCCTCGATCTCGCCACCAGACAGCGGCTCCGGCGCCATGCTCCCTCGATCTCGCTCGATCTCTCCTCTATAGATCGATCGAGATCTCGCCGCCATAGATCGATCGAGATCTCGGCCACTTCGCTGTCTGGTCTTCGCCGCCATAGATCGAGATCGAGACCTCCAATCCGGCGCCGGCATGACAAAGGAGGGGAAGATTCAAGATCTTCATCACCTTCAGATCTCCAGGAGCGGAGAGATTACAGGATTACAGGAGCAGAGAGATCTACAGGAGAGCCATCGCCTTCAGATCTACAGGAGCGGAGAGATCGAGACCTCCATCGCCTTCGATGTCAGACAATCAATTGGGAGCGGAGAGAGAGATTGGAGAGACGATGGAGCAACAATCGGAAAGAGAGGGATTGGGTGTTAGAGGATGGACATTTTGCTAAATTGTCCAAAAAGTTGGACAATTCACCAATTTAGTAAAAAAAGTGCCTGTTGAGCAAATTTATTCTTGAAAAAAAGCACGATCGCGTATCTAAAATGCGCAATTACGATCGTGTAATAAGAAATATATTGACTATGTAAATAAGGGTTCCCTTTATATAAAACAAATTGATTAAGAAAGACAATGGTTGTAAAGATGCGTATCGGACATGGCGGCAATCGTGGAGATAAAGGGTACGTAGAATTTTTTTCTAAATATTCAAAAAATAATAATTATTTAACAAAATATTCACACTTTTAAAATATTTATAAAAATATTCATTTTTTTTGCAGGTTTGGCAGAAAATAGACCGCGTTTTATTCCTAAGATGACATATTTGAAATTGGAAGAAAAAGTGGGAAAAATTAACGAAAGAAACGCGGCTGAAACCGCGTTTCTATCGGTAATTTTATTTTAATTTTATTTTGTGATAAAATTTGTTTTTTTTTTACCATAAAACCGTGGTTTAGAACCGCGTTTTTTTTTTCAATTTAGGGGAAATGGGGAATTGGGAAGGTTTTTATTTTGAAATTGCAGGGAATTGGAAAAAGGGAGGTCGAGCTCTTCGGCAACCTCAGAGACCCAGAGCATGGCTGAGGGGAGGCCGAGCTCTTCGGCGACATCGGATATCGAAGAAGAGAGAAGGCTGGAGGTCGAAAGTCGGAGACCCAAAGCATGGGCAAATGAGAGGCTGACTAGACCCGACTATGGTGGAGGGGAGGCCGAGCTCATCGGCGACGTCATAGGTTAGAGGAGAGAGGAGGCCGGAGGTCTGAGGAGAGTGGAGGCCGGAGGTCCGAGCTCGGGTTGGCGGAGGGAGGTTGAAGAAGGAATGAACAATTTTTTTTAACAAAAGGAAGATGAATAGTAATCCTTCCCAATTCCCCATTTCCCAGATATTGCAAAAAGGAAAAAAAAAACAAAAAATGTGGTTCTATACCGCGGTTTTACGTTAAAAAATACTCCATCCGTTCGGCAAAACTTGTCATTTTAGCTTCTTTCACAAGTTTTAAGGCAATTAAAAATGTACTAATTTACCCTCAATTATTACCCTCCCTTTTTACTTTATCGAAAACTACAACTAACAAACCATCAATCATATCAAGAGTATTTTTGTAAAGTGAAGGGCAAAATACCTACAATGACAAGTTTTTTTGAATAAAAATAACACCCTAAAATGACAAGTTTTGCCGAACGGAGGGAGTAAATTTTATCACAAATTAAAACTAAAATAAAATTACCGATAAAAACGCGGTTTCAGTCCGCGTTTCTTTCGTTAATTTTTTCCCACGTTTTATTCTGTAACGGCCCGGATATAAATATCCGGGATACGTTTCGAAGGTCGGATACCTTCGTTCGGATGTTGCAATTCAGGTACGGGTCGAGGTTTCAAACCTCTAATCAGTCGAAGTTTCATAAATTCAGTTTAAACGAAAGTGAAAGGGAAATATGATTTAGATACAAAAGCCACGGCAAGGCCGGGTCAAAACCAAACTAAAGTCGGATGGCCAGATTAGCGGGGTTAGACAGATTTCTTTGCAATCGCAGAGGGACTTCCCACGCTATATAAACAGAGAGCAATCATACCTAAAAACAATGGGTGCGAGTGGGGTCAGACCGAGGCCCCAACACGCTCTGTCCAGCAAGCGAACATACACATACGCTAATAATAAAGATGATGCAGATGCGGAAATTAAATCACACTAGCATGATCCTAATTTACAATATGCGAGAAATAAATGTAAAGGCGCCCAAAGAATGCCAAGTGGCATGTCCCTCTCCTACCTCTGCACCCCTTTCCGTTAGTGCAGAGACCGGCCGGTTCGATGCTATAGCATATCATATCTCATCATCATATCTCATCATCATAACATAAATTAAAATAAATAAATCATGCCCGATGGTGCTGGGCTATCATCATGCTCATATCGACTCGATAGACTCAGGGCACCCGATGGGGCTGGGCTACCCTATGACCCTAGCAAAGACTCTAGGACTATCACAGATACGGCCGTTCTGTTTCATACGCGTAAAGAAATAGAATGCTCAATCACAAGTGCAACCTAGCATGATACTACATGGCATCCTTTAATGCTTATGCAACACCTAGTATGTCATACATTCACAAGCCGGTAACCTCTTTCGAATCTGAGTAAGCCCATAAAGGAACTTACCTGAATGAGCCGAACAACAGAGAACAAGGCAGAGCAGAATCCAAGAAATGAATCACTGATAGCAAGCAACGTCCAACATTCACAAACACCTAATAACATATAAATGCATAAGTCTACCTATTTCACACAAGGCGCCCCTAACTATCATTCATATCTCGTCTCATATCCCATTTCAGATTATTCCATCTCATTTTATCATTTCAGGTTCATCTCATATCATTATCTCATTTCCAAACAATCTCTCAAAGAACTAAACTTAGAAAATCAAATAATTCTTTTAAAATCGTACTTATTCAAACCCGACATTACACATTTAAACCTTAAAACCAATTTCCAAAAATCATATTATAAAACAATTCCGGCATGCTTCTTATTTCAAAACATTATATAAATAAACTCCAATATTAAATCATCAAGATAATTTCTATGCTCACAAATAATATTCATAAATCAAAACCAACAATTCACCTTAAAATTCCTAACTCTCATATTTAAATCCTCATAAAAGCATCATATATAAATAATCCAATTAATATTATTTTAAAACAATAAATAATATATAACGATAAATTTCCAGAATATTATAATTATTACCAAATTCCAAAACTATAATAATATCAAAATAATTTAACACTTAATATTCATAAAGTCTCAAAACAATAACCATAAATATATTTATAACTCCATAAAAATAAATATTCCTTTTAAACCTTATTAGATATAAATATTAATAATTTCAGAACATATAAATATATAAATTCATTTTCCTAAAATCAGAAATAATAATTAATATAACACATATATATATATATATATATATATATATATATATATATATATATAAACATAACATTTAACATATATATAACAATACCGAAATTAAATAACCACCCATATATATATTACCCAATATATATATAACCCTATTCAGAAAAACAAAACCCAGCCCAAGGAAAAGCAAAGGGAGGGTCCGGCCCAACCCGTTGTCAAACCCAGCCGGCCCAAACCATGACCCAAAATCCAGATCCGACCCGCAAACCATACCAAAGGAAAGAAGAAGGGAAGGGAAAGAGGGGATCCGAAATGCCTGACCAAACCCGGATCCAGAAGAGACCCGGCCAGTAAAGGAAGAAGGGAGGAGACCCGGAAGGCTGGAAGCGGATCTGCCCAGACCCGAATATTAGGCCCATAAATTAGGCCCACCAGGAGGAGCTTCGTCCTCAACCTTGGACACGGAACAGGGTACTGGGCACGCCGACGGAACGGAAGAGAAGGAAAGGAAGAACTCATGCCTCGCCGGCAACGCTAGATCCGACCCTCCCAACCTGGTTACCCGACGCCCCCACACCAGGAAAAGAAGAAAGAGAGAGAAAGAAAGGAGGCTCACCGAGTTCAAATCCGAAAACAGGGCGAATGAGGAAGGAGGTGTTGCTGCCGGCGATGTGGCTCCTTCGGCGGCTTCCAGGGATCCCATAGACGTCAGAGGTGTTGTTGCTGCTGCCTCATAGAAGATAAGGAGGTGAAGATGGAGATGCCGCTGGTGGTGGCTCGATGGAAACAGGGGAGGAGGAGGAGGGGGCCGTGGGTGGTGAAGACGGAATGGAACGGGGCAAAGAAGGGTGATGGCGACTTGGCAACATCCGGGGCTGCGGGGCTCGGGTGTGCTTGGAGATGCCGCTCCAATGGCGTCAGAGGTGGGTGGTGGTGGTGCAGGGTGGTGGCGGACGAGGCAAAGGGGTTGCCTTTGGGAGCTTACAGCTCTCGGCAAGGCTCCATTGGAAGGTATTTTGTGGGTTCTGATGGAAGGCAGCAGAGGGAGTGTGAGGTAGGGAGGAAGAGCTGGGAGGTGTGGGTTGTTCTGAAGATCCGAAAAGAGGGAGAGGGGGACCAGTTTGGTGGGCTGGTGGGTGGTGTGCAGAGTGTGAGGATGGGAGGGGGACCGCAGGGGGGAGAGAGAGAGAGAGAGAGAGAGAGAGAGAGAGAGAGAGAGGGAGAAATAAAAGAAAAGGGAAAATAAAATAGGATTGGTCCACTAAAGAAATTAAATTAGCGGAATAACCTCGAAACCCGCTCGCCCGAACGAATCCCGACTAAATCGACTTTAATTAAATTTTAATTTACTAATCTCAATATAACGGAATTAAATAAATTTCAATCAAACTCGGAGCTTAAATAAATTTTATTAACACCCGGAACTCGAAAGCGGAAGTCAAATCCCGTCAAAATCGAAAATTCATATGATGCCGGAAGGATTTTAAAATTGAACTCGTGCTCGAGGACGACTTTTTCTCCGCTTTTACAAATTGAAATAAATACTAACATATTAAATTAAAATAATAATATAATATATATAAAATATATATTCAGTCTTTACATTTATCCACCTCTAAAAACAAGTCTCGTCCCCGAGACTAAAATCATTTTAAAGCAAAGGGAATGAAGTTTGAAATCGGTGAGTCCGAGGACCATGTCCAAGGATCTTGTAATCATCTCGGTTGCGTCTTCCGGGATTCTCACAACATCCCGATCACAGTCGTGACATCTCCAAATGGGTCTTGTCGAGTGTGTAATAAGCGCCCTCATCACATCCTCGCTTCGACCTTTCGGAAGTATCACAACTCCAAAAGCATTATAGCGCCCGACTAGGTCTTAACAAGCAATCTATAAGCGCCCCTATAAAATGCTTGTATCCACTTCGTGAGACGTCATAATGTAAATCCATTTCGTAAATCTCAAAGTGCTTTGTAAGTGGAAGGATTGTCATCCAAATCATTGAAACTCTCAACTTCATTAAAACCCCAAGTTGGCCATTTTTAAAACCGCTCAAAATCTTCAAATTCAATTTTTTAATCAAGCAACTTTACACCAAAACAAGTCAAATCCTTTCAAATCAAGATTTCGTCAAAATCTTCCAAAAACCACAACAGCTTCTCGCATACCAATCAGTCAAGTTCCGAGGGTAGGAGGTGGAGTCATCCACCTCTAAGGGCTAATCCCATATTCTCTTCCTAGTTTCCAGAATCGAATCAATCTATCAGTCTCAATTCAAGCAAGATGCATAAGCCATAAGAAATGCATAACTGTATAACCAACCAATCTCCAATCAACACATCATAAGGCAAGTCTCAACATATACCATCGTAGTGCCACAAGGTCACATCACATCTCCAGATCATACCAAAGGTCATAAAAGCATTTCACATCACAAAATTAATGAACCAAAACCCATTATCAACACATCAAGGTCAGGTTATTAAGATTCAGCAAAAGGAAAGGTCAGTCAATGTGTGAATCACCAAAACGTCAGCATACTCGCAAAACATCATCTCAACTCATAAAATGTCATATACGATCACTTAGCACTCACACACCATTATCTCATATATATATAAGTCAGATTCATGATCCAAATCAATATTCATCATTTAACATCTCCTGATCATAATATAACATCATGCTCTCACATAGCAACATATCATAATTTCATGATTCATTCAACACATTATAACATGCTTTTAGAACAACATAGTAGGATAGCAATGGGTCATTATATCATGAGCATAGTTGTCACTACCAATTATGATTCAATATTGCATTATCAACATGTAATATCAGGTTGTATCAGGTTTATCATGGTCGCTATCTAACATCATGCCAGTACATATTAGCTAGTCACATAATCAAGAAAATTTGCACATCATATAAGTTAAAATAAAATGCAACCCCGCCCGCTCGATTTCAATTCCTACCTCAAAACCAGCCTCATCTAGATTCACCAACATTAGCTCAGGTAGCATCCTCAAAAGAAGTCCTAATTCGTTTCAATACCCTAATCTCGCCCCTCATTCCACCAAGAACTCTCACTAGCAATCCACCTCTAAGAATCCACTACTATCTCTAACCTCACACTCGAGGTCCCTCTCATACTATATCCTTCATACTCTTAAAAGCCATTTCTTACACTTCCACACTTCCCAAGATTTGACAAGCATCATGCCCTGCTAACCGCACATTCTCTAGTAAAAATTCCTCGATCACCGCCTATCCGGCCTATTCCCAACCATACTCTCACCCAAGATTCACCTAGGAGTTCGTTGAAAATCCTCAAGCATTACCTCTTAATTCCCGAACCCACTCGGTCCAACCTAAGTCAACACCCCTCTTCTGCAACTTTCTCTTACCACCGTCGATCATTCTAATCACTCAAAACCTTTCTCCACTCTCTGACCACTCAACCAAAAGGGACCTCATTCACATGTTCAAAGAATAAGCAATCATGGATATTATTGCACATAGGGACTACAGCATATCAACTAGCATCATTAAGTATTGCAACAAGTATCAAAAGTCTCAATTTACCGTCATGCTCGAAATTATCACATAACACCATATATGAATAAAGTCAATTCAAACTAGCAAGTTTCATCATAATCTTAGCTAATAACTGGTCAGATTCCCGGCATTTGCGGTTCATACTATATAGGAAGGAATTTAGATCATGCTTAGCAACTCAGAGTAGCATGACATTAAGTCATCAAGGCACATTAGGTTTGTAAGACATCGAATCATATCATCATAGTCAACAGACAATCAAGCAACAATCATTAACATCAACAAGCAGCTTTCAACATCAAGTCAGTGCAATATCATCATCAACAAGCTCATAAAGGGTTAGCAATTTGAATAGAGGGCGCTCCCACCTGCAAGTTACATCGTGCTCAACAATCGTAATCCACAAAGCGAGCTCGTTCCGTCGACATTATCGATCCTGAGGCCCGTGGGTTATGGGCCCACGCTTCTGCTACGCTGCTCTATCGCTATTCGTCTTCCATGCGGTCGCTCATCCAAAATAACGCGTAGAAGTTTAAGTTAGCGGAGATAGGGGAGTGACAAGAGTGGACGACCCAATGTTCCTTTCGGAGACGGAATAGACCAAAGCTAAAGACGACATGACTAGAGACAAGACTCTGACTCGGGAATAGCAACGATGCCTTTATGGAAGTCCATTAGGGTACCATTGTGACAAACAAGCATGAATTCACTATGGAGCATATCCACCACATTAATCCACACTATCATGCACCTATCCCGGGGCAACATTCGTATTCATATCAAAGACACAATCAAATCCGATGTCGATATATGTGAAATAAGCTAACATTCTAGTATTCCATGGAAACAGATATGCCAAGTAACTTCAAGCAAGATGGGCGGAACCAACAATGATCATATAAAATTCGAAGTCATGCGGAATTTAGTGAAGGTAACGAGCATCATGCATATGATCAATGTAAGGGCATGGTATACACATCAACAAATGAGTCCAAATATATCATGGCAAAGTATATTATAATAATCAGATGAAGCGTCATACGAGGGCTCATAAGAACAACATAGTAACTATCACATCTAACAGCAATGATCACATATTAGGTCGAGCATGGCACGGAATCCTATGACGAGATCCATTTATAGAGCATAGATCCTACATGAGACTAGCGATATATAATGTGATACAAGCATAGTCAAGAGTCATTTAGAGGGGTTCAACATAATATTCACGAAACATGAGGCATCATCAAAAGTACAAGAAGGACATCATGGGTGCTAGATTATAATCATGCTAGGTACGAACCATCATAGAGTACATATATGGTACGATAGTTGTCACATTATAGAACAAGCATGATATGAAATCATTCAGCATGTCATATTGGAAGTCATAAGCTCCACATGATACTAATAGCACACATCGAACATGAGTACCACTAGAGTAATTCAACTAGGTTCATTCCGATATTCACGCGTCATGCAGGTGCAAAATCATGATATAGAGTGGTGTGTGATCAAGCGGGGTGTCAAGTCGTAGGTTCATACAAGCACGAGAAGCCATCATAGAGTAATAGACATCTTTACCATGTAAGCATGCTAGGTTTAACTATCACGGAAAGCTAGTCAAACATCGAATTCAACATTAAGTCATCAGGACGAGTGAAACATGTTAAGAGAACGGAAAGAAGAAAGAGCCACACTATCAGGTACCTAGTTCAAGAGTGAATCAACAATAACGTAGGCAAAGTAAAATTTGCACAAGTCACAATCAAGGGCCCAACATGTTACTAGTGGTTCAGTATAGCATATGGTACATACATGCACTTGACTGGTTAATACGACGGTATGCAAGAGTTCATTCAATCACATCTCAACGACATAGTGGCACGAGAAGAAAACGCAACAAGGTATAGAGCAAGTCTAAGCAACATGGCGACATGACTAGAATGTGGGGACATGAGCTCGAATCAACACATAATATGACAAAACATGCATTTCTCAAGGTTCAATTATAACACATATTCTCCGTTCAACACAACTAACACACACAACATTAACTTGCAAAATAATCAACAATAGTTAATCTGACGAATTCGGAATAGATGGGCATGCTATATATTCTTGTCATAAAATGAACGATAAGTAACGAGGCATCATCGTATAGCATGTTAAAGAGCACATCTTATGAGGCATTCATATAAAGTAGAGTCGATCACACTATCATGGACCTAATTCAGAAGAAGCAACAATCATATAGACTCATATCATGTGGTTCATGTTTTCGATCAATCATACGATCAATATGCCAAGTAAACATGCGATGACAACATATAATCATGAGAGAAAGAAAGGCATAACACGGGACCTAAGCAATGGGGCAAGCATGGGTACAGAATGTCATACAACTACAAATTCATATTAAAGATCATCATAAATGTACCGAGGATTACGTAGCATAGGAGACATGTTGACATGAAATTATAACATGTATCCATCAAGTAAGGGACTCACTCTATCATGATATTAGAACCGAACTATCATACTAAGGATCAATTGTAGGTCAAGGAGTAGTGCATATAGAATCACACAATCATGAACAGGGCAATCAAGATAACCCGATAGGGGTTCATAGGGCAACATTGACTCTCCCTAACTGACTCACCACCCATCTTTCCCGTGAGACTCGGATACGACTTTTTGTGGTAAGAAGACACTGCTGGATCGTCATAAGAATTGATAAGGACAGCCTCGTGACATCTCACTCTCTGACTCGGAATTTCAGTAAGGACCGTCTTCCAATACTCTCTCGGACAATCTCTATATTCAATCATGATTCCCGACACCATGTGTTTACCAACCCAATTCCCGTGGAAGACCGATACCCGAAGGGAGGACTCGATTGAATTGTAAAAGGGTTCATAAGGAAAGGGGGCGGTTCCACAAAAGTTGAGCTTAACCATATAAGAAGGGTACTCCCGCTATCCCGTTCGCACAAATCGTTCAATATTCATTCAATAGTTAGAACATAACAATCAAATCTTTAGCATATCAAGCACTCAATCATAGACTCAGTTAATGACAATTACAATGATCTCCTTGGAGTCTTCCCGACCCATCTGTAAAGAACAAGCTAGTATTTCGCCTACCCGTGTCCGACTACATCCAATAGGGATGTCTATCGCCTTTTCTACCCACTCGATCCCTTATTAGTTGGTTCTCCTCTTTTATCATAAGCCAAGTTCATATTTAGTCCAATTGAGTTAGACATTTTAAGTTCATTTTGCCCCTTTAAAACGCTTTCAAATCTTCGAAATCCGTGGGCGGTTTTCCAAAACATACACCCGACCCTTGCGTACCCGAATTGCACAACCTGGATCTGATACCAACTTTGTAACGGCCCGGATATAAATATCCGGGATACGTTTCGAAGGTCGGATACCTTCGTTCGGATGTTGCAATTCAGGTACGGGTCGAGGTTTCAAACCTCTAATCAGTCGAAGTTTCATAAATTCAGTTTAAACGAAAGTGAAAGGGAAATATGATTTAGATACAAAAGCCACGGCAAGGCCGGGTCAAAACCAAACTAAAGTCGGATGGCCAGATTAGCGGGGTTAGACAGATTTCTTTGCAATCGCCGAGGGACATCCCACGCCATATAAACAGAGAGCAATCATACCTAAAAACAATGGGTGCGAGTGGGGTCAGACCGAGGCCCCAACACGCTCTGTCCAGCAAGCGAACATACACATACGCTAATAATAAAGATGATGCAGATGCGGAAATTGAATCACACTAGCATGATCCTAATTTACAATATGCGAGAAATAAATGTAAAGGCGCCCAAAGAATGCCAAGTGGCATGTCCCTCTCCTACCTCTGCACCCCTTTCCGTTAGTGCAGAGACCGGCCGGTTCGATGCTATAGCATATTATATCTCATCATCATATCTCATCATCATGACATAAATTAAAATAAATAAATCATGCCCGATGGTGCTGGGCTATCATCATGCTCATATCGACTCGATAGACTCAGGGCACCCGATGGGGCTGGGCTACCCTATGACCCTAGCAAAGACTCTAGGACTATCACAGATACGGCCGTTCTGTTTCATACGCGTAAAGAAATAGAATGCTCAATCACAAGTGCAACCTAGCATGATACTACATGGCATGCTTTAATGCTTATGCAACACCTAGTATGTCATACATTCACAAGCCGGTAATCTCTTTCGAATCTGAGTAAGCCCATAAAGGAACTTACCTGAATGAGCCGAACAGCAGAGAACAAGGCAGAGCAGAATCCAAGAAATGAATCACTGATAGCAAGAAACGTCCAACATTCACAAACACCTAATAACATATAAATGCATAAGTCTACCTATTTCACACAAGGCGCCCCTAACTATCATTCATATCTCGTCTCATATCCCATTTCAGATTATTCCATCTCATTTTATCATTTCAGGTTCATCTCATATCATCATCTCATTTCCAAACAATCTCTCAAAGAACTAAACTTAGAAAATCAAATAATTCTTTTAAAATCGTACTTATTCAAACCCGACATTACACATTTAAACCTTAAAACCAATTTCCAAAAATCATATTATAAAACAATTCCGGCATGCTTCTTATTTCAAAACATTATATAAATAAACTCCAATATTAAATCATCAAGAAAATTTCTATGCTCATATTTAAATCCTCATAAAAGCATCATATATAAATAATCCAATTAATATTATTTTAAAACAATAAATAATATATAACGATAAATTTCCAGAATATTATAATTATTACCAAATTCCAAAACTATAATAATATCAAAATAATTTAACACTTAATATTCATAAAGTCTCAAATCAATAACCATAAATATATTTATAACTCCATAAAAATAAATATTACTTTTAAACCTTATTAGATATAAATATTAATAATTTCAGAACATATAAATATATAAATTCATTTTCCTAAAATCAGAAATAATAATTAATATAACACATAAATATATATATATATATATATATATATATATATATATATATATATAAACATAACATTTAACATATATATAACAATACCGAAATTAAATAACCACCCATATATATATTACCCAATACATATATCCCTATTCAGAAAAAAAAACCCAGCCCAAGGAAAAGCAAAGGGAGGGTCCGGCCCAACCCGTTGTCAAACCCAGCCGGCCCAAACCATGACCCAAAATCCAGATCCGACCCGCAAACCATACCAAAGGAAAGAAGAAGGGAAGGGAAAGAGGGGATCCGATATGCCTGACCAAACCCGGATCCAGAAGAGACCCGGCCAGTAAAGGAAGAAGGGAGGAGACCCGGAAGGCTGGAAGCGGATCTGCCCAGACCCGAATATTAGGCCCATAAATTAGGCCCACCAGGAGGAGCTTCGTCCTCAACCTCGGACACGGAACAGGGTACTAGGCACGCCGACGGAACGGAAGAGGAGGAAAGGAAGAACTCATGCCTCGCTGGCGATGCTAGCTCCGACCCTCCCAACCTGGTTACCCGACGCCCCCACACCAGAAAAAGAAGAAAGAGAGAGAAAGAAAGGAGGCTCACCGAGTTCAAATCCGAAAACAGGGCGAATGAGGAAGGAGGTGTTGCTGCCGGCGATGTGGCTCCTTCGGCGGCTTCCAGGGATCCCATGGACGTCAGAGGTGTTGCTGCTGCTGCCTCATAGAAGATAAGGAGGTGAAGATGGAGATGCCGCTGGTGGTGGCTCGATGGAAACAGGGGAGGAGGAGGAGGGGGCCGTGGGTGGTGAAGACGGATTGGAACGGGGCAAAGAAGGGTAATGGCGGCTTGGCAACATCCGGGGCTGCGGGGCTCGAGTGTGCTTGGAGATGCCGCTCCAATGGCGTCAGAGGTGGGTGGTGGTGGTGCAGGGTGGTGGCGGACGAGGCAAAGGGGTTGCCTTTGGGAGCTTACAGCTCTCGGCAAGGCTCCATTGGAAGGTATTTTTTGGGTTCTGATGGAAGGCAGCAGAGGGAGTGTGAGGTAGGGAGGAAGAGCTGGGAGGTGTGGGTTGTTCTGAAGATCCGAAAAGAGGGAGAGGGGGACCAGTTTGGTGGGCTGGTGGGTGGTGTGCAGAGTGTGAGGATGGGAGGGGGACCGCAGGGGAGGGAGAGAGAGAGAGAGAGAGGGAGAAATAAAAGAAAAGGGAAAATAAAATAGGATTGGTCCACTAAAGAAATTAAATAAGCGGAATAACCTCGAAACCCGCTCGCCCGAACGAATCCCGACTAAATCGACTTTAATTAAATTTTAATTTACTAATCTCAATATAACGGAATTAAATAAATTTCAATCAAACTCGGAGCTTAAATAAATTTTATTAACACCCGGAACTCGAAAGCGGAAGTCAAATCCCGTCAAAATCGAAAATTCAAATGATGCCGGAAGGATTTAAAATTGAACTCGTGCTCGAGGACGACTTTTTCTCCGCTTTTACAAATTGAAATAAATACTAACATATTTAATTAAAATAATAATATAATATATATAAAATATATATTCAGTCTTTACATATTCCAATTTCAAATATGTCATCTTACGAATACAACGCGGTCTAAGACCGCGTTGTTCTGTCAATCCTGCAAAAAAATGAATATCTTTGTAAATATTTTGAAAGTGTGAATATTTTGTTAAATAATTATTATTTTTTGAATATTTAGGAAAAAATTCGGGTATGTATGGTTGCGGAAAAAAAAGGTTAAAAAAGAAGTAGAAGTGGAGGTTTTTTTTTTAAATCAGGTAAAAGAAGTGTATAGATTGCAATAAGTAGTTAAAAGTTGTTAAAATTTTGAGTTAAGAAAAACTGATGGAAGGAGCTTTTTTGTGTTTAAATTTTTAACTACAAAAATCAACACACTCTTTTTGCATTATTTATTTATTTATCATAATTAAAACATCTTTGTACTCTATACAAAGATTATTTTGTTGTTTAAAATTTTAACTACTTTTACTAACAGTTTATGAATTTTGCACTGTTTATAATTTTAGTCGGTTTATTAACCCCGCCCCATACGAACCCATAAACATTCCACGAAAAAAAATATTCCACGAAAGCAAAAATGAAAAAAAAGGAAGAAAGGTGACGCATGACACAAGTTCAATAATTAAACCGAACCTAATAGACAACGCCTCTGAATATTATCTTCCGAAAAATAAAGACTCCTCTGACCTTTGTTACATATGGCACAGTATCTGGGAACTAAGAAACAATATTATCTTCCGAAACAAATAAAACAAAAATATCATCAACACTCTATACCAAACAATTGACAACATATCTTCTTGGAACAAAGAAAATAATAATTACATAAAACCCAAAATCAATAGACCTCCTCACAAATTAATTTGGAAACATCCACCTCGTAACACAATCAAAATTAATGTAGATGCCTCAGTTAAAACTAATCACGAAACTCAAATTGGCTACATTATGAGAAACAACTACGGTCAGGTAATTCATATATATATAAGCAACATTAAAAAATGCTCTATTACTTTAGCAGAAGCTATGACTATATATGCAGGTATAAGACAGGCAAATGACTTGGGGATCAGAAGAATCATTATTGAAAGCGACAATGCAACCATCATCAATGTCATCAATCACATAATCAAAATCCCATGGGAGGTAGCACAATTAATCAAAGAAATCAAGTCTCTAAAAGAAGACTTCGAATCGATCAACTTTCAACATTGCTACAGAGAGGCGAATCGAGCAACCGATTTTCTTGCAAAATCTCCTTTAAATTGTAATATCATCCTAGGTTCTTATTGTTACAAGTTCCAAAACATCATCTTTAATGATCATGGATGTGTGTAGCACATCCAACTCTTTACATACTGTAAAAAAAAATTAAACCGAACATCAATTGGTAAACAAGTTCCCCTTTTTCACTCTTTTTAGCTTTTTACATTAAGAAGAAGAAAAGTCGTTGCGACATGTTTGTCAATCTAAACCTCTCCAACTCCAATTTCTGATTTAATACGACTATGTATATTTATATTACAATGAAAGGAAGAAAGTAAAGATGCTTAGGGTTAAATACATAAATTTTAAAGGTTCAAATATTTTTACAAAATGAAAATATATTTTGTAATCTCTTTTTAATAATATTAAAATTGTTAAACTATTTTTCCATTTTTTTGAAAAAATTAAAAATATTTTACTAATGCAGAATGGAAGTCCCAAAATCATGCAAGCGCGAGATTCCACAGAAGAGTTTCGCAAGGGACGAAACCCTAGAAAATATGTCTTGCATCTATTAGAAAAGGGATTGGGAATCTACCAAGAGATAAAAAGAAAATTCTTTAAACCAATAATATGATTAGTAATTTAAAAGATAGTTATGACTAATGCCTACAATTACTTAAATAGACTAAAAAAACCCTAGTTGGTGACTTGTGTGCTAAAGATGGCTAAAAAGATAAATTATTAAAATTGCCTAAAATTATTTTTACAATAATAAAATCCTAAAACCTTATCTTACCCCTAACTAAAAGATAAAAATTCTCCTACATCAGTCTCCTCAACCTTTGAAGAACTCGACCCCGAGTTCTCTTATAAATGTAAGACCCTGTTAGCCGTTCTGTACTACCTAGTATCTTCCAGCTCTTCCTCACCTTGCATCACCACCAAGAAGTTATAATTTTTTCTTGCCGGCTTATAGAAACGTAAGACAGGAGCCATTGCATTTTTATGACCATTCCACTTAAACAACATCACATTATCTAGCCTTTTGTAGTTGGCATCATGAACAAACTGCCAAGGATGAACGAATTGCAACAAATGACGGATGTTCACAGCTATCACATCAAACAATTACTCCTATTTATAGTGCTTACCAATGGAAAGAGGCACATTGCAAGTCAAGGAAACTTGCACCTGCGGACCTTTCTTCACCCACTCCAGTCCATAGTGCTTGTCGGGAGGCTTCACGGTAACCCCAAATAAGTCACCAACTTTTGCGAGAACAGGTTCTCGACACTCCCATCATCCACAATCAAGTTTCATACCTTTCCTACGATAAAACAGTGCATCTTGAATAGATTGGTACTTGGCCCCTTTTATTTGGATGACACTAGGAGCCATTGAAGGACGATGTTCATCTGCTCGTCAGATTCATCTTTAACAAATTCAGCATCGGATTAGCCATCATCCTTTTTCACTTTGTCAGCATACACAATAGTGGCTATCCGCCTGGATGGACAAATGTTCGACCTACGACCGATGTCTCCGCATCGAAAGCAATTGTCTCCGGTTGGTCTAGTGTAAGAATTTGTTGGCTTTTGGTTGGTCACCTTGGTAGGTGCCTTTTTTGTTGAGGATATTGTACCCTTATCTTTGTCAACTATAAGTGACAGGAGGAAAATGTCATTGTTCCTATCAAAGTATAACTCAAACCCACAAACTAGTATAACAAGCAAGTAAGAGGTCGATCCCACAGAGAATCAAGTATTTCTAAGCAATGTATATTTACCAATTAGTAGAAAATATGGATTTGGTGATGGAAGTATATAACAGAAACTATAAACAAGTTAGTAGAGATAACAATAGAGAAAATAGTTTCATCTATAAATATCCACTTTAGTTTGATTAGTTGATCCTCGATTCTTCTTCAAGTTCTCTTTATATCCTATTATTGTTCCTGTCCTGATCTTGTGTAAATTACTAGTCCTACGAGTCCTAGCAACCCTTACTAATTAGATAACCCTAACACGGTCAAGATTTAACCTAATAGTAGCATTAAGATTAAGGATTAACCAGGATACATGCAACACCAAGCTACGAGTCAGTATTTAACATATAATTGATTCTTTACACACCAATTTAGTCCTACGAGTCCTAAAAAGACATGCTTGCTACTATGGATTAAGGTTCGCTACGAGAAATCTACAAAATCCTAGCAACAATCTCAACTAGTTGTACATACTAGAAGAAATCAACAATATTCGCAAAAGAATCAATACGAATCAATAGGAATAGAACAAGAATAGAAATCTCACAACTTTATCAAACCAAAGCTTCAATCCATAGACGAAACGGAAGAGTTTAGCACTCCATGGCCATGGAGGCTTCCCTCTAGGGTTCTCTCAATTGATAATCTCTAAAGTGTATTAAAATGATGAGTTAGATGTATAATAAAATAACCCTAATAGTTCTTAAATAAACTTAACATAGTCGGCCAAAATAATTAATGTAAAAACCCTAATTAAAGAGATAACAAGTCTGCTCGTTTCAACAGGAGCCGCGGGGCAGCCAACCAAGGACGCGGGGCGGCCAGGCGATTGTGAATTCGTTCGTCAGAGCTTCGAGCCGCGGGGCGGCTAGCTTGGTCGCGGGGCGGCCTTACTGTTTACAACACTTTTTCACTTTCGAATTTGGTCTCGATGTCAACACGAAAGTTGTAGATCTCGGAGAGAGATTTCCAACGCATGCTTATAATAGTCAATCGGACCACCGAGGCCTCCAAAAAGTGCATTACAAGTTCCGTTTGTCTGGCGACAACTTCTGCTGACTTGTTCTTCACTTAGGCTCTCGAAATTCGATTCCGCTCCCGTGTTCTTCACTTTTCCTCCTCCTTTTCATTCTTCCTTCATCCATGAGCTTTCTCATTCCTCGTCGGATTCATATCTACCTCAAATAATCCATAAAAGCGTGTAGATTCCGACTCTACTAACAAAACAAGTATAAATGCAAATCTAGCCTAAACTATGCATTGTAAACATCTAAATCATGCTAAATGCAACCTAATATGCCTACCTTAATGCGTACTATCAAATTCCCCCACACTTGAGCTTTTGCTTGTCCTCAAGCAATGAAAATCAATATCAAATCAACACCCCACAGACAAGAAATCCATGTAATCACTTTGGTAAAACACTTAAGCTCAAAAATAGGGAAACAAAGATTGACAAATAACGTCATAACATGTATATGTGCAATCCAAGGAATAAAGCAAGTACATCTATCCAACCTCACCAGGAAAATGTGTTTTCACTCTCGCTCATGTGTTTCGGCTAATCATTCGTGCTCAAACTCAATTCTTGAAAACTTAGCTACAACAAAATTGCGTCAGTGGTCTAAATCTCCACCGCTAGTGACTTCACATGCAACCAAAATCATGAGGTCTTTTGAATAGGTTGTAATGGGGCCATGGTAGGAACACATGGTATGGAAAATATTTAGGCCTTGTGGTGCTAAAAATCCGGGAAAAGGGTTAGTAAACAACCAGAAAAACACCAACACCAAAACACTTCATATACCATTCCAATAACATGCACTCCTTCACAATACAAATTCGCACACAATCTTCAAATATCCACACAAACTCATTCATTTTTGCTTTTTATTATGATTTTACTTTTTCTTTTTCTTTTCTTGACTTTTACCCCTAAGTGAATTTTATCCTCCTTAGGTCCCAAGTAATAAGCACATAAAAATCATCTCTATGAAGTACAAATGAATCACAAACATAATTTTTCAACTCAAAGCAACTCTATCAACATATCAAGATATATATTCACCAACTCTTCTCCTAATTCCCAGATGGGTCAGGCTAATAATTGGCTAGGAAGATTTTGTGGAGCTAACAAAATAGGCTTATAAGGCTCAAATTGGCTTCAAGCAAAGGATAATGTGTACGGGTGGATAGAGTATAATATGGCTAAAAGAAAATCATGCCTCAATCACTTTAAACTTACATGCAAAAATCATATAAATGCAGCCTCAATAATAATATCTAAACGCAATTTAAAGAGGAAGTAATCAAGGAGAGTATTCACACACAAAGAAACTAGAGGACTTATGAATGTGTAGTCCCAATAAGGCCAAAATAACCCACAAGGTCAATTTGTTAGAACTTCAATACTACTTAAATTCCAAAGACTATACATACTTAATTATCTCATCAATCATGTTCCCAAAAAGTCTATAAAACAATTCAAAGTTTCAAACACTTCAAGCATGTCATGGGGCACATGATAAGAAGAAAATATAAATATAGAGGACAAGTAGCCTAGATGGGAAAATAAGACCTAAAGTATATGAAATGTATGATATTTTTTTGATTTTTTTTAACAAATGCAATATATGAGTAAAACTAAATACGAGTAAAAATATGAAAACATAAATAAACATGATATACAAAATCTATCTATATGTAATGCAATCCCTCCCCCACACTTAAATCTTTCATTGTCCTCAATGAAAATTAAAGACAAAAAAATTATAAAAACATAGAGGAAGAGATAAATGGAATACTCACAATGTGGTAGAAAGGTGGATTCATGACTCCCGTCAGAGGCCGCGGGGCGGCTGGGAAAGTGACATGGCCGCGGGGCGGTCCGGACAAGCCGCGGGGCGGCCTTTTCCCTTTTCAACTTTCAGCCCTGCTTTATTAGTGCCCCACGAAACAAAAACCTAAACTATAATAAATTGATGCAATTAATAAAATCTAAAACTATATACCTCGGGTTGCCTCCAAAGCAGCGCCTTTTTTTATGTCATTGGCATGACTTATTCTCAATCACAATTCCTTACCTATCAGACATCGTCAAGGCTCTCAACAACCTATCATATTCCTGTGCACACATCTTACACAAGACATAATAGCACAATAATAAATTGAATCAATATAATATAACACTTAAAAACCTTTTCAATTTATCAAAGAGTTGAGTATGACTCTCTGATGGAGGAATATGATACCACCAGTTCAGTTCCACTGGTGGCTTCTTAAAATAGCAATTAAAAGGATCAACATAATCACCATTACCTTCCAAATTGCAAAATTTTACCTTTATTACCTCTTGAACCTCAACAGGTGGCTCTAGACATGGTTCACCAACGGGGGAGCTCAGAATGAATCCATCGGATAGAGTAGGAGACACAACACATGAAACCTCATGTGTCGACTCATGAGATTCCAATGTCAGGAAGCACTGGGCCATCTCCATCGTCAAAGAAACTATCGTTATCTGCGAATAATTCCTCCTCGTTCTGAACATCATTATCATGTTGAAACCAACTAGGAGGGAATGAATTAGCACAATGACTTCGACATGATCTTCTATTCTTGCATCCTTCAATGTCTCAAGGAATGGCGGGATGGGTTGGCTTTCTTTATCAACTTGAGGGCTGACCATCTGATCTGCTATCATCTCGCTCCATGTTTTAGTAAGTTGGCTCAATTTTTCCCCTAAGTTTTTTAGCTTCTCGCCATTCTCCTGCACCGCTTGAGGAAGGGCTTGGATTTCATATAGATGTATGACAGAGTCCTCCACAAGTGGCGATACCGAAGTGAAGGATCCTTCCTGGGCAACATGGTAATCCATATAACAGAAAAAATCCCACAACCCCAACAAACCTAACCGTGCCAAGCCTCCGTTACTCATGTACTCAACAAGCGCTCTCGTCTCAGCAGTCATCCCGTCAATTATGCAAAAAATCATATCTTGGATGCTGTCTTGATAACCCCGTGAATTCCGGATGTCAACATATCTCTGCAATCTGGTAAGATATTGGTGAAAGTTCTCACCTTCAAACTGCAATAACCTTAACATCTAAAAGTTAGTAGCAAGAGTGTTATGAACCGTAAGATAGGTTCACAACAAATTTAGTTATATACAATAATTGGCAAACACACAAAACAAAGAAATAACTTTGGCTCCCCGGCAACGGTGCCAAAATTTGACAGGAGGAAACTGTCGTTGTTCCTATCAAAGTATAACTCAAACCCATAAACTAGTATAGCAAGCAAGTAAGCGGTCGATCCCACAGAGAATCAAGTATTTATAAGCAATGTATATTCACCAACTAGTAGAAAAGATGGATTTGGTGATGGAAGTAGATAACAGAAACTATAAACAAGTTAGTAGAGATAACAATAGAGAAAATAGTTTCATCTATAAATATCCACTTTAGTTTGATTAGTTGATCCTCGATTCTTCTTCAAGTTCTTTTTTCATCCTATTATTGTTCATGTCCTGATCTTGTGTAAATTACTAGTCCTACGAGTCCTAGCAACCCTTACTAATTAGATAACCCTAACACGGTCAAGATTTAACCTAATAGTAGTATTAAGATTAAGGATTAACCAGGATACATGCAACACCAAGCTACGAGTCAGTATTTAACATATAATTGATTCTTTACACACCAATTTAGTCCTACGAGTCCTAAAAAGACATGCTTGCTACTATGGATTAAGGTTTGCTACGAGGAATCTACAAAATCCTAGCAATAATATCAACTAGTTGTACGGACTAGAAGAAATCAACAATATTCGCAAAAGAATCAATACGAATCAATAGGAATAGAACAAGAATAGAAATCTCACAACTTTATCAAACCAAAGCTTCAATTCATAGACGAAACGGAAGAGTTTAGCACTCCATGGCCATGGAGGCTTCCCTCTAGGGTTCTCTCAATTGATAATCTCTAAAGTGTATTAAAATGATGAGTTAGATGTATAATAAAATAAACCTAATAGTTCTTAAATAAACCTAACAACGTCAGCCAAAATAATTAATGTAAAAACCCTAATTAAAGAGATTACAAGTCTGTTCGTTTCAACAGGAGCCACGGGGCAGCCAACCCAGGCCGCGGGGCGGCCAGGCCATTGCGAAATCGTTCGTCAGAGCTTCGAGCCGCGGGGCGGCTAGATTGGCCGCGGGGCGGCCTTACTGTTTACAGCACTTTTTAGCTTTCGAATTTGGTCTCGATGTCAACACGAAAGTTGTAGATCTCGGAGAGAGCTTTCCAACGCATGCTTATAATGGTCAATCGGAACACCGAGGCTACCAGAAAGTGCATTACAAGTTCAGCTTGTCTGGCGACAACTTCTGCTGACTTGTTCTTCACTTACGCTCTCGAAATTCGATTCCGCTCCTGTGGTCTTCACTTTTCCTCCTCCTCTTCATTCTTCCTTCATCGATGAGCTTTCTCATTCCTCGTCGGATTCATATCTACCTGAAATAATCCATAAAAGCGTGTAGATTCCGTCTCTACCAACAAAACAAGTATAAATGCAAATCTAGCCTAAACTATGCATTATAGACATCTAAATCATGCTAAATGCAACCTAATATGCCTATCTTAATACGTACTATCAATAAGCTTTTCTCTTTGGACTTGGCATCCTTCTTTGCATCCTTTGCTGCTTTATGGTTATTTTGTTGGACATACTTGTCGAAAGATGAGAAATTCCTGGGGGATTTCTCCATCAATTCGGCCTTCAATGCTAGGTTAGAATCCTTAGTGATAGTCTAACATCTTTGTAGTCCCATCAGTTTTTAGATTGAACTCTTCAACTCGTTGATATAGCAAGCCACCTTCTGGTTCTCGGTCTCAATCACTTCATTGTGCTTACACAACCATAGGAACTAAGTATTCTACTCCCTCACACTGTTTTTATGGACCTGAACACATTCAATGTACATATTATACAAGATCTTCTTATGATTGTAAGGTAAAAAGCGCTCCATCATCAATTGTTTCATCTTTCTCTAGGTTCGAATCGGATCCAACTAGATAGCCTGAATGCTCTTAAGATAGATTTTCACCATATTAACTTGCTTGTTTTCTGGGATTGACATGGCCTCGAAGAATCTATAAACCCCAATCTGCCAGTCCAAGAGCTTTTCAACGCCCATATTGTAAAGGCCGAAATATTATTTTAATATTATTTTAATTAAAAGTATATTATTTTATATCAGAGATATAAAAATGGAGAAAAACTTGTCCTCGAGCACAATTTCCGATTTAAAATCATTATGAATGATTCCGACTTCATTTTAAAATTTGATTCCGATGGATTTTATTTCCACCTTCTTACTTCGAGATTTGAAATTTATTTTGAGGTTCATTATTTTATTGCGGATTCGGAAATTTTATTAAATTTCAAACTAGTCGGGATACGTCGAGATAGCGGGTTCCGGGTATTTTAAAATTGGGTCTTGTGAGGACCACTTCTATTCTATTTTCTTTTTCTTCTCTCTCTGTTTACAGAACAGCTCTATCCCTCCCAATTGCACCCAAAGTAGCTAAGCACACTCCTTCCCATCCTCCTCCCTTTTGCAATTTTTCCTCCCAATCTTGGCAAAATTACAATTGGAATCAGACCCCTCCCACGCCACAATCAGGCCTCAGTGCCTCACCACGCCAATTCAGATTGCCTCCTACGCCATCTGCAGAGACCCTAGCCCACTCCCTCTTTCCTTTGAAATCAGAGGAGCATTCCCTCCTCCCTTCCTTATCTGAAGCCAAGCAACTCTCTCTTCTCCTCTGTTCTCTTTGCAGTCTCCAGAAAACCCACCCAGAAATCGTTCCTCCTCCTCTGTTGTTACCGCATCCACCCAGTCACCACCACATTCCCCTCCTTTCCGCCACCAGTAAGCGCCACCGCCCCTGTTCGAAGTTTCAAGACGCCGAGCGCAGCCCCCTCTCCCTCTCTTGCTCGGTTTTGCATCTTCGGTTTGGGTAAGCTTCCTTTTCCTTCTTTACTTCAAAACCGAGCCAATGATCCTCTTTTATGATCGAATCTGTCCATCCTAGGCCCATTCAAATCTCCTCTCGAGCTCTCGCAGCCGGAGCCGCCCTCGGAGCGTCCCCGGAGTTGGATTTTCGAAGTTTAGGTGAGACTCATTCCCTCTCTTCTCTCTTTCTACGTCTATTTTCTAGTATGGGTAAGGGACGGGATAGGTTGTCGGTCGGTTTGGTGGTGGTTGTGGCCGGAAAGGGAGCCGCCGGCGGGAGCGTTCTTCTCTTTCTTCCTTCGTTTCCGTTCATCGTCGAACAAACAGTTCCGTTCTTCAGTTGGGGAGGGAGACAGGATGACTAGGCCTAATTTTTCGGCCGGATCCTAGTTTAGTTTTCGGGTTATATCGTTTGCAAAACAGGTTAACATTTGGAGAGAGGGGATCCATTCTTTCTTTCCTTCTTTCTGTGGGCTGGGGCTTCTGAATTCATTTCGGATCCGGGTCTTTCTTGCAAATCTTGGGGTCGGGTTAGGGAGTGTGATATTGGGCTTGATGGGTTTTGTTTTATCAATTGTTAAGTTGTTGTTGTGTTATATATTACATGTTATGACTATATGTTATGATTTATAATTAATTATTGTTAGTTTATTGGATTATTACTATTATATGTTATTATGAATTTTGTGATAATATATATTTTCTGAAAATATTGTATGTATTATGTTATTAGTAGATGTTGGTAAAAGATGTGATTTTTGGTTTTGATCTATAAATGGGGTTTATAAGATGGATTTAATTTGGTGATTATTTTAGACAAATATTATTGGTAATTTAATTAAAAAGGGTTTCCAAGTTTTAGGAATTATCTTTAAATGATTTATGGTTTGAAAACCAAAATGCCAGAATATTTTGATAAAATAAGATTTTGGGTTGACTTAGAAGATTTAATAATTCCTGTTGATTTGAACAAGTATGATTTGATAAATTGTTTTGAATATGAGTTGACTTAACTTGATATTTAAGAGTTTGGAAAACTTTGGGAAATGAGTTTGGAAATATTGTTGGTAAGATTTATCGATGGGTTTGATTGGAAGTGAAATGGTTTGGGTTGATGTTTATCGTAACGGAAAGGTTTTGGAAAATGGTTTTACCATCGATTGGTTTTGAGGATATTGAGAACATGGGTTTTGAGGATATTGAATGTTGGTCCGGTAGCTTATGGCAATGGCTTGATGATATGTGTGTATTGGTTTTGGATTGCTTTGGACTTGCATTTGGGCCCTTGCTTGTGTTATCTTGCTGTTCTGCATCTTCAGGTAAGTATCCTCCCGGACTTACTCAGTAACCTGGACCTCCTGCCTGATGTGTCATGTAATGTGTAGTTTTGTTGCATATTAAAACATGCAATGTAGTATCATGCTAGGATTGCATTGAACTGAGCATGTGTTTACTTTGTGTGTTTGAATACAGAACGTCCGTTATCTGTAATAGTCCTAGAGTCTTTGCTAGGGTCATAGGGTAGCCCAGCCCCATCGGGTGCCCTGAGTCTATCGAGTCAATATGAGCATGATATGATAGCCCAGCACCATCGGGAAAGAGATGATATGATATGATATGATATGATATGATGATGCCGTGGTTAGTGCACCACCACGAGGAAATTTCTATGCTATAGCACCGAACTGGCCAGTCTCTGCACTAACGGGAAGTGGTGCAGAGGTAGGAGAGGGATATGCCACTTGGCATTATCTTGGGCCCTTTACAATTCTTTCTGCATATTATATACACTAGGGGCATGATAGTGTGATTTAAATCTTGTACTGCATTAGTCATCTTTTATTTAGGTATAGGCATGTTATGTGGCCTCAGTGTGGTCAGAGGACCCGTAAGCGATCACCGGGCCTGACTTCGTGGATAGTGTTAGGTACCGCTTTTGATTGCTCCTTGCTTCGGTGACGGGGAATCTCTTGGCAAATGGAAGAATCCGGCTAATATATTCTAACTTGACAAATGGCAATCACCCACTTTGTTTTGGTTTTGACCCGGCTCTGCCGTGGCACTTGTATCTAAACCTTCAGCTTTACTTTCATTTGAATTAAATTTCCGCGATTTGATTGCTTGGGGTTCGAAATCCCCGCTTTGAATAATGATCTTCATGGTTTAAAACCTCGACCCGTACCTAAATGGCAACATCCAAACGAAGGTATTCAACCTTCGAAACGTAACCCGAGTATTTATATCCGGGCCGTTACAAAGTTGGTATCAGAGCCAGGTTGTGCAATTCTGGTACGCAAGGGTCGAGTGTATGTTTTGGAAAACCGCCCACGGATTTCAAAAGATTTGAAAGTGTTTTAAAGGGGCAAAATGAACTTAATATGCCGAACTCAATTGGGCTAAATATGAACTTGGCTTACGATAAAAGAGGAGAACCAACTAATAAGGGATCGAGAGGGTAGAAAAGGGCGCTAGACCATCCCTATTGGATGTAGTTGGGAATGGGTAGGCGAAATACTAGCTTGTTCTTTACAGATGGGTCGGGAACACTCCAAGGAGATTGTTAAAATTATCATTGACTGATTCTATGTTGAGTGCTTGATATGCTAAAGATTTGAATGATATGTCCTAACTATTGAATGAATATTGAATGATCTGTGCAAACGGGATAGCGGGAGTACTCTTCTTCTTATATGGTCAAGCCCAGCTTGTGTGAAGCAACCCCTTCCACTATGTTAGCCCATTGACGGTTCTATCGAGTCCTTCTCCCGGATGTCAGTGTCTTCCATGGGGAATTGGGTTGGTAAACACATTGTGTCGGGAATCATGATTGAATATGAGGGTTGTCTGAGAGAGTATTGGAAGATGGTCCTTGATGTAATTCCGAGTTAGAGAGTGAGATGTTTACGAGGTTGTCCTTATCAATTCTTATGACGATCCATTAGTGTCTTCTTGTCACGAAGAGTCGTACCAAGGTCCCACGGGAAAGATGGGTGATGAGTCAGTTGGGAAGAATCAATGTTTTCCCTTATGGACCTCTATCGAGTTATCTTGATTGCTCTGTCCGTGATTGTGTGATTCTATGTGCACTACTCCTTGACCTACAGTTGATCCTTAGTTTGAGATTGTGCTTACGTGCTTGATGTTCATGATGACCATTGTGTGAGTCGAAGTTACCTATGTTACGCCCTATCATCCCGACATGATCTACTTAGTATATTGCATTGTCATACTAGGGCACGAATATATATATATATATATATATATATATATATATATATATATATATATGTCATATGCTAGGAAGTTGTATAATTGATGTCCTCCCTGTGAATAGGTTCATGATAGTGTAATCGTTTAGTTCTAGTATCATGATAGAGTGAGTCCCTTACTTGATGGACACGTGTTATAATCTGATGTCAACATGCCTTATATGCTACGTAATTCTCAGTACATGTTATGATGATGATCCTTAATGTAAATTCTTGGTTGTATGACATCTTGTATCCATGTTGGTCACATTGCTTAGGTCTCGTGTTGCATCTCGCTTCCTGCCATAATTATGTGTCGTGATCGCATGTCTAATTGACCTATTGTAATGATCGTACTACTGAGTGATTAGAAGCATGAACCACATGATATGAGTCTATATGGTTGTTGCTTTCTCCTGAGTTAGGTACATGGTAGTGTGATCATCTCTTCTTTATATGAATGCCTCATAAGATGTGCTCTTTAGCATGCTAATCGATGATGCCTCGATGCTTATCATTCGTCTTGTGATAAGAATCTATAGCATGCCCATCTATTTGGTATTCCTCAGATTAACCATTGTTGATTATTCTACAATTTGTATTGTTATGTGTTAATTGTGCTAAATTGAGGATATGCTAGTGTGAATGAGCCTTGATAAACACATATTTCCTCCCCTTATATATTGAATTGGACTCATGTCCCCGTATGCTAGTCATGTTGCCCCATTACTTAGACTTTCTTTATACATCGTTATATTTCTCTCATGCTACTATATCGCTGGAATGTGATCGATTGAACTCTTGCATATTGTTGTATTAACCAATTAAGTGCATGTATGTATCATACGTTAGGTGGAGCCATTAGTAACATGTAGATCCTTGGTTATGGCTTATGCACATTTATGCTCTGCTTGCATTATTGTCCATTCTCTCTTGGACTAGGTCCCTGATAGTGTTGTTCTTCCCTCTCTTTATCCTCTTAAAATGTTTTACTCATCCTGATAAGAGTGATATTGGATTCGAAGATCGACTTGCCTTCTGTGGTGGTTAATTCTAGCATGTTTACATGTTCTCGCTCGGTGGTATCCCTCTATTACTCTATGATATTCTCTTGTGCTTGCATGAATGTATGACTTGACACCTCGCATGATCACACACCACCCTATATCATGATTTTGCGTATGCATGACGCATGAATATCGGAATAAATCTAGTTGAATTACTTTAGTTGTACTCATGTTCGATGTGTGCTATTAGTATTACGTAAGGCTTATTATTTCCAATATGACTCACTAAATGGTGACTTGCCATACTCATTCTACTACGAAAACATGCTTGTTCTATAATGTGACAATTATTGTACCATTTTATGTGCCCTATGATGATTCATTCCTAACATGATTATAAACTATCGCTCATGATGTTATCTTGTTTACTCTGTGGAGATTCAATTGCTTTCATGTACATCACGTTGAACTCATTAATCACTCCTGACTATGCCATGCCTGGTCATGTATCACTAGCATCATGAAGGATCTATGCTCTCTAAATGTATCTCGTCGTATTATTACATGTCATCCTTAACCTACTATGTGATCATTGCTGTTAGATGTGATAGTTACTATGCCTCTCTTATATATTCTGATGTGATGCTTTGTTGATTGTTATGCTATACCTCATCTTGATGTACTTGATCTCATTTGTTGATGTGTATACCATGCTCTTATATTGCTTATATACATGATACTTGTCATCCTCGTACGATCCCGCATGACCTTGAACTCTTCACGACCATTATTGACTCCGCATTACTTGATTGAAATTGCTAGACTTACCTGCATCCATGGAATAATAGGCTACTAGCTTGTCTCACGCGCATCAGTGTAGGACTCGATTGTATCTTTCGAATGAATATGTACGTCGTTGTTCCTTGAGATAGGTACATGTTAGGGTGGATTAATGTGATTGATATGCTCCATGATGAATTCATGCTTGTTTATCAGAATTGTGACCTAATAGACTTCCTTAAGGGCATCATTACTATTCCCGGGTCGGAGTCCTGCCTCTAGTCGTGTCATCTTTAGCTTTGGTCCATTCTTGTCTCCGAGAGGAACATTGGGTCGTCCTCTCTTGTCACTCCCCTATTTCGCCAACTTAGACTCCTACGCGATACATTGGATGAGCGACCGCATAGAAGAGGAGACGGGGAGTTAGATAACGATATAGCAACACAGCGGAAGTGTGGGCCCATAACCGATGGGCCTCAGGATTGACGATGTCGACAGAACAAGCCTGCTTCAAGGATTGCGGTTACCGAGCGCAATATGATTTACAAGTGGGAGTGTCCTCCATTCGGATTGCTAATCTTTTCTGAACTTGTTGATGGTGATATTGCATTTACTTGATGTTGAAAATTGCGTGTTGATATGATGACTTGGTGATGATTAATGCCTGATTATCCATTGTCTATGATGATATATATGATTTGGTGCCTTACTGTCCTAATGTTCTATGATGACTTGACGTGATGCTACTCTGAGTTGCCAAGCATGATCTAAATTCCTTGCCTATAAAAGTATGAACTGCAAATGCTGAGAACCTGAACTGTTTATTAGATATGGTTATGATGAAACTTGCTAGCTTGATTTGATTAGGTTCATATGATGTTTTGCAATACTTGTTGAGCATGATGGTAAATTGAGACTTTTAGTTGCAATGCTTAATGATGAGCTATCGATGCTATTGATTTAAATGCTAGTTGATATGACGTAGTCCTTCTGTGTAATAGTGTCCATGATTGCTTCTTCTTTGAACATGTGAGTGAGGTCCTTTGGTAGAATGGTCTGAGAACGGTGAAGGAAATTGAGCGGTTAGAATGATCGGTGATAGTATGAGGTAAGTCACATGAGAGGGGTTTGGCTTAAGTAGGAGCGGGTGAGTTTTGAGAACTATAAGAGGCGATACATAGTGGTTTCCGATGAGCTTCTAGATGAATTTTAGGTGGGGGTATGGTTGGAATAGGTCGGCTAGGTGGTGATTGGGGTGTTCTTATAGAAGAGATGTGGTTAGAAGGGTTCTATGCTTGTGATGTCTTTGGTAATATGGGCAGTGTAGGGAATGGATCTTGTGAGTATCGAGAACATAGGAAGCAGGGGTGCTCGGGTGTGAAAACAGAGATAGGGGTTGGATTCTTAGAGGTGGATTGTTAGTAAGAGTGCTTGGTGGGAAGAGGTGTGAGATTAAAAGGTCGAAATAAATTGGGGCTTCTTCTGTGGGGTAGTATCCGAGTTGATGTTGATAGGTCTAGATGAAGGTTGGTCTTGGCTTGAGAGTTGGAGACGAGCGGGTGGGGTTTGCGTTTTATTTTAACTGGTATAATGTGCAAAACCTTCTTATTTATGTGAATATGTACTAGCATGATGTTAGATAGCGACCATGATGAACCTGATATGGCATTATATTGCATGTTGACGTGCAATATTGAAATCTAGTTGGATGTGACAAGTGTTATCATGCTATGTTGATGCTTCGCGAGGTTGTTTTAGAAGCATATTAGGATGTGTTGTGATATGATATGTGAGATAATGATATGTTATTGTGTGGAAGCATGATGTTATTTTATGTGCTAGAAAACATGATGTCGTATTCTATGGTTGGGAAGCATGATTATAGGTATGTTAGATGATGAATATGACTCGGAGCATGAATATGACTTGTGTCTATATATGAGATGATGGTTCATTACTGCTAATGATCGTTATATGGCATTTTGATGACTTAAGATGATGTCTGGAGAGCATGTTGACGTTTTGATGTTGATATACGGCTTGATCTCCCCTTTTGATTGAATCTTAATAGCATGACTTTGTTTGTATAGATGTGTTGATAAGTAGTTTCGTTTCGTTGACTTATGATGAAATTTCGCTATGGCTAACCTTGCGAGTACGAATGATTGACGTGATAAATATGTTATAATAATGCTGGATAGAAATTGGAGAGGATGACTATGTGAATTTACGCTTTAAATGAGATCCCTTGTTGTGACGGTGGTGATATACGATAGTGAGATATCTTTTATGACATTTGGTGCGATATCGGGCCGTGTGTTATGATTTTGGCATATTGTTGAGATGCATATTATGACCTTTGGTATGATATGGAGATGTTGATGTGACCTTGTGGTACTACGTTGGTATATGTTGAGACTTGCCGTATGATGTGTTGATTGGAGATTGGTTGGTTATACAGTTATGCATTTCTTATGGTTTATGCATCTTGCTTGAATTGAGAATGATAGATTGATTCGATTCTGGAAACTAGGAAGAGAATATGGGATTAGCCCTTAGGGGAGGCTGATTCCACCTCCTGGCTTTTCAGTTTGATTGATTAATATGCGAGAAACTGATGGGGTTGTTGGAAGATTTTGTAGAAATCTTGATTTGAAAGGATTTGACTTATTTTGGTGTAAAGCTGCTTGATTAAACGTTGAATTTGAAGATTTTGAGCGGTTTTGAAAATGGCCGACTTGGGGTTCTAAAGAAGTCGAGAGTTTCAATGATTTAGATGACAATCTTTTCTTTTACAAAACGCTTTGAGGTTTTACGGACTGGATTTACATTATGACGTCTCACAAAGTGGATACAAGCATTTTATAGGGGCGCTTATAGATTGCTTGCTAAGACCTAGTCGGGACGCTATAATACTTTTAGAGTTGTGGTACTTCCGAAAAGTCAAAGCGAGGATGTGATAAGGGCGCTTACTACACACTTGACAAGACCAATTGGAGACGTCACGACCGTGACTAGGGTGTTGTGAGAATCCCGGAAGACGCAACCGAGATGATTACAAGATCTTTGGACATGGTCCTCGGACTAGCTGATTTCAAAACTTTCTTCTCCTTGCTTTAGAATGGTTTTAGTCTCGAGGACGAGACTTGTTTTTAGAGGTGGATGAATGTAAAGGCCGAAATATTATTTCAATATTATTTTAATGAAAAATATATTATTTTATATCTGAGATATAAAATTGGAGAAAAACTTGTCCTCGAGCACAATTTCCGATTTAAAATCATTATGAATGATTCCGACATCGTTTTAAAATTTGATTTCAACGAATTTTATTTCCACCTTCTTACTTCGAGATTTCAAATTTATTTTGAGGTTCATTATTTTATTGCGGATTCAAAAATTTTATTAAATTTCAAACGAGTCGGGATACGTAAAGATAGCGGGTTCCGGGTATTTTAAAATTGGGTCTTGTGAGGACCACTTCTATTCTATTTTCTTTTTCTTCTCTCTCTGTTTACAGAACAACTCTCTCCCTCCCAATTGCACCCAAAGTAGCTAAGCACACTCCTTCCCATCCTCCTCCCTTTTGCAATTTTTCCTCCCAATCTTGGCAAAATTACAATTGGAATCAGACCCCTCCCACGCCACAATCAGGCCTCGGTGCCTCACCACGCCAATTTAGATTGCCTCCTACGCCATCTGCAGAGACCCTAGCCCACTCCCTCTTTCTTTTGAAATCAGAGGAGCATTCCCTCCTCTCTTCCTTATCTGAAGCCAAGCAACTCTCTCCTCTCCTCTGTTCTCTTTGCAGTCTCCAGAAAACCCACCCAGAAATCGTTCCTCCTCCTCTGTTGTTACCGCATCCACCCAGTCACCACCACATTCCCCTCCTTTCCGCCACCAGTAAGCGCCACCGCCCCTGTTCGAAGCTCCTTCTCCCTGTTCAAAGCTTCAAGACACCGAGCGCAACCCCCTCTCCCTCTCTTGCTCGGTTTTGCATCTCCGGTTTGGGTAGGCTTCCTTTTCGTTCTTCACTTCAAAAACAAGCCAAAGATCCTCTTTTATGACTGAATCTGTCCATCCTAGGCCCATTCGAATCTCCTCTCTAGCTCTCGCAGCCGGAGCCGCCCTCGGTGCGTCCCTAGAGTCGGATTTTCGAAATTTAGGTGAGACTCCTTCCCTCTCTTCTCTCTTTCCGCGTCTATTTTCTGGTATGGGTGAAGGTCGGGATAGGCAGTCGGTAGGTTTGGTGGTGGTTGTGGTCGGAAAGGGAGCCGCCGGCGGGAGCGTTCTTCTCTTTCTTCCTTCGTTTCCGTTCATCGTCGAACAGACAGTTCTGTTCTTCAGTTGGGGAGGGAGACAGGATGACTGGGCCTAATTTTTGGGTAGGATCCGAGCTTAGTTTCCGGGTTATATCGTTTGCAAAACGAGTTAGCATTTGGAGAGAGGGGATCCATTCTTTCTTTCCTTGTTTCTGTGGGCCGGGGCTTCTGAATTCATTTCAGATCCGGGTCTTTCTTGCAGATGTTGAGCTCGGGTTAGGGAGTGTGATATTGGGCTTGATGGGTTTTGTTTGATCAATTGGTAAGTTGTTGTTGTGTTATATATTACATGTTATGACTATATGTTATGATTTATAATTAATTATTGTTAGTTTATTGGATTATTACTATTATATGTTATTCTGAATTTTGTGATAATATATATTTTCTGAAAATATTGTATGTATTATGTTATTAGTAGATGTTGGTAAAAGATGTGATTTTTGGTTTTGATCTATAAATGGGGTTTATAAGATGGATTTAATTTGGTGATTATTTTAGACAAATATTATTGGTAATTTAATTAAAAAGGGTTTCCAAGTTTTAGGAATTATCTATTAAAGGATTTATGGTTTGAAAACCAAAATGCCGAAATATTTTGATAAAACAAGATTTTGGGTTGACTTAGAAGATTTAATAATTCCTCTTGATTTGAACAAGTATGATTTGAGAAATTGTTTTAAATATGAGTTGACTTAACTTGATATTTAAGAGTTTGGAAAACTTTGGGAAATGAGTTTGGAAATATTGCTGGTAAGATTTATCAATGGGTTTGATTGGAAATGAAATGGTTTGGGTTGATGTTTATCGTAACGGAAAGGTTTTGGAAAATGGTTTTACCATCGATTGGTTTTGAGGATGTTGAGAACTTGGGTTTCGTGTGTATGAATGTTGGTCCGGTAGCTTATGGCAATGGGTTGATGATAGGTGTGTATTGCTTTTGGATTTCTTTGGACTTGCATTTGGGCCCTTCCTTGTGTTATCTTGTTGTCCTGCATCTTCAGGTAAGTATCCTACGGGACTTACTCAGTAACCTGGACCTCCTGCCTGATGTTTCATGTATGTGTAGTTTTGTTGCATATTAAAGCATGCAACATGTTTACTTTGTGTGTTTGAATACAGAACGACCGTTATCTATGATAGTCCTAGAGTCTTTGCTAGGGTCATAGGGTAGCCTAGCCCCATCGGGTGCCCTGAGTCTATCGAGTTGATATGAGCATGATATGTTAGCCAAGCACCATCGGGCAAGAGATGAGATGATATTATATGATATGATGATGTCGTGGATAGTGCACCACCACGAGGAAATTGCTATGTTATAGCACCGAACTGGTCAGTCTCTGCACTAACGGGAAGGGGTGCAGAGGTAGGAGAGGGATATGCCACTTGGCATTGTCTTGGGCCCTTTACAGTTCTTTCTGCATATTATATACACTAGGGGCATGATAGTGTGATTTAAATCTTGTACTACATTAGTCATCTTTTATTTAGGTATAGGCATGTTATGTGGCCTCAGCGTGGTCAGAGGACCCACATGCGATCACCGGGCCTGACTTCGTGTATAGTGTTAGGTACCGCTCTTGATTGCTCCTTGCTTCGGTGACGGGGAATCTCTTGGCGAATGGAAGAATCCGACTAATATATTCTAACTTGACAAATGGCAATCACCCACTTTGTTTTGGTTTTGACCCAGCTCTGCCGTGGCACTTGTATCTAAACCTTGCTTCTCCTTTACTTTCATTTGAATTGAATTTACGCGACTTTGATTGCTTGGGGTTCGAAATCCCCGCTTTGAATACTGATCTTCGAGGTTTGAACCTCGATCCGTACCTAAATGGAAACATCCGAATGAAGGTATCCGACCTTCGAAATGTAACCCGAGTATTTATATCCGGGCCGTTACACATATTCCCATAGAACAAAGGAATATCGACCTTGACTCGATAATCATGGCAATTTTGTGGATTGCCCTAATCCTTTGTTGGATCCTCCTCAAGGATCTCTTCCTTTTCCGAAACAGATTCTCCTTTCCCTTTACTATTCACGCTGCCACCCACTCGCGATTGCTTTCTATTTCCACCGTTGCAGCTCCACCCATATTTCCATCATCAAACATCGTCCCTAACTGACCAGTCAGATCATTGAAAGTCGTGGTAAAGGCCGTAGTCATCTCTTGAAGATCTGCCTTCATAACACCCTGATCTACCATCATGCTTCAATTCGGAAAACAAACAAGAGAAACCTACTTTGATGCCAATTGACGCAGAATGGAAGCCCTGAAATAAAGCAAGTGTGAGATTCCAAAAAAGAGTTTCACAAGCAACGAAACCATAGAAAATATATGTGGAATCCACTAGAAAAAGGACATAGAATCCACTAAAAGATAAAGAGAAACTTCTCTAAACCAATGATATGATTAATAATTTGAAAGATAACTATGGCTAATGCCTACAATTGCTTAAGTAGACGAAAAACCCCAGTTTCTAACGTGTGTGCCAAGAATGAGTAAAAAGATAAAATATTGAAATTGCCTAAAAATATTCTAAAAATAAAAAAACCCTAAAAACCTATCTTAACCCTAACTAAAAGATAAAAACTCTCTTGCATCATAAACGTAGTACCATCAAAGAAATGAAGTCACTAAAAAACAAGGATCAACTGAGTTAAGAGGGAACAGATCAAGAACAAGTAAAGAGGTTGAAGGGAAAAAAAAGCAAAACAACGAATTTGCTTGTATCAACCACTAAGACAAAATGGCGAACAAATATTTATCATTTTCCTAGAAATTCTTTTTCCTCTACCTTTCTCAACTCTCTTTTCCAATGGTTCATCAATTAAGCTATAATCCATCATATATTTCTTTTCATTAATTCAATAGTTTTTCAATAAAAAAATGGTAAGTATTTAATGATAACATAAAAGTAAATTCCTCTTATTCGTTTCCTGTGTCAAGACCACAATCTCATCTTTTTTGGTACATCTGTTCAGAGCATGTTTTAGATACCAGAGTGGTAGACTACCACCCTGCCATATCATCAAAAAGAAAAAAATTATTAATCAGTCCAATTGAAAGGAAAAAATAAAAATAAAAATAAAAATTACATTAAATATAATCATTACTTTTGTACTATTAAATACCCTACCCTAATTAATTGTACCCATGCATTGCCAGTGTATTAATTTCTCATCTCTCCCAATTAAAACATTTACCTAGACACTCTTACAAGATTTAACGATTGAGTCTTTATCAATATGATTTCCCAAACTTGACAAAAAAGCCCATCTCGTTCTTTATCAATCAGCTGCAGGAACCCCCATCTTGTTCTTTTATCAATCTGTATGCAATAGTGATTCTAATCAGTCATCCAATCACGACTTTCAATCCGTAAGCAACAATGATGTTTTTCTAACCAAAATATTTGATTCCTCTTCCGTTTAATATAGAGATGGACCAATCCCGCCGATTCGATCTAAATGTCTTTTGCAATGAAGATTCAAATGAGGAGATTGTTAATTTAGATGATGAAACTTTACTCCCATATATCGGAAGTAATTTCGATGAAAACAAAGAGCAATTTGAGGAAGATAACGATATAAATGAAGAGCAATTTGTTGACAGCAATGGAAATTCAATAGCCATTGAGTGGCCTTATGTGGTAATGTCATCCGAATCATTGAAGGCAGTGTTCGATCATATTCATGATATATTATGGAAAACCAACAAATTTCAATTGAAAATCAGGGATTTAGCCGCTAGTTATGACCCGAATGATGATATTTTTTTGAAGTTGAGGTTAAATTGTTCAAAATCAAGGGTGTTTAATTCACGATAAACTCATCTATAAAGAGGTGCGACTAGTGCAAAAACGGATTGTCCATTCAAGGTAAAAACATCCCTTTAAATGGATGGTGTGTGGAGGGGGACTATAGTGGTATTGGAGCATAATCACCCTTGGAACCCAAAATGCACAAGAATTCTGCCAAATTATAGATATATCCATCGAAAAAATGGAACGAGACTCTTGGAGAAAGAGATAGCTAGGGTGCCAATTACTAAGAAATTCACATCATTTGTTGTTCAATTGGGTGGTCATGAGAAGGGCTCTTATGCCCACCCATGATTTGAGTGCACACTAGGGTTAGAGAAATCGGTATTGAAAGTTATATGATATGAGCTCCTTACCTCTCCATTACCTTTGTGAGCTTGATCCTTCCCCGAGTGTACGTAGTACCACCAACACAGTTTTGCTGGTGATTTATTGAAGTATTAGCTCCAGGGGTCTTCATATTTTCCAATCTCCTCTAAGGTGTGGACTTTAATCATTTATTGTGCGAGAGTCACATAAATCAACTCCGAACTCAGCCTCTTGATAGGTGTAGTAGTAGTGACATTGGTTGAAGTAGGAGCCAAAATATATGAATCCTCATTGCTTGTAATCATGTGTGAAGGTTCGATAATGTAAAACAAAGTAATATAGAAATACTCTAGAAGGGGGGGTTGAATAGAGTATGCCGGTTTTTCGCAGATTCTCAAGACTTTTGAAGCTCGTGCAAAATCCTTTGAGATTAGACTTAGTCTTTTCTCTGAAAACTTGAATCACAAAGTTAAACAGTCGAACCAAGTGCGAAAATAAGGTAAAGCAATAAGTGAAGGACTCGATGAGTTGTTTACGAGGTTCGGCACGAACTTGGCCTACGTCCCCGCCTAGGGTTCTTCCACAACCCTAGGATTCAACCGGCTTTTATTGATTCACAAGACTTAGGATCCTAGTAGCTCCCTGAGAAGCCTCTCTCCTATACAATTGCAATCTAGTCAACTCACGTTCCCTTGGAGTCCTAGACCAATCTAGAAGAGCCCCACCTCTCTATGCTATCTAGTACATTCCTCTTACACTTAGTGAATCAATCGCCTAGTGTCTACTTCCTGAGTTACAAACTCTTGAGTATAACACTCTCTCGAAATATTTCCTATAAGCTCACAGTGTAACTCTCAAATGCTTTGAAATGAAATTACAGACTCTTAAGGACTAGCAGAGAGCACACAAAGAAGACAGATCTCGCTTGAAGGCTTGAGTGTATGAAAGCTTGTGTTCAACAGGTGTGTAGCTGTCTTCTTCTTCCTTTTCTTTTTATTGAAACAAATCGGCGCCTAAGGATCTTCACCAATTGCTAGAGAGGATCATGGCTTGAGTTGGATCTTCTATCTTTGGAAACTTTCGGAGGCCATGATCTTCCGATTTGAATCTTCTCAATTTACAACATAAGGAAGGAAATAATATTCGAAAATACTTCCTGAAAGGTTAGTGTATATATAATAATATAATAGAAGCATATAATAACATAAAATAATATTCGAACATAATATCATATAGAACAGGTTTTGTGTTTCATCAATACTGTTAAAGTTTCAAGACCTTTGACACAAACAGACTGTCAAGGCCTTTGAAACGTATTCCGATTTTCATCAAGGGAGTGGAGTTATCAATCTTCCCCTTGATGAAAGACAAAACCTGTGCATCCCTGCAACTTAGTCAAGCATATAATATAAGTAAAATCGGACTAAGTACCTTCATGGGTTAGACAAATGTTGGATCAAAATTTTAAAGCAAGAAGACCATCCAACTGAAAATAAAACCAAGGTCTTCCAAGACCTTTAAATCGCAGCAGTTTTAGAAAGTCTAACACCACCACAGATCATCTCCCCCTTTTTGTCTTTCAACAAAGGGAGGAGGTAAAACAGTCACCAAAAGTTTTGAAACTGTTTCCAAAAACCAGCAATGTTTCAGATTTGGGGTAAGGGTAGGGTAGGATAGGGTTAAGCTTCATCGTCCTGAGCATCATCAGTGAGCCGCGACCACAGTCCTTGCAGCAGCTTGGTTACCCCGCTCATCTCTGTCATAAAATCCTTGTGCAGCTCCTTGATATCCAGGCGAACTTCCTCCAAGCCCAACTCCAGGTTGTCCATGCGTTCATCAATGACTGAGGCAATGGGAAGAGCTTTTGAAGGAGAGGCAAGACTCCAAGTCCCTTGGGGGGGACCGAGTGATGCCAATCTTTTCAAGGCTCTTGGAGTCGAACTTACCCATATGATGCTGCTGTTCTTCATTTTTAAAATCGATTCCAGAAGCTTCGAAGATTTGGGTCAAAAGGGTAGCGAAGGGGAGGGGAGTTCCTTTCCTGGCTTTTCTAGTGTGAGCCATGGATCCTAAAATGGTGTTGGCCAGATCAAGATCAAGGCCATTGAGGATTCGGTAAAGTAAGATCATGGCATTGTCGGTCAGGAGAGAGCCGGAGTTTAGACGGGGTAAGAGGCAACGCACAATGATGTTAAATATGATCTTTGCCTCTAGGGTAAGGGATGAGTGGGTTAGCTGCTTTGAGGTGTTGGTAGATGCCTCGGGTAGAAGATATTTGGATCGGGCAAGGGTAATGCAGTCTTCTTTAGAGGGGTTTTCTTGAGAGGGTGGACAAGGGCTAGGACGGCCAAGGAAATCAGCGAAGTCAAAGGAGCTGAAAGAGATTCTAACTCCCTTGACGACAGATTCCAAGAACCAACCATCGTCAGTGTGTTTGGCTTTGAGATTTATATAGAACAGGCGGGTGAGTTGGGGATAATAGACAGTTTCAAGATTGAGAAGGGTCCAAGCTGGGGATTTTTTAAGGATAGCAATGCATGGTAAGTTCAAAGCTTCAAAGAACGCAATATCTAAAAAATCAGAACAGCAGATCCTACGAGTTCGAAACTCATCTACCCACTTACCAGCCATTTCAGCATTTTCAAACCATGAAGAGGGGAGGGATTGATTTACCTGAATGAGAGCGGGAGGATCAGCGTTCTTCCTTCTAGCCTGTGTTGGAGCAGACCTCTTGGCAGGCGCCTCAAGGCTATTGAGGGTGCCCTTCCTGGTGCGCTTGGGAGGAGGAGGCTTGGCTGTAGAGGCTTTCCGCTTCTTTGGAGACGAGGGAGGAGGAGGAGGAGAAGGAGAGGGAGCATGCTCGGGCTCCTCTTCCTCTTCTTCCTCTGACCCCGAGTCCTCAGCGTTGTCTCCATCGGTATCCTCCTCATCCTCTCCGGATACGTCTTGCTCCTCGTCTTCTTCCTCAGGCTCCTCTTCAGAAGGAACCTCCTTGAGAGCCTCCGTCTCGGCTTCCTTCCGGATTCTCTCAGCTTCCTCCTCGACCAACTTCCTTGCAAGCTCGGCCTCCTCCTCGGCCTTTTTCTTCCTTAAAGCTTCTTCTTCGGCTTCCTTGGCTGCATCCTTTTCCAGAATAGCATCAAGATCCTCCTCTTCTTCTTCCTCATCCACCTCCTCAGCGATGACCTTCTTTTTCCCTTTCTGCTTCGCACTGAGAGGCTTCTTAGCAGAGCGTTTTTGAGAGCCCTTAGTTACTGTAGTCGTGCTCTCAGTGATGGTGCTCTGGACAGTAGCAGGGACGATGGCTTGAGGAGTGGGTTCAGGTGTAGGAGAAGTAGCAGTGTCTTGGCGTCCCTTGGGGGTGGCGCCAAGTCTTTTGGGTGTGGAAGCTTTCTTTGATGTGGGAGCCATGGAGGTATTCGGCTAGGGTTTTAGGATAGTTTGAGAGATTGGAGAGGGAGAACTGGAAGTGTTTTGGGTAGTTCTGAGGTTATGAGGTAATCGAGAGGGGTTTGGGTTTTAAATAGGAGAGATTTGAGTGATGGGACGGGGTTTAGGGTTCCAATGTAAGTAATGATAACATTGCCAATTTGAAAAATATTTCAATTCAAAATTCAAATCTCTTCTCTCAACCGTTTTAGAATAGGAGGGAAATAACCGAAAATATTTTGTTCCAAAAATATCTCTACGGATAAAATATGTGACATAAATAAATTATTTTGAAATCCAATGAAAATAATACTTGATCAAATATCTAAAAAGATATTAACCAAATATATACGATCCGATATCTGTTTTCTATCATTCAGTTCACAAACCTTGACATAAAACTCAAGGGTCTTGACACTGAGTAGAATTTATCTTTCGTAAAGGGAAAGCTCCCCCTACGAAAGTGCATCCTTGTTAAGAATCCCGATCTCTCATCTAATGAAGGTGAACCTGTCCTCTTCCAAAGGCTTAGTAAAAATGTTAGCCCATTGATAATCAGTTGAAATAAAGGAAATGGACACATCACCTTTTTCGACGGGGTCTCTAATGAAATGATGCCTTACATCAATATGTTTGGTCCTTGAATGCTGAACAAGATTCTTTGTAATGGAGATGGCACTTGTATATTCACACTTAATGGGAATGCCTTTGAGGTTGATGCCAAGATCTCGCATTTGTTGAGCTATCCAAAGGATTTGGGAGCAGCATGCTCCAGCTGCTATGTATTCGGCTTCTGCAGTGGATAGGGCAACTGAGTTTTGTTTCTTAGAATGCCAACTGATCAAAGATGCTCCTAAGAATTGGCAACATCCTGATGTGCTCTTCCTATCCACCTTATAGCCTGCAAAATCTGCATCAGAATACCCGATTAATATGAAATCCTTTTGCTTTGGGTACCATAGTCCAAGTTCCTTAGTGCCATAGAGATATCGAAAGATCCTCTTCACAGCCACGACGTGAGATTCTTTAGGATCAGCTTGAAACCTAGCACACATGCAAACACTAAACATGATGTCAGGTCTACTACCTGTAAGATATAGTAAAGATCCAATCATTCCCCGATACTCCTTTTGATTGACACACTTCCCAGTCTTGTCTTGATGTAGGGATAATGTTGAGCTCATGGGAGTCTTGGCTGCTTTGGATTGATCCATCTTGAACTTCTTCAAGAGATCCTTAGTGTACTTGCTTTGGTTGACAAAGATCCTTTTCTTGGATTGATGAACTTGTAATCCCAAAAAAAAGTTGAGTTCACCAATCAAGCTCATCTCAAATTCGATGCACATGATGTCAGAAAATTCCTTGCACAAAGATGTGTTAGTAGCACCAAATAATATATCATCAACATAAATTTGAATAACCAAAATGTCCTTTCCTTTTGTCTTGATAAAAAGAGTCTTGTCGATCAACCCCCTTTTAAAATCATTTTCTAAAAGATATTTTGACAAGCGCTCATACCAAGCTCTTGGGGCTTGTTTCAAACCATAAAGCGCTTTGTCTAGTTTATAAACGTGATTAGGAAATTCCAAACTTTCAAAACCTGGGGGTTGAGCCACATAAACTTCTTCTTCTAAGAAACAATTGAGAAAAGCACACTTGACATCCATTTGATATAGCCTTATGCCCATAAAAGATGCAAATGCTGATAATATGCGAATGGCTTCAAGCCTGGCTACGGGAGAAAAGGTCTCCTCGTAGTCAATACCTTCCTCTTGATTGTAGCCTTGAGCAAGAAGCCTTGCCTTGTTTCTCACGATCTTACCATTCTCATCTAGTTTGTTTCGAAATACCCATCGTGTGCCAATGACTGATTGATGCTTTGGCCTAGGCTTCAAAGTTCAGACTTTGTTCCTTTCAAATTCGTTAAGCTCACTTTGCATAGGAATGATCCAATCTGGCTCTTGAAGGGCCTCATCTACCTTCTTGGGTTCTATAAGAGAGACAAACGCGTGAAAAGCACAAATATCTTTAAGTTTAGAATGAGTTTGAACACTAGAAGTAGGGTCAGAAATGATATCCTTTAATGAGTGTGGTGAGGAGTATTTGAATTTTCTTTTGCTAGTCTCAGCTCCTTGATTCGTCACACCAGCAGGATTGATTTGTGGTACATCTGACTCCATAGTCCTGTTAGGTTCAGTTTCAGCAGTTTCTGACATTTCAACACTGTTGAATTGGACACCAAGGGCTTTGGACGAATCTTCAACACCTTGGGCCAATTCTTCAGTGTTGAGAATCTGTTCCTGCATGTTCCTCTTCTCTGTGTTCTTGGTAGCAGCATCATCACCTTCCTCGTTCTCCTCATGGATGTTAAGATCTATATCTGCAACACTCATGTGCATGCATTGCACATATCAATACCTTTGAAGTCCATCTCAGGTAGTCCTCTTTCAAGCCCTTTCGACACAACCTTCTGTAGTGTATGTGGACTCATATGACCGAGTCTCCTGTGCCAGAGCTTTGGATCGTCCGTCAAAGCTTTTAGACAGGTTAAGCTTCCTTGTGCCACTTGATCAGCATTCACAACGTATATATTGTTGTAAAGATATGCAGTTAGTATAACTTCACCTGTATCTTCTCTGCACACTAGACAACTTTTCTTGTTAAATCTGACATTATTGCCACTATCACATAATTGAGAAACACTAAGCAAATTATACTTTAAACCAATCACAAGATAGACATTTTTAATACTATGGTTGGAATTACTCCTAACGCTACCAATACCAACGATGTCACACTTTCCTTTGTCACCAAGAGTGATTGTTCCTGTGGATTGCTCCTTTAGATCATGAAAGAGAGACCTCTTCCCACTCATATGCCTCGAGCATCCACTATCAATAATCCATTTTTGCTCCTTCACCTTGATGACCTCCTGCAAAACAAACATCAACCTTTGTGGCTAGACCAATAAGCAAATTTGGATCCATTATTGGGATAGACCATATTTGGTAAAATAGTGCCTTTTGGACCTAAACTTGTGTTATCCGTTCTTTTCTCAAATGAACAGGGAATGTATTGCGAATGATATATGGATCCTTTCTTCTATAGGGGCAGGTCTCTTTTACATGTCCCTTTCGAGCACAATGGTGACATATAGGAGAGGTTCTGCTTCCTTTTGCCTTAACAAAGGTGGTAATGTGCTGCTTCTTTAAAAACCTTGGATTGTAACCAATACCACTTTTGTTTAGAGAACTTTGTTGCTCACCCAACATCCTATCAAGAGTGCCTTTGGATTTGGTAAAACTTATGAAGGCTGTCTGTTGGTCTTGAATCTTATTATTCAGGGAGATCTTCTCGTTCTCTAAGTCATGATGTTCACTTCTCAGAGATGAGAGATCTTGCTTGAGTTCAGATTTCTCTGAGTCAAGAGTCTTGATTTTAATGTCAAGACCTGAATAAGAAGCTTCAAGACTTTTGACCCTCATAGACAGATCCTCAATGGTTCTTTCCTGGTCCACAGTTCTCTTAATAAGAATGTTAGTTTGGGCAATAAGTTTCTCTTCATTGGCAATCATATTAGAAAGGAATTCCGATAATACCTCTTTTGGACTTGCCATAAGTTCTCTTACGGTTACCTCAAGCTTCTCATCGTGAGATTCATCTCCTGATGCCATAAGACAGACATTGGCCTTCTCATCGTCGGAGTCGGAGTCAGAATCGCTCCAAGTTGCCACCATGGCTTTCTTTTTCCATCTATCACCCTTCTTGGACTGGCTCTTCGTCTTTTGAGGGCAGTCTTTCACAAGATGATCTGTTTCACCACATTCAAAACAAGACAACGGTTTAGTCTTCTTATCATTTTTGTTGTATTGAGACTTACCTCGGAATTTAGAAGACTCTGATCCATCCTTGTGGTTGAATTGTTTCTTCATTTTGAGGATTCGAGCAAGGCCTCTTGTGATAAGAGCAAAAGGATCATCCTCATCGTCATCCTCATCTTCGGAATCAGATTCATCTTTGTTGTCATCCTTCTTAGATTTGAGCGCCAAATTCTTAGTGCTTGCTGGATGTTCTCCATCGTCTTCATTAAGGATCATCTCATGCGTGATCAGTTTCCCAAGCAGGTCGTCAATAGGCAGAGTAGTGAGGTCTTGGGCTTCCTCTATAGCTATTACTTTAGGACCCCACTTTTCTTTTGGGAGACACCTCAATATCTTCCTTACTTTCTCAACGTTTGTAAAGCTCTTGCCGAGAGAGTCAAGGTTGTTGGTGATTTCTGTGAATCGTGTGAACATGACCTTGATAGACTCATCAGGCTTCATCTTGAAAAGTTCATACTTTCGAAGGAAGATGCTGATCTTGGTGTCCTTTACTTGGCTGGTTCCCTCATAGGTGACGACCAGCTTGTCCCAAATCTCTTTAGCTGACCTACAAGATGAAATACGGTTAAACTCATCAGTGCTAAGACCACAATAAAGTAAGTTAATAGCCCTGTAGTTTTTGGAGACGAGTTCAAGATCTGCTTGGATGTATTCAGACTCCTTCTTTGCGACATTGGTTCCATTTGGTCCGTCTTTCTCTGGAATCTTTGGCCCATTCTCTATAATGTTCCAAAGTTCTAGATCTTGGTCTATGATGAACATCTTCATCAAAGATCTCCAGTGGACAAAGTTGTTTCCTACAAAGAGTGGTGGTCTGCTGGTAGACCTTCCCTGTGCAAATCCTCCGCTTGCTTCACCAGACATGATCGAAAACTCACAAGATTGTTAGATCAAATGCAGTGAGTAACGCTCTGATACCAATTGAAGGTTCGATAATGTAAAACAAAGTAATATAGAAATACTCTAGAAGGGGGGGTTGAATAGAGTATACCGGTTTTTCGCATATTCTCAAGACTTTTGAAGCTCGTGCAAAATCCTTCGAGATTAGACTTAGTATTTTCTCTGAAAACCTGAATCACAAAGTTAACCAGTCGAACCAAGTGCGGAAATAAGGTAAAGCAATAAGTAAAGGACTCGATGAGTTGTTTACGAGGTTCGGCACGAACTTGGCCTACGTCCCTGCCTAGGGTTCTTCCACAACCCTAGGATTCAACCGGCTTTTATTGATTCACAAGACTTAGGATCCTAGTAGCTCCCCGAGAAGCCTCTCTCCTATACAATTGCAATCTAGTCAACTCACGTTCCCTTGGAGTCCTAGACCAATCTAGAAGAGCCCCACCTCTCTATGCTATCTAGTACAATTCTCTTACACTTAGTGAATCAATCGCCTAGTGTCTACTTCTTGAGTTACAAACTCTTGAGTATAACACTCTCTCGAAATATATCCTATAAGCTCACAGTGTAACTCTCAAATGCTTTGAAATGAAATTACAGACTCTTAAGGACTAGCAGAGAGCACACAAAGAAGACAGATCTCGCTTGAAGGCTTGAGTGTATGAAAGCTTGTGTTCAACAGGTGTGTAGTTGTCTTCTTCTTCCTTTTCTTTTTATTGAAACAAATCGGCGCCTAAGGATCTTCACCAACGGCTAGAGAGGATCATGGCTTGAGCCGAATCTTCTATCTTTGGAAACTTTCGGAGGCCATGATCTTCCGATTTGAATCTTCTCAATTTACAACATTAGGAAGGAAATAATATTCAAAAATACTTCCTGAAAGGTTAGTGTATATATAATAATATAATGGAAGCATATAATAACATAAAATAATATTCGAACATAATATCATATAGAACAGGTTTTGTGTTTCATCAATACTGTTAAAGCTTCAAGACCTTTGACACAAACAGACTGTCAAGGCCTTTGAAACGTATTCCGATTTTCATCAAGGGAGTGGAGTTATCAATGTGAATTCACGTCACTAGGCGTCGGGCTTTCCTCTTCACCTTCGGTTACTTCTTCATCACTTGCAGCTATTTGTGGTTGCGTGTCATCCTTGAACAAGAGAAGGATTTAAATTGATGTCGAGGCTTAGGGTTTTGAACTGAATTCGTCTTTGTAGATGTCTTCCACACTCATTCCTTCTGTGACCAAATCGTTGATAAGTTCCCAAAGCCTTGATGGTCCTGGTTCTTACAAGCCTTCCTCATATGTAAATATAAGGTCTTTTACTATCTTTAGATGTACACCCTCTAGAATGCAAAGCACCATCTCGTGAATGTCATCTTCGATACTTTTTGAGGGCCGATTCTCCACAAAGTCTAGCACCTTTGAAAGATATTGGAAAAAAATTTCACCTGGTAGCTACAATAACTTCATTGTAGAAGATTAGTGAAGGGGTGTCGAAGATCTTGAGATAGGTCCTCGACAATAGTTAACAAGAGAACACACTCAATTTTAACAGCACTCCTCGATAACGATGCTAAAATTTAACGAGCGGTGAACCGGTTGATTCTCACCAAAGATAAATAACCAATACATAACACTAGTATAACGAATAAGTACAGGTGTCAATCCTAGAGAGCATGTATTTAATACAATTTCCTGTGAACTATGAAGAATAAAGTGAGAGAGTAAAGCAGCAAAGAAATAGGTTGATGGTTTTGAATAAAGCAACAAAAGTAGAGTAGTAATATGATGGGATTGGTTTGATCTACTTATCTCGACATGGTTGGTTACCTCGGTTCTTCTTATTACCCTAGAGACCGGTTTGTGCGCAGAGTTGTATAGCTTCCTGATTCGATCATTATCAACTCCCTAAACTCTTGCATGGGGTTCGAGAAGCATTGGGTCCCTAGTCTTCGTAGCACGTAGATCAGCATCTCTCCCACATTGTTGATCTGTCACTTGGTTGTCAACCCAGCTACCAGTTCCTCTAGAAGAGATGATCCTTGCCTGTCAATTTCCTTACACATAAGTCAGCTTCCTAACCTGCTATCACTGGATGTGTTTGCTACTATATAGGTTCAACCCGCATGAGCGGAGGTAGCCAAAACTCTTAGCTAGATGCAACTTCATCTAAGTCGCCAATCAAGATAAAGTAACAACGTAATAACAATACAAGCGCAAAGAAAATGAAATAATAACATAGAAAGAACCTGAATTAATAATTATTAATTCAGGTAGATGAGTGGAAGATTACCCTAGCATGGCTATCTTCATGAAAAACATAAAAGAAAAGAGAAAACCTAGGGTTTCCACTCCACGAGGAGGCGGAACCCTAAAAGAGAGAAAGAGGAGAATGAGTGTGTGAATTGTGTGTTGAATGATTGAGAACAGAGCCCTATTTATATTGCTAAAACCTTAGGAGTCGGCAATCCTTAGTGTAGAAGCAAAGCCCAATGGGCCAGATTTGGCTCCAAAAGATTTGCTGAGATTCGGTGAACGGCAGGCACCAATCTTGTGTTGTCCACGGAAACCCTCGCAAGGTGCCGCGGATCCTCGGGCGCCGATCATATGTTTTCAAGCTTTTTCAGCTCTATCTTGTAATGAACTTTTCAGGCTCCTCGTTCATCCGATTGATGCATATGAGTATGCGTTGGAAAGCTATTTTGGAGAACTAAAACTCTAATGAAGACATGAGAACTTGATTCGAAGTTATTAATATCCAAAAGTTGTAGTTTCTCCACTTTCTTCATTTCAGCTCGTTCCTTAGCCTTTTGACTTGTCTTCTAACACTTCCTTGACTTGTTCCTTTATCTTTGAGACTTATATCTTAGCTCTTCCAAGCTCCATTTGATCCATGATTCCTCCACGATTCAAAGGTGAAATCCATTTCCTGCAAATAAATAATGAAAACGTGTAGATTTTAACTTCTTCCACTTAAGAGACAATGAATGCATTTTATGCTAAGAACATGTCTAAATGAAACCTAAATATCTTAAGAATGACTTTAAATTCCTATATAAATCATGCCTTATCAACGTCCCACGCTCTCAGGGCGTCTTGTGTAGGATTTTCCTTGTAGCTTTAAAGTGACTTGATCAATTTTGTGTAATTTCACCATTGCGATGAATTCTCTTGTGAGGTCAGGATATGTAAAACCCTTTTTCTACATAAATTTCCCCAGACCCCCCTTTTTAAGCAATATCTACATGACATCAAAAAGATCCAACAACTTTAAAGTGTTTTCGCATAGAAATTTAGTTGTCGAATATTTATGAATTCATAATTTTTGCCACCTTCTCTTTTCAGTTGAGTTCAAGTTTTCAAGCTCAATCATATTATCATCATTATACATGATTAAAAAGAAGAGAAAATGGAAGAATAGGAGTGATATCACCGAACTTCAAGTGAAAACTCAAAAGAAACAACCTGCAGCAAGATCAGCGGGCGCCGATGATATGGTCACGAATGTTCTTTGGATTTTCATCGAAATTCGATAAAGAAACCTTTGATTCTTGCCTTTTTCTCCTTAAAAAAAACGTCATTCTTTGCTTTAAATCTCTTGAGGTAGTTTGAGGTAGTTTTAAGTGCATTTAGATAGGCATTTGAGGTAGTTTTAGGTGCATTTAGATAGGATTCTTGCATGTTTTGTAGTTAATTTGCATTGTTTTCTATTTTAGCATTCTAGTTCGGAAACTACACTATTTTGTGTTTATTCTACAGTTTTACAATCTGAGCTTAGATGGAGTATTAAGATGTCTAGAAGAGCTGATTTTGGAGCACAAAAGAGGAAAACGAAGAGCATCAAGAGAGCTAAGGAAAACAATGTCCAACATAAAGAAGAACTACGGAGCCAAAGGAGCGACGTCTGCCGCTTTTCCACCGGCGCCCGCCGGTTTTGCGAAATTCAGAATTACAATTTCATTCTATTATATTATAATTATTTTATCATTATTTTATTTTAAAGTTAATAAGGTCAACTCCTATCTTATATAGGCTGAACTATTAGGTTTAAAGAGACATGACAGCAAACACACAACTTTCTATTCAGTTTTAGAACTAATGGATTTAGGCTATGAGTAGCTAAACTCATAGTTTCACCTGTGATTCAAAGACAGGATTGGTTGAATTGTGAGGATTTGATTTCATATTGTTATTCATAAGTTATTTCATTATCATTGTTCTTATTTGCACATGTTCCCTTTTGATTAATCACCTTGACGGAATTTGCATCTTTGCTAGTACTTAATGATTTCATAGGAATAGTAATCCATGGTAGCAAGCAATAAGTAATTTTTCCCATAAAATCATCAATTATCTATGTAGGATAACGACACTTGGTTAAGTATCAGTTCCTTTGAGATTAAGGTTAGAGGGGTTAAAGCCATCGACAATCTAGTTGATTAGGAGGGCTGGTACTACCAAATTGCCATGTACTTTGGGATTTCATGCTGCTATATGGTTTAAGAATCCAATTAGGGTCACTTATAGTGTAAGGGATTAGTAAGTCTGTAAGGGATATCAATCTATTTAAGCCAATTCGGAATAACCATTGAGAATAACAATGAAATCACTCCAAGGATCATGAACTCCAACCATTGTCGAGAATTACAGGTGAAGCGCTTTACTCATATTGATACACTTTGCAATCATTACTACTTTTATTTATTTGTTTTCTTTATTTATTTCAGTTTTATTATTATTTTGCTCTGAATCATCTTTAGAAACACAAAGCTATCTTCTCTATGGGTTCGACCCTTACTTATCTTCTATACTAATCTTTTGCTTAGCTTGAGTTAGGGATATTAGTCGATCCCCCTGCATATGGAACATGGGTTGTAGCTACTGGATGGCCCTATGGGAAAAAGGTTGAGTACTTTGATTATATAATCACTCATCCAGCATTGCGATTATGTCATAGGGTTCTTAGCTCTGCATTCTAGTTGATCCAACTGTGGTGTCAATGAGGGGTTAGGCTTGGACATATGTTTGACACCTAAAGCCAAAAAGACTCTAGATTGGGTTCAATTGTTTTTGGGAAATTGCACTGACATACTTTGCACTTTTTATCAGCGGGTCGATCGCACTATTTCTTTGGGAGGGTTGATTTCCTTGATTTCTCATCATATTGGAGTTGATTTGATTGAGATGTAGTCGTTGTGTGCTGATTACAAGTATGATATTTCTAACTTTACTTGGTCTGGCATTGTTGATAAGTTCTGGTCTCCTTGTTCGAAGGAGCATTTCAGATGGATGGCAGGAGAGCATGGAAAACACCATCTTCATCTTCCACTAGAATTGCCAATTTGCTGTAAAATTATCGATTTCAAGCTCATTCATGATGGATTGCCTATTCCTCATGAGATACCTTCATACAAGGAAGACGTTGAGCTAGAGAATCTGGCAGAGAAGGTAGAACAGGCGCAAGTTGATATTTAAGAAGAAGTCCATGAGGATGTTGCATGGCCTGATGATGTTTATGATATGCTGAATGATTTTGATCATCATTTGACAAAGTTAGAAAGGAAGTAGACATCTAACCTCCTGCGCATCTCTACCGAGTGATTGAGATTCAGATTAGCCTAGCAACAATCCTTGACAAGCTACGTTAGTTATCACGAGGCCACCCTCTACCAGCCAGTGATAGATTAGTTATCCCTTCCTTCACCTAAGTTTATTTCATTGTTCTTTATGTTTTTGCATTGAGGACAATGCAACATTTAAGTGCGGGGGAGGTGGTTTAGAGTAGATTTAGTTCATGTTTATGTTTCAGTTTCAGTTTCATGTTTATGATATGTTTATGTTGTTATAGTTGATTTTAGTTTATGATTATGCTTTAGTTTAATTTTCATGTTAAAGTTTTTATAATAAAAGAAAATGAAAAAAATTTGAAAAATGTCAAAAATCCAAAAATATCACGCATTGCATACATATGTGTTATTCAAATACCCATCTAGCTTAGTTTGTCCTTTATTTTATTTTGAGCATATAAATCCCATGTAATTCTGGATGATTTAAATTTATCTTATCTATTTGTTTTTATGTGGGATATGATTTGATATATGAAATTGAGCATGTATAATCTAAGTTCCTAGGCATGATTAAAATTCAACAAAAATTTGTCCTACTGAGATATTTTTGGCCTTATAGGGATTACATCATTATTCCCTCTTATTTTGTTGTGTGATTTACTCTGTTTATGCATTTGTCTTTGAGTATTGATATGGTTATTCTTTATTGAGACCGATTATATGCATGATCATTGCTATGAGTGACATACGATAGAGGCATGTTTTGTTAGCCTATATTTATCCATACCTACTTTATGTTATATCTTTGTTTTGAAGCCAATTTGAGCCTTTAGCCTATTTCTTTTGAAGCACCACGAAATTCATGTTTCCTAGCCTATGATAAGCTTTACCCATCCAGAAATTAGGATTTAGAGTTGGTTATGAATGATTATTTTTAGTTGAGAGAAAGAAGCTAAAGTGAGTGTTTATTATTTGAGAGATTTGAGAAAGATGTAATGTTATGTGCTTATTTTCCTCATATTTGTATTCCATGCATATGGCTCAATCGAAAAGAAAAAATAAATGCCGAAAAAAAAAGAAAAAAATCAAAAAAGGAAAAAAAAAAAAGAAAAGAGAAGAAAGAATAAGAGCCTTGCTATTTATTTTTGTACATGAGAGTTGGATAAAAGTTTGATTATTGAGAGTTATCATCTTTTGAGTGTTTTGAGAGTTTTATGTTATATTTTGAGAGATGATATTTATATATAGATTTGATGTTCTTATGTGACCTTGACGTTATTTTTTAGTTGTTTTAAGTTATATTGAAAGTTTTAGGAATCTTAGTTCTCGGAATTAAAAGCACCACATGACCAAATACAATTCCTTGCCTTTATGTTTCTACCAAGCCTCAATACAACCCTGCCGAATGGAGTCTTCTTTGAAGATTTCCATTGAGCGAAAGTTCTCTTGATGTTTCTTATTTTGCTTTCATGTATCCGGTGGAGATTTTGTTGTGTAAACGTCAATATTTAAGATTGATATTTGCATACTGAATTAAGTTGAGAGTTATGCTTAAAGCCTAAACACATGAGATAAGAGATACACATATTATTTCTTGTGAGGCTGGATTGATACGCTCGTGGGCTACTTGATCATTCATGTACATGTTAGGATGTTTGTGTGCCTTATTCATGTTTGCACTTGCAATGATGTTGCTTTTGATAAGTTTGAATTATGAAGGAATCTCCCCTGGGATGCATTGGTTTATGTTTATTCTTCATTTGTTTGAGGACAAGCAAGAGATTAAGTGTGGGGGAGTTTGATAATGCACATTTTAGGTAGGGATTAGAGGTAGTTTTAGGTGCATTTAGATAGGATTCTTGCATGTTTTATAGTTAATTCGCATTGTTTTCTATTTTAGCATTCGAGTTCGGAATCTACACTATTTTGTGTTTATTATGCAATTTTACAATTTGAGGTTGAATGGAGGATTAAGATGTCTAGAAGAGCTGATTTTATAGCATAAAAGAGGCAAAGCAAGAGCATCAAGGGAGCTAAGGAAGAACAACGTCGAAGATAAAGAAGAATCACGTAGCCAAAGGAGCAGCGCTCGCCGGTTTTGCATAATTCAGAATTACGATTTCGTCCGATTCTATTTTAATTAGTTTATTATTGTTTTATTTTCTAGGGTTAATAAGGTCGAATTCTATCTTATATAGGTCGACACTATTGGGGTTAGAGAGACATGACAACAAACACACAACTCTCTATTTAGTTATAGGACAATTTCATTTAGGCTATGAGTTGTGATAGAGCATGATTAGTATTGCATAATAGATTACATTTAGCATAGTTTGGGTGTAAATATTGCACATTTTAGTTGCATTTACATGATCATTTATTGAGTTGGAAGAGACGGAATCTACACAATATTACGGTTTATTTCAGGAATCGTAGATTCAAGGTAGAGTGAACTTGAGGAGAGTAAAAGAATTTAAAGAAGATTGCATTAGCAGCTAGAGGAAACGACGAGCATAGAAGGGGAAGAAATCGCTAGTCGCCCTACGGCTGAGCTAGCCGCCCCACGGCCCGAAGACTTGTCGAAGGATTTCGCGATTGCCTGGCCGCCCCGAGGCCTGAGGTAGCCGCCCTGCGGCCCGTGCAGAATTGCCAATTCTTTGTAGGCCTTTAAAAGACATTTCTAGGTTATTCTACTATTCACCTTATTCACTTTTAGAGAATTATTGAGAGAAGGTTTGAGCATGAGCAACTAAACTCTCAAGGTTTCTATGCAGGATAAGAAAATGATCGAATGATGTCAACCTTTGCCTTATCACCCTCAATCCCTTTATGGGGGACAATGTCACCTAAAACAATGCCCTCCTCAACCATAAAGTGACACTTTTCTGAATTGAGCACTAAGTTAGTGTCAACACACCTTCTAAGCATAAGTGCTAAATGGTTTAAGCACGCATCAAAACTATCACCATGTACAATAAATTCATCCATAAAAACCTCAATGAATTGCTCTATATATTCAGAAAAAATGCTTACTATACACCGTTTGAATGCCCCAATAGCGTTGCACAAGCCAAAACGCATCTTGCGATATGCAAAAGTGCCAAACATACAAGTGAATGTCATATTTTCTTGATCCTATAGTGCAATGGCTATCTGAAAGTACCCTGAATATCCATCTAAAAAGCAATAATATGGACGATCACCGAGCCGTTGAAGCATCTGATCAATAAAAGGTAAGGGAAAGTGATCTTTTCAAGTTACCGCATTCAACTTGCGATAATCGATACAAACCTCCAGCCTGATTGGACTCTGGTGGGGACCAACTCACCCTCTTTGTTCTCAACCACTATTATGCCTCCCTTCTTTGGTACTACCTGCGTTGGACTAACCTATTGACTATGAGAGATGGGATAGATCATAACTAACTGAAGAAGTTTTAACACCTCCTTCTTTACTACCTCCATCATAGGTGGGTTGAGTCTCCGTTGAGGTTGCTTGGAAGGTTTGGCTCCCTCTTCTAACAGGATTCTATGTATGCAAGTAGTTGGGTTGATCCCCTTAATGTCCGCTATGGTCCATCCCAAAGCGCTCTTATGTTCTTTGAGCAACGCCACCAACCTATCTTCTTATTCCTTAGTAAGCTTATTGGAGATGATGACAGGCAAGGTATCACCTTCCCCCACGAATGCATACTTCAAATGCTCAGGAAGTGGCTTGAGCTCAACAACAGGTGCTTGCGCAACAGAAGGTAAGAGCTTCTCGCTCGGACCGGTTAGTGCCATAGAGGTACCTACCTGCAAATGAGTTGGGAGGGTGGACAAGTCTCTTATGGTCTCCTGCAGGTTAGTAGACAAAGCATAATTCAATGACAACTCCTCAATAGGAGCTTCTAAAGCAACCTGCAAGTCATCTACACAACTCATATTATCCTGCATACAAGTATCAATGGCATCCACAAAGCATAACGAAGGATCGTTAGAAGGGGATTTCATTGCATCATATATATTGTATTCAACCTTCTCACCATCGAATTTGATAGTCAATGAGCCAGAATACACATCAATTTTTGTCTTAGCAGTCTTCAAAAAGGGCCTTCCTAAGAGAATAGCGGCCTCTTGCTTAGCATGCTCCTTGTCCAAGACAAAAAAGTCGGCAAGAAAGATCAAGTTGTCAATCATGACCAAAACATCCTCTACTATGCCTCTAGGATAAGCATTTGAGCGGTCCGCTAGTTGGATCACCACTCTAGTCTCACGCAAAGGTCCTAAGCCTAATGATTCATACAGAGAATAGGGTAACACATTAATAGATGCACCTAATTCTAACAAAGCTTTGTCAAATTTAGTCTCCCCTATCACACATGGGATTATAAACATGCTAGGGTCGCTACATTTCTTAGGCATACGCTTTTGAAACACAGCAGACACATGTTCGCTTACTTTAATCTTCTACTTCCCCTTCAACTTCTGATTCCTCTTTATGGTGCAAAGCTCCTTAAGAAATTTAGCATAGCGAAGAATACTTTTAATCAATTTGTGTAAGGGAATGTTTACCTCGCCTTTACTGAACGTCTCAAAGATCTCTTTGTCATTCTCAGGCCTCCTTGTGTCTCTAAGTGCTTTAAGAAAATGAAGAACATGTTTGTAAGAATTGAGAGGAGGAAATTCAGGTCTTACATAAGAATCGGAGGGTTCGTCAGGGGCAAGGCCGTGGGACGGCTGGGTGTGGCTGCGGGGCGGCTCGCTGAAATCTTCATCTCCAGAATCGCCTTGGCTGCGGGGCGGCCGAGGGGGGCCGTAGGGCGGCTGGCGATTTCGAAGCTCTTCTTCTTTCTCTTCTTTACATAGCTCAGATTCCTCATGGTTTTCATCATCTTGGTGAGTCGTAATCAGTTCCTTACCACTTCTTAGTGTTATTGCGCTGACGTTCTCCTTAGGATTCACCACCGATTGAGATGGTACCTTTCCTGAGTCCTTAGCCTGCAATTCACTCAGTGATTGAGCCAATTGGCCCACTTGCTTCTCATGATTCTTAGAGTGCTCAACCTGGCTCATGAGTATCCTAGTGAGGGTCTTAATAGGGTCCTCAGTTGATTGATCCTCTACGGGAGTAGTGGGCGCATATCGTTTGGATGTGAGGGATCAGCACAGAGCCCACATGCCTTAAGTTCTTGAGGTGTTCCTTTTAGCATCATCCTTCTCATCATCTCCTTCATCTCCATCATATCGACTTGCAAATTGAAGCTTAAAGAATCTACAGCCAGTACTCCACGGGGGTTTGCCCTCTTACTATATTTTCTAGACCCCTCAATAAGCTCTGAGAACAACTCCATAGCATCATTTGGGGTCTTGTTGAGAATGTTACCCCCACTAGCAGCATTCACCATTCGATTTTCATCATCAAGCAAACCTCCATGCAAATAAAGTACCAAATCCTGGTAAGAGTAACTATGGTAGGGGCAACTTGAGCAGAGCTTTTTGAATCGTTCCACATACTCATACAAGGTCTCATTTGCTGATTGCTCGATGTTGCTGATGTCCTTCTCGAGAAAGTTCAGCTTTGTAGCAGGGAAGTACTTTTCTAAGAACAACCTTTTCATCTCTGTCCAGGTAGTAATGCTCCCTGCAGGCAAATAGTAAAACCAATCATTATCCGAATCTTTTAATGTAAAAGGAAAAGCTCGCAGCTTGATTTAGTCCTCTGTTACATCTGTGGGTCTCATGCTCTCAATGATGGCATGGGACTACACCAAATGTTTGTTGGGATCCTCGCCACTCAACCCATGGAACTTAGGCAGAAATTGGATCCATTGAGCCTTGAATTCGAACTTGGTCCCATCAGCAAGCGCTGGAAACTGCACCGCCAATGCCTGTGTTTGCAGATTTGGTGCGGTGAGTTGCCTTAAGGATTGGTTCGTGTTATCCAACACGTTGTCACCCATCTCTGCAGTCCCTTCGGCTTCTTGATCAAAAGGTAATTCGCTTGAGTTGTTGCGAACCTCCCACCTTAGGTTGGAAAGAGTCCTCTCGATCTCTGAATCAAAAGGAAGTAAAGATGGATTAGTAGCACGGGTGCAGACCATAAACGTGGTCCACACCAAGGGTAGCGATTAAACAACACAAGAAATTAAAAAGAAATTCCCCGGCAACGATGCCAAATTTAACAAGAGGAAAACCTGTCATTGTTCCTGCCAGGATATACTCAAACTCACAACTAGTATAGTTGGTAAGAAAGAGGTCGATCCACTGGGAAATCTAGTAACTACAAGTATCAATTTAATCACAAGTAACAGTAAAAGAGAGTTTGGTGATGGAAATACCCGCCTTTTATCAAAGCGAATGCAGGCAAACGGAATAGAGTGAGTTGTAAAATGCAATGTAGAGAATTAGGCTCACCTACAATTTATCCCTTCGATTGTTGAATTGTGAGTTTCTTAATCTAGTTCTTATTCCTATTCAAATGTTTTGACTTCTTTGTGCTTAATTCCTTGAATGTGTTTTATTCTCTCTGGCCTGATCAACTAGTTAGAGTAGATTCATTCAATTACTAGGGTTTTGTAGATTCCTCGTAGTGAACCTTAACCCAAGTGGCAATCATATCCCTTTAGGACTCGTAGGACTAATTGGATGTGTAGGAAGTTGAATATATGTTAAATATCGACTCGTAGCTTGATATTGCATATACCTTGGTTAATTCATAGTCTTAATGCTATCTCTAGGTTAAATCTTAACCGTGTTAGGGTTATTTAGAGATAAGAATTACTAGGACTCGTGGGACTAGTAATTTACCTAAGATCTGGGCAAGGACATTGGTAGGAAAAGACAAGAACTAGAGGCTGAAACAAGGATCAAATTCATCAATTGAAGTGATAAATTATAGGTAAACCTAATTCTCTCCGTTGCATTTTACAAATCACTCTATTTTGTTTGCTTGCATCCGCTTTGATAAAAGGCGGATATTTCCATCACCAAACTCTCTTTTACTGTTACTTAATTGATACTTGAAGTTACTAGATTTCCCTGTGGATCGACCTCTTTCTTACCAACTATACTAGTTGTGAGTTTGAGTATTCTTTGGCATGAACAACGACAGGTTTTCCTCTTGTCAAGTTGCTAAACTCATAGTTTTACCTTTGATTCAAAGACATTGTTGGTTGAATTGTAAGGATTTGATTTCATATTGTTATTCATAAGTTATTTCATTATCGTTGTTCTTATATGCACATGTTTCCTCTTGACTTATCACCTTGACATAATTTGCATCTTTGCTAGTGATTAATGATTTCATACGAATAGTTAATCTATGGTAGCAAGCAATAGGTAATTGTTCCCGTGAAAGAATCAATTATCTATGCATGACAACGATACTTGGTTAAATATCAGTCCTTTTGAGATTAGGGTTAGAGGGGTTAAAACCTTTAACAATCTAGTTGATTAGGAGGGTTGGTACTGCCCAATTGTCATGTACTTTGGGATTTCATGCTGCTACGTATTTTAAGAATCCAGTTAGGGTCACATATAGTGTAAGGGATTGGTAAGCCTATTAGGGATATCAATCTATTTAAACCAATTCAGAATAACGATTGGGAATAGCAATGAAATCACTCAAAGGATCATGAACCCCAACCATTTTCAAGCATTACAGGTGAAGCGCTTTACTCATATTGATACACTTTGCAATCATTACTACTTTTATTTATTTATTTGCTTTATTCATCTCAGTTTTATTATTATTTTGCTCTGAATCGTCTATAGAAACACGAATCTATCTTCTCTGTGGGTTCAACCCTTATTTGTCCGTTATACTATCTTTTGTTTTGCTTGAGTTAGGTATATTAATTGCATTTAGGACCAGGACTAACAACACATCATCCTGAGCAGTCCCCAGGAAACTAGAACAGAATGCCCACCAAAAGAAAGAGTTTGGAAGAAACCAAGTTTTGACAATATGGAATGGATCCTTACTATGAGTAGGTCGGTGGGATATGTGTGTTATGGAAAAGCTACCAGTTACACAATGAACAAGTAGACCTCCAAATATAGCACAATGATTTATGTCCTTCTTAATCAAAATCCCAAGAAAATCAAATGAATTTGGATTGTGTGTTGCATATGGACCACCAAATGAGAGGGAAAAGGATGTTTTCTTGGAAATACTGGCTAACTATTTCAGGGGCCTTCCTCTTCCTTGGATCATTATGGGTGATCTTAATGAGATTCTACATGCATATGAGAAACAGGGTGGATGTTCCCCCAACCAGAACAGATTCAAACGACAAAAAGTATTCAAGGATTTAAACGAATTCCTAGATGTCCTAACAATCGAAAATGATTTCACTTGGCGGAAAACAAAACAGAACTGGATAAAATCCATGAAAAACTTGATAGAGTAATGGTATAATCTCAAACACTACAGTGATTTCCACAATTGCTCACAACAAACCATGCTTTCTCCTCTTCTGACCATTGCCCAATCTCTACTGAGCTCAGTTAAAATAGCAATTAAAAAATAAAACCATTGAAATTTGAAAAAGTATGAATGACTAGACAAGACTATACGCATGTTGTTAAACAAGCATGGAGTACAACAATAACGGGATTTTATATGTGTAGATTAACTCAAAAGACAAAAGTACTAAAACAACTCTCTAAAGAGTGGAACATGAAGACCTTTGGAAATATTTTTAGACAATTGAACAAGTAGATGAACAACTTCTTAGTCTCTAACAAAAAAATGCATGGAATTTAGATGACCGGGCAAGGTTGCTCTAAAGAAGGCTATTAAATAAAAAGGACAAACTACTAGATTGCCACAAATTGTACTGAAATCAAAGACCAAAGACATAACACCTTCAACTAGTGGAAACAAACTCAGAATAGTTCATAAGATTGCAACTGGAAGAAGAAATAGAAAAATAATTAAGGAAATTAGAACAACCGAAGGCACAAGCATAGTAGAGGAGGATAATGTAGCAAAAGAAAAAAATGACTTCGAAAAAAGATTAAAAAGGAGGCCATTAATATGAGACGACTAGATGAGTACCTTAATCTAATAGAAACAGAAATCACTTGAGAAGATGATGAAAACCTAACTAGACCATTATAGTGAAATTAAGCAAGTGACTTTCTCTATAGGAAAAACAATTTCCCTTACCGGATGGAATAATAGCTTAATTCTACCAGAAACACTGGGATATTGTAGGTCATGATGTCATACGAGATATCAAAGGTTTTTTCGAATCCAGGAAAATGTTAAAACAGATAAACCTTGCCTTTATATCATTAATATCAAAATGCAAAAACCCAAGTACTACAAATCAGTATAGATCAATTAGTGTATGCTCAACAATATACAAGATAATTGCTAAAATTATAGCTGTCGGACTAAAAGAAGTTTTGAGAAAAATTATCCACCCACTCCAAGGAGCTTCTGTCTTTGATAGAGTGATCTAAGATAATGTACTTATTGCACATGAGATATTTCATTCTCTGAGAGCAAGGAAAGGAAAAGAAGGGTAGATGGCAGTAAAACTTGATATGGAAAAAGCCTACGACAGAGTAGACTGGGATTTTCTATTTCGAGTACTTACAAAATTTGGATTTAGTACTAGATTTATCAAGTGGATCGAATAATGTGTGAAAACTGTCTCGTTTTCGATTTTGGTGAACGATGGACCAATGGAAATTTTTAGACCAGGTCGGGGGCTCCGACAAGGAGACCCTATCTCACCACATCTATTCATTATAGGTGCAGAAATTCTAGCAAGGAAATTACAACGCACATGTGAGGAATCAAGAAAAACCATAGGTTTTGACCCTTGTAGATCAGGAACAAGATCTCATTTCTATCCTTTTGCTTATGATATTATGATCTTCGCAAAAGCAAAAACAAAATCATGCTTAAAAGTAAAACAAATTATTGATGACTATTGTAGTATATCGGGACAACAAGTGAATTTTAACAAATTGGCTTTCCAAGTGACCACAAAAGTGCCGACCCCTCAAAGGCAACCAATACAAAGCATACTACACATCACCTACGACCTTACTCTTGAAAAATACATGGGATGTCCAATTATAAATGGTTAGGTAAACAAGAATACATTTGGAGACATAATTCATAAAACAAGGAACCAATGGACCAAATGGAAGGCAAACTCATTATCCTAATAGGGACGAACAATCCTAATCAAATCCAACCTGTCCATGAAACCAAACTATGTGATGCAAAGCTTCATGCGACCAATAAATACCCATAAAGAATTAGATAAAATAAATATATCATTCTTCTGGAACAGTGGGAACTTGTATAAACCACTAATTGGATGAGACAAAAATTATAAAATGAAAAAGGATGGAGGACTAGGCCTACATAAATCGAAAGACATTAATAAAGCACTTCAAAATCCTTGTGGAACTACAGAATCTTTGGGTAAAAATAACTAAAGAAGAATATATGAAAGATAAATCGCTCTGGGAATACCAAAAGAAAACACAAACATCTTGGCAATGGACGAAAGTCATAAAGATAAAAGATGAATTCCATAAGGACTTATTCGGCAAATTGGGGATGGATAAACAGTCCGCTTTTTGAAAGACATATGAATCAAAAGTGGTAGACTTATAGATCACCTACTACCGAACCATATGATAGATGAAAATGAAAAGGTTATCCAATACATAGGACTAGATAAAAAAAAAGAGAAACTAAAAAGCTCAATCAAATACTACCGCCAAATATAGTAAAATGATCCAAAATATCAAGATACCAATAACAGACATTGAGGGCCGCCTTTATTTGCGAGCCAGTAGGCATAACTTGTTCACGACATCATCAGATTTAGACAGGATCACTGAAAACCACATAAATCAAGTAAGTTACATCGCTTGGATTTGGGCGATTGAATGTCTCTTAAAAGTTAAAAATTTCCTTCGGATATTGGTTATGAATGGAACCCCAACGAAAATAAGACTAGCACAAAAAGAAGTAGCAATCCCGCTACCTTTTATGTTTTGTAACCAGACTGACGAAGATGACACCCTTGATTTTGGTAAATATAGAGCAGCCATATCTAGGAGTTGAACCGGGGACCATCGGGTACTACCCTAAGACCCTTTCCGACTTAACCACCCCGACATAGTTGATGACACCCACTTATTCACCAGCTGCATATACACATTATAACTGCTTGCAAATATTGTCAACGAAATAATAGATGTAACTGATGTGCGCGCAAATTGCCATATTTTCTATGCTCATTTATGTCCATTTTGTCGATATTTGTATGCATATTGGTTGGGAAATCATAAGATTAGTGTATTTTATGCTTATTTGTCAAATATAGAGGTCTACACGAGTTTTTATGTTATTTTGCAAAAATAAAGACAAAAATGGACGAATTTGGACAAGAGAAGAAGAGCGGAAAAAGAACTCGAAGTCTACTGAAGAGTCGAAATCGACCTAAAGACTCGACATCGAGTGAAAACAGAGCACCAGGAATCGAGTAGAGGGAGAACAAAGCATGTCGACATGAGACGGTCGATATCAATATCCAAAGGTTGATATCGAGTGGCCGAGATCGAGGTTAAAGATATAAGTCGAGTGCCAATCCGAGGTCGAGAAAGACTGCTCGAGATAAAGAAGAGACAAGGTCGATATCGATGTTCCAGGTCGATATCGATGTTTGCTACAGAACAGATCCGACGCTGTTTTTGATAGAATTATATCCGAAGCATTTGAGATTATCCTAAAGTCGAGATCTTCTATCCATCTACACCAGACTTATCAGTTTATGTTATTTACCTAAGTAATTTAGTTGTTTTACTTTATTAAGTTTATCTTTGGAATAAAGATAGGTTTTCGAATCCTTGGATAGCGAGGTTCGAAATCTATAATTAGAGGCCATTAGGGTTGGTTTCAATCATCGACATCAATCGACATACAAGCAATCAGTTTTAGTTATGCATCGCAGAGAATAGTTAAGAGAGAGAGAGAGGGCCGAGTGAGGTTGGACGGAAGCGAGAGCGGAGAGTTGGCTTTGTTTGGGGTACTTTGTTTCTTTTTTTTCAATACAAAGTAGTTTCTTTTCCATCATGATGATGAGTTCAATGATGAAGCCCGAGTAGTTAACCCACTTTTAGGGTCGAGGTGAGCCCGACAATAGCAATGTAAGTTTGTACATCAAAGGTATGATTTTTATGCAATTCCGTCTTCTATCATATGCATGATCCTTTGCGAAAGTTGAGGAGATTCATTATTTGCATTATTGAAGCGAAAGCCAATCATATTTTGAATTTGGATTTGTCATGAAATTGGATAGTAACTCTTAGGTTTTATGCGAGAGCCTCTAATCACCTAAAAGTTGGTAACGAAAGTTATTTGACAGAAAGACATTAAATTTCATAACTTTAGCATCATACTTGCATGATTATCATTGTGGCATGAATCCCCGACCTTGGAAGCTTTTAGTTTATAGAAGTTTATAAAAATTTTGTGTTTTTATTTCTGTCCACAATTCCCTCATCATTCTACTTTCTTCGGAAAACTTTTCCGACAAATTAGGTACGTTTTACATTTTTTGTTAGAAGACTCGAAATCAACTGATAAGGTCGATATCGAGTGATAACATCGATATCGAGTACCATTCGACATCGACTTGTTGCTTCTGTCTTCTACAGGAAATTTAGCTGGAAATCGACCAAAACTGAGGTCAATATCGACCAGACACCTCGATATCGAGTGGTCTCCTGGAGTCGAAACTTGATCATTATTGCAAGCTTAGGAAGCACTGACATACCTCCTCATGGATTCAATCCTGAATTACCCTACCACTACATCGGGAGGGATTCTTGTATTTTATTTGCTTGGATAAGGGAGTTAGCTTAGTTTGAATTTGAATATTTTATTTAAGCGATACCCCTCCCATGCGAACAGTAACAAAAGAAACAAAATAAATTAAGCGATCAATGAGACAAATAACAAATGACATTCTCATCCGTATTTCCTTTTTTGAGCCTTTCGTTCTCTTCAGAGCTTTTTCAGTCGCTTTCACCATTAAGGTTGAACTTTTTGACGATTTTCTGTTCTCTTTAGGTGACATTTCTTACTTGTTCTTAATGTTCTTCATGTGCTCATGGGTGTTCTTTAAGATTGATTTTTATTTTTCTTTATTTTTTGAAGATAGATCGATTTAGGGATGCTTCGTCCTTTCTAGATCTGTTTGTGTTTTATTGATATGTTTGGTCCGCGTCCATAGATTTGTTCGTGGATTTTTAGCTTAGGTTTTTCTTGAGGATGTCTAGTCCTAGGGGGATTCAGATGGTTTGGATGAGTTCGAGAGAAATGAAGGATGGCATACCAACCCTCCATCTTCTTCACGTCCGTTTTCATCCCCGGTGGTTCTAGGGTCTTCCTCCAGCTCTGAAGGTTCTTCCTCCGAGCTTTCGAGCTCATCCGTGGTGACAACGCCTAACAACGTTGGACACTCAGGAAGCCCCATCAAGGTGAGAAGGGCCCGGAAGCTTTCTAGCCCTGATTATTATTCTTCTCCTTACCTACTTTATTCTTCTTTTAAGGATGGAAAGGGAGGCGAGGCTTCATCGGGCGGAATCGACACCGATCTTTGTTCTTCTTTTGGCACAGATGTCCCTCCTACCTCGCGTCTGTCTACTAACAGTCCTGGGTCCGATATGTCATGGATTCCATATGCAGCCTCTCCATTTGGTTTTGCTAAGATCCCGGCCAGGATCCATTCTAAAGAGGCCTTAAGCGACTTGTATGCCCCCTCCTATTATATGGATGACCTAAAGTCCTGCTCTTTTCTTGGGGACTTTTCTATCCACGAGCCTGAACCTCGACCTTTAGTTATCTCAAAGAGGGTTCGACCTCGACGTTCTCCTAATGATGAGGTCAGAGGGTGTGTCACCTTGCTGGAGTTGTCTAATGTTGAGATTATTTCTCAGATTTTTCCATGGCCTGCGGGGGTGGAGCTATGCCTCCCAGTTAAAGGTGGTGGTTCTCTGGACGCGTATGAGGATTGTCTGGTTATTTTTGTGGAGAGTTTGTCCCAGGGTTTTCGTCTCCAGCTTCACCCTATCTTCATTGAATTTTTGCGTGGATATGGCATGAGTCCCGCACAAGTAATCCCTAATTGTTGGATGTTCTTCACTAGTTTTGTCATGCTATGCTTGGAAATTGGTGTGCCTAATGTTCAATATCTTGTCTTTGAAGAAGGGGACTCAAAAAAAGCATTTTTACCAGTACAACTCTAGTTGTAGTTATGTAGATAGGGTTTCTAGTAAAGCAAACTGAAAAATACAAGTGGTTTTTGGTCTGTGATAAAGTTGGGGCATGTTTGAGATTCAGGATAGTCCTATGGTGGTTTGGTACTGTGAGGAGAGTATCGTTGTTGAGTCTTGATAGATTCAAACACTTTTTCTCCTATGACCCCAAAATCCCCTGGCGTTTTATGGTGACCGTGTTGCGGCTTAAGATGGTCGGGCTAAGCTTGGCCCATCTGTGACTAGGTGTATTTTTTGTCTTTGTTTTTTTCGTATCGCTGCTTTGCTTATTTCTTACTCATTCTTCCACTGTTTGAGTTCTCAAGCTCACTAAGCACTCCATGTCCTCATCACAGATTGCATGGATTTGGAGTCTCTGCTTGCCCATCATGCAAAGGGATCGAAGAAAAAAGAAGAAGAGTTTAGGCGCCTCTATGAGCAACCGTCCTCTGAACCCGTCTGCCACGCTTGAAGTTGGCAAAAGTAGGCACGTGGAGACACATGTTGAGATAGTTGAGGCAGCTGGTGGACCTCATGGGAAGCGTTCCCTTTCTACAGATCCTCATCTCCCCAAGTCTCGAAAGAAAAAGAAAGTAGCAATCCTGGCAGTTCCCGCGGATCAGTCGACCGTCACGGGTAACGAGAAAGCTTTATTCCTACAGGGTGATGCTTCTCTTCCTTCCTATCCCATGCCTGGTTTTGGGATGGACGAGTTGGTGAAACTCAAGTTTCCCGAGAAAGTTGCACTTCCCCGAGCAAGCCTTTATTCAACGCCTTGACAACTAGGATATTGTGATCGAGCTGGACTGCGTGGCTCAATGGGTAAGCCTTCTTTAGTTTACATGTGTGAGTGACTTGTTTAAGGATCCTTTACTTTCCTCTTACCCCTCCCTTTTCAGGTGCGGGTGACTCATGCTGACGTGGAGCATCGCATATGTTGTCAAGATCGTGACCTTTCTCGACAGGCTGCAGCAATCAAGTAGTTGACTCACCGCTTGCAGATCCTGGGAAACATCGTTGGGGACAGCGAGACTGTGGAGAAATTCAAGAAAAGGTTCGTCGAGTTTCATGAAAAGTTGTAAGAAGCCGTCGAGCAGTTGAAGCTGCTTACCGCATAGAGAGATTCTACCGTAGCCACGCTTGAGACTTTTCGTCTTCAGGAGGCGAATCTTAAAGCCTCAATCAAGTCTCTGAACGTGCAGCTCCAAACTAGCCAAAGTACCATCCAAAGGCTCAAGGAGGACATTTCCATTCTTCGGAAGGATCAGGCAATGTTAAAGTAGGACTTTGATGCAACCAGATTGCACTCCGATCAATCTGTTGCTCTTCAATGGCTGGAGACTACAGAGGGTTTGGATTACTTGTCCGCGGAATGGGTGAAAACTGACCCCGGGCGATCCTTTATATCATCTGTTGTGGCAAGGTACATTGCTGACCCTGGGGTTCCCTTGGAGAAGTTCGAACCTAGTTTGTAGGTCGAAGATTGGGGTCTTTCTAAGGAGGAAATGGTTGTTGAATCTTCGAAGGACTTTGAGGGCGAGGATGACGTTGTTGCGGCGGATCAAGACAAGGAAGGCCGATTATCCTCCTTTTCTTTTACGAACATTTCTCAAACTTTGCTTATTACGTAAATGTGGTCTCTTTTGTGATAGACTTTTATATGTTTTTGGGCAGAGGGATGTCGTGGATACTTTAGTCTTTCTTGCTAAACTACTTATTATTTTGTGTGTGCATGGCATGAAGCTTTTGTTGCTTTAAATTTCTTGTTTTTTCAAGATTCTGCTACCTGTTTCCAAAAACGTCTTTCCAAAGGTAACGTGTTTTCGAGAAACTTAAGAAGCAGAGGATTTGGTACACCTGTCCATCATGCTTGGTTCCTGGTCGCGTCGCGAGAAAGACCATCCCAGAGTACTCAACTTTCCTCCATCAAAACCCTTTCTAGGAGTTTCTCCCTCCTTTTCTACTCCATCGTTCGAAATGGTTCCCTCAAATCCCAGCTTTTGAACCTTATTTCAAATTCTAGATGTCGTGGAACAACTACGTTGGCTCGTAAGACATCGAGGGTCATACTTTCTGTACGTTCTTTTTTAAAAAAAATTCCTAATTGTCATTCTTTCCTTCCCTTTTTATCGCAGCGACAACCTCTTCGGTTTGAGCTATAGTACGGTCGCTATGCACCAGAGGAGGTGTTTTTGTCATTATATCTAGTTCAGGGCTTCCCGGTGAAAGTGACCCGAGATTGAAACAGTTTTCTTCAGCTGGACCGCGGATAGCATGACTTCGTCTCCATTCATGGGTTTGGAATCGGGTCATTCATAATGCTTTTTCACAAGGGAAATGCTAGTTTTGACGTGTGTCCATGCCGGATAGATTTTGACGATGCTGACAATGGATCTTCCGATCTCTCTTCTAAGGCTATGTCTTCGGAGGGGTCTTGCTAATTTTCCGCTCACTTTTTCAGGGTTTTCTTTTTACTCGAATGACTTTAGAGTGCTTAAATCTTTCCCTTCTCAGACGTGTTGTCTGAGCCTAAAGACGCATGATTTTGGTTTGGTTTATTCACTGTTGTTTTATTGGATGTTCCTTAAAGATGAAGCGAAATTTGGATGTGGAGCTACTAGAGGCTCTTAGATTTAGAACGCGGCCATGCGACTTTTATTTTCATAATATCAGCTTAACATACATCAAATGTCTCTTTTTAAAGGAAACATACATTAACTAAAACACTCGTTCCTTCTTTATTTAACACAAAGCTCATCCTTGTCTACGCGTACCCCTTGAGGCCATTGTTGTCATAGTCGGGATCCACCACGTACACTTTGAAATGGGAGTCTCATTCGTACACAGAGATTAGAGCTACTTCCATGCGGATTTGATTGGCCGTCGTGAATTTAGGCCACCCTTCCGTCAGCCAAAAAAATGCCATTTTTATCCTTTCAACCTTGATGTCGAGTTTCTGGTTGGACCGTGACCAGATGTACACCTGGCGTTGGACGTCCTCACCAAAAAATATGTAAACTAATAGGAGCCGGAGCATCTGAAGCTGGTCCTCACTGAGAATTACCTTGTAAAATGCCCTTGGGGATGCTCTGGGCTGCATTGTTTCTTGTGGTGTTTTTTGTACCTCATGAGGTTGCTTTTTATACTCGTCCTTGGTATTGCTTCCACTTATGGGCTGATTAGACTTGAGATGCAGGGTTCTAGCTTTTGAATGCATGGATTAGTGAGCCCATTACACTTTTCCCAACGTCTGACGGACACTTTGTTAGCTTTCTACGTGTCCTGGTGCGGACCGTGACTCTGCCGCTCACCGGGGGCAGACGCATGTCGTCTTCATTCAGTGCTGCTGATAGGGAAGGGTAGGTCATTCTTTTACCTTCTCTTAGCTCTCGGCACATTTCAAGCATGCCTGGTCTGAGATTAAATCATGGCCTTTTGTCACGGGTGTTACTGTGCCCATCTAGACTTGTCATTTTTACTTGGAGATGGCATTCTTTTTATTCACACGAGTTTATTATGAATAGTGTATTTAGGCTCTTTGGAACTTTTTAAATGGGGGATTCATTAGGTCTTCCTCCCATTGCCTTCACTGCTAGCATGGCAGTTTCAGGTCGCAATTCATAGGACTTTTTTCAAGCTATCGATTTTAAGGAGCATCTGCATCAACTGGTGAGGACGTCCAACGCCAGGTCGCAATTCATAGGACTTTTTCCTTTGTTTTCTCTTTGGTTCTCTTTTGTTTTTAATCTTCAGGCCTTATGTTCATAGTTATAGCCCTTGAAGTTTAAAGAGGAGTATGAATCTGTGTGCTAGAGCAGGTTTTCCTGTTATCCCGCCTACTACAAGATTTTCCGGTTAAAGTTATCAAACGCGATTATGGCGTATTTTGGTTGGACTGCGGATGGAATGATTTTGCCTCCTCTCATGGGTTTACCATTAGCTCGACCATGATATTTCTCCATAGAGGGAACGCGCGCTTCGAAGTCTAGATATTAGACCCTGAGGATGTTGGGGTAGAGAATGGCCATGCTGATCCTCAATTTGGGAGGGGGGGGGGGACGTCTTTGCAAGATTCATGCAAGGTGGACGTCTTTGCTTTCGTTTTTTAGTCATGAATGTATTCCTGAGAACGCTTGTGTTAGTGGAAGGTGAAGTTAGCTGTTTCACTTTGTGTTTCCTTAATTGATGTTCCTTCTTTAGCTAGTAGTTTTGATGCGGGTGAATACCCCAGCATCTAAGGATCTTTTTTTTCAATTTGTTTCTCCGAGAGACTATAACTATAATCGGAGGCTTGACGCGGGCCGAAGCTCCAATGTCCGAGGACTTTTCATTTTGATTTGTTTCTCCGAGAGGTTCTAACTACAATCGGAGGCTTGATGCATGCTAAAGTTCCATCATCTGAGGATTGTTTAGTATTTATTTGTCTCTCCAAGAGGCTCTGGCTACGATCGAAGGCCTGACGCGGGCTAAAGCTCAAGCGTCTCAGGACTTTTTAGTATTTATTTGTCTCTCCGAGAGGCTCTGGCTATGATCAGAGGCCTAATGCGGGTTAATGCTCCAACATCTGAGGACTTTTTAATATTTATTTGTCTCTCCGAGAGGCTCTGGCTACGATCGGAAGCCGGACGTGGGGTAAAGCTCCAGCGTCCGAGGCCTTTTTAGTATTTATTTGCCTCTCCGAGAGGCTTTGGCTACGATCGGAGGCCTGACGCGGGCTAAAACTCCAGCGTCTGAGGAATTTTTAGTATTTTTTTGTCTCTTCGAGAGGCTCTCGCTACGATCGGAGGCCAGATGTGGGCTAAAGCTCCAACATCTGTGGACTTTTTAGTATTTATTTTGACTCTCCGAGAGGCTCTGGCCACAATCGGAGGCCTGATGATGGAGGGAAAACCTGTCGTTGATCCGTCAAAGTAAAACTCAAACTTATAACTAGTATAGCAATAAGCACGAGGTCGATCCCACATGGAAATTTCCTATTCAGATGTGATTCGGATGCTAATTGAGTAACCAAATGGGGGGTTTTATGAATGCAAAAGTAAATGAATTGGATCCAGACAATGATGAGAAGTAGTTCTACCTTCAATTTTCCACTTTATTTGGTTGAAACGATCCTTGTAACTTCTTCTCGTCCTATTAAGTTTCCTATGAATGCCCTTGTCCCGACCTAATATAGTTACTAGTCCAATCAGTCCTAGAAACCCTTATCAATCGAACAGTCCCTACAGAAGGATTTAAACCAATTGATAGCTTTAAGTTCAGAGATTAGCCAAGGTGTTTGCAGTCCCTGAGAGGGATTTAACAACACATACAGCTTCCTACTTGTCCAATTAGTTCAATCAGCCCTAACGGGATAAGTTTGCTACTTGGGTTATGGTTCACAATCAGGAATCTACAGAACCCTAGCAATTGAATTGATTCAAACTAGTTGTGCGGGCTAGATAGAATAAAATAATCAAGCAATCAAAGCACAAGGAAGTCGAAGCATTCAATAGGGGTATTAAGGAACGAGAATTAGAAACTCAAAATCAAGCCAAATAAAGCTTCAAATTATTGGCAGAACCGATGAGTTTAGTTCCTCATGGAAAACATCACTCAATCTCTAATTGTCTGATAGAACGTGGAATAGAATTCAATGAAACCTAGGGCTAAGCCCTCTCTAAAATCGTCCCCTCGGCCAAAAGAAAATTCGATAGATAAATAGGGTTTGGATAGATAAAACGTCGCTGATCAAAACGCGTCGCTGCTGGAACATGTGGCAGTCGCAGCACTAATGTGGCGGTCGCGGCATATGGCGGCACCCGCTGCATCAGCCTTTTACAGAAAATGAAGGTCGAATCAGCTCTTGACGTCAATAGGAAAGTTGTAACTCTCTGAAAGAGCTTTCAAAGGCATGGTCATAATAGTCGATCAGACAACCGAGGCCTCCAGAAAGTGCAAAACAAGTTCAGCATGTCTGGCGACAGCTTCTGCAGACTTGTTCTTCGTCTAGGCTCGCTTCTTCTTCTCAGGACCTCTTTAGATCTTCATGTAAGATTCCTCGATCAAATAGACAATCCTTGTCTAATGCTTCATCAACCCATGTCTCCTCCTCAGATCAACAGTTACCTGAAATAATCAATAAAAACGTGTAGATTCCGACTCCACCACATAGAGAGCAAATATGCAAATTGTGCTTAAACCATGCATGATATGCATCTTAACTAATCTAAATGAAACCTATTATGACCATCTAAATGCATGTTATCACCTGACACGGGCTAAATCTCCAGCGTTTGTGGACTTTTTAGTGTTTATTTATCTCTCCGAGAGGCTCTGGCTACGATCAGAGGCCTGACGCGAGCTAAAGCTACAGCGTCTGACGACTTTTTAGTATTTATTTGTCTCTCCGAGAGGCTCTGTCTAGGATCGGAGGCCTAACGCAGGCTAAAGCTCCAGTGTCTAAGGACTTTGTAGTATTAATTTATTTTAATTCAAACATGAAGAACGGATAATACTTTTCTTTTTGAAAAAAGCGCCCGCTAACCACCTCTTTATTTCGGTCGGGCGACTACATTCCGTTGTTGCTGCTTTATTACACATAGTACATTTTGAGGTGCTCAGCATTCCACGTTTTTTTTACGGTCTCTTCATCCTTGGTTTGATGTTTATAGGCTCCGGTGTTGACAACTTCTATGATGATGAAAGGGCCTTCCAAGTTGGTGTCGAGCTTTCCTCCCATCTGAGCTAGTCGAAGCACTAGGTCTCCCTTCTGTAACTGTCGCAGTCGCATGCATTTGTTGCGATATTTCTCCATTCTTCGTTTGTATTCTTCGGCTTTGAGTGTTGTTGCCAATCTCTTTTCCTCGCGTAGGTGCATTTCGATCTCCAGGGCTTCGTCGTTGTTTTCAGGATCATAGGCTAGGATGCGTGTCAACGGGCCCAGCCTCTCGACTGGTATGACCGCGTCTACCTCATAGACAAGTGAAAAAGATGTTTCACCTATGGAAGTCTTCGAGGAGGTTCGATATGACCATAAGACCAGAGAAAAAAGCTCAACCTACCATCCTTTAGCCGTCCCTCCTAGCTTCTTCCGAATCCCTTCTAGGATTTGCCGGTTAGTGGTTTCTACTTGGCCATTTGTTTGAGGATGTGCAGCAGACGAGAACTTGAGGCTGATATTCAGCCATGAGCAAAAGTCTCTGATTGTCTCACAATCAAATTGTGGGAGATGGTCAATGATAATCGTCTCTGGGACCCCGAAGCGACACACTAAGTTTTTCCAAAGGAATTTCCTTACTTTCTCCGCGGTTGTCAATCTCATGGCTTCAGCTTCGATCCACTCGGTGAATAGTCGACCATTACTACTACATACTTGAGTTATCCCAGGGCCGTTGGTACAGGGCCCAAAATATTCATTCCCCATAGAGCGAAAGGATAGGCTCCGTGTATGCTCCTCAGGGGCTCCGCGGGCTGATGTTTCACTCCTCCGGGTCTCTGGCAAGCGCCACACTTCTGGATGAAACTTTGGACATCTGCTCTTATGGTCGGCCAATAATACCCCATTCTCATGGCTTTGGAGGTTAGTACCCTCCATCGATGATGATGAGCACAAACTAGGGATAGTACCCTCCATCTTCAACAATCAGATTCCCTTCTTCAGTGGTAACACACAATAGGTCCAGGAGACTGTAGCCTCTTTTATAGAGTTTATGCTCGCGGATAGTGAAATGGGTAGCTCTAACCACTACCCGCTTGGCTTAGGTTTTGTCCAATGGGAGAACCCCTTTTCCCGGATAGTTCGTGAGCGGGGTTCCTGTCGGAGGGAAAGTCGTTGATTTACCTCATCAAAAATAATTCCCAAACAAACTCAACTAATATAGTATGCAAGTAAGGGGTCGAACCCTATAAAATCAAGTATTTCTAAATTTTGTGTATTTATCAATATAAAAAGAAAAGATTTTTATGAATGAAAATAAAACAAAACAATATTCACAAAAGAAAATAAATGATAGAAGAAAAGTGTTTCCACCTACAAGTTCTCGACTTTGGTTGGTTTTATTGGTCATCGAATCATTTTCAAGTTATTATCATTTCCTAAAAATTTCTACCATCTTGGTTTAAATAGATTAAAAGTCCTACGAGTCCAATTAATCTCTTACACCTCTATGCAACCCTAACACGGTCAAGATTTAACAAAGAGATAGCAAATAGTCCGAAGAACTTGAGCATATAAATAACACCAATTAAACACGGTAAATCAATGTTTAAGATATATGTCAACTCCCTACATAATCATGCTTCAAAAACGGAATCCACAATCTCATGCGTGCTACTACGAAAATAATACAAATACGAAAGTATGAAATCCTAGCATGAAATCAATATTATTGGTAGGAGGGAAACTAGTCGAATAAATATAAATATGAATTAAACCAACTCCCTGTCCAAGCAAATAAAATTACAAGAATCCCTCCCGATGTAGTAGTAGGGTATTCAGGATCGAATCCACGAGGAGGTATGTCAGCGGTTCCTAAGCTTGCAATCACGTTCAAATTTGACTCCAGAAGATCACTCGATATCGAGTAGATCAGTCAATATCGACTATTGTTCCAGTCGATTTCCAACAAATTCCTCCAAAGGAGACAGAGACAGCCGACGTCGAGTAGAGCACTCGATATCGAGTCAGCCACTCGATATCGACAACAGAAGTCGATTTCGAGTCTTCAACAGAAACTGTAAAACATCACCTAATTGTCGGAAAAGTGAACGAAGAGATTAAGAATGATGTAGGAGAGATGAACATAATAAAAAACTGATTTGTATAAGATTCAATGAACTAAAAACCTCTAAGATCGAGGATTTCATGCCACAACGATAAACATATAAGCATATGTCAAATTCATGAAGGATAATGCCTTTTCGTCAAATAACTTCCGTTACTAACAATTAGGTGATTTAGAGGCTCTCGCATAAACCCTAAGTGTTACTATCTAATTTCATAATTAATCCAAATTCACAATAAGATGGCTTTCACTTCAATAATGCAAATAAAGTTCGCCTACTACTTTCGTAGAAGAATCATGCATATAGGATAGAAGATGGAATCGCATAAAAATCATACATTTGATGCATAAACTAACATGGCTATCGTCGGGCTCACCCCGAACCTAGAAGTAAGGGAACTACTCACGCTTCATAGCCATAGACATCATCATCATTGGAAAATAATAAACTTCAATTGAAATTGTCGAAACATTACAATCGAACAAAGCAAAAACCCGCTCTCGCTTCTCTCCACTCCACTCGGCCTTCTCTCTCTCTCTCTAACTATGCCTAAATTGAATTCTCTGCGATTGAATGATTGTGGATTGAATGAATCTTAGCCCTAATGGCTTCTAATTATAGATTTCAAACCTCGGTATCCAAGGATAAGAAAATCTATCTTATTCCAAAGATAACACTTACTAAAAGTAAATAAATAAAATCACTTTAGGTAAATATGAATTCACCATAAAGGATATAAAGTCTGATAGAAAGATAAAAGATCTCCGACTTAATGTAGAAGTAAACCGCTTTGGATAAGATTATATCAAAACCGCCAGATCTGTCTGCAGCGTCACTCGATATCGACTAGCTTCAATCGATAACGACCACTCTTCTTCTATCTCGAGCCAGCTCTACTCGACCTCGGATTTGCACTCGATCTCTATCACTTCACTCGATTTGGGGCACTCGATATCGACCAGCTTTAGTCGATATCAACTAGTCTGTATCGGGTAGAGTTGTTCTTCTTATGGCTTGATTTATGCTTTTTCAGTTGCACTCGATGTCGAGTCACTTGTTCGATTTCGACTCCTCAGTAGACTTCGAGTGATTTTTCAGCTTTCTCTTCTCTTCTCCAAATCGCTCTAATTTTGCCTCGATTTCTACAAAATAACACAAGAACTCGTGTAGACCTCTATAATTGGAAAATAAACATAAACTAAAAAAATCTTATGCTTTCCCAACGAATATGCATGAAAATATCGACAGAAATCGAAGTAAAAGTAGATGAAAAATATGGTAATTTGAGCGCACATCAATTATCAAGGTAGCTAATCAAGATAACATCAATAACATAATCAATATCACACAAAGAAGTTGAAGGAATTATAGAGGAAAAATAACTTAAATTAGAAACTCACAAACCACCAACCAAGTCTCGAAAGTGTAGGCAAAAACTAGAAAATTAGCCAAACATGGCTTAACTAAACTCTCTTCTCTTTAGTGGTGATTAATCTTCTTCAATGTATTCGAAAAATAACCCTAAACATCCTATTTATAACCCTAAAGTTCTGAATAAATAAGGTAAAAGATAAACAAATAAGATAGAAACTTCCTCAACAAATTAGATAGAAGATAGAACTTTCCATGTTTAATCTAGCATCAGATTTCACTGGCAGCGAAAACCAATCCACTGGTAGCGAGTTGTCTTGGTTGACCTACTGTTGGATTCTTGCTTGCTACTCGCTACCAACCCGCTGCCAGCGACTCTTCATGACTTGGGCACTCATCAAGTCTTTTCGGTTCCGTTGGCAGCGACTCCTTCCACGACGGCGAGACAAAGCTTCCCCTGCAGCGAAACCACTCACTCACTGAAGCGACTCGATTCGCTGGCAGTGTATGAACATTTGCTGGTAGCAAGTCGTTCTGACTCCTAGGCATGCTCCTTGCTGACTCCACTAGCCGGCGGGTTCTACTCAGGCACTTGCTCAGACATGATGTTGATGACTTGATCTGCTGCAGCAGATAGTATTTCGCTATCAGAAAAATTCCAAAAGAACACCATCATGGAGATCTCAGAAAGAGCTTTCCAATGCGTGCTCATATGCATCGATCGAACAACCGAGGCCTCCGAAAAATGCATTACAAGTTCAGCTCGTCGGGCGGACAACTTTCGCGACTCGCCATTGTTTTCACTCTTAGACCTCGATTTCGTGTTCCGTTGGTCCTTAGCTTGTTCCATGATTTTAGGGACTTCTTCCTTAAGCTCTCCTAAGTCTTGAATTAGCCTCTCTTATCTACGTTCATCGTGTTCTTTGCCTCGAATCTATAAATCGATATAAAACAATCGAAATAGCATAGATTCCGAACTTTTACACAAAACGAGCGCTAATCTAAATTAATACTAAAACATGAATATATGCTACTGAAATGTACCTAAACTAATCTATTATACTGGTGCGGGGTGAACTTCGTTGGCACTTTCGCCCTTTTCCAAATAGTAATAATATCATAACTCAAAGCTCAAAACCAATAGATTAGGAAATCAATAAATTAATAAACCAAACAACTACTAGTATAGCGATGAAGTCCGGAGTCGAACCCACAGAGAGAAGCGGATTACTATGCAATATCTCTAACAATGACTCTTATGACAAAAGTAATGACTTGTGACAAATTGATAACAAAGTAAAGTGAATAAAACTAATGATTGCAAAGTGATTGATAATAAAGATAGAAGAAATATTTCACCTGTAATGCTCTGACAATGGTTGAGATTCATGGTCCTAGGATTGATTCATCAATTATTCATAAGCATATGTCTACTTGACTAAAGTTGAAGGATTCGCAAGGGTACAATCACCTTATTCAATATCACTAAAGAATAGCATTAAACACTCAAACTTTTAGACCAATTGGCATATCGATTCAATGCAATTAAGACACAATCGGAACAACCCTAATCGGCATAATCAACATCTAACGATATAGATCAATCGAAATCATCCACTACAAAGACAAGGAAATATCACTACTTCAATACCTTTGTTTGCTATCGAGAAAACAATAACGAATTCATAGCCTAGATTCAATTCCTAACATGGTGATCAAACATAGAAAGGAACACAAATATAATCAATAAACACAAGATGATAAATAAACTCATAAATAACTAAATAGAATCAAATCCTCACAATCTATTCAACCATATCTCCAAATCACAGGCGAAACTATGAGTTTAGCAACTCATAGGCCAAAAACCTCTCTTCTCTCTCAAAGCGTTCATTGTCTCTATGCACAAAACACACACACCACCACCACCACCACACGGTTGGAATAACAGAAATTAACCTTATAAAGAGTCGTGGAAAACCCTAGAAATATAATAATAATAATATAATAGGAAATAGAATATTCGGATCCAAATCGAGATTGCTGAGCACGGCATCACGGCGGCGCCACCTAAGGCACGGCGGGCGCTGCCTACACAGTGACAACTTTCTTCTTCTCTTCAACGTTGTGCTTCCTTGCTCCTTTGTAGCCTCTTCCTCGGCCCTCATATGCTCCAAAATATGTCTCCTAAACTCTTCCAAGATCCCATCCAGGGTCGGAATGTAAAACTGCAGAATAAACACTAAAAAGGCGTAGATTCCGAACTTGAATACTTCACAAGCAAGATAGGAAACTAGACTAAAACATATGCAAAACTCCTATTTAAATGCAATAAGAAATACCTATAATACCTATATGAAATATGCATTATCAAATCCCCTCACACTTAACTCTTGCTTGTCCTCAAGCAACCATAAGACAAAAACATCATGTATGCATCCCACAGGAGATCCTTTCACAATTTTACTAATAAAAAACAACATCATCAATAGTGCAAATATAATCAAGGCATATAAACGTCATAAAATGTATATATGGTATCAAGCTACTTGCATGCTCAAAAATCCAACCTCACCAAGGATAATGTGTATATCTCACTCTCATGTGTTTAGGCTTTAAGCATACACTCACCTCAATTCCATATACAAGCATCAAATCAAATATTGACATTTATATTCACAAAATCTCCACCAGATACATCAAAGCCAATATAAGGAGATCAAGAGGACTTTCGCTCAATGGAAACCTTCATAGAAGATTCCATTCGGCGGAGTTGTAATGGGGTTTGGTAAGAAACATAAGGGCAAGGAATTGTATTTGGTTATGTGGTACTATAAATTCTGGGAAAATAAGATTCCAAAAACTCCGAACGTAACACAAACCAACTCAATAGTACATCAAGCTCTCATAAACACAACATCTTAATAAATATGACAATAAAGCCCAAAATCCTCTATCAATCACCAACTCTCAAAATATATCAATGAACTCCATAATCATCTCTCAAATCATCATCTCATACTCATCTCATAATCATCTCATCATCATGTCATCATCATGCATAATATGCATCTACACCCAACCAATCTTTCTTTCAACCAACATAAATCATATCCTCCTCATATGCAAAAATAAACACACTTGGCTCTTTTTCTTTTTTTTTTCTTTTTCTCGAATGTCATTTTTTTTCTTTTTTTTTCTTTTGGCATTTATTATTTTTTTTCTTTTTTTCTTTCTTGAGCCATATACATGAAATACAACTATGAGGGAAAATAAAGCACATAACATTACATATTCTCAAAACCGTAAACCATAAAACTCACACTTTAGCTTCTTTCCTCCACCACTCCAAAATAGATCCATAACCTACTCAAAATCTTAATTTCCTCGGAAAAGAGTAAAGCTTATCATAGGATAGGAATAATGCAATTTTGTGGAGCTTACCAATAAAATAGGCTAAAGGCTCAAATTGGCTTCAAAGCAAGATATAATATAAGGTAGACATGGATAAAATGTGGCTAAAAAGTTGTCTCTATCATTTGAAAAAATGATCATGTATATAATCAGTCTTGAAAATAGATAACCATGTCAATACTCAAAGATAAATGCACAGGAAGAGTAAATCACACAAGAAAAGCAAAAGGAATTTAGATGTATCCCTTATAAGGCCAAAAATATCTCACAAGGAAAAATTTTTGATGAATATCAAGCATGTTCAAAAACTTAGATCATACATGCTCAATTACCTATGCCTAACCATACTTCACATAAAACCAATTTTAGAGACAATGTCAAATCATTCCAGAATTCCATGACATTTATAGGATCATGCAAGCATAAAGTCAGTAGGACAAACTCAAATTAGATGGGTATCTTTTGATAACACAAATATGCAATGCATGAGAATCTTCTTATTTTTGGATGTTTTGACCTTTTTCACTTTTTTATATAACCAATAAAATAAACATGATCCATGAATTACAAGAATATCGAAAACAAATTAAAATCAAATACTAGAAATCTAAATATGAAGCAAAAAATGAACATGAACTAATCTAACTAATTTACTTCACTTCTCCGCCCCCCCCCCCCCCACTTAAATGTTGCATTGTCCTCAATGCATAAACATATACAAAAAGGAACAATGAAGAAGAAAATAAAGGGTTCAAGGAAGCAAATAAACTAACCAATTACTGTGAAGGTTAGGCGTGGCCACGGGTCCGACCCGGCGGGTCGACGGGTTCAACCCGCCGGGTCAAGGGTCGGGGAAGGGTGACCCGAACCCTAACCCGGGAATCCCACGGGTTGGCGGGTTCGGGTCACCCGGCGGGTTCCAGGGTCGACGGGTCGACCCGGCGGGTCGAAACCCGTCGGGTATCTGGCGTGTCGACCCGTCGGGTATTATTTTTATAAAACGTAAATAAATGCAGAAAAACGTAAATAACTTACTAATGTCCATATTTTAACTGAGAAAGAACATTAAATAATAAAGTTACAAATATTTGGCCATATCTAGTTTCTCTGGATGCTTTAATTGGATATAACGACTAAAGTTCCCATATCCTCCTCCATTCGGGTGCGTGAAGACCATCCCACAGAAGTTACAACTGACGTTGCAACTGTTTTCATCCCTCGGGTGCTTTGTGAACCAGCATGTGAAAATAGCGGGCCGAACTTGGGCCACACTCAACTGACTCAAGAGCCTGTGCGTTTCTTGTCGCGGGACTTGGACACTGGATTCGCCATCCTCATCATCGTGTCACGGGCCTGAAACTCTGGATTCGCAATCGCTTGTCCTGCTGCTCATCACGATGCGGGGCTTAATACAGAGGGTTTTCAGAGTTTGAGATGAGGTGTGAGTAAAATGGGAGGGAGGTGAGGCTTATTTATAGCCAAAATCGGGAGGCAAAAGAAGAAAGGAGACCGTTGGGCAACGTTCGACCCGGCGGGTCCAACGGTCGACCCGGCGGGTCCAACGGTCGACCCGGCGGGTCCAACGGTCGACTCGGCGGGTCGAACGTTGGAATGTCGAACGTTGCCCCTTTTTTTAAAATTTTACGGATGGTTTTGCATTTGAGCAGTTTAGCTTCGTAGCCTGATGGTTTTGTACTACGTTTTTCAAATATTCAGTTTATTTTATGTCATTATGTCACTGGTAAATCGTAATACGGTTCAAAAATTGAAACCGTGATTACGTGTACATCGACATTCGACACTACACACACTGACATACACATAACATGAGTACATGACAATAACACAAAGTCTCTAATAGTGTGACACACTCACAGTTCACACACCTGCACTGCTAGAGCCTAGAGTCCTATACGACCTATAGACAGATAGTCACCTGAAGCCGAGCCCGAACCTCCTTAGATTTGCATCTTGTCGGGATGCTTCCTCGTTATATGAAGCTTTAGATTTCCGTAACCGGCGCCTCTCATAACCTTGAACTTGTGACCGCAATGACGACAAGCCGCTTCGACCTTCCCTAGATCTAGCTCGACCTTGTCGATGGTTTTCGAACAAAGGCACGGACTGATCGGACATGATAACGTTATTACGAAAATGAAATGTATGAGTGTAATAAAATGAAATGAACAAATGAGACAAGATTTATAGGCGTATTGGGTTGAACTAGCCGTTGCACAACGGCTAGAATTTCAAAAAAATTGGTCTGACCCGGCAGGTCAACCCGCCAGGTCCAACCCGGCGGGGTCAACAGGTTTTAAAACTCCGGACCCTAACCCTAACCTGCAACCCGCCTTGACCCTTTGACCCGAGAACCCGCACCCGTCGGGTCATTGACCCGGCGGGTTACCGACCCGTATGACCCGCCGGGTCACGGGTCGACCCGTAACCCGTGGCCACGCCTAGTGAAGGTGGGGTCTGGGAACCAGACTGAGGCCCATAACCATTATCAAAAACTTCCTTTTCTTCTTCTTCTTCATTCTCATTCTTTGCATTCCCTCTTTCCCAACCATATCTCTCAGGACGGGGTCCCTCATAGTGATTCTTATGCAAGGGCAGGGAACCAAGATTGTGACTTACATTGAAATTTGAAGTCCTGCAGCAAAAAGGTAGATCTGGAGGCAAGTACAGATGATGGTCATGATGCTTCCCTGCTCTCCATACGACACATCTCGATCCATCAGGGCACGGGATAGTAATGTTAATGTCACCCCAGTTCAAATTACCAAGAGTGTAGGCCTTGTTATTCGTATAGGGTTGTATATCATCACAACAAACTCCTAATCCAGGACAGGCCATGTCGCAGCCATACAATTGAGGAGTGGCACCAAAGTACATAAGCCAGGAACGGAATTGGAGAAAGCAGTAGATCCAGTCGACATCGACAGACCAGTCGATGTCGAGGATGAGGTCGATATCGACCCCCAGGTCGATATCGAGGCCACTGCAGAGCCATCAAAGCCACAACAGAGGTCGACATCGACCATTCCAGTAGATATCGACCAAAGCCCAGTCGACATCGATGTCCAACAGGCCTCTCCGACCACCGTTTTGGCCCCTCCACCAAAGAAGATGTTGCCCTTTCCATACAAAGCATTGGAGGATCCCACCAAAGGTAAGTTTAGGCGCTTTGTAAAAATACTTCAAGGACTTAACGTTACTATCCCTCTTACAGATGCCCTAAGCGAGATGCCTGCCTATGTGCGATTCCTGAAAGACATCCTGAGCAAGAAGAGATCCATGGCAGAGATCGCAGAGGAGTGCTCGAAGATGGACTTCCCTGAGAAGAAGAGTGATATAGGGAAGTTTGCAATCACCGTGGGACTTAGCCAACATCGTTATAAAGCCCTATGTGATCTAGGGGCCAGCGTAAGTCTCATGCCTCTCTCTATTGGGCAAAAGGTGAACATTGGCGCACTTGAACCTGTGGACATGAAACTTTATATGGCTGACAACTCATTCGTCAGGCCCACAGGTATAGTTGATGACGTTCCAGTAAAGGTAGGTAAGTTCTTTGTGCCTACTGATTTCATTGTATTGGAGATGCCTGAAGATATTGTAGTGCCTATTATCCTTGGTAGGCCTTTCTTTCTACTTCAGATGCCAATATCAATGTACGGCGAGGGTTACTAACCTTTACTATAGGGAACGAAGTACTAGAATTCTCTTTCAACCCGACCATGAGCGAAACAAAGCACCTGGAGCAAGTAGTCCTCTCGCCGGCTAAAGAAAAGCTTAGAAAAATTTTGATGGCAAGAACGGAAACAACAAGCAGAGTCGACATCGACTGGAACCAGTCGATATCGACTAAAAACATCGAAATAGACCCCCCTTGGTCCAAATCGAGTATGCCAGATCATTGCCAGAATCTTAAGTATGGGGTCACAGAGGTCGATATCGACCCCCGCATATCGATATCGACCACAACACTCGAAATCGACCCTCCTTGGTCGAAATCAACCACCCCTCAGCCTGAAGATTTCTGTTTCGGGCCCAAACAGGTAAGCCCAGGTATGACTCCTAACCCTCCTCTATCTGCTATTGATAAATCAATTATGCCAATTATTGATAATTCTACTAATGAGAGGGTCAAAGCTCCATGGTTTGCTTATATTGCTAAAGTTAGGTCAAGAAAGAGAAGGAAAGCGCCCAAAGAAGAACCTAACATCAAAGAAGCCTTGGTCACCGAACTTTGCTACTACCAAAAAGACCTAGATAATCCCGGAGAAGGCTCAAGCTCAAAGGGTCCCTACATAAAAGGGTCGTGAAGAATTAACGGAGAAGTCGGCCTAGCGACTCAAAACTCTAGAGCATATACATAAAACATTTAAATTTTTCATAGATGGTTTTTAGGATTTAACTTTTGGTTTTTTGAAACTTTAAAACTGAGATAATTCGTGCTTTATCTACATTTCTAACCAGGGTTTCAGGTTGTTAAGCAAAAAGAAACGACGAAGAAGAAAAGAAGCTTCTACAAAGGCAGTCGAAATCGACCAGGCCAGTCGAAATCGACCCCCCCCCCCCCCAGGGTCAAGCCACCTCCTGGAGTCGACATCGAGGACTCAGGAGCGAAAAAGCAGAGGTCGATATCGACCCTAATACTCGATATCGACCCCAACCCTGCAGCCCTCGACTTTACTTTCTTCCTCGACTTCGACAGATGCAGTCGACATCGACCACTGACCTAGATATCGACTTCTGACATCGACCAAATCTGAAATCTACCCGAATCTGCAAGTTGCGCTGTGAGTTTCTCTCTACCCTTGTTCTTCTTTTTAATACAGTGAGGACACTGTATATTTTAAGTATGGGGTGGTGGAAAAGCATGTCTTATGGTCATAATTTGGTTTTCTTCTTCGCATTGCATTCATGTTTAAATTTTTCTTCTTAGAAAAAATGTCATAAATACAAAAAAATGCATGTTTATTTTAAGTTTATTTTTGTACCCTACTTAGATGTTTAAATTTTTCTTCTTAGAAAAAATGTCATAGCTGACTTGATCAGGTAAACCCTATGGCATATTTGGATGGTTTAGCCTAAGTCCTTAAAAATTTTATGTAGATTGTGAACTTGTGATGAAATTGAGCACATATGATCCTAGGCTAAAACGCAAATCCAACAAAAATTATCCTTGTGAGAATTTTGGCCTGTAGGGAGAACATAAAAAATCCCTCCGCTTTCTTGAGTGAATTTACTCTTCCTATGCATCTCTAAATGTTGTGATAGTTATTCAAAGCCAATGCATATATATGTTTATGTTTACGAGAATTAAATGATGGAGGCATCTTTTAAGCCATTTTTATCCTCTATTTACCTACCCTGCATTATCCCTGCTTGAAGCCAGAACATTAGCCTGAGCTTGAAATTGCAAACTTCACAAAATTATCCCTAGCCGAATTGAGCCTGACCCCCATTTGTGAATGGAGACTTAGATTGGCTGGACTAATGCCTTGTGGAAAGAAAAGAGCAGAATGTCCAGTTTTGAGCAAGGAAATTATGGGTTGGTGCATATTTACATTTTGTCATATTTTGTAAAAGGATTTTTTGGCTCACCATATAAATGCACCTATTCTTTTAGTATTTACTTATTATTTTCGAAAAAAAATTCAAAAAAAAATAGAGATGTATAGTGCATGAGCCAAAATCCTTAAGTCTTTTATTCATACAAGTGTTATATTTTTTAGAGGTATATTAGAGTTTGAAAGAAGGGTTGATAGTATGGTTTACATCTTTTAGTGCATCTTTAGAGCATATTATATAAAGATGAGTTGGAAAAGAGCATTATAGGAGATTGAGCTTGGAAAGTGCAACATTGAAGAATTATGGTTTGGATATTGCAAGTGATGAAATTTAGGAGTCTTGAATCCCGAATTATAAAAGCACCACATAGCCAAATAATTCCATACCCTTTTATTCCATACCAAGCCCCATTACAACCCCGCCGAATGGAGTCTTCTTTGAAGTCTTCCATTGAGCGAAAGTCCTCCTGATAGTTCTTATTGCATTTTCATAATTGGTTGCGAAGTGGATTTTTATAAATTGCAATGTTTATGAGATTATATATAGAATTGAGTTAAGAGTTGATCTTCATAGCCTAAACACATGAGAGTTGAGTGCAAACACATTATCCCTGAGAGGTTGGATCAAAATTGCATATGCCTATGGATCGCCTAAATATGTGCTATGACGTTAAATTCACTTGCTTTGCTTTGCTACCACTTATGATGTTGCTTTTGACAAGGGCGAAGACTTGAAGGGTGTGTTGTAGGTATTGGTTATCGCTTGGTTATTGCTTGAGGACAAGCAAGTCTAAGTATGGGGTGTTTTGATGTACATATTTGTACCTCTTTTTATTGCATCTTTTGACTTCATATTTCATTCGTTTTCCAAAGAAAAGGTTCAAAAGAATATATAAAGTTGTGTAAGAATGGGCTAAAATGAAAGAAATAGGGTCTGCACAAGTTTTGAGCTAACCATGCAGGAATTCGAGTGAAATCGAAGTCAAAACGAAGAAGCCAAGTGAAGCTGAGCAGAGGTAGAAATAGACCTTCAACATAGATATCGACCTCTGGTGTCGATATCGACCCTCATATCGACCTCAACATAGACATCGACTGAAGCTGAACAAATCGAACAGGAACAGAGACCTCGATATCGACCCCCTGGTGTCGATATCGACCCTTAATCTCGACAGAAGATAGACTCGGTTTTGAGATGCGGATTGGGAACTTTATCTTCAAGGAGGCACGAAATTATCTTACACTTTCAAGATAGATGGCAGCTGAAGACTTAGTTATCTTTTACCTTTAAGTTTATTAAAATAAAAGACCTATCCTAATTATTCGGATAGAGTTCATAGTTTAGATAGAAGTTACAATCCTCGGATAGCAAGGAGTAGTAGCCTATAAATAAAGCCCTAGGGGGCTGGCATTCAATCATCTTTCAACAAGCAAGTAAGACAATCAATAGAGTTAGAGTTAGAGAGAACTTTTAGGGTTTGACGTTTGCGAAAGTTGACGTTGAGTTGTAAAGCTTCGGAGTTTATTTTAATGCAAATTTCTTCCTTTCAATCAAGAATGAGTTCCATGATGAGAAGCGAGTAGTCCCCCAAAGCTCTTAGGGTCGGGGTGAGCCCGACGTTAGCCACGCACGCTTGAGGTAACTATTTGATGTCGATATCGTTGTGTCTATCTCTCCTCCTACGATTCTATGTTTAGTCCTAATCGAAAGAAAAGGGATTCATGCTGACAACTTGAGTTATAAACATAAAATTGGTAGAGACAATTAGGTTTATTTGCAAGAGTAATCCTAAGAGTTGGTGTACGGTGAAAGCTCGTCCCTCGGGTGAAATAGCGCAACTGTCCGTCTTATTTATCGCATGCATTGGTTAACGTTGTGGTAAACCCTAATCCTAGGAGTTGCCTTTTACATATTTTATACGCATAAAAACCCCTGTTTTATTTTTGTTCATTGCTTCTCTCCCCATTCTTAAATCTTCGGCCTTTCTTTGCCGACGAAGAACTAACCCACTGCAGGAAGACATCGATATCGACCCCAGACGTCGATATCGACCACTGAGTAACGTCGACAGTTTTCTGAGTCGACGACGATCATCACTGCAGAGGTTGCTGAACATCGATATCGACCCCCTAGCATCGATATCGACCCTTCTGTGTCGACTGGCAGGCTTCTGAGCCAGTCGATTTCGTGACTAACATCGATATCGACCTACCCTAGTCGATATCGACTGCTTGTTTTTGTTTCTACAGGTCTTCTGTTGCAGAGAACATCGACAACCGAGGTCGATATCGAGGCCCAAAGTCGAACTCGAGGCTTCTGGTCGACGCAGACTTGAGATTTCCAAAGCTACTAGGATCCTGCTGACATGCCTCCTCGTGGATCGATCCTGACTACCCTTCCACTACAACGGGAGGAAGTCTTGTAATTATTTGCATAGGCTCGGAGTCGATTTACGTTTATACATCTTTATATTTGTATTTAAGATACTCGACACATACCTCCTTAACACTGAATAGGTGAACTCGGTAAGATCCATGAAATCACTCAAACCTCCTTTCTCAAGAAGGAGAGAGACATTCCTGAACAACCCCAAACGATGCAACATCGGGGGATCGAAGAACAATGTGGATCGATAATCCCTTTTCTCCATATTATGCCAACGCTCCTCTTGCTCCATAGTCATGAAGCTCGGCATCTCCATAGCAGGAAACACGAGCATGGTGCACGATCATAAGAAAATCGTGAAAGAACATCACAAAAACGACCAAAAAACGACTTCTCTACAGGTGGCGGTGGGCGCCGTGTATGGGGCGGCGGGCGCCGGTCTCTACATAACATGAATCTGAGCATGATGTTGAAGAATCAACGTCCACAACTCCTCCAAACTTGAAACTTGATGACCAAACTTGGTTTCAAAGGCTTTCGTTGGTGGTAGATATGGGAATGGTGTGGAAAAGATTGAATTTGATAGATGAAGGTAGTGATGAATCTGTTTGATGGGTAAGAACTCAATTGTAACACAAGGCTCTTAGGTTTTTGGAATGGATTCAAGTAGGATATCTTGAGGTTTATGTGTTTCCTTGGAGACAAAGTTTTGCTTGATCCAAATTAGGGAGTGGGATTATATGGTGGTTTGGAAAGGGGAATTTCCATCTATCAAAAATAAAATAAAATATTAGAAATAGATAAAAATAATAAAAGAAAATAAAATAGATAAAAGATTAAATTCTACTCCTAAAACAAATGGAAACCAATCCTAGATAGAACAATCTAATCCTAAGATAGATAGAATAGATAGAAGATAGATAAACTATCCTAAAATAAAATAAAATCTAATCCTAAAGATAAATAAAATAAATCTACTTCCGAAAATAAAAAGATAGAACTAAATCTAATCGTAATGAAGATAGAAAATCAAATCTAACCTAAAATAACCGGAAATCAAATAAACATAAAGATAAAATAGGATAGAAACTACTCCCTTCTAACGTAACCAAAAATTCAGACGCAGTCTGTGAACAGTGACTGGCGGCGGGTGCCGTGTATGTAGAACGCCACTCCGTCATTCAATCAAGCAAAATTCATCTACGAAAAAGGTTCTAACACTACACTACTCAAATATACAACAAAAAGACTTGTCCTACTTTATTGAATTGGAAAACTTAATTGCGAAATTGAAACAATATTACCTAATCTACCTTGGGTCGCCTCCCAAGAAGCGCCTTTGTTTCACGTCTTTGGCTCGACGTGATGCATTTCTTGATCGAGTTATCCCATCAAGATCCTCCACACTTGTCCTTTTCTTGACAAGAGGGGGAACTTTAGGAATTTCTCCAATGTATCCATCAGTTGCACCAATCAATTCCTTCTTGAAATGAGTTTCTCCTGGAGGTTGCCCAGAAATTGCAAAAACCTCAACATAGTTAGGAATCGATTTCTCATAGGGAAGAACAATAGCATCATTTGAATTAGACACATTCTCACGTGACTTAAACAAATTATCAATTTTCCTTTCAATGTCATCTTTCCCTAAATCAACTTTCTCTTTGTTAGAAGACTCAATAAACAATGATTCATTCTCAATAGAAGCATCTAACAAACTATTTGATTCATTCTTGTGATCGCTATCACTAGAGTCAAGAACATCCACAGAAGCATTAGTAGAAAGAGTAGTAGGCTCAAATATAGAAAATTCAATCTTTCTACCGTCAAACTCTATGGTTAGGGAACCTTCAAAGCAATCAATCTTAGTCTTAGCCGTTCGCAAGAATGGCCTTCCCAAGAAAATTGGGATTTCAGGCGTACCTTGTTCCATATCCAATATAACGAAATCGGCTGGAAATATCAAATCATTTACCTTTACCAAAACATCCTGAACAACTTCTCTAGGCTTAATGATAGAATGATCAGTTAGTTGTATAGTAATACCAGTTTCAGACAAAGCATTGAGACCCAAAAACATGTACAAGTTATATGACATCACATTGATTGAAGCACCTAGGTCTAGCATAGCTTTTGTGAAGCTAGCATTACCTATTCCACATGGGATAGTAAAACATACCTGGATCTCCGCACTTTTCATGCAATCTTTTCTGTAGCAAAGTAGAAACATTTTCATTTAAACTTACCTTTCCCTTCCTTCGCATCCTTTTCTTGCGTTTCATCGTGCATAGCTCATTGAAGAATTTCGCATAGCGAGGCACAGTTTTAATCAAATTAAAAAGTGGAATATTTACCTCACAAAGAGCAAAGGTGTTGTAAAGGATTTATTCATCTTCCCACTTACGATCAGGTCTTAAGTCATGAGGAAAGGGTGGTGTAGATCTTGAAACCTCAAAAGACCACTCCTTGGATGATTTCCTTGAGGATTGCAAAACGTCAACTTTCGGATCTGGGACTTGAGGTGGCGGCGGGCGGCGGGCACCGTCATCAACAGTGTGCATCTCCGAGCTTTTGTTGTCTTCCTCACCCACGTCAATTACTTCCTTAGGCCTCTCTTCAACATTCCTAGTGGGCACATTCACTTGTTTTCCTCCTCTAAGGATCATGACACACATTCTCATTCGGTTTAACTACCACTTGTGATGGCAACTTCCCCGAATCTTTTGCTTTCAATTCTCCAATCTCCTTAGCCATTTGACTTAACAATTTCTCTTGAACACTCATCTTATCCAGCAATAACCTCAATGTATCATCTATATCCTCTTGTTGAGTGTTTCTTTGACAATTCTTAAATTGTCCTCTTCCTTGATAAGGAACTTGTTGCTTCTAACCTCTTCCGTTGAATCCACTTTAATAATTTGAATTGTAGCCCTAATTGGAACCATTGTTACCAAGGTTGCGGCGAGGTCCATAATCCATAGCACTTAAATCAGCGATATCCTCTTGAATCAAAGGACACTTATCATTCGGATGAGTTGGATCTCCTCCGACACCACAAGGTCTAGGCTGTTGAGGTTGATTCATTTGCATAGCCATCTTGTTCAATATCTCAGTAACCCTATCTAAGTCATCCTTGCGACCATCTCTAGAATTATCCAACTTATGAACTCCTCTAACTCCTTGGTGTTTCCCAGATTTATGCGATGCACTAGCTAACCCTTTGAAAATCTGCATTGCTTCCTAAGTTGTCTTATCCAAAATATCTCCTCCACTAGTAGCATTGATAAAACTCCTGTCGGTGTCAAGCAAGCCCTCATAAAGATATACCACTAGATCATGTTAAGAGGAGGAAATAGAGTTCAAACAAATATAAAAATATAGATGCAAACAGAATCCTAGTCCGCGCAAATAATTACAAGACTTCCTCCCGCTGTAGTAGAAGGGTAGTCAGGATCGATACACGTGGAAGCGTGTCAGCGGGATCCTATATAGCCTCAGAAAGCTCATAATTTTGTCAACCAGAAGCCTCGATCTCTATCAAACGTCTCGACGTCGACCTAGGCTATCGATTTCTAGTGCAACAGAAAACCTGCAGAGACAAAAACAGCAGTCGATATCAACTAGAGTAGTCGACATCGATTTCAGCAAACGAGTCGACCTGGCTCAGAAAACTACTAGTCGACACAAAGTAGTCGATATCGAGTAGATGACTCGAAATCAACCTCAGCAGCAGATGCAGGAAGATGGGGATCAACACAGAAAACCGTCGATTTAGGAAAATTTGGTCGATATCAACTTGGTTGGTCGAAATCCACTAGTCCCACAGAAACGTTACTTGTCGGCAAAGAAAGGCCGAAGACAAATAGGATAAAAGAGAAAGTATGAATAGAAAAGACAGATTTTTATGATCGAATAAACTATATAAAAGGCAACTCTTGCAAATAAATCTAATTGTCTCTACCAATTTTATGTTTATAACTCAAGTTGTTAGCATGAATCACTTTTCTTGCGATAAGGACTAAACATAGAATCATAGGAGATGATATAGACACAACGATTTCAACATCAAATACTTACCTCAAACACGCATGGCTAACATCGGGCTCACCCTAACCCTAGAAGCTTTGGGGAACTACTCGTTCTTCATCGCAAAAGACACCATAGATTGAAAAGAAAGAACTTGCATTAAAACTTCAAAGCTTTACAACTCAACGCCGGCTTTCGCAAACGCCAAACCCTAAAGCTCTTCTTTAACTTTAACTCTATTGATTGTTTGTGATTGAATGTGACTTGAATGAATAAAAACCAGCCCCTTAGGTCTTTATTTATAGCCTACTAATTTTTGCTAGCTAAGGAAAGTAGATCCTATCTTCTATCTAAAATCTATCCTTAAACAAATAGGATAAATCTTTATTAAGATAAACCGTGGCTCATATGATAGGTCTTCAAATCCGGGTCTTAAAAAGCGCGACCAACCCGTGTGAAATTCTAGTCGATATCGAACAAGACAATTGATATCGAGTTCTCTGTTTCTGCTCGACAAGCTTAATTCCACTCGATCTTTGGTGTAAAGTCGATGTCGACACAGGTACTCGATATCGAGTGGTCTCTATGTTGGTCTTTGTGGTCTGTCTCTATGTTGGTTTTTGTCCACTTTTCAGCTTTACTTGGCTTCTTCGTTTCGACTCTGACACCGCTCCAATTCCTACATATTTAGACCAAAACTTGTGCAGGCTCTATTTCTTGCACGTTAGCTCATTATACACAAATTTACATTATTTTCATCCTTTTCTTTAGGAATTGAATGAAATATGAAGTCAAAAGATGCAAATAAAAAGACTTTAAATATGTACATCAAAACACCACATACTTAGACTTGCTTGTCCTCAAGCAATAACCAAGCAATAACCAACACACCTACAGCACACCCTTCAAGACTTCGCCCCTGTCAAAAGCAACATCATAAGTGGTAGCAAAGCAAAGCAAGTGAATTTCACGTCATATCACATATATGAGTGATCCATAGGCATATGCAATTTTAATCCAACCTCACATGGATAATGTGTTTGCACTCAACTCTCAATGTGTTTACGCTATGAAGATCAACTCTTAACTCGATTCCATATACAATCTCATAAACATTGCAATTTATAATAATGCACTTCGCAACCAATTATGTAGATGCAATAAGAACCATTAGGAGGACTTTCGCTCAATGGAAGACTTCAAATAAGACTCCATTCGACGGGGTTGTAATGGGGCTTGGTATAAAATAAAGGATATGGAATTATTTGGCTATGTGGTGCTTATAAAATTCGAGAATCAAGACTCCTAAACTTTAACACAACTCATCCAAACCATATCTCCCAAAATAATGCTCTACCAAACTTACTTTCCATAATGCTCATCAACCTTCTTTCAAACCCTAATATGCTCTCAAAAGTATAAATCTTGTATAAAATAAAAGAACTAAGGAATAATTGGCTCATGCACTATTATAACAAAAAAAATTTCTTTTTCGGATTTTTTTTAAACGAAAATTAAATAAATAATATGTGCATTTATATGGTGAGCCAAAAATCCTTTTACAATGTATGTCAAGATGCAAATATATACCAACCCATAATTTTTTCCTTGCTCAAAACTAACAATATGTACTTTCTTTCCACAATGCATTACTCTAACCAATCTATGTCTCAATTCCCAAATAGCGGTCAGGCTCAATTCGGCTATGGATAATTTTGTGGAGTTTGCAATATAAGGCTCAGGCTAATGTTCTGGCTTCAAGCAGAGATAATGCAGGGTAAGTAAAGAGAGGATAAAAATGGCCTAAAAGATGCCTCCATCATTTAATTCTCATAAACATAAACATATATATGCATTGGTTTTGAATAACTATCACAACATTTAGAGATGCATAGGAAGAGTAAATACACTCAAGAAAGCAGAGAGATTTTTAATGTTCTCCCTCTAGGCCAAAATTCTCACCAGGACAATTTTTGTTGGATTTGCTTTTTAGCCTCGGATCATATGTGCTCAATTTTATCACAAATTCACAATCTACATAAAAACAATTTTAAGGACTTAGGCTAAACCATCCAAATATGTCATAGGGTTTACATGATCAAGTCAGCTATTGAGTTCTCATCATAGGACATCTAATTAGGGTTTAAAAACAAACTTAAAAGATAAATATGAATTTTTTTGTATTTTTTTTTTTGACATTTTCTAATTTTTTGGATTTTTGTATTTTTATGAAAGTAAAAACAAAAAACAAACATGAATGTGATGCGAATAAAAGAAAGCCAAGTTGTGACCATAAGACATGTTTCATCCCCACCCCATACTTAAAATATACAGTGTCCTCACTATATTAAAAGAAAAACAAGGGTAGAGAGAAACTCACAAAGAAACCTACGGATTATGGTTGATTTCAGGTTAAGTGGATGCCAAAAGTCGATGTCGAGTAAGTAGGTCGATGTCGACTGCATCAGTCTGTGTCAAGGAAGAAGTTGAAGTCGAGGGTCGCCTGGATCTGGTAAATATCGAGTTGATTGGTCGATATTGACTGCAATGTTTGCTTCTTGAATCATCGATGTCGACTCCAGGAGATGGTTCGACCCTAGGGTGGTCGATTTCGACTGGCTTGGTTGATTTCAACTGCCTCTGTAGAAGCTTCTTTTCTTCTTCGTCGTTCTTTTTGCTTGGTAACCTAAAATTCTTATTAGAAATAATTAAAAATATCCACGGAATATCAAAGTTTTAAAATCCAAATCCAAAATTTAAAACCCTAAAAACCATCTATGCAGAAATTTAAAAGTTTTATGTACACGCTCTAGATTTTTTAGTCGCTAGGCTGACTTCTCCTTCAATGCTTCTTGAACCCTTAAGGTAGGGACCCTTCAAGCTTGTGCCTTCTCCTGGATCATCTAGGTCCTTTTGATAGTAGCAAAGTTCGGCAACCAAGGCTTTTTCTTCGTTAGGCTCTTTGTTTGATGCTTTCCTTCTCTTCATTGACCTAACTTTAAAGATTTGGGCAAACCATGGAGCTTTGACCCTCCCATTAGTTGAATCATCAGTAATGGACTGAGGAGGGTTAGGGATCATACCCGAGCTTACCTTTTCGGGCCCAAAACAGAGATCTTCGGGTGAAGGGTCAGTCGATCTCGATAGAGGGATGTCGATATCGATTGCAGAAGTTGATGTCGACTGTGGGTGGTCGATTTCGACATCATGGACCTCATGCTTAAGCTCCTGGCAACTGGGTGGATCATCTGTGTCACTCCATATCGAGTCAGAGAGGTCGATATCGAGTGATCTAATCGATTTCGACTGGCTCCATTCGATCTTGAATCTCTTTGCGGTTTCCGTCTTTGCCAACAAGAATTTGTGAAGCTTCTCCTTTGCAGGTCAGAGGGAAACTTGTTCTAGCTTCTTTATTTTGCTCATTGTACGGTTGAAGCAAAACTCCACGACCTCGTTGCCGATTGTGAATGTAAGGGTGCCATTCCTCACATTGATGTTGGCATCCGCTGTTGCTAAGAATTGCCTACCAGGGATGATAGGCATAATTAGATCTTCCGGCATGTCCAACACGATGAAGTCCGTGGGTATTAAGAACTCTCCCACCTTGACAGGGACATCATCCACAACCCCAGTTGGTCTCACAAAGGAGTTGTCCGCCATGTAGATCTTCATGTCGACGGGCTCCAATGCTCCTACGCCCACTTGTTACCATATTGATAGGGGCATCAAACTAACACTAGTCCCAAGATCACAAAGGGCTTTGAATTGATGCTTACCAAACCCTACCGTTACTACGAACTTGCCTGAATCGCCATGCTTTTCAGGGAACTCAATATAATTGCATTCGCTGGGGATCTCTAAGATGGACCTCTTTTTGGACAAGATGTCCTTCAAGAACCTCATGTAGGCAGACATCTCATTAAGCGCTTTTATGAGTGGGATGGTGAGGTTGAGACCTTGTAAGATCTTCACAAAGTGTCAGAATTTGGTGTTTGCTGGATCTTGCAGCGCCTTGGAAGGATAAGGAAGTGCTTTGGAGGGCTTTGGAGGCAAAGTGGTCGATTTCTGCTTTCTAGACACGTCGACATCGACATCAGGGTGGTCGGATAGACTGGGTTGGTCGACCTCGGGGGATTCTGAAGTTGTGGTCGAGTTGCATAGTGGTCGACATCGAGTTGGTGTTCGATATCTACTGGGGCACTCGATATTGAGTGCTTCTCTAGCTCCATTGTGTGCTTCGCAGTGGGCTCGACATCGACTGGGTGATCGACATTGATAGGGCCCTCGATATCGACTGGGGTATCGACATCGACTGTGTCTTTAGCCGGGCAATGTGCCCGGCTTGCCTCCTAGGGTTTTCTTGTGGGTTTCCAGGGAGCTTGCCAGGCGGCTTTGGTATTTGGGCCGCCCATTGACCAAGTTGGGTCTCAACGTTCTTCTTCCAAGTGTCCATCTCCTCCATGCGGGCGGTAAGCCCTTGAAGTTGGTTTTGGATAGCGTTGCTAGATGGTTGATTCGCAGCTTGGTTCCTCCTTAACTCATCAAGAATGAGTTGGACATCATCTCACCGTGGTTCTCTCTCTGGATGGCTTGGAGCTCGTTTGGGCGGAGGATCCCTGGGGTTGTATTGGGGTGGTTGATTTCCCCAGTTTTGGTACCCCTGGCAAGTGGGATTCCTCATGTAGCGCGCCTCTTGGTAAGTCTCCGCTAGTTGTACTTGTTCCGTGTGGGGGCAATCGGTGGTGATATGCCTGACGGAGCCACATTCGGCGCAGGGTTGGTTGGCGGAGAGGAAATTGACTTGCTTTTAAAGCCTCCTGAGTTGATCTTGCATGAATTGCTCTTTGACGGCTGGATCAATCTCCTTGGATGGCTAATAGAGTGGTATAGATGGGGCAGGCCTTGAGTCGGAGGCCACAGGAGTCCCATAGGTATTGTCAAATTCGACCAACCTCTCTATAGTATCCCAAGCTTGTTGTGGTAGGAGCTCGAGATATCCATAGGAAGTGTAGGTATTGATTCTCTCCTTGGTAGCTACGTCCAAGGCGTTGTAGATGATCTCCTGGATGACGTAGGGTGGTTGCCCATGCGTAGGGCAGGACCTCAGTAGCTCCTTAAACCCCTCCCACACTTGCGCCAGGTTTTCATGAGGCCTTTGTTTGAAAGCCATGATTTTTTGACGTATAACTGTCGTCTTGGATGGTGGGAAGAACTTGCTGAGAAAAGCATTCTTGAGTTCATCCCACGTGCGGAGCAATCTGGGGGCTAGGCTCTCCAAACATGCTAGTGCCTTCCCTGCAAGAGACCAACGGAAAAGCCTTTAGTTTAACATACTCTAGGCCTTGTCCATCAGCAATTGTATCACATAAATCGAGGAATAAAGAAATAAGCTCAAGAGGACAATCATTTGGTTTTCCCTCAAATTGATGTCGCCTAATTTCAGTTAAGAAGCCACTAAGAGCACAGGGTGCATGTATTGGAATAAGGAATAAGAATGGCCGATTTAGCCACTAAGAGCACAGGGTGCATGTATTGTTTGGCATACATCTGTAAAACAGAAATACATAGAAATGTGAGATAGACTACTAGGGCGCGATTCATAGGTTCCCCGGCAACGGCGCCAATTTGTTAGGAGGAGGAAATCGAGTTCAAAAAATATAAAAATATAGATGCAAATCGAATCCTAGTCTGCGCAAATAATTATAAGACTTCCTCCTGCTGTAGTAGAAGGGTATTCAGTATCGATCCATGAAGAAGCGTGTCAGCAAGATCATAGATAGCCTTAGAAAGCTCACGTCTTTGTCGACCAGAAGCGTCGATCTCCAGCAAAGGACTCGATGTCAACCTAGGCTGTCGATTTCTACTGCAACAGAAAACCTACAAAGACAAAAATGGCAATCGATATCGAACAGAGTGGTCGATATCGATGTCAGTAAATGAGTCGACCTGGCTTAGAAAACTACCAGTTAACACAGAGCAATCGATATCGAGTAGATGTCTCCAAATCGACCTCAGCAGCAGATGTAGGAAGATGGGGATCGGTACCAAAAATCGTCGATCTATGGCAATTTGGTCGATATCGACCTGGCTGGTCGAAATCGACTAGTCCTACAGAAACGTTAGTTGTCGACAAAGAAAGGTCGAAGACAAATAGGATCAAAGAGAAAGTATAAACAGAAAAGACAGATTTTTATGATCGAATAAACTATATAAAAGGCAACTCCTAGGGCTAGGGTTTACCACAAATTTAACCAATGCATGCAATAAGGCAAATAAGACGGACAATTGCGATATCTCACCCGAGGGACAAGCTTTCGCCGTACACCAACGATTAGGAATACTCTTGCAAATAAACCTAATTATCTCTACCAATTTTATGTTTATAACTCAAGTTGTTAGGATGAATCCCTTTTCTTGCGATAAGGACTAAACATAGAATCGTACGAGATGATATAGACACAACGATATCAACATCAAATACTTGTCTCAAACACGCATTTCTAACATCGGGCTCACCCTGACCCTAAAAGCTTTGGGGAACTACTCGCTCTTCATCGCAAAAGACATCGTAGATTGAAAAGAAAAAACTTGCATTAAAACTTCAAAGCTTTACAACTCAACACCGGCTTTCTCAAACGTCAAACCCTAAAGCTCTTCTTTAACTCTAACTCTATTGATTGTTGTGTGATTGAATGTGACTTGAGTGAATAAAAACCAGCCCCCTAGGGCCTTATTTATAGCCTACTAATCCTTGCTAGCCAAGGAAAGTAGATCCTATCTTCTATCTAAAATCTATCCTTAAACAAATAGGATAAATCTTTATTAAGATAAACCGTGGCTCATATGATAGATCTTCAAATCCACGTCTCGAAAAGTGCAACCAACCCGTGTGAAATTCCAGTCGATATCGACAAAGGCAGTTGATATCGAGTTCTCTGTTTATGCTCGATAAGCTTAATTCCACTTGATCTCTGGTGTGAAGTCAATATCGACACAGGTACTCGATATCGAGTGGTCTCTATGTTGGTCTTTGTGGACTGTCTTTATGTTGGTCTTTGTCATCTTTTCAGCTTTACTTGACTTCTTCGTTTCGACTCCTATTCCGCTCCAATTCCTACATATTTAGACCAAAACTTATGCAAGCTCTATTTCATGCACGTTAGCTCATTCTACACAAATTTGCATTATTTTTCACCCTTTTCTTTAGGAATTGATTGAAATATGAAGTCAAAATATGCAAATAAAAAGACTCTAAATATGTACATCAGATTATCCTCGGGTATACCATGTTTTGGACAACTACCCTTAAGCTTCTTGAACCACTCAACATACTCATAAAGACTCTTCATACGTGATTGCTTAATACTAGATAGCTTCTTCTTGAGTTTGTTGAGGTGAGTAGCTGGAAAGTACTTCTGAATGAAAGTTTTCTTCAATTCAACCCAAGTAGTAATGCTTTCGGGGGGTAGATAATAAAGCCAATCGCTCATAGAATCTTTCAAGGTAAAGGGGAACACTATCAACATCAATTGGTCATCGGTAAGCCCTTGCGGTCTAAGTCTATCACACACACTCACAAAGGTAGCAAGGTGTTTATGTGGTTCCTCCCCGGGCAATCCATGAAAGTGGGGTAAAATAGTAGACCAATTTGACTTGTACTCAAATCTTGAACCCTCAGGGAGATTAGGAAGTCTAATTTCAAGTGGTTGAGCACTCAAATTAGGTTCCTTTAGGTTTCTCAGGGTCCTTGGCAGATTAACAACTTCGTCTCCTATCTCCTTATGTGTGTCAAATTCGAGCCTCCGTTTTGACTTAGAAAGAGATCTTTCAATCTCGAGATCAAAAGACAAAGGTAATGAATTAGAAGATCGAGTTTGAACCATACAAGGATAAAAAAGACTCAAGGAAAAACAAACACAAAAACAAAAAATAAAAGAGAATCAATGATAGAAATAAAGTATAGCAAACTCTTTTCTTCTCCCTGGCAATGGCGCCAAGAATTTAGTGCGAGGCGAACGTCGTTGGCACTTTCGCCCTTTGCCAAATAGTAATAATATCCTAACTCAAAGCTCAAAACCAATAGATTAGCAAATCAATGAATTGATAAACCAAACAACTACTAGTATAGCGATGAAGTCCAAAGTCGAACCCACAAACAGAAGCGGATTACTATGCAATATCTCTAACAATGACTCTTATGACAAAAGCAATGACTTGTGACAAATTGATAACAATGTAAAGTGAATAAAACTAATGATCGCAAAGTGATTGATAATAAAGATAGAAGAAACATTTCACCTGTAATTCTCTGACAATGGTTGAGATTCATGGTCCTAGGATTGATTCATCAATTATTCATAAGCACATGTCTACTTGACTAAAGTTGAAGGATCCGCAGGGATACAATCACTTTATTTAATATCACTAAAGAATAGCATTAAACACTCAAGCTTTTAGACCGATTGGCATATCGATTCAATGCAATTAAGACACAATCGGAATAAACCTAATTGGCATAATCAACATATAACAATATAGATCAATCGAAATCATCCACTACAAAGACAAGGAAATATCACTACTTCAATACCTTTGTTTGCTATCGAGAAAAAATAACGAATTCATAGCCTATATGCAATTCCTAACATGGTGATCAATCATAGAAAGGAAAACAAATATAATCAATAAACACAAGATGATAAATAAACTCATAAATAACTAAATAGAATCAAATCCTCACAATCGATTTAACCATGTCTTCGAATCACAGGCGAAACTATGATTTTAGCAATTCATAGGCCAAAAACCTCTCTTCTCTCTCAAAACGTTCATTGTCTCTATGCACCACACACACACCACCACCACCATCACACGGTTAGAATAATAGAAATTAACCTTATAAAGAGTCGTGGAAAAGCCTAGAAATATAATAATAATATAATAAGAAATAGAATATTCGGATCCAAATCGGGATTGCTGAACACGGCATCACAGCGGGCGCCGCCTACGCAGTGACTACTTTAATGTTGTGCTTCCTTGCTCCTTCGTAGCCTCTTTCTCAGCCCTCATATGCTCCAAAACATGTCTCCTAAACTCTTCCAACATCCCATCCAAGGTCAGAATGTAAAACTGCAGAATAAACACTAAAAAGGCGTAGATTCCGAACTCGAATACTTCACAAGCAAGATGTGAAACTAGACTAAAACATATGTAAAACTTCTATCTAAATGCAATAAGAAATACCTATAATGCCTATATGAAATATGCATTATCAAATACCTATTGGAATATGCCTTATCAGTTCTCCAATCTCCATTTCCTTTTGTTTGAACCGAAAAAACTTCTTGAATGAGCCTTCATTGCCCCTTCTTCTAAAATATGACCTGGTCTCCTACTATGGATGGCATGGCCGCACCTACTCATGCCAGAGCATCTACCTATTGATTTTTATCCCGTGGCACTGTGATTACTTAAAGCATATGAATGCCTTTCTTAAGGCTTGGACTTTCTGTAGTTAGTAAAGCAACAAACCGGTTCTAGCTTCATAGATCCCCTTAATCTGTCGCATCATAACCTCGGAGTATGTGTATGCAGTTACCATTCTGGCTCCGCGCATGAGTGCAATTGCTAAGCCAGCTATTAAAGCCTCATACTCCACTTCATTGTTGGTGGCCTGGAATGCTAACTTATATGCATAGTCCAAATGCTCTCCTTCTAGGGTTATCAACATGACCCCGGCTCCACTGCCATCATTATTGGTAGCCCCATCGACCCTGACGATCCACTCATTATCTCCTTCGCAGTTATCTTGCTCGAAAATTGTTTCGCACACAAAATATGCCAAGACTTGGGCTAGTGCTGCTCTCCGTGGTGAGTACTGTTCGTATAAAGGGAAGGGGATCGTGCAATTCAAATATTCAAAGATAATTCACAACTAGGCTAACTCCCTGTCCCAAATAAATAATACAAGAATCCCTCCCAATGTAGTGGTAGGGTAATTCAGGATCGAATCCATGAGGAGGTATGTCAGCGCTTCCCTTGTTGCAATCACGATCAAGCTTTCGACCTTAGAAGACACTCGATATCGATGTGTCTGGTCGATATCGACCTCAGTTCTGGTCGATTTCCAGTAGAGTTCCTGCAGAAGACAAAAACAGCAAAGTCGACGTCGAGACAGACCTCGATATCGACGTTAGACCTCGATATCGACCTTTACAGTCGATTCCGATGTTTGTCACAGAAACTGTTTTGCGTAACCTATTGTCGGAAAAGTGTCCGAAGAATGTAGAATGGTAAAGAAGGATGATCAGACATCAAAACTAAAACTTTTATGTAAATTCAACTAATTAAAAAGTTTCCAAAGTCGGGGTTTCATGCCACAACGATAACAATGAAAGTTTGATGCTAAAGTTATGAAATTTAATGCCTTTCCGTCAAATAACTTTCGGTACCAACACTTAGGTGATTAGAGGCTCTCGCATAGTTCTTAAGAGTTACTATCCAATTCATGAGTAATCCAAGTTCACAATATGAGTGGCTTTCGCTTCAATAATGCAAACAATGAATCTCCCTAACTTTCGCAAGGGAATCATGCATAGGATAGAAGACGGAATCGCATAAAAGTCATACCTTTGATGCACTTACCCTACATCGCTATCGTCGGGCTCACCCCGACCCTAGAAGTGGGTTGAGTACTCGCTTCTCATCATGCAACTCATCATCATCATTGAAAGAAAAATACTTTGTATTTGCAAAAGAAAGAAATTACAACCGAACAAGCCAAATCTCCGCTATCGCTTCCACCAACTCAATTCGGCCTCCTCTCTCTCTCTACTAATTCTCTCTATTGAAAACTGAATTCTATGCGTGTGTGGATGCCTAAACTCAGCCCTAATGGCCTCTAGATATAGATATCGAACTTTGCTATCCAAAGACTCGAAACTTTATCTTTATTCTCTAAGATAAAACTTAAAGAAGGTAAAAACCAAAAGTTCCATGGTAAACTAGCTAAAGTGATAGCTCTAACGTTGAAGATAAGAAATCTCGACTTTAGGATAGACATGCAAGCTTCGGATAGAATTCTATCAAAATATGAGTCGGATTCCTCTGCTGGCAACATCGATATCGACCTCTGTGAAACTCTATCTCGAGCTCTCCTTCTCCTACTCGGATTAGCACTCAACTTCTATCTTTTATCTTGATCTGGGCACTCGATATCGACCTTCAGACATCAATATCGACCTTGGTGTGTCGACATGCTCTGTTCTCTTTTCTGCTCGATTCCTATGTCTCTGATGCACTCGATGTCGAGGTCTCCAGTCGATTTTGACCTCTTCAGAAGACTTCGAGTTCTTTTTCCGCTCTTCCAAATATGTCCATTTTTGTCCTGTTTTCTTCGAAATCACATAGAAACTCGTGCAGACCCATATATTTGATAATAAAGCGTAAACTACACTAATCCCATGTTTTCCTACTAATATGCATGCAAAAGAATGATAAAATGAACTTATATGTGCATAGAAAATATGGCAATTTGCGCGCACATCGAACACCCCATACTTAAGCTTGCTTGTCCCCTAGCAATACCTTTAATGGTCATTCAGGGGAAGAAAGTAAACCCTCAGCATCATAGATTCATTTTTCATATGTCCTTACAATCAATTGCCATCCTCGATAAGGTACTTTTGTCAACCAAGTCCATGTCTGTGCATAAAAGCAATTTCATACTCATAAAAGGAGGTTTATATGTAAAAACAATTTCAACGACATAGCATTAATAATCAAGAGGACTTTTCCAAGCTTGTGAGAAGTAGATTGGTAAAAGGCTAAAGGTGGGCTAATATTTGGCCATGTGGTGTTAAATCCGGGGAAACATACTTTCTTTCCAAAACATTTCAGATTCCTTCTTCATAAGGTCTCACCTTTCACTCATCGCTCAATGCTTTTATTCAATATAATGCTTTTACCTCTCTAACCTTAGCACTGCCTTCTCGCGAGTCGCAAACATGGGTGTTATGAATGGCCCCGGATACTTAGTACTTCGGACTCCTCACCTTGTGTCCCATCTCGCTGAACTAACATCTCAACGAGCAGGGTCGACCTACCTTTATCTCCTGAGGTGATCGGATTTTTTCTCGCTCATTAAATTTTCCATAATTCATAAATTCTTTCATTCCTGCCAACAACTTCATAAATATATGCACAAGTCCATATAACAACTCCAAAGATGACATCCATTCTCAACTTGTCCCCGGATTGGGTATAAGGTATGAAATGGGCAATATGTATATATGTGGAGCAATAATGATCATGATAAGGCTCATATATGGCTTGTAACTTTTGCAAATATGCATAGGTAAGGCTAGGATATAAACTTGTATATGTATGGAATTTCATAAAACGTCCTCCATCATATTATCATGCATATGTCAAAAGCAACTTCAAATTTTCATCTCCTTTATTTTTTTCTTTTTGCACTTCATTGGGACTTCCCTTAACTAAACAATTTCATGTTATATCTCTAATGAATCTAATTTTGCATCATAGAGCTCTTTTTTATACTTCCATGACTCTTTCTTTCTTTTTAATTTTTGATAGGGGTCATTTTTTTCGAAATAAAATATAAACAAAGTATGCATAAAGATAAATATGCAAGAAAGCCTTTCCCCCACCCCATACTTAAAGTTTACAGTGTCCTCATTGTATTAGAACTAGAAGAAAACTTACTAAACCATCACAAATTTCAAGAGTCGAAGAAGACAGCAGGCATGGTCGATATGGACCTTTCAACATCGATATCGATGTTTCTCATCGATTCCTGGCTCAGGCTTCAGGGTGATCCGGCCTCGACCACAAGCCCATCTAAATCGACCTTAAAGTCGATATCGATCTCTAACATCGATTTCAATGTCTTTTCGGTGTGCTTTGCTCTTTCCTGCAAGTTGTTAAAAATAAAAGCAAAACAAAATATGCAAAGCAATAAAGTGTCTCAAACCAAAGTAAAAGCTGTCTAAAACCAAAACTAAGTCTTTGTTACAAGCTCTAGACTTTTAAGTCGCTAGGCCGACTTCTTCCTTTGCGCATCTCAAGGCGGCATCTGTAGAGCCCATGTGGATTGGGCCTCAAATATTACTCCTTTCTTGTCACGCAGCTGCATTCCGCCAGGATGGATCTGATTCACCGTGAATGGTCCCAAATTCTTATCTTTGAATCTCGTAGGGAACCAATGGTCCTTGGATTTGGCGACATAGACTTTGTCTCCTATCTCATATTGGCTCGAATCATCATCGGATACCCTACATAAGCGAACATGCCAAGGCACACCTCTTCCAAATAATGATAGATCTTTAATTGTAATGGAACAGGAGGAATCCATACCTTGACTTACCTTCTTCTCAGTCTGTGGCTCAGGTCGACATCGATGTTCTGTCCTCGATATCGAGGTCTATTGTACTCCTGGAGGATCAGTCGATTTGGAGTGTTTTTGCTCGATATGACTAGGTCGATTCGACCCTCAGTGGTCGATATCGAGGTCACTGCTCCTCCCTTCTCAGTGCTGATGGAGGTCGATTTTAGCTCTAGGGTATGGTCGATATCGACCTTAAACATCGATTTTGATGTTCCTTCTCCTTAGACCCCATACTTATGACCTGACATAGAATCTTGAACATCATTAGTCGATATCGACTAACCTGGGTCGATTTCGATGTTCTGTTTGGCCCCTTCGTTCAAGATTGCCACAACCTCCTCCACTTGGGCTTCTATGGTCCTCTTCTCAAGCTCTTCCGGTGTCATACTCCTTACTTTGGCTTCTCCACATGCAATGTAGACACCATTGATGGCTTTTATCTCCATTGGCCCTTGATTTTTCACCGTCTTGTTGAAGGCATACTCTATCACCTCATCACTAATTGTGAATGAGAGGAATCCTTTCTTCACGCTAATGTTGGCATCGACGGTTGCTAGGAATGGCCTACCTAAAATAATGGGACAAGCAGGGTCCTCCGCTATATCAACAACTAAGAAATCAGTAGGGACAAAGAATTTACCTACTTGTACTGGCACATCAGTCACTATCCCAGTTGGAATCACTACCGTATTGTTTGCCATGTATAGTCTTGCATCAACGGGCTCTAGAGGACCTATCTTTACCTTGTGCCATATGGTTAGTGGCATCATGCTAACGCTAGCGCCTAAGTCAACTAAAGCATTAAATTTGAATTGACCTAAACCTATAGCGATAGAAAACTTACCTGGGTCCGCCCGCTTTTGTGGTAGCTCCAACCTGTTGCACTCCTCTGCGATCTCAGAAAGTGATCTCTTTTTACCTAATATGTCCTTAAGGAACCTTACATAAGATGGCATCTCATGAAGTTCTTCTGTGAATGGTATAGAGACATTAAGTCCCTGAAGCATCTTCACGAACCTTTGGAACTTCTTTACCACTGGGTCCTTAATCACCTTTCTAGTTGGGGATGGCAACACCTTCTTCCTTCCCGCGGCTGTAGTGAGGTCGACATCGATATCAGTAGGGTCGACATCAACTGGAGGAGTCGATTTCTGTGGTGATGCAGCATCAGGGTCGACATCGACTGGAAGGTCGATTTCGACGTCACCTTGGTCGATATCAACAGGGGGTCGATATCGATGTTTGTTCTGGCTCCTTTTCCTCCGCTTTTTGCTCATGCGTTTGTAATTGACGCCCACTCCTTAGGTTTACTGCCGTAATATATCCAGTGGTTTTGCCCTTTTGGTTGGGCACAGTGGATCTAGGGAATGATCCTGATGCTTTGGGTAGTGCCTCCGCCAATTGACCCATTTGGGTCTCCATGTTGCGCTTCCAAACGTCGATCTCCCCAAGCCTAGAATTGATGCCCTGCAGCTGAGTATGGACGGAGTTGTTGGCTTGTTTGAACTCAGCATGGTTCCTCCGCATCTCATCAAGAATGATTTGCAGGTCATCCTTCCTTGTCTCTCGCTCAGGGTGCCCTGGTGCTCTATATGGTGGGGGATCCCTTTGTTGATAGAACCTTTGATCACCCCAATATGGTTGATTGCCCCCTCCATAGGAGCCTCTCGTCCACTTGGCTTCCTCATGTTGTTCCGCCATGGATACTTGCTCAATATGTGGACAGGCACTAGTGTTATGCCTTGTTGAGCCACATTCTTAACAAGTTTGATTGTTGCTCATGAACCTGACTTGCTTTTGAAGGTGGCGTGTCTGATCGTTGTGGAATTGTTGCCACACATTAGCATCTATCTCCCTTGGAGGCTCATATAGTGGCATTGATGGGGCAGGCCTTGAATCATAGGCCGTAGCAGTCCCATAGGTGTTATCAAAGTTCACGAGCCTCTCAATGGTCTCCCAGGCCTCCGTTGGTGTAAGCTCAATGTACCGATAAGAGGTATATGAATTGATCCTCTCCTTATTTGGTGCATCAAGGGCATTGTAAAATATCTCCTGGATGACATATGGAAGTTGCCCATGCGTCGGGTATGACCTCAGCAAGTCCTTAAATCGCTCCCATGCCTGGGCTAGTGTTTCACCTGGCTTTTGTTTGAAAGTCGTGATCCTTTGCCACAGCATCGTCATTTTAGAAGGTGGAAAGAACTTATTCAGGAATGCATCCTTCACCTCCGCTCATGTCCTCAGCGAGCGTGGAGCCAAACTCTCAAGCCATTACAATGCCTTCCCTGCCAAAGACCATCGAAAAGATTTCAGTCTCACATACTCTAAATTTACTCCATCAGCAATTGTTTCACATAAATCCATAAAAGTAGAGATGTGTTGCAGTGGGCATTCATTAGGTCTTCCTTCAAAAGTATTTCTTTTTATTTCATAAAGGAAGTTAATTTTAATTTCATAATTGGAGTGAGGAATTAAAATAGCGGATTCAGGAATGTGAAGCGGCGGATGCATGTATTGCATTGCCGTCTGTGGATATTGATTGAGCCGCTCTTGGGCTTGTCTGTGCGCATCCTCCTCCCTATCAGCACGGGCTCGCTCTGCAGCAGTGGCAGCACTCTCAGCAGCGATTGTAGCATTGTGGTCCTCGATTTCCTTCCTCAACCGCTCTATGGTCTCAGCCTGTGTCTCGTTGTCAGCCATGATGCGAATTGCTTTGTTGCGAAGATGGAAGAAACGTTCAAGCTCAGCTATGGTTTCCAGGATAGGTCCACGATCAGAGCATCGCACAAACCTGCAAAATAAGCTCTAAAAGATCGTGAGAAAACTTAGGTGGCAATTGATTGCCTCCCCGGCAACGGCGCCAATTTGTTCGTATAAAGGGGAAGGGAATCGTGCAATTCAAATATTCAAAGATAATTCATAACTAGGCTAACTCCCTGTCCCAAACAAATAATACAAGAATCCCTCCCAATGTAGTGGTAGGGTAATTCAGGATCGAATCCACGAGGAGGTATGTCAGCGCTTCCCTTGTTGCAATCACGATCAAGCTTTCGACCTCAGAAGGCACTTGATATCGATGTCTCTGGTCGATATCGATCTCAGTTCTGATCGATTTCCAGTAGAGTTCCTGCAGAAGACAAAAACAGCAAAGTCGACGTTCAGAAAGACCTCGATATCGACGTTAGACCTCGATATCGACCTTTGCAGTCGATTCCGATGTTTGTCACATAAACTGTTTTGCGTAACCTATTGTCGGAAAAGTGTCCGAAGAATGTAGAATGGTAAAGAAGGATGATCGGAAATCAAAACTAAAACTTTTATGTAAATTCAACTAATTAAAAAGCTTCCAAAGTCGGGGTTTCATGCCACAACGATAACAATGCAAGTTTGATGCTAAAGTTATGAAATTTAATGCCTTTCCGTCAAATAACTTTCGTTACCAACACTTAGGTGATTAGAGGCTCTCGCATAGTTCCTAAGAGTTACTATCCAATTCATGAGTAATCCATGTTCACAATATGAGTGGCTTTCGCTTCAATAATGCAAATAATGAATCTCCCTAACTTTCGCAAGGGAATCATGCATATGATAGAAGGCGGAATTGCATAAAAGTCATACCTTTGATGCACTTACCCTACATCGCTATCGTCGAGCTCACCCCGACCCTAGAAGTGGGTTGACTACTCGCTTCTCATCATGCAACTCATCATCATCATTGAAAGAAAACTACTTTGTATTTACAAAAGAAAGAAATTACAACCGAACAAGCCAAATCTCCGCTCTCGCTTCCACCAACTCAATTCGGCCTCCTCTCTCTCTCTACTAATTCTCTCTATTGAAAACTGAATTCTCTGCGTGTGTGGATGCCTAAACTTAGCCCTAATGGCCTCTATATATAGATATCGAACTTTGCTATCCAAAGACTCCAATATTTATCTTTATTCTCTAAGATAAAACTTAAATAAGGTAAAAACCAAAAGTTCCATGGTAAACTAGCTAAAGTGATAGCTCTGACGTTGAAGATAAGAAATCTCGACTTTAGGATAGACATGCAAGCTTCGGATAGAATTCTATCAAAATCTGAGTCGGATTCCTCTGCTGGCAACATCGATATCGACCTTCAGACATCGATATCGACCTCTGTGAAACTCAATCTCGAGCTCTCCTTCTCCTACTCGGATTAGCACTCGACTTCTATCTTTTATCTTGATCTGGGCACTCGATATCGACCTTCAGACGTCGATATCGACCTTGGTGTGTCGACATGCTCTATTCTCTTTTCTGCTCGATTCCTATGTCTCTGCTGCACTCGATGTTGAGGTCTCCAGTCGATTTCGACCTCTTCAGAAGACTTCGAGTTCTTTTTTCGCTCTTCCAAATATGTCCATTTTTGTCCTGTTTTCTGCGAAATCACATAGAAACTCGTGCAGACCCATATATTTGATAATAAAGCATAAACTACACTAATCCAATGTTTTTCCACTAATATGCATGCAAAAGAATGATAAAATGGACTTATATGTGCATAGAAAATATGGCAATTTGCGCGCACATCAAGTACTCTATTTCAAACTCAGATAGTATGACTGCCCATTTGGTCATCCGTCTTGAAAGGCAAGGAGAGTGAAGGATTTGCCATTGCGAGGTTGGTCAAGACTTCGATGACGTGATCATGAAAGTAAGGGCGGAGTCTCCTAGCAGAAAAGACTAAACAGAGGACCATCTTCTCGATTGGTTCATATCTGGTCTCAACATCCTGTAAAACTCTACTCACATAATAAATTGGATATCTTTCCTCATGAGTGAAAACTGCGTTGATTGTTGTGCTCGTTATGGCCAAGTATAGATACAAAATCTCATGTTTCTTTGGCTGACGGAGGGTCGGTAGCTGCTGAAGAAAATCTTTCAAGCCTTAAAACATTTATTTAGTACCGGGGTCCACTAGATCGGTCCCTTCTTTTTTAGCAATGCAAAGAATGGCAGCGATCTATCCGTGAGACACGAGCAGAAGTGACTAAGATAATTTACCGCTCCATTTAAGAACTGGACCTCATTTATTGTTTGCGGTGGCTGCATGTTCTGCATGGTTGTGATCTTAGTTGGATTTACATCTGTCCCTTGTTGGTTGATCATGAGCCCAAGAAACTTGCCGGAATCAACCCTAAAAACACACTTTTTGCATTTAGATTCAGACCACCGCCTCGCAAAGAATCAAAGGTTTCTTGCAGGTCCACGACATGGTCTTTAACCCATTTGCTTTTTACCACTATGTCCTCGAGGTATACGGACACATTTGTCCCCAATTGTTTACGAAAAATACGATCCACTGTTCTCTGAAATGTAGCTCCTACGTTCCTCAAACTAATGGGCATGACCTGAAAACAAAAAATCCCTTGATTTGTAATGAATGTGGTTGCCTTTTTGTCCAAGGGATCCATGCGGGTTTGGTTATACCCCGAGTATGCGTCCAGGAAGCTGAGCATTATATTCCCTACAGTCCCATCCACCAATTCATTTATGGACAGTAGAGGATAGCTATCTTTTGGACATGATTTATTCATATTCGAGAAATGGACACACATTCTCCACTTCCCACTGGACTTTTTCACAAGGACGACATTCGATAACCAGTCAGAGTCTTCAACTTCTTCTATGAACCCTGCATCAAACAACTTCAAAATCTCTACTTTTTCCGCTGACGCCTTCTCAGGTGTCGTTTTTCTCTTCTTTTGAGCCACAGGGCGCGTGTCATATCGAATTCTTAAAATGTGCATGGCAATGGATGTCGGCACTCCCAAAAGATCTCTTAGTGACCATGCAAAAATATCCCTAGACTTAGATATTATTCCTAACACACGCTCCTTCTCGATGCGGCCCAAAGCTTGCCCGAGGTATACCTTCTCTTCTGGATTAGCAAAAGGTTGATGTAGAGTTTTTTCATTTATAGTTGGCACTTCTCTCGTAGTTGGTCTGACTTCAGTTCAGCTTCCTTAGTTTCCTTCGGCCGGCTATCTACTATCTCAGATTCTATAAACAACTGTTCCTTTTGTTCTTCGTCTTCATTATGAGCGGAGTCGTGCACACATATTACTTCTATGTTCTTTTGGAGGGATGTCACGTAACAACTTCGGCTTTCAGGCTACTGACCGTGGACCTCATAGACTCCTCCTCCGGGCAAGGGAAACTTGGCTACAAAGTGGTATATCGAGACCGCCATTTGGAATTTGAACAGCGATACTCTTCCCAGAAGAGCAGAATAGACGGTTGGAATTCTTACCACTGTGAACACAATGTTCTTCATCCATCGATGTGGGGTTGTTCCCAAAATAACTATTAGCTCAATGGTTACAAAAACTTGCACTTCATCTCCCGAGAAGGCCACCAGGGTTCCGACAATTCTTCCACATCAATCTGTCACGACATTAAATCCCTCAGCCTATCATAGCTTGCAGGTTTCTTTCTGAAAAGGTATATCTTGAAGTCCCTTTCCTCCAGATTTCCCATGAGTATAATAGTGGTAGATTCGTGGTTGAAGTTGGGAATCTGTACTACTACGCTTGTGAAACGGGTGAAGAAATGCCCTAAGGTCTCACCTTCTCCTTGCTTAATGGAGTTCAGGTCTAACATTGTTTTCTTCCTTGAGCGAGCGCTCTCGAAGTGTGACTTAAAGACCTTTGTTAACTGCGAAAACCTAGCTAGCGAATTTCGCGGCAGGTTGACAAACTAGGTGAGGGCTATCTTAGTTAACGTGGAAGGAAAGATCCAAACATCATTGAATCATTGTATTCATTGATTGCCATTGCTAATGTGAAGTGGAAGAGATGATCCTTCGGGTTAGTAGTGCCATTGTACTTCATCAGATTCACGTCTCGCCATCGCTTGGGCACTGGGGCCCTGCAGACGTCATGTGTGAATGCGGATAGAATTGAATCCACACTATTAGTCTTCATCAACACCGACCCTGACTTGGTGAAGGTATACACATCGAACGATCGCTCTCCGCGGTGGTGTTTTCTTGCGTATTTCTTTTCTTCCATGGGCCGCTGATTTGGTTGAAAAGATGGTCCCTGGTAATAATAATTATGTTGACGATGGTCGTGCGCGTTCTGAGGGATCCCATGGTACGTGGCTCCTTGCTGAGGATAGCGATAGTCATTGAAATCATAATTATAATGTTACCCTAGTCATACTGGTAGTACAGATGATCTCCATAGGCAGCTCCCAAGTGGCCACACACGGGTAGTTCATAGGAAGGACACCATTCTGCTTGCGGGATCCCGGGTTGATAAGTTGTGGCATCTTACATACTGGATGCGTCATTGTTGTTGGCCAGACTCTATCTCATTTTGTCAGAAGCTTCTCCATGGTAACTGCTCATTTTCCTGAAATGTGGGTGAACAACGTAATTTGTAAGCTATGATTCTAAAGATCTTGGAAACCTTTCTATTTGGAAGTTGGTCGAGCAGTGACCGACTTGATGGTTTTTGTTAGTGAAGTCCTTATTAGGACCCTCCACTCTTTTTGTAAAGATGGAACCTCTTAGCGTGAAGAGGTTTTCACAGATGGCGCCAGCGATGAAACCGTCCCCTAAAAAGATCCCAATTGTGAGTAGGACCCGGGGGAACCAGGAAAAAAATGGAGCGCCCAACACTGTCTTACCAGACCCGCATGTGTTTTACACGTACGACTCAACCTGGGCCGTGACGCGACGTGACTAATCCATTGAACCCCCTTGTTCCGACCTTGAGGGATTATGCCTAGGACTTCATGGTTCGAGATATATTTATCTGGTAAGCGGACGTGCTTTGTGACATGAGGTTGCCGCAGAAAGGATATACCTTATTGGATGAGCGCTTTTTGAGAATCAATCACCTTATTAACACTAGAGGTCAATTTGGCTTTTCTCTAGCGGAGCCTCGGAGGATCGTACAACACTGTACGTTGATCTCACTTTGCAGTGGGCATGTTTGACACCTGTCCCAGTCTCTTCCTCCTACGTCGTCAGCATTATCTTCTTCCGCCTGTAGATGTAAGTTTTCGAGGGAAAACTTACTTCTTTTCGCCGTTCCCTTCCGCGGTTATTCTCGATGGCAGAACTTTTCCTTCAGGTTTTGACAGCTTCATCATTTTGAGTGGTCATCTTGCTCACATGTCTTCCGTGAACTCTACCAAGTGGCAGACAATGTAGTGCATCTACGACATTCGATGGAGCACGAGGAAATCATATCGCAGCCGAAGCTTCTTGCCCTCATTAGGAGGGATGCTATTGGATAGTTGGTCATCAAGGTCTGACGCTTACCAAATCCTTATCTTGTATCAAAAAAAAAGTAGGAAAACAAAAATTATAAAAAAAAATGAGATTTTTTATATTTATAATAGAAAAGAATATTTTTGTTTAAATATATTGGAGAAATTTTGAGATTAGTTATTTAATTAATGATTTTTAGTAGAAGAAAACTAAGAGAAAAAAAATTATAAAAAACGGGAGGCTAATTAAAGGGCTTTGAACCCATGATCTCAAGGTAATATATACCCTTCCTTTCCAATTGAGCTAAGTTGTCTTATGATTCTTTACTCCTTTTACACTCTTTTAGGATAAGGAGCGCTTCAGCTATTCAAAACCCTCTAGATTTGCCATTGTTAACTAAAACATGAAAAATAATGGGGAGAGGAAAAAAACAATAAAAGCAAAGGAGCCTCTAGGCTCTAGTGGACCATGCTTAATTGTTGCTTCATTTGATTCAAATTAATTAAGATTCCAGTTCTAAGCTACCTCATACGTATCTCCTAAAATAATAAATCTAAAGCTTTATCAATTTTTTTTGATACAGTAAAAATTTGAGATGAGACATGTCTGATTCTCGAGAGGCCGATAAAATCGACAAACAAAAACTGTCATCATACGATACATATAAAAAAAATCAAACACGGACGAAGGATAAACTCAACACCACATAAGAAATTGTCTGCCAACAAAGAAGTCGAGGAAGACCCAAAGCAAACTACGAATACTGGAAAAACGGGAAGTGCAAACCAAATTATGAACAAAATGATGGTTCATCACACCAAGGCAAAGACCCCTCACTAAAAGACAAGACTAATTATCAACAAAATTAGAGAAAATCATTCATTAAACAAATTAATTTATGCACTAAATTTTGAGACCTTGTTAAAAGATCGAGGTGCGAGTATATGAGAGTTTCCACCGGGTAATTTTTCAATAAGCTTTTCAATTTTGATTGACAAAAAAACCCATACAAGTAGTCTTTAACGCCTTTCATATCCAAAGAATTTTCCTTATTACTTTTTTTTTATTAGGTAAAAATTCGAGCTCAGACAAACATGAAGCTCGAGAGGCCTACGAATCGGCAGACAGGCTAGCCGTCAACATACAACAATAAGCAACACAAATCAATAAAGATGAAAGAAAACTCAAACAACCCATAAAAGACGTCAGTCAGCGGAGGGGTCGAAGAAGATCCAAGGCGAGCCACGAATGTCGAGAACACGGGCGAGCGCGACCACTCACACGGCGTCTCGACGCAGAGAAGGCGGAGAACAGTAACCCACTATCGAAAAGGGCGGAACCTGGGGATGTATGGACCACCGACGTTGCCCCCACCTAAATGAGGGATCTTCGAAAACCACGAACACAGCCACGATCCTCTCGATCATACAGGACGCCCGAAACTGCAACCCAACTCGGAACCAAACGCAAACACACCAAGGCAGCGACCCGAAGCAAAACAACGGAGAAAATTACGAGCCAAAACAGGGGAGATCAAACATCCAACAAAGATTTGTGAGCAAAAAGCCCGAGACCAAGAAGAAAGCCCTAGAAGATTTATTAATACTTATTAATATTAATATTTTCCATACATCGTAGTTTTAAAATTATACTCCATTAGTTTTAAATGCTTTCCATTAATTTATTCTCCACACGAAACCCGGGCCCACACCCCACACCGTTGGGCAACCTTCGGGCCCAAGGGGGCCCAAAGGGGCAGGGCTGAGCAGGAGAACGCAACACAGACGCACACACTATCCACCAGCGCCGAACGAAACGTCGACGAGGGAGGACAGGAGGAAGCGAAGAAGGATCTGAGATGGCGGAGGGCAGGCTCGGTGACAGAGAGAGGCGGCAGCCGAGCGGGGTGGAAGGCTGGATCTAAGGGAAAAGGGGAGGAAAGGAAAGGAACGGCGAGCCGCACCTAATGAACCAACCCCTCCACAGGCCGAGTGGAAGGACGGCGGCGGAAGGGTGAACACACCATCTCCGACGCCGAGACCAGGCCGGGAGGAAGAAGGAGATGAGGCCCCCAGGCCAGCGAGAGATGGCAGAGGCCAAAGAAGATCGAGCGGGTGAAAACAAGCCCAATCGAACCCTTTCAGGGTTCGATTGGGATTTAGCCATTTCAGGGTTGATTGAGTCATTTCAGGGTTTTCAAGCCCTTTTGGGATTTAGATGTACTTCAACTTTGATTTTGTTTCTTATATATAGGGGAGGTTTCACAAGCATTCACTTTTTACAATATAATGCACACATGAGAATATTTGTGAGCCATTGGATGTGTTTTAATGAATGGATAGATTTTAAACTAAAAATAAATAATAATAAAAAAATCCTTTTTAAAAAATTGATTAGATTCTCTCTCCGTATCTTTCATTCTCTCCCACCAATTTGTTAAACAAGGTTGAAAATTTAAACGCAAAAAAAAAATGAATATTCATCCGAATATAACTCAATATTCATCCAAATATAGATATATTCAAATGAATATTCAAACAACTAATATTCATATTCATTTGAATATATGAATATACATATATTCAATCAAATGAGTAGGGATATTCAAATGAATATTCATTTGAATGAAGAGAAGAGGCAAGGAGAGGCGAACTCCAGTTATTTTATTCAATTGAATATTTATTTGAATATATGAATATACATATTCATATTCAAATGAAAATGAATATGGATATTCATATGAATATACCAAATTATTCACATAATTTTAATGTGGAAGATTTGAGGATAGAGAAAAATCTTTTTATTTTTTTTATTTAAGGCATTAAATTATTAGTAAATATATTTTTTAAAAATTAGAAAAATATCCATATATATTAATATCAATCATCAATCTTATCCATTTATCAAAATTCAATACAATGGTTTAAAATTGGTCTCATGAATGCATTGTAATGAGTGAATACATTAGAATATATATATATATATATATATATATATATATGAAATACAAGATATTTTTTTTTTGGGGGGGGGGGGGGCGCACACCCAAAGCACCTTACATAGAAAGGACTTCCATTAAACAACCGGTTGGATAATTACCACCAACGACGACAACGATTGGAGGCAAAGCAAGGTTGGAGACGACGGACGACGGACAAAGGAACAAAGAGGTGACACGACACTACTGGGCAAATAACGGAGGCACATATCTAATCAAGTGATTAGGAGGGAGAACACGGGTCACCCCAGGAGCCAAGGCAAGCACCTCCACCACCAGAGACCCCAAATCGAACACCAAATTGACTGAAACCGGTCAAATCGAGTGAAGACGATTTGGAAGAGTACGGTTGGGGAAGGTGAACTAAATTCACACTGAAATCAATAAATGAAAAATAAAACTACACTACTTAATAATTATTCTATTATCATTATTTAAAGGCAATTCTCTAGCATTTTCGTTTGTTAAACATTCTTCTTCTTCTTTTTTTTTTATAGTTTCTTCCTTTTTTTATGAAAAAATAGTAAGGTTTTGAATCTTGATACAACATAATGTAGAATTTAACTTCATAGGATTCATCTTGGGTTTACTACTCCGTTTAAAGTTTTGTGAATGTTTTGATTATAAACATTAATATAAAATTTTAATTTAATTAGTTTCTAAAATTAGACTTTTAACATTTACTCATCTAAGTTTTTCACTTTTTTTTCTTTTTTTCTATTCACAAATGTATTTTTTCACCTCTTTTATTAGCCAGATTGTATGAGATAGAGTTTCAAAACACCTTACTAGCTTATGAACAATTAAAGGTGTCTTGAACAATATATAAGCTTGGTGGGATATTCCTTTTAGTGCCAATTGATTTTGAGATAAAACTTTTTGGGTTTATATGTTGTTCATGTCTCTCATATATGAACAACATATATCTCGTTTGAGCCTATTCTTCCCAATCTCATATCCCGTTTCTAAAATTGTCCAATCTTCGGCAATTTCCAAACTGATTTGAGCCTATTGTCTCAGTGATGCGATGCCATCCTGTTGGACTTGTTCCTTCTGATGGTGCGATTAGGTTGCAATCTCCATGGCTTTGGTCGTCACGCATATTTTGAGGGTTTAGCCTGTGGGCACAGCTATGCTCATACCCAGATCCATCCACTTCGCTTCGAGGTGTGCTCGTTTTAGCTGTTCCCGGTGTCTTCCCCAGCTGCCACTATCCATGCTCCGACCTCCTCCTTGTCGTGCAAGTCATGGTTTGATTGCCAAATCCCTTTCCGTACACTGCGCTTGACGTGCAAGGGTATCCAATTGTCTTGCACGCCAAGGCCTTAGATTTAAAAAAAAAAGATGGTTTTGAATATCTTTTAAAACCATCCATTAAAATCCTGAAACGGCTAAAATCTCAAAAGGGTTTAATAAAAATCTCAACTTTGAACAAAATCCTAAAAGAGTTTTGACCAAAATCTCGAAAGGATTTGACTTAAAATCCTGAAAAGGTCTGTAAGATAATCTTAATATTAATAATAATAATAATTCCTCCCCGGATGTTGAACTTGGTCCGGGGATTTTCGCACACAAATTTTTATCTGATGATTGATCTTTCCTTTATTGGCCCGTATTTGTTCCCTCTTTTGACGACGGGTCGTTGTTTTGGTATGGTTACGTTTAGTTTCAAATTGCGTTGCAGTATCGGATGTCTTGTATGGTCGAGAAGATCGTAATTTTGTACGTGGTCTTCGAAGATCCCTTATTTCTTTGCTAATAAAAAAACGTACTAGGGTGACCCACCTACTATTTAAAATTTAGAGGAATCATAGATTTGAAGAATCAAGGAAGGTGAGCTATCGTTGAGGTTCAGCTCCTTTGGTTGGGATTGCGGGCACATATATACTTTGTTTAATTAATCACACACTGTTTTTGGGTGATGAGGTGGGTGTCCAACGTACGTTGCTACTAGTAACTACCAGTACTACTAATTTTTTCTCTCATCTTCCTACCTAGCTTGTGATTTCTTTTTCTTTTTGCTCGTGCTAGTCGGTGGGGGTTGAGACTTCCTATAACTTTGTTTGTTCTGATTCGTGAGGGCTTTTGTTTTGGTACTAAATTCAAAATTAAACTCAAAATAGTTTCACGTATCACTATATGTGCCGACGAGTTTTTATATTGCATTCTTTAAATGTACCGTTTTTACAATATATTTTGATCTTTCAAGTTATGTATAAGACTAAACCCACAAGGAACCCCAATTCCCCTTTTAATATTTGCAGACGACACCTTAATCTTTGCAAAAGCCTCACACATAAGTCTTGACACTATAAAAAACATGCTCAATAAATTTTTAAATCTTTCAGGATTAACAATTAATTATCAAAAAAGCTTAATTCAATTATCTAAAAATGTTAATAAAAACTTAGCAAAATCATTAGCGCAACAAATGAATATTCCAATAGCCCACGGCCTGGAAAAATATTTAGGCATATCAATAGTCAGTGGCAGAGTTAAAAATTGTGTTCTTGAAGATGCGTTGTATAGCCTAAAGAAACAACTTTCTAAATGGAAGACTTCCTTTTTGTCCCAAGCAGGAAGAATGACCCTTATTCAGACAAATTTAAGCTCTAAAACAAACTACTTAATACAAAACTTTCTACTTTCAAAGGGTATCCTACAACAAATAGACCAAATTAATAAAAACTTCTTTTGGAACAAAACCCAATCAGAGCGATATAACCCCTTAATTAGCTGGGAAAAAATATGTGCACCAAGAGAAATAGGGGGTCTTGGTATCAAATCTTCTGAAGAACGAGATATCAACTTACAACATAAACTGCTTTGGAAAATTCATACCCAACCTGAAAATATTTGGGTAAAAGTAATAACTGAAAAATACTTGTTAAATACTAAAAAACTTGAATTAAACATTCACAACACAGCGTGGCAATTTGGTAGATTGCTTCATCTGAATGATCAATTCCGATTGGTAATGGATTAAAAATCAATGTCTGGTATGATAATTGGGTAGATAATTCCCCTCTAAAAGATTTTAGAAATAATTATGACCCTGACATGAAAGTCTCTCATCTTTTAAATCCCAATAAGAAATGGAATAAACCACTACTTGAACAAATGTTCCCACCACACTTAGTAGAGCAAATCCTAAAGATTGATGTCCCTGATTGGGACATTGAAGACAAATTAATCTGGAAATACAATAAGGATGGGATATTTACAACGAAATCGGTCCACCATACCATAATGCTAATATTACCATTAATAGAGACCATGCATGGATATGGAAACTTGATGTGCCTCCTCGAATTCGCAACCTCATGTGGAAAATTATAAATGATAGATTAGCAACTAAGGTTAGATTAAATAGATACTTCAACATAGTACCTTCACATTGCTGCCTATGCAACCAGGACGATGAAGACACCTCTCATATCTTCCTAAAATGCCCGGTTACAAAATCAATAATCAGTACTTACGAACACAGAACGAATAAATTCTTCATTGGAACTAGGAGTCCAAATATCTCAATAGCAAAGTTAAACCAAATTAAGGAAAATAATCCCAACTTCAATGAGCCATGCTTCCTTTGGCAAAATATTTGGGAGGCAAGAAACTCAATTATATTTAGAAATAGTAAATTGGGCCACATTACTTCTATAGTGCAGAGAACTTTAAACAATATAAAAAACTGGAAGGAAGATAAAAATAAGGACTTACCTCTGCAAAAGAAAAGGCAAGGACGACATATCAAATGGGCAAAACCCCCCAAGGATGTTATAAAATAAATGTAGATGGATCGGTTAAAAGCAATGGGGAATGTAAAATTAGGGGTATTGTTAGGGACTGGAATGGAAAAGTAATTGATATATTCCAACAACAGGTACCGAAGGGATCAGTACTCCTAACTGAATCCTATGTGTTTTGTATGGGGTTAGAGTTAGCCCGCAATAGAGGATGGAAGAAAGTCATAGTTGAAGGAGATAACTTAATGGTGGTCAAGACAATTAAGGATAATTCTAAAGTTCCATGGGAGATCTTTAGAGTCATTGAGAAGATTGGAAGACTACGAGCAACGTTCTCATCAGCAATATTCTGCCACTGCTTCAGAGATGCAAATACAACAGCTGATTTTATTGCCAGATTTGATCTTAATTGTAACTCATGTACCCTCCCTTTGAATAGGGAGTTTTCTCACATCATCCGCATGGATGATCAAGGATGATTTTTATGTGTAAAGACATCCTAATTTTTGCCTACTATAAAAAAAAGTAAGTTATGTATAAGTATTAAGCAAGAAGTTTCAAATGGAGAAAGACAATCATTCAATATTTTTTGTGAGAGTTTCTTCTATATATATTAAGGAAAATGGTAGATTTACCCTAGGTGTAAGAATCTCATTTTACACCCAAAGAATCCTTGACCCCACTTCAAACAATCTCACTTTCAATTATTTAAACAGATAAGTGTTTGCAGTACTAAGGCTTTACAACATCTTAAAACTTAAATTTTGTACCCAGTGTATATACTTTTTTTTGATCAAGTAATAATTCGGGTGGAATGATCCTACCCTATAGCATCCTTGCGGATGAGGTCTTGAAGACCTTTATCAGAGTTTATGTCGAAACCCCTGGCAGAGCGGCAAAGGTATGCAACCTTATCAGCCACTCTGTTGCCATTACGGGGCACGTGAGAGAAGGAGACTTCTCTCACACTCGACAGCAATGTTTTGATATCGGACATCACTAATTCAATTTTCCATGGGCAGGTGAGATTCATTTTTAAGTGGTTTATGATTATAAGGGAGTCTCCTTCAATCTGTAACTTGTTTATTCCTAATGCACGAGATTTGATTATCCCATTTCTTAATGCCAAAGCCTCAGCTTTCAGCGGGGTCTGGTTGCCAATTCTGTCGTAGCCAATGTGGTAAATAGGCATTTCACATTTCAAGCAAATTCTATCATCCAAATAAAATTATATTATTGAATGCACACACACACACACACACACACACACACACACACACACACACATATATATATATATTCAAATCATTACTTTTATTTTATTCAAATAATAAGATACTCCCTATAATCATCTTTAGTTTACACGGTGTACTTTAGATAAAAAAAACTTTATCCTTTCGAATCGAATAATTGGAGTGTCTAGTGATGTGCGTGCAAATAGCCATATTTTCTATGCACATATAAGTCCATTTTATTGTCTTTTACATGCCTATTAATGGGAAAACATGGGATTAGTGTAGTTTACGCTTAAATGTCAAATATATGGGTCTACACGAGTTTCTATGTGATTTCGCATAAAACAGGATAAAAATGGACGGATTTGGAAGAGCGGAAAAAGAACTCGAAGTCTTCTGAAGAGGTCAAAATCGACTAGGGACCTCGACATCGATTGCATCAGAGACATAGGAATCGAGCAGGAATTGAAACGGAGCATGTCGACACAGAGAGGTCGATATCGACGTCTGGAGGTCGATATCGATGTTACTAGATCGAGCTAAATGATAGAAATCAAGTGCCAGTTCGAGTAGGAGAAGGAGAGCTCGAGATAAAGTTTCACAGGGGTCGATATCGATGTTCAAGGTCGATATCAACCATGCCAGCAGAAGAATCCGACTCAGATTTTGATAGAATTCTATCCAGAGCTTGCACGTCTATCCTAAAGTCGAGATTTCTTATCATCAACAACAGTTCTATCATGTGAAGGCTGATTTACCATAGGAGTTTTAGTTTTTATTTTTATTTAAGTTTTATCTTAGAGAATAAAGATAAAGTTTCGAGTCTTTATCGACATCTATAAATAGAAGCCAGTAGGGCTGAGTTTAGACATTCAATTTGACATACAATTCAGTTTCAATAGAGAGTAGTAACGAGTTAGAGAGAGAGAGGAGGTCGAGTGAAGTTTGTAAAGCGAGAGCGGAGTGGCTTGTTCGGTTGTACTTTCTCTTTTGCAAAGTTTAATTCAAAGTAGTTTTCCTTTAATGATGATGATGATGTGCATGATGAGGTGCGAGTAGTCAACCCACTTCTAGGGTCGGGGTGAGCCCGACGATAGCAATGTGAGGTAAGTGCATCAAAGGTATGACTTTTATGCAATTCCGTCTTCTATCCCATGCATGATCCTTTGAGAAAGTTAGGGAGATTCATTATTTGCATTATTGAAGCGAAAGCCACTCATATTGTGAACTTGAATTGCTCATGAATTGGATAGTAACTCTTAGGAACTATGCGAGAGCCTCTAATCACCTAAGTGTTGATAACGAAAGTTATTTGACGGAAAGGCATTAAATTTCATAACTTTAGCATAAAACTAGCATTGTTATCGTTGTGGCATGAAACCCCGACTTTGGAAGCTTTTTAATTAATTAAAATCAACATAAAAGTTGTTAGTTTTGTTTCTAATCATCCTCCTTTCCCATTCTATTTTCTTCGGACTCTTTTCGGACAAATTGGTTACGAAAACAGTTTCTGTGACAAGAATCGAAATCGAATGTAAGGGTCGATATCGAGGTCTAATGTCGATATCGAGGTCTCTGCTCGACGTCGACTTTGCTGTTTCTGTCTTCTGCAGGAACTGCGCTAGGAAATCGACCAGAACTGAGGTCGATATCGACTAGATTACTCGATATCGAGTGTCTTCTGAGGTTGAAAGCTTTGATCGTGAGTACAACAAAGGAAGCACTCACATACCTCCTCGTGGATTCGATCCTGAATTACCCTACTACTACTACAAGGGAGGGGATTCTTGTATTATTTCTTTGGGACAGGGAGTTAGCCTAGTTGTGCATTGTTTATATTTGAATTATTTGAATCCCTACACACCCCCGTAGCGAACAAATTGGCACCGTTGCCGAGGAGGCAATCAATCGCCACCTAAGTTAATCGCGATCTTTTGAGCATATTTTGCAGGTTTATGTGACATTCTGATCGCTGACCTATCCTGGAACCAATCAACGAGCCTGAACGTTTCTACCATCTTCGCAACAAAGCAATTCGCATCATGGCTGACAACGAAACACAGGCCGAAACCATAGAGCGGTTGAGGAAGGAAATCGAGGACCACAATGCTACAATCGTTGCTGAAAGTGTCGCCGCTGCTGCTGAGCGAGCCCGTGCTGATAGGGAGGAGGATGCGTGCAGACAAGCCCAAGAGCGGCTAAATAAGTATCCACAAACGGCAATGCAATACATGCATCCGCCACTTCATGTTCTTGAATCCGCTATTTTAATTCCTCACTCCAACTATGAAATAAAAATTAACTTCCTATCTGAGATAAAAAGAAATACTTTTGAAGGAAGACCTAATGAATGCCCCCTGCAACACATCTCTACTTTTATGGACTTATGTGAAATAGTTGCTGATGGAGTAAATTTAGAGTATGTGCGATTAAAATCTTTTCGATGGTCTTTGGCGGGGAAGGCATTACAATGGCTTGAGAGTTTGGCTCCACGCTCACTGAGGACATGGGCGGAAGTGAAAGATGCATTCTTAAATAAGTTCTTTCCACCTTCTAAAATGGCGATGCTGCGACAAAGGATCACGGCTTTCAAACAAAAGCCAGGTGAAACCCTAGCACAGGCGTGGGAGCGATTTAAGGACTTGCTGAGGTCATACCCAACGCATGGGCAACTTCCATATGTCATCCAAGAGATCTTCTACAACGCCCTTGATGCGTCGAATAAGGAGAGGATCAATTCATATACCTCCTATCGGTACATTGAGCTTACACCAACGGAGGCATGGGAGACCATTCAGAGGCTTGTGAACTTTGACAATACTTATGGGGCTGCTGCGGCCTATGATGCAAGACCTGCCCCATCAATGCCACTATATGAGCCTCCAAGGGAGATAGATCCTGATGTGCGGCAACAATTCCACAACGATCAAACACGCCGCCTTCAAAAGCAAGTCAGGTTCCTGAGCAACAATCAAACTTGTCAGGAGTGTGGCTCAATAAGGCATAACACTAATGCCTGTCCACATACTGAGTAAGTATCCATGGCGGAACAACATGAGGAGGTTAAATGGACGAGAGGCTCCTATGGAGGTGGCAATCAACAATATTGGGGTGATCAAAGGTTCTATCAACAAAGGGATCCCCCACCATATAGGGCACCAGGGCACCCTGAGCGGGAGACAAGGAAAGATGACCCGCAAATCATTCTTGATGAGATGCGGAGGAACCATGCTGAGTTCAAACAAGCCAACAACTCCGTCCATACTCAGCTGCAGGGCATAAATTCTAGGCTTGGGGAGATCGACGTTTGGAAGCGCAACATGAAGACTCAAATGAGTCATTGACGGAAGCAATACCAAAAGCGTCAGGATCATTCCCTGGATCCACTGTGCCAAACCAAAAGGGCAAAACCACTGGTCATATTGCGGCAGTAAACCTAAGGAGTGGGCGTCAATTACAAACACCCGAGCAAAAAGCGGAGGAGAAGGAGCCAGAACAGACGTCGATATCGACCCCCCTATCGATATCGACCAAGGTGATGTCGATGTCGACCTTCCAGTCGATGTCGACCCTGAAGCTGCGTCACCACAAAAATCGACTCCTCCAGTCGATATCGACCCTACTAATGTCGATGTCGACCTCACTGCAGTCGCGGGAAGGAAGAAGGTGTTGCCATTCCCAACTAGAAAGATGATTAAGGACCCAGTGGAAAAGAAGTTCCAGCGGTTCGTGAAGATGCTCCAAGGACTTAATGTTTCTATACCATTCACAGAGGCACTTCACGAGATGCCATCTTATGTAAGGTTCCTTAAAGACATCTTAGGTAAGAAGCGATCACTCTCTGAGATCGCAGAGGAGTGCAACAGGTTGGAGCTACCACAAAAGCGGGTGGACCCAGGTAAGTTTTCTATCGCTATAGGTCTAGGTCAATTCAAATTCAATGCTTTAGTTGACTTGGGCGCTAGCGTTAGCATGATGCCACTAACCATATGGCACAAGGTAAAGATAGGTCCTCTGGAGCCTGTGGATGAAAGATTGTACATGGCTAACAATACAGTAGTGATTCCAACTGGGATAGTGACGGATGTGCCAGTACAAGTAGGTAAATTCTTTTTCCCTGCTGATTTTTTAGTTGTTGATATAGCGGAGGACCCTGCTTGTCCAATTATTTTAGGTAGGCCATTCCTAGCAACCGTCGATGCCAACATTAGCGTAAAGTAGGGATTGCTCTCATTCACAATTAGTGACGAAGTGATAGAATATGCCTTCAACAAGACGGTGAAAAATCAAGGGCCAATGGAGATAAAAGCCATCAATGGTGTCTACATTGCATGTGGAGAAGCAAAGGTAAGAAGTATGACACCAGAGGAACTTGAGAAGAGGGCCATAGAAGCCCAAGTGGAGGAAGTTGTGGCAATCTTGAACGAAGGAGCCCAACAGAACATCGAAATCGACCCAGGTAAGTCGATATTGACTAATAATGTTCAAGATTATGTGCCAGGTCATAAGTATGGGGTCGACGGAGGAGGAAAGGAAGCATCGAAATAAGGGTCAAGGGTCGATATCGACCATACCCTACCGAAATCGACCACCATCAGTGCTGAGAAGGGAGGAACGGAGACCTCGATATCGACCTCTGGGGGTCGAAATCGACCTGATCATATCGAGCCAAAACTCTCCACATGGACTGATCCTCCAGGAGTACAACAAAGGTCGATATCGACCTCTGAACATCGACATCTACTTGGGCCATAGACTGAGAAGAAGGTAAGTCAAGGTACGGATTCCTCCTGTTCCATTTCAATTAAGGATTTATCATTATTTGGAAGAGGTGTGCCTTGGCATGTGCGCTTATGTAGGATATCCGATTATGATACGAGCCAATATGAGATAGGAGACAAGGTATATGTTGCCAAATCTAAGGACCATTGGTTCCCTACAAGATTCAAGGATAAGAACTTAGGACCATTCACGGTAAATCAGATCAATCATGGCGGAATGTAGCTGCGGGACAAGAAAGGAGTCATATTTGAGGCCCAAGCCACATGGGCTCTGCAGATGCCGCCTTGAGAAGCGAAAAGGAAGAAGTCGGCCTAGCGACTTAAAAATCTAGAGCTTGTAACAAAGACTTAGTTTTGATTTTAGACAACTTTTACTTTGGTTTGACACACTTTATTGTTTTGCATATTTTGTTTTGGTTTTGGTTTTAACAAGTTGCAGGAGAGAGGAAAAGCACACAGAAACGACGTCGAAATCGATGTCTAAAATCGACATCGACCTTAAGGTCGACATAGATGGGTTTGTGGTCGAGGCCAGATCACCCTGAAGCCTGAGCCAGAAATCGAGGAGAAACATCGATATCGATGTTAAGGGTCGATATCGACCCTGCCTGCTGTCTTCTTCGACTCTTGAAATTTGTGACGGTTTAGTAAGTTTTCTTCTTAACCCTAGTTCTAATACAGTGAGGACACTGTAAATTTTAAGTATGGGGTGGGGGAAAGGCTTATTTGCATATTCATACTTAGTTTAGATTTGCATATTTATCTTAATGCATATTTAAGTTTTTTATTTCGAAAAAAAAAATGATCCCTATCAAAAATTAAAAGGAAGAAAGAGTCATGGAAGTATAAAAAAGAGCTCTATGATGCAAAATTAGATTCATTAGAGATATAACATGAAATTGCCTAGATAAGGGAACTTCCCCCTCCTATTTAGTTCTATTAGTTCTAATTATAAGAAACTTGACAAATTTTTGCAAATGACTGATTTTTTCAATCTTTTCGGCCCAATGAAGTGCAAAAAAAAAGAAATAAAGGAGATGAAAAATTTGAAGTTGCTTTTGACATGTGCATGATAAGATGATGGAGGACTTTTATGAAATTCCATACAAGAGCTTACATATACAAGTTCATATCCTAGCCTTACCTATGTATATTTGCAAAAGTCACAAGCCATATATGAGCCTTATCATACATCATTATTGCTCCACATATATACATATTTCCCATTTTATACCTTATACCCTATCCGGGGACAAGTTTGAGAATGGATGTCATCTTTGGAGTTATATGGAGTTGTGCATTATTTATGAAGTTGTTGGCAGGAATGAAAGAATTATGAAATATGGAAAATTTAATGAGCGAGAAAAAATCCGATCACCTCAGGAGATAAAGGTAGGTCGACCCTGCTCGTTGAGATGTTAGTTCAGCGAGATGGGACACAAGGTGAGGAGTCCAAAGTACTAAGTATCCGGGGCCATTCATGACACCCATGTTAGCGACTCGCGAAAAGGCAGTGCTAAGGTTAGAGAGGTAAAGCATATATTGAACAAAAGCATTGAGCGATGAGTGAAAGGTGAGACATTATGAAGAAGGAATGTGGAATGTTTGGAAAGAAAGTATGATTCCCCGGATTTAACACCACATGGCCAAATATTAGCCCACCTTTAGCCTTTTACCAATCTATTCTCACAAGCTTGCAAAAGTCCTCTTGATTATTAATGCTATATCGCTAAAATTGTTTTTTGCATATTGCCTCCTTTTATGAATATGAAATTGCTTTTATGCACAGGCATGGACTTGGTTGACATAAGTACCTTATCGATGATGGAAATTAATTGTAGGGAAATTTGAAAAATGAATCTAAGATATTGAGGGTTTACTTTCTTCCCCTGAATGACCATTAAAAGTATTGCTTGGGGACAAGCAAGCTTAAGTATGGGGTGTTTAATGTGCGTGCAAATAGCCATATTTTCTATGCACATATAAGTCCATGTTATTGTCTTTTGCATGCCTAAAATGGGAAAATATGGGATTAGTGTAGTTTACGCTTAAATGTCAAATATATGGGTCTGTAGGAGTTTCTATCTGATTTCGTACAAAACAGGATAAAAATGGACGGATTTGGAAGAGCGGAAAAAGAACTCGAAGTCTTCTGAAAGGTCGAAATCGACTGGGGACCTCGACATCGAGTGCATCAGAGACATAGGAATCGAGCAAGAATTGCAACGGAGCATGTCGACACAGAGAGGTCGGTATCGACGTCTGGAGGTCGATATCGATGTTGCCAGATCGAGCTAAATGATAGAAATCGAGTGCTAGTTCGAGTAGGAGAAGGAGAGCTCGAGATAAAGTTTCACAGAGGTCGATATCGATGTTCAAGGTCGATATCGACCATGCCAGCAGAAGAATCCGACTCAGATTTTGATAGAATTCTATCCAGAGCTTGCACATCTATCCTAAAGTCGAGATTTCTTATCATCAACACCAGTTCTATCATGTGAAGGCTGATTTACCATAGGAGTTTTAGTTTTTACTTTTATTTAAGTTTTATCTTAGAGAATAAAGATAAAGTTTCGAGTCTTTATCGACATCTATAAATAGAAGCCAGTAGGGCTGAGTTTAGACATTCAATTTGACATACAATTCAGTTTCAATAGAGAGCGGAGTGGCTTGTTCGGTTGTACTTTCTCTTTTGCAAAGTTTAATTCAAAGTAGTTTTCCTTTAATGATGATGATGATGTACATGATGAGGAGTGAGTAGTCAACCCACTTCTAGGGTCGGGGTGAGCCCGACGATAGCAATGTGAGGTAAGTGCATCAAAGGTATGACTTTTATGCAATTTCGTCTTCTATCCCATGCATGATCCTTTGCGAAAGTTAGGGAGATTCATTATTTCCATTATTGTAGCGAAAGCCACTCATATTGTGAACTTGTATTGCTCATGAATTGGATAGTAACTCTTAGGAACTATGCGAGAGCCTCTAATCACCTAAGTGTTGATAACAAAAGTTATTTGACGGAAAGGCATTAAATTTCATAACTTTAGCATAAAACTTGCATTGTTATCGTTGTGGCATGAAACCCCGACTTTGGAAGCTTTTTAATTAATTGAAATCAACATAAAAGTTGTTAGTTTTGTTTCTGATCATCCTCCTTTCCCATTATATTTTCTTCGGACTCTTTTCCGACAAATTGGTTACGAAAACAGTTTTTGTGACAAGCATCGAAATCGACTGTAAGGGTCGATATCAAGGTCTAACGTCGATATCGAGGTCTCTGCTCGACGTCGACTTTGCTGCTTCTGTCTTCTGCAGGAACTGCGCTATAAAATCGACCAGAACTGAGGTCGATATCGACCAGATTACTCGATATCGAGTGTCTTCTGAGGTCGAAAGCTTTGATCGTGAGTACAACAAGGGAAGCGTTCACATACTTCCTCGTGGATTCGATCCTGAATTACCCTACTACTACAAGGGAGGGGATTCTTGTATTATTTGTTTGGGATAGGGAGTTAGCCTAGTTGTGCATTGTTTATATTTGAATTATTTGAATCCCTACACACCCCCCCGTAGCGAACATCTAGCGAGTGTGACCATGTGTGGGTGCGATTTTCATTTTTATTGACACAAATTTAAAGAATATATTTAAGCTTTTTTACATTAATGTAGTTAAATAAGTGATTTTTTTAAGTCGTGTGCATTTTTTTAGAATGATAAAAATTATATAAAATATTTTAAAAATTAATTAAAAAATTAATATTTAATATAATTTTTATCATTTTAAAAAAATATGCGTGACTTAAAAAATGTGCGGGTGCAATTCTCCTTTTTTGATCAAATAACGAAATTAATTAATTGATCAATGTAATAATACAAAGTACATACTGTATGAAACAATTTAGTCTAAAAACAGCACATCCATGGAAGGATGGAGTTTTAATTAACGGATGGAGTATAATTTTACTATCAAATTTTTAACACCTCAAAAAGTATAGTTTTTAACACCTCAAAAAGTGTGCGTGAATAGTAAAACGTCAAGTTTTAATTAACGGGTGGAGTATAATCTTACTACCAAATTTTGTTGGATATTTGATGTAATATGCCCGTGTTTTAACTACTTCCTATTTTCCAACACAGCATGAAATGCCATGAATGAATATATTTGCCAACATAGCTAAATAAGAATAATGGACCGAAAAATCAACATATTGGGCCTTAAAATTTCGGCCCATTAAGTTCATGGAAGTATAGTCATACAGCCAAGGCCCCTGCAACAGCAGGAAGAAGGCGAGGGGAAAAAAACTGTAACCAATGGCGACTCTGAGAGCTCAACCTCTTCCATGGCTCCCGAGATTCAGCGGAGCTTCAAAGGCATCGACGGTTCCAGAGAGAGCTTCAGCTTTCACAGTTGTATCTCATAAGAAAGTGAAGAAGCCGAGAACAATAATCCTGAATGAGGAAATCGAATTGCTCGGGAAGAAGGGCAGCTTATCGATGTCAGGGCCGGTTTCTTCCGGAATTAACATCATCCAATGGGGAAAGCGCATACCGTCACTCCAATTTTGGTTAAGGAGATGAAGATGGAGGAAGATAGGATCGAAGCGGAAAAAGAGAGAGTAACACCCTGTTTGGATGATGAGATTTGAATGGATTTTTAATAAGGGAATTGAAGGGAAAATAAATTATATGTTTGGATGAACAATTTAAAGGAAAGGAAGGGATCCTAAATTTGAGTAACTGCTCAATTTGGTGGGATTTCACAACCCACCAAAAGGGTGGAATTTGGGGGAAAGTGAAATTCCTCCCCTTCCCTTCACTCCCTTTTTCCCTTTTCAATTTCTCACCCCTTCCTTCCCCTAAAAAACTCAATTGCCAAACACACATTAAGGGATGAGGTCGAGCAGCTCGCTAGGGTTTTGGAAACTGTTGTCGCTTTCAAGATTAAGAGGAAGGGCGCTGGGCGAGGGAATAAGCAAATCTTCGGATCCGTTACTGCGCAAGATCTTGTTGACATTATCAAGGCTCAATTGCAGAGGTAATCAACTGTTTGCATTCGATTTTGATTTCTAATTTTGCTCATTTTGTTTCGACTTATTGCGACTTCGCCCTCAATCGAAACGAAATGTGGTTGAATTATGAATCCGAACTGATAATGTTGCAGGGATCTGGATAAGAGGATTGTGTCACTTCCTGAGATCAGAGAAACATGAGAGTACATTACAGAGGTTAAGCTTCATCCTGAAGTTACAGCACGGGTGCGTTTGAATGTCTTTGCCAATTTGTGTTCTACTGACTGCATTGATATGTTACTAGTCAAGTGTAAAGTTTTGTAGGATATTGAGCAAATGAGAAGTGAAGATAACTTATACACAAGCAAAAACAAAATCCCTCTTTATGTATTTGTACAAAAACCAGATTCATTAAGTTCCAAGACCCTTTCTTTTCTCAACACGCATAAAAGAAAGGGTGGAAGAATTGCACACTAGCGACTCACTAGTAGCGTATGTGGCTGCCAACCTCGCAAAATATTTTTGATGGCCTTCAACTGAGGAAGTAGTGGAATAAGAGGAAGGGAGAAAACGTAGAGGGTTGGTGAGTGCCTATTTCTAACGTGGGGATCTTTCATAGAAGGTGAGGTCCAAATGTATATATGATCGGTTTATCGGAAATCCCTCTCTTCCGCTCCCAACATCGGTTTGTCATGAGCTTGAATAAATGCTCAAGCAAAGCAGTCTCAGTTGTCTATGAAGAAGAGCAATCTTACAAAAGTGAGATCATTACATATTTACAGATATGATTACCCTGAATTCCTTTTTTTTTAACCGGAAATAATTTGGAAATGAGCGGACCTCATTTACCAAGGGCATCCAGAGATAGCAAGGCGGAGGTGCGATAAGTGGTCCGCAACTCAGTTTGCTTCTTGAAAGAGGTGACGAATCTCAATGGATTAAAAGAAACCAAGAGAGACTCGACTGTCAGAGACAATCATTTCGGAGTCCCCGTAGGTTTACCAAAGCATGTTGATTATGGTTAGGTTGTCGCCTTCAATTAGCAGGTTTGTTGTGTGGAGTTGTCGGGCCTCCTTGATTCCATGCCAGAGTCCGAGGCCCTCGGCGCCCGTTACAGAAGCAATGGATGACGGCCGATCCCCATAGTAGATAGGTTTACCAGTGTGATCTCTGATTATATATCTGAACGCACCTCCGAGACTCGGAGAGAAGGCACCCTGAATTCCTTTAAAATGTGGGAGTTTGATTTTACTTTCAAACAACCCTCGTAACCTTTTTCATCTAACTGTGTATTTTTGCTATTCACTTGTGATTTCTGTAAAGACCGGAATTTAATTAATATTTATAAAATATCTGTAGGATAATCCGAATATTATCCTCCCTTATGATTATGAAAACCCAGAAAATTTAAAATTTATGGATGACTTTACATTGGTTTAATTATGGATTTTATGAAAGAAATATATACCCGAGCCACTTTTCTCGTATCTTGAAAATGTAACGGATTTTAACGCATCACGAACTTGGGATTTACGTCTTGCTAATATAAGGGCAGCCGCCCCATCCATTCCTTGCACACATCTCACCCACTCCCTTTGATTTGATCATATGACAAGCTAGGATCCTATTCATCTCACCCACTCTCTTCTCCATCACCCTTCCCATTCTTTGACCAAAGGAGCCCTCTCCCATTCATTAAATCTGATCCCCAAGGCTCAGCCTCACTCATTCACAAAGAACAAGCCGTCACTTGAGAGGAAAGGGAGAGAAAAGAAGCCTATCTCCATTGCTAGTCCTTTTTGGATGCCTTCCATTCAAAAAGCCATAACTCCCTCAATATTAACCCAAATAGAGTGATTCCTGAGCCCTTAGCTTCGTATTTGAATCAGATTTCAATACATATATCAAACATCCAAATCCAAGGTGATTTGCCCCTCTAAACCGACCGATCTTTGGGGCTGCAGTGGAGTGTTCTAGGAGGACCTTGGGTTTTTCAACTTGATCTTTAGTAAGTCCTCTTGGTTCCTTTCAAAACTGAGTTCCAACATGTTTCATAACTCCTTTTCTTCAACTTTGAGTAAGAATCTAAATCATGTTTTGGGATTTCTGGTGACAAAATGGCAAGGTGTTTGGAAGGTGTTCCGAAGGACTCCCGAGGGTGCTCTTGAGTCGTTTGTGTGGGATTCTTCAAAGGTAATCTCTCATCTGCCTTCCCCTCTCTAGGATAGATGTGTTTTGGTGTGGAAAAGGCTTAGAAAGTGGAGCCTCTATGTGTTTTGGTTGCGTTTTGTAGCAAAAACGTCAAAAAACAAAATGGATATATGTGCCTCTGTAATTTGAAGTTTATTTCCAATCCAACGATCTGATCCATCTGAAATCTTAATATGATGTTCATGGCAATGTTATCTAACTGCCCTGGACTTACTCATGAGGTTACTCGTGACATATGAGTGTCGTAATGAGATAGATTCATGCATATTTTACGACATAGAATTGTTGTAGGGTATAAACCGGAATTATAACATAGAACGGAACATATGGAACGAAATGAACCCTTGTCTTCTCTTTGTCTTTGTTATAATAGGTGGCCATCCTATTATATGTTGTTGTGTGGTGATTATCGGGATTCCCTAAAGGCTGCGGCGTAGCCGAACCTTCGAGCATTCGATAAAGGTTGGCACATCCGCCAAGAATTTGGGTGATGAAGAATGGTGTAACCTCCAAACATTTGGAAAGGGATTATATGGTTCATTGTTATCATTTGCGTACCCATTACCGCATTTATTTATATATTCAGATTATACCTTAGGAGCATGATAGTGTATTTACAGTTTTATCGTATCACGTTTATATGCCTTTTTATGTACTCGCAGAGTATGCTGGTGCATACGTGTATGAGTAATCAATGATTGACCCCGTTATCTTTCTTGTTTTTAGATTCAGGTACCCCCGATACCCGATATGCGTGATCATATGTGGATGTTTGTCGGGCAAATCCTATGGGATGATAGAGTGAGAGAGACATGGACCACGTTTTACTATTTTCTCGCTATTTATTACTTTTGCGTTTTGACCCGGCTAGGCCGCGGCATGTGTTCTACTTTAATTCCACCTTTATATTCCGCTTAAAAAAAACCGTTTTGTGATAGTCACCTAGGACATGTTCTAGCCTCCAATGGGCATGCGTTTGCTTTGGGGTTCAAAATCCCCGTTTTAACAACTTATCTACGCTTCCGCTAAATAAATAATCTAAGTAATAACTCGTACTCGGTCGTAAGATCTAAAGCTCACGGAAGAATTCAAAACTCTTCCTTAACGTACCCCGAATAACTGGATCACCCGAACCTTATTAATCCTCTAAGTGGATTAATGGAGGCATATTCGGATATCCAAACTTTTAGGTCGTTACAAAGTTGGTATTAGTGCCAAGGTTGCTCGACCTGAGTACGCACGAGTTATAAAACATTTTCAAAACCCGCCCACCGTTTTGGAAGTTTTAAAGGATTTTAAAAAGTTTTAAAGGGCAAAGTTGAAATCCCTTTGGAAATGAAAATGAACTAGGATCCTTCTAGATGGGATCGATGGATAGTATAAAGGCGATAGACATCTTATAAAGATGTAGAACGGGATTCTGGTAGGCAAAATACTAGTTTTCCTTTACAACTGGTCGAAGAAGACTCCAAGGGAGCAACCATGGTGGTTGGAGTGGGATAGGATTTAGAGGCGGGCTCGCCAAGATATCCCTCGAAGGATAGCTATCTAGTTAGCTTCCGTGCGATATAAAATTGTGCCTACGAGCTATCCCCTTGAAGGGATGTAATTATGTGAAATGAATGTGCCTGAGGGCTGTCTTCATTGAAGAAGACATTGAGGTGTATATTGAGTACACTTATATGTTCAGTTGCACCATGGTTGAGACGAGAGGAATGACTGGTCCCGGAGATGCGAGCGGCCGAGGTAGAGGCCGAGGTAGACCTCGCGGAGGTCGTACCACTGAAGATAGAAAGAATGATACTCAGACTGAGCTGTCTACCGATAGAGCTGGGTTAGAGTAGTTGGTGCGCACGCTGATGGCGTCGATGCAGCAATAGCAGCAGGATCAGGAGAGTGCACCCGGAGGGGGTGACCGTAGAGAGCAGCAGCAGACCGAGACCCCGCCTGGGGGAGACCAGCGACAGGGTCAGGAGGAGGAGCCTAGATCTGAGGGACGTCGTGTGGATTGGGTGAAGAGGTTCGCCCAGAGTAGCCCGCCACAGTTTCTAGGTAGTCCGGGAGAGGACGTAGAGCAGTGGTTTTATATGATCGAGGGGTTGTTCGAGCTGCTGGCCATACCCGAGACTGAGCATTAGAGACTCGTAGTAGGACAGCTGTGTTATGTTGCATTTGACACATGGAGAGTCTGCCTGCAAAGTCGAGAGAGAGACCTGGACATATGCTGAGTTCAGGGAGATGATGCTATGCGAGTATTGCACACCAGGGACCCAGGATGCCCGAGAGACTACCTTCTACGATCGTGGTTACGATCCCTCGCTTTCTATCACCCAGGTCGTTCAGCAGTTTAAGGCCGAATTAGTATACTGTGGGAAGATTTGCAGGACGGATACTGCGAAGATTAGGACGTTATCGAGGAGGCTTCTCAAGAGGTTTTGCTGCACGCCTCCCACCTAGGGTCTACTATCTTTGATAGGTTTCTAGATGTTATGTTGAGATATGATCAGCAGCTGCAGTTGGGCAGTTCGAGTTCTCGCTCCACCTGCGCTCCTTCAGGCGAGAAGAGGCCGCGACCTACAGAGAGGAGGTCTGAAGGGGGCACCTGGATCAGGCCAGTGGCAAGAGGAAGAGGACATGGCGGTAGAGGCACCAGACTCATTCCAGCTATACCGGTGTCGTCTTACAGAGAGGCGAAGGTGAGGGTTGTCACCTGTCACGGATGTTACGAGAGTGGCCCGCCGATCTTATAGTCATGCTGATGCAGAAGGATGAAATGATTCTTGGTATGGATTTCATGGACTTCTATGGAGCGATTATCAACCTGAGGACCCACACAGTTTCGATCCTTGCAGAGGATGGGACGGAGCACCAGGTTTGGCGGAGTGACCCCAAGAGGAATGGAGCCCAGATCAGCGCAGTGCGAGCGGCGAGACTCTTAGATCAGGGATGCATGAGCTATTGGTGCTACACTTTGGAGGTGGATCGCGAGCGACCCAGCCTAGCAGATGTGCCAGTTATTAGCGAGTTCGCCAATGTCTTTCCCGACGAGCTACCAGGACTTCCACCGCAGCGATATGTTGATTTTGCCATTCAGTTAGAGCCGGGCACGAGGCCGATATCGAGGGTTCCGTATAGGATGGCACCGACGGAGATGGCTGAGCTGAAGGTTCAGCTAGAGGAGTTAGCCTCGAAGGGCTACATTCGACCGAGCGCTTCGCCATGGGGAGCACCAGTGTTGTTCGTCAAGAAGAAGGATGGATCGTTGAGGTTGTGCATTGATTACCGGGAGCTGAACCGGGCCACAGTGAAGAACCGTTATCCGCTGCCAAGGATAGACGACCTGATGGACCAGCTGCAGGGAGCCGTTGTGTTTTCGAAGATAGATCTGAGATGGGGTTACCACCAGTTGAGAGTGAAGGGCAAGGACATCCCAAAGACCATCTTCAGAACCAGATACGGTCATTACGAGTTTATGGTTATGTCGTTCGGGCTAACCAACGCGCCAGCAGCTTTTATGGAGTTGATTAACAGGGTGTTCATCAACTATCTTGACAAATTCATGGTTATATTCATTGATGATATCCTGATCTACTCGAGGAGTAGAGAGGAGCATGCCGAGCACCTGAGGATTGTGCTGAGGATTCTGCAGAAGCACAAGTTGTTTGGGAAGTTCAGTAAGTGTGAGTTCTAGCTCTCAAAAGTGATGTTTCTGGGCACATCATATCTGCAGCAGGGATAGCAGTGGACACCTCGAAGGTTGAGGATATCGTTGCTTGGGAGGTCCTCAAGACCGTCAGAGACATCCGGTCTTTCTTGGGTTTGGCTAGCTATTACCGACGGTTCGTCGAGGGTTTCTCCAGCATAGCTAGGCCGATGACACGGCTGACGAGGAAGGGAGTGCCCTTCGAGTGGATCCGGCATGTAAGGCCAGTTTCGAGCTTCTAAAGAAGAAGTTGACGTCCGCACCAGTGTTAGCATTGCCCGAGGGGACGGAGGACTTCGTGGTCTACACTGATGCTTCGAGTTCAGGGTTAGGCTGTGTGTTATAGCAGAGAGATCGGGTCATTGCTTATGCTTCACGCCAGCTGAAGACGGGGGAGGAGTCGTACCCTACTCATGATCTTGAGCCAGCCGCGGTGGTTCATGCGCTCAAGATCTAGAGGCATTACCTCTATGGTACGTCAGTGAGGATTATGACCGATCACAAGAACTTGAAGTATATCTTCGCGCAGAAGGAGCTGAACATGCGCCAGAGGAGGTGGCTTGAGTTGATAAAGGATTATGAGCTCGACATAGTTTATCATCCAAGGAAGGCCAATGTAGTGGCCGATGCGCTGAGTAGGAAGACTCGTCAGGAGGTCACCTTGTCGAGGTTGACAGCAAGACCAGAGTTGCAGAGAGATCTGATGAGTTGCGGTATCGAGGTATGGTCACAGAGAGAGAGTGGTCAGTTGAGCTTACTCGAGATCCAGTCCGAGCTGATAGATGAGATTCGCCGAGCACAGGCAGAGTGTCCACGGATAGCGGACATCCGACAGCGTATGGCGCAAGGGCACTGCAAGTCGTTTTTCGTCAGAGAGGATGGGATATTAGTGTTGCAGGGTCGAGTTGCAGTACCCGAGGTGCACGATCTGAGGCGGAAGATCATGATAGAGGCGCACTCTACTCCTTATTCGGTCCACCCGGAATCGAATAAGATGTATCAGGACCTGAGGAGGACCTTTTGGTGGCGCCGGATGAAGACTGACGTCGCATTGTTTGTTGCGAGATGTCAGGTCTACCAGAAGGTGAGGATTGAGCACCAGAAGCCTGGAGGGATGATCAGGTCACTTCCCGACCCCGTGTGGAAGTGGACAGATATCACCATGGACTTTGTTACCGAACATAGGAGAGATGTCCGAGGATTTGATGCGATATGGGTGGTGGTCGATAAGTTGACCAAAACCGCTCATTTTATTCCGATTCAGGAGACGTGGCCGATGTCCACATTGGTACAGTCATTTGTGCAGCATATGGTGAGGCTACATGGAGTCCCTGAGAGGATTGTGTCGGACAGAGATGGCAGGTTCACCTCGAGATTCTGCAGGCAGGTGCATGAGGCTCTGGGGAGCAAGTTGCACTTTAGTACAGCTTATCATCCGCAGACGGACGATCAGAGTGAGCGGACGATACAGACCTTGGAGGATATGCTGAGAGCATATGTACTTGAGTTGGGAAACCTATGGGTGAGACATCTTCCGCTGGTGGAGTTCTCGTACGACAACAGTGTTAAGGAGGTAGGTCGAGTACAAATAATAAGATGTAAATAAATGTAAACCGACTCCTAGCCTATGCAAATAATTACAAGACTTCCTCCCGTTGTAGTGGAAGGGTAGTCAGGATCGATCCACGAGGAGGCGTGTCAACGGGATCCTAGTAGCTTTTGGAAATCTTAAGTCTGCGTCGACCAGAAGCCTCGATTTCGACCTTGGGCCTCGATGTCGACCTCGGTTGTCGATGTTCTCTGCAACAGAAGACCTGCAGAGACAAAAATTGTAGTCGATATCGACTGGAAGGGGTCGATATCGATGCCAGTCCACGAAATCGATTGGCTCAGAAGACTGCCAGTCGATACAGAAGGGTCGATATCGATGCTAGGGGTCGATATCGATGCTCAGCAAACTCTGCAGCGATGTTCGTCGTCGACTCAGAAAACTGTCGACGAACTCATTGGTCGATATCGATGTCTTCCTGTAGTGTGTTAGTTCTTCGTCGGCAAAGAAAGGCCGAAGAATTAAGAATGGGGAGAGAAGCAATGAACAGAAATAACAGTGGGTTTTTATGTGTATAAAATATGTAAAAAACAACTCCTAGGATTAGGGTTTACCACAACGTTAACCAATGCATGCGATAAGATAAATAAGACGGACAACTGCGCTATTTCACCCGAGGGACAAGCTTTCGTCGTACACCAACTCTTAGGATTACTCTTGCAAATAAACCTAATTGTCTCTACCAATTTTATGTTTATAACTCAAGTTGTTAGCATGAATCCCTTTTCTTTCGATTAGGACTAAACATAGAATTGTAGGAGGAGAGATAGACACAACGATATCAACATCAAATACTTACCTCAAGCGCGCATGGCTAACGTCGGGCTCACCCCGACCCTAAGAGCTTTGGGGAACTACTCGCTTCTCATCATGGGATTCATTGTTGATTGAAAGGAAGAAACTTGCATTAAAATAAACTCCGAAGCTTTACAACTCAACGTCAACTTTCGCAAACGTCAAACCCTAAAACTTCTCTCTAACTCTAACTCTATTGATTGTCTTGGAACTCTAAAATTGGATGAAAGATGATCTAACAAATCAGCCCCTAAGGCTTTATTTATAGGCTACTAATCCTCGCTATCCGAGGATTGTAACTCCTATCTAACCTATTAACTCTATCCGAACAATTAGGATAGGTCTTTTATTTTGATAAAAACTTAAAGGAAAAGATGATAAACATCTGCTAATATCTAAAAGAACGAGATAACTCATGGCTTTGATGATAGACTTCACAATCCGAGTCTTAAAATCGGATTTATCTTCTGTCGAGGTAGGGTCGATATCGACACCAGAGGTCGATATCGATGCTTGTGTTTCTGCTCGACTTGTTCAGCTCTGGTCGATTTCTATGTTGAGGTCGATATGGGGTCGATATCGACACCGGGGGTCGATATCTGGGTCTAAGGTCGATATCTACCTCTTCTCAGCTTCACTTGATGTCTATGTTATGGTCGATATAGATGTTGAAGGTCGATATCTACACCAGAGGTCGATATCTATGCCAGGGGTCGATATCTACCTCTGCTCAGCTTCACTTGGCTTCTTCGTTTTGACTCCGATTTCGCTTGAATTCCTACATGGTTAGCTCAAAACTTGTGCAGACCCTATTTCTTGCATTTTAGCCCATTCTTACACAAGTTTATATTCTTTTGAACCTTTTCTTTGGAAATCGAATGAAATAAGAAGTCGAAAGATGCAATAAACAAAGGTACAAATATGTACATCAAAACACCCCATACTTAGACTTGCTTGTCCTCAAGCAATAACCAAGCAATAACCAATACCTACAACACACCCTTCAAGTCTTCGGCTTTGTCAAAAGCAACATCATAAGCGGTAGCAAAGCAAAGCAAGTGAATTTAACGTCATAGCACATATTTTGGCGATCTATAGGCACATGCAATTTTGATCCAACCTCACAGGGATAATGTGTTTGCACTCAACTCTCATGTGTTTAGGCTATGAAGATCAACTCTCAACTCAATTCCATATACAATCTCATAAACATTGCAATTTATAAAAATCCACTTCGCAACCAATTATGAAAATGCAATAAGAACCATCAGGAGGACTTTCGCTCAATGGAAGACTTCAAAGAAGACTCCATTCGGCGGGGTTGTAATGGGGCTTGGTATAAAATAAAAGGTATGGAATTATTTGGCTATGTGGTGCTTTTAAAATTCGGGAATCAAGACTCCTAAATTTCAACACTTGCAATATCCAAACCATAACTCCTCATAATATGCTCTAAAGATGCATTCCATCAACCCTTCTTCCAAGTTCTAATATATCTCTCAAAAATATAACACTTGTATGAATAAAAGATTTAAGGATTTTGGCTCATGCACTATATATATATATATATATATATATATATATATATATATATATATATATATATATATATATATATATATATATATATATATATATATATATATTTTGGATTTTTTTTTCGAAAATAATAAGTAAATATGTGCATTTATATGTTGAGCCATAAATCCTTTTACAAAATATGACAAAATGTAAATATGCCCCATCCTATAATTTCCTTGCTCAAAACTGGACATTATGCTCTTTTCTTTCCACAAGGCATTAGTCCAGTCAATCTAAGTCTCAATTCCCAAATGGGGGTCAGGCTCAATTTGGCTAGGGATAATTTTGTGGAGTTTGCAATTTCAGACTCAGGCTAATGTTCTAGCTTCAAGCAGGGATAATGCAGGGTAGGTAAAGAGAGGATAAAAATGGCTTAAAAGATGCCTCCATCATTTAATTCTCGTAAACATAATCATATATATACATTGGTTTTGAATAACTATCACAACATTTAGAGATGCATAGGAAGAGTAAATTCACTCAAGAAAGCGGAGGGATTTTTGATGTTCTCCCTATAGGTCAAAATTCTCACAAGGACAATTTTTGTTGGATTTTCCTTTTAGCCTAGGATCATATGTGCTCAATTTCATCACAAGTTCACAATCTACATAAAAATTTTAAAGACTTAGGCTAAACCATCCAAATATGTCATAGGATTTACATGATCAAGTCAGCTATTGAGTTTTCATCATAGGACATCTAAGTAGGGTTAAGTAAACATGCATTTTTTGTATTTTTGACATTTTTCTTTTCTTTTTTTTTTTGAGTTTTTATAAGAGTAAAACTAAGAACAAAAAATTTAAACATGAATGCAATGCGAAGAAGAAAACCAAGTTATGACCATAAGACATGTTTTTCCCCCACCCCATACTTAAAATATACAGTGTCCTCACTGTATTAAAAAGAAGAACAAGGGTAGAGAGAAACTCACAGCGCAACCTTGCGGATTCATGTCGATTTCAAGTTAAGTCGATGCCAGAAGTCGATATCTAGCTCAAGGGTCGATGTCGACTGCATCTGTTGAATTCGAGGAAGAAAATGAAGACGAGGGCTGCCAGGTTGGGGTCAATATCGAGTATTATGGTCGATATTGACCTCTCTTTTTCGCTCCTGAGACCTCGATGTCGACTCCAGGAGGTGGCTTGACCCTGGGGGGTCGATTTCGACTGGCCTGGTCGATTTCGACTGCCTCTGCAGAAGCTTCTTTTCTTCTTCGTCGTTCCTTTTGCTTGATAACCTGAAATCTTGGTTAGGAATATAGATAAAGCACAAATTATCTCAGTTTTAAAAGTTCAAAAAGCCAAAAATTAAATCCTAAAAAACCATCTATGAAAAATTTAAAAGTTTTATGTATAAGCTCTAGAGTTTTGAGTCGCTAGGCCGACTTCTCCGTCAATTCTTCACGAGCCTTTTATGTAGGGACCCTTCAAGCGTGAGCCTTCTCCTGGATCATCTAGGTCCTTTTGGTAGTAGCTAAGCTCGGCGACCAAGGCTTCCTTGATGTTAGGTTCTTCTTTGGGCGCTTTTCTTCTCTTTCTTGACCTAACTTTAGCAATATATGCAAACCATGGAGCTTTGACCCTCTCTTTAGTAGAATTATCAATAATTGGCTTAATTGATTTATCAATAATGGACGGAGGAGGGTTAGGAGTCATACCTGGGTTTACCTGTTTGGGCCCGAAACAGAAACCTTCGGGCTGAGGGGTGGTCGATGTCGACCAAGGTGGGTCGATTTCGAGAGCTTTGTTGATATCGATATGTGGGGGTCGATATCGACCTCTGTGAACCCATACTTAAGCACCTAGCAGCGATCTGACACACTCGATTTCGACCAAGGGGGTCGATTTCGATGTTGTTAGTCGATATCGACTGGTTCTAGTCGATGTCGACCCTGCTTGCTGTTTCCGTCCTCGCCAACAAAAATTTTCTAAGCTTCTCCTTAGCCGGCAAGAGGACTACTTGCTCCAGGTGCTTTGTTTCGCTCATGGTAGGGTTGAAAGAGAATTCTATCACTTTGTTCCCTATAGTAAAGGTTAGTAACCCTCGACGTACATTGATATTGGCATCTGCAGTAGCTAAGAAAGGCCTACCAAGGATAATAGGCACTACAGGATCTTCAGGCATCTCCAATACAATGAAATCAGTAGGCACAAAGAACTTACCTACCTTTACCGGAACGTCATCAACTATACCTGTGGGTTTGATGAATGAGTTGTCAGCCATATAAAGTTTCATGTCCACAGGTTCAAGGGTGCCAATGTTCACCTTTTGCCAAATAGAGAGAGGCATGAGACTTACACTTGCCCCTAGGTCACATAGGGCTTTATAGCGATGTTGGCCAAGTCCCACGGTGATTGCAAACTTCCCTGGATCACTCTTCTTCTCAGGGAAGTCCATCTTTGAGCACTCCTCTGCGATCTCTCCCATGGATCTTTTCTTGCTCAGGATGTCTTTCAGGAATCGCACATAGGCAGGCATCTCGCTTAGGGCTTCTGTAAGAGGGATAGTAACGTTAAGTCCTTGAATTATTTTTACAAAGCGCCTAAACTTGCCTTTGGTGGGATCCTCCAATGCTTTGGAAGGGAATGGCAACGTCTTCTTTGGTGGAGGGGCCAAAACGGAGGTCGGAGGGGCCTGCTGAACATCGATGTCGATTGGAGTTGGGTCGATATCGACTGGGATGGTCGATTTCGACCTTTGTTGTGGTTCTAATGGCTCTGCAGTGGCCTCGATATCGACCTGTGGGTCGACCTGGGGGTCGATATCGACCTCATCCTCGACATCGATTGGTTCGTCGATGTCGACTGGATCTGCTGCTTTCTCCGATTCCGTTCGTGGCTTTTGTACTTTGGTGCCACTCTTCAATTGTATGGCTGCGACGTGGCGCATCCCAGATTGCCCCTTAGGATTTGTAGTGGGTTGCCCAGGGAGTGTTCCGGACGGCCTAGGGATTTGTGCCGCCAATTGACCCAGTTGGGTCTCTACGTTCTTCTTCCATATGTCCATCTCCCCAATCCTTGTGGTAAGGTGATTGAGTTGAGAATGGATGGCATTGTTGGATTGATCATTCTTAGCCTGATTCCGTCTGATTTCATCCAGTACTAGTTGAAGATCATCCTTCTTTTGGTCTCTCTCCGGGTGCCCAGGAGCTCTATAAGGCGGAGGGTCCCTAGGGTTAACCGGGTTCCTTTGTGGTTGATGGAACCTTTGGTCTCCCCAATATTGGTGATTGGGACCCCTCATGTAGCGCGCCTCTTGGTGAGTCTCCGCTAGGTGTACTTGTTCAGCATGGGGGCACTCGATGGTGGTGTGCCGCTGCGATCCGCATTCAATGCAATCTTGGTTCGCTGAAAGGAACCTTACTTGCTTTTGGAAATATTGCTTGGCATTCCTAGGGAGGGCATTGATTTGGGCTTCTATTTGCCTCCGGCCTTCCTCCTCCCTATCCGCACGCTCCTTAAGTGCCGCCTCTCTAGTCGTTAGGTCCTCAACCTGCTTCCTTAGTTGCTCAATAAGTTCAGCCTGGTTCGCGTTGTCCGCCATGATTCTTTGAACTTGGGCCCTTAGATGGAAATAACGCTTAGGGTCGTCTACTCCTTCGAATTCAGGTGGGCGATCAGCGCGTCGCATACACCTGCAAGGTCAAACTAGAAAGGGACGAGAGATAGACTACTAGGGCGCGATTGATTGCCTCCCCGGCAACGGCACCAATTTGTTAAGGAGGTAGGTCGAGTACAAATAATAAGATGTAAATAAATGTAAACCGACTCCTAGCCTATGCAAATAATTACAACACTTCCTCCTGTTGTAGTGGAAGGGTAGTCAGGATCGATCCACGAGGAGGCGTGTCAGCGGGATCCTAGTAGCTTTTGGAAATCTTAAGTCTGCGTCGACCAGAAGCCTCGATTTCGACCTTGGGTCTCGATGTCGACCTCGGCTGTCGATGTTCTCTGCAACAGAAGACCTGCAGGGTCGATATCGATGTCAGTCCACGAAATCGACTGGCTCAGAAGACTGCCTGTCGATACAGAAGGGTCGATATCGATGCTAGGGGTCGATATCGATGCTCAGCAAACTCTGCAGCGATGTTCGTCGTCGACTCAGAAAACTGTCGACGAACTCATTGGTCGATATCAACGTCTGGGGTCGATATCGATGTCTCCCTGCAGTGTGTTAGTTCTTCGTCAGCAAAGAAAGGCCAAAGAATTAAGAATGGGGAGAGAAGCAATGAACAGAAATAACAGTGGGTTTTTATGTGTATAAAATATGTAAAAAACAACTCCTAGGATTAGGGTTTACCACAACGTTAACCAATGCATGCGATAAGATAAATAAGACGGACAATTGCGCTATTTCACCCGAGGGACAAGCTTTCGTCGTACACCAACTCTTAGGATTACTCTTGCAAATAAACCTAATTGTCTCTACCAATTTTATGTTTATAACTCAAGTTGTTAGCATGAATCCCTTTTCTTTCGATTAGGACTAAACATAGAATCGTAGGAGGAGAGATAGACACAACGATATCAACATCAAATACTTACCTCAAGCGCGCATGGCTAACGTCGGGCTTACCCCGACCCTAAGAGCTTTGGGGAACTACTCGCTTCTCATCATGGGATTCATTGTTGATTGAAAGGAAGAAACTTGCATTAAAATAAACTCCGAAGCTTTACAACTCAACGTCAACTTTCGCAAACATCAAACCCTAAAACTTCTCTCTAACTCTAACTCTATTGATTGTCTTGGAACTCTAAAATTGGATGAAAGATGATCTAACAAATCAGCCCCTAAGGCTTTATTTATAGGCTACTAATCCTCGCTATCCGAGGATTGTAACTCCTATCTAACCTATTAACTCTATATGAACAATTAGGATAGGTCTTTTATTTTGATAAAAACTTAAAGGAAAAGATGATAAACATCTGCTAATATCTAAAAGAACGAGATAACTCATGGCTTTGATGATAGACTTCACAATCCGAGTCTCAAAATCGGATTTATCTTCTGTCGAGGTAGGGTCGATATCGACACCAGAGGTCGATATCGATGCTTGTGTTTCTGCTCGACTTGTTCAGCTCTGGTCGATTTCTATGTTGAGGTCGATATGGGGTCGATATCGACACCGGGGGTCGATATCTGGGTCTAAGGTCGATATATACCTCTTCTCAGCTTCACTTGATGTCTATGTTATGGTCGATATGGATGTTGAAGGTCGATATCTACACCAGAGGTCGATATCTATGTCAGGGGTCGATATCTACCTCTGCTCAGCTTCTCTTGGCTTCTTCGTTTTGACTCCGATTTTGCTTGAATTCCTGCATGGTTAGCTCAAAACTTGTGCAGACCCTATTTCTTGCATTTTAGCCCATTCTTACACAAGTTTATATTCTTTTGAACCTTTTCTTTGGAAATCGAATGAAATAAGAAGTCGAAAGATGCAATAAACAAAGGTACAAATATGTACATCAAACAGCTATCATTCTTCGATTCAGATGGCTCCTTTTGAAGCGTTGTACGAGAGGCGATGCAAGTCGCCGATAAGCTGGGATGAGCCTGGGGATGTAGTTGGTACATTTCCCCAGTAGGTGCAGGAGGTTACCAATTAGGTTAGGCGCATTTGCGAGCATCTGAGGGTCGCACATGATCGTCAGAAGAAGTATGCAGACCATCGCAGGACGGAATTGGGTTTTGATGTAGGCGACCATGTTTGGTTGTGAGTATCGCCGACGAGAGGGATCCGGTGTTTTGGTATGAAGGGCAAGCTGAGCCCTAGATATGTAGGACCATTCGAGATCCTGGAACGAGTAGGAGAGGTAGCCTGCAGATTGGCTCTACCGACTACATTAGCTGGCATCCACGACGTGTTCCACGTCTCGCAGCTTCAGAAGTACGAGCCCGATCCGAGTCATGTTCTTGATCATTCTGGTCTCGAGTTAGAGCCCGACCACACCTTCGTGGAGCGCCCGATAGCCGTTCTTGACCGCCGGGTCAAGAAGCTGAGACGTAGAGAGGTGTCTTTGGTCTTGATTCAGTGGGCTAGGAGGAGTCCCTAGGAGGCTACATGGGAGACAGAGGATAGTATACGAGCCAGTTATGGAGGAGTGTTAGACGAGTTGTTAGCCTCGTATGTAGAGCCACGTGAGGATATAGTCCTTACCTCGTGAGACGGCCGGTGAGTGTCTCTTAGGATGTTTATCCTTTAGTTGCATTCTTGATGATTCTGTGTTTACTTTAGTGCTGAGTGTGCACTTATGTGATTTATATGCGTGGTGGGCCCATGAGTGGCCGCTATGATATGCTATGTTATGCCTTGATATGATGTGCTATCACTGTTTAGTGATATTTTACGACGGGATGATTAGATGGCGTATAGATGAGTTATGTGTTGAGGGTGCTAGCACACACTTGTTACGTAACCTGGTATCACTAGCCCGAGGGGCAGTCATGTGCAAGTTACGGTAACATGGTTGTGTGCTACTCCTTATTAGGTGAGAGCGATATTAGGGAACGCCCTAATGTGCTCCACAGTTAGTAGACGATGACCCTGACTACACGGAGGAGTTGCCTTGTAGTAGAGTATCTTGATAGAGGAATCTGAACCTAGAAAGATGGAATATGGGAGTAACCCTTAGAGGTGGATGAAGTCCACCCTCTCGTTCGAGGAATAGATTATAGTGAGACCTTATGGATGAACCTTAGAAGTGGATGAGCCACCTCTACCGTATGAGAAATTGGGAAGGAGAAACGTGTAGATGAGATATCTTTGGTAAGATCATGGGTTTTGACCTTAGAGGTGGATGCCCACCTCTCGAGGGTCGAGTTGAGTTGAGACTAGGAGTGTCTAGGTCTAAGATCGTGTCGGGACACCAAACACCTTGAATTCTGAGATTGATTCGAAAATAAGCGACTTTAAGGTTCCATTATCCGGGTAAACCAGTTATGCTTCGCAAAGTGGATAAGAGCTTTTCACGGGGGCACTCGTGGAATTTTCGCTAAGACCTAGCGGTAGTATGATGAACCCTTTCGAGTTGTGATATTTTCGGCGATCGAGGCGAGATGTGATGGGGGCTCCCATCACATGCTTGGCAAAACCGTTCGATGCTATTACGATCATGGCAAAGGTGACATGAGATTCTTGGACGACACATCCGAGATGATTGTGTGCCCTTCGGCCCGATTCAAGGACTCAAATTTTAAAATCTTCTCCACTGGTTTAAATCTTTTTGGTCTCGGGGACGAGACTTGTTTTAGAGGTGGATGATTGTAAAGACCGAAATTTAATTAATATTTATAAAATATCCATAGGATAATCTGAATATTAGCCTCCCTTATGATTATAAAAACCCGGAAAATTTAAAATTTATGGACGGCTTTAAATTGGTTTAATTATGGATTTTATGAAAGAAATATATACCCGAGCTACTTTTCTCGTATCTTGAAAATGTAACGGATTTTAACGCATCAAAAACTCGGGATTTACGTCTTGTTAATATAAGAGCATCCGCCCCATCCATTCCTTGCACACATCTCACCCACTCCCTTTGATTTGATCATATGACAAGCTAGGATCCTATTCATCTCACCCACTCTCTTTCCCATCACCCTTCCCATGCTTTGACCAAAGGAGCCCTCTCCCATTCTTTAAATCTGATCCCCAAGGCTCAGCCTCACTCATTCACAAAGAACAAGTCGTCACTTGAGAGGAAAGGGAGAGAAAAGAAACCTATCTCCATTGCTAGTCCTTTTTGGCTGCCTTCTATTCAAAAAGTCCTAACTCCCTCAATATTAACCCAAATGGAGTGATTCTTGAGCCCTTAGCTCCGTATTTGAATCAGATTTCAATATATATAAACATCCAAATCCAAGATGATTTTTCCCTCTAAACCGACTGATCTTTGGGGCTGCAGTGGAGTGTTCTAGGAGGACCTTGGGGTTTTCAACTTGATCTTTAGTAAGTCCTCTTGGTTCCTTTCAAAACTGAGTTCCAACATGTTTTATAACTCCTTTTCTTCAACTTTGAGTAAGAATCTAAATCATGTTTTGGGATTTTTGGTGACAAAATGGCAAGGTGTTTGGAAGGTTCCGAAGGACTCCCGAGGGTGTTCTTGAGTCGTTTGTGTGGGATTCTTCGAAGTTAATCTCTCATCCGCCTTCCCCTCTATAGGATAGATATGTTTTGGTGTGGAAAAGGCTTAGAAAGTGGAGCCTCTATGTGTTTTGGTTGCGCTTTGTAGCAAAAACGTCAAAAAACAAAATGGATATATGTGTCTCTATAATTTGGACTTTATTTCCAATCCAACAATCTGATCCGGGTCAAATCTTAATATGATGTTCATGGAAATGTTTTCTAACTGCTCTTCAAAAATGAGGATGATCCAACGGTTGGATCAAGAGTTATTATAATTTTAGTAAATAATGTTTATGATGACCCGGATTATAACTTGTTAAGTGTGGATACTTAACCAAGCTTATAAGTCCTTAAGCCATTAACCTTATATGAATGTGTGTGATTATCTTGTAGTATGAATTTATGTGATGCATTAATAAGAAGAACCTAATGTAAAATAATTACAATGGTTAGGCGCTTGATTCGTGTTTACACTTGGTGCTTGTTGGTTTCCGTGCTTACCTTCGGATTTCAGGTAAGTCCCCTGGACTTACTCATGAGGTTACTTGTGACACATGAGTGTAGTAACGAGATAGATTCATGCATATTTTACGACATAGAATTGTTGTAGGGTATAAACCGGAATTATAACATAGAACGGAACATATGAAGCGAAATAAACCCTTGTCTTCTCTTTGTCTTTGTTATAATAGGTGGCCATCCTATTCTATGTTGTTGTGTGGTGATTATCGGGATTCCCTAAAGGTTGCGGCGTAGCCGAACCTTCGAGCATTCGATAAAGGTTGGCACATCCTCCAAGAATTTGGGTGATAAAGGATGGTGTAACCTCCAAGCATTTGGAAAGGGATTATATGGTTGATTGTTATCATTTGCGTACCCATTACCGCATTTATTTATATATTCAGATTATGTCTTAGGAGCATGATAGTGTATTTACAGTTTTATCGCATCACGTTTATATGCCTTTTTACGTACTCGCAGAGTATGCTGGTGCATACGTGTATGAGTAATCAATGATTGACCCCGTTATCTTTCTTGTTTTTAGATTCAGGTACCCCCGATACCCGATATGCGTGATCATATGTGGATGTTTGCCGGGCACAGCCTATGGGACGATAGAGTGAGAGAGACATGGACCACGTTTTAGTATTTTCTCGCTACTTATTACTTTTGCGTTTTGACCCGGCTAGGCCGCGGCATGTGTTGTACTTTAATTCCGTCTTTATCTTCCGCTTAAAAAAAACGTTTTGCGATAGTCACCTAGGACAGTTTCTAGCCTCCAATGGGCATGCATTTGCTTTGGGGTTCGAAATCCCCGTTTTAAAAACTTATCTACGCTTCCGCTAAATAAATAATCTAAGTAATAACTCGTACTCGTTCGTAAGATCTAAAGCTCACGAAAGAATTCAAAACTCTTCCTTAACGTACCCCGAATAACCGGATCATCCGAACCTTATTAATCCTCTAAGTGGATTAATGGAGGCATATTCGGATATCCAAACTTTTGGGTCGTTACAATTTATTTTTATAATTGTTTATTTGTCTTACTCATTTTACTTGGTTTTAAATTTAATTTTATGAGAAAACTTTAAATTATTATCAATTTATTATTGGTGATAATTTTTTTATATAAATATATACAGAGAGAGAATGGATAATGACTAACATTAAATGCTAATTTTATATATAAAAAAATGTATAGTTTTACCTCGCTTTCCTTCACATTTATTATATTTTTCCACATTACATCTATTATGCAACAATAGATGAATAATTTTGGTCCTTGTACAATAATGTTTAAAATTATGAAAAACTGCATTCTTGTCATCTTTTTAAATATACGTAGACTGTTTGAATTTATTTCTATTAAACTTTTTATTTTTGATTTGAAAATTCTATAATTTCAATCCTTGCAATTGATTATACTATTGATAATATATTTTTTAAATAATATAAACTATTATATCAAAACATTTGAAAATAAAAAAATATTTTAAAATCATAAACTAAAACTGTCGGAGTATCATTTAAGATTTATATATATTCTAAAAAAATATTTATCTATTGATTTAACTATATAATTGAGAAATTCTTTCAAAAGATGAAATTACTACATTTAGTAACTATAATAAAAATATATTTTTGAATTGTATTTTTAAATGATAAACTTGTGATGTGGACATATTCTGCGCTACTTCCGTTAATAAAACTTGTGATCAATAAGATGATAAGTTTCTATAATATAAAAAATATGTAGTTAATGATATAAGGTTGGATAAGTTTCTACCCAATTAAGATATAAGGTTGGATATTTATTAAAATAAGTTGGATCGTTAACTGATATGGCAAAATTATATTCGCTTATTAATTGATATAGATAAAAAAAGATAATACCATATTAATTCAGAGTAGGATACATATTGCGCTTCTTTTAATAAATTATATTTTATTATATTAAAATTATTTTTTATTAAATTTTATATGAAGATTAAAATAGTTTATGTAAAACTTTTTAATAAAAATTTTCAAGTAATCATAAATCAACTTAAAATATTAAAAGATCATGCAAAATAACTTAAAGTATAAAAGATTTCCTAATCCATTTGTTACTAAATTATTGTTTAAGAATAATAATCATTATCATTGTTAATAGAGATCCAAACATGGTTGTTACTTATTTATTATTAACTTTTTATCATTAATTTTAGTTAACCATATCGGTTTGTTTGTATGCAAAATTTCATCCTTATTTTAAATAAATAAATAATTCAATAATTAATCAATAGGAATTTTAGTTAACAGCATGCATGTTGATCATATTCAATTTTTTAATAAATGCATCATATTTATAAGAAATAAATGATGATAACTTTTGCCAAATCTAAATATAAAAAGTGTTAAATATATTTCCACTGTTTTTTTTTAAAATAATTAATTGGAAACAGTACATATCCTGATAAATATAATTTAAAATAAGAATCTACTTTAATCTAAATATAAAGTTATATTAGATAGATGATTTTATCCAAAAAGATAAGTTTTTTTTACCTAACTATATTGGCTTATTAATTAATATGGGACAAAAAGATCGATAATACCATTTTAATCCAAAATATGACACCCATAAAATAATGACACCATTTTAATCCAGAAAATTATAAAAAAACTAATTCAGATATAAGGTTATATTGGATAGATAATTTGATCTAAAAAGATACGTTTTATTACCCGCCCATTGTGCAGTTTCTTAATAAATCTATATAAAATACTAAAATAGAGGCCTGAAAGGGGCTCTGGTGCGATCTCGCGTCCACGGAATTTTCTGGATTAAAGCGGGATTATTTTTGCTTACGTGTCATATTCTGATTATAGTGGTATTATTTTTTTGGGCCACATCAATTAATAAGTCAATATGGTTAGGTAAAAAAACTTATCTTTTTAGATCAAATAATCTATCCAATATAACCTTATATTTAGATTAAAGTAGAATCTTATTTTAAATTATATTTATTTAGATTTTTGTTTTGATTTTTATTAATAATATTAATAATAAAATATTATCATATTTTGTGTTTGTTATATTTTGATAAAAATTTATGGCTTATTTGAATAAAGCTTACAAAAGATCAAATCAACTTAGCACACGTAAATCTTATTTGAATAAATCTTACAAAAGATATAATTATAGCACTTCCGATTGTAGTAGTATTTTTTAATAAATAAATAAATTATAAAATAAATAGGGTATTAAAAGTTTTTGATATGTGTATGATATATTTATAAAAATAGATTTTAACCATTTTTTTAATAAGAGAAGAAATATGATTAATTTAGATTCAAACATGTTTACATTCTAAAAAAATATAACACAATTTAAAACTATATATTTAATTTATATGGATTAGTAATTTATATAAATTCAAAGATGTTTTATATAATAAAATTTATTAAAAAATCGCACAACGGGCGAGTAATAAAACTAGTTTTATTTTATTATATAAACCAATAAATTAATATTCACCACAAGGTAAATATATAATTTTCAATTACGTTTTAATGTAAATATAAGATAAATTATTACGTTTTATTTTTGGAAAAATTTGGTATCTGTCCATTTGGGGGCCAAATTTTAGCTCCCTATCAATTTTCTTAGGGTAAATTGCAACTAATATCCCAACATTTAGGGATAGTTGTTTTCAATATCCTATCCTTGTAAAATTTCACAAAATATCCTAACCTATACCATTAGTTGCAATTAACACCCTAAATGAGTTTCTTAAATTAAAAAATTACCCACATCAAACAAAAATTACAAACAATCACCCATATTCATAAAATATTTTCAATAAACCCCTAATACATTTTAAAAAAAAGGAGAATTAAATAAATCTCTTACAATTTAACCCCACCTGACCCATCATCCAAAAATAATTATAATATATATACATATATAATATACTCCTTTAAAATATAATATAATTACTTTAGCATCTACTCATTTAAAATTTTAATATAATCAATCAAAATAATTAATTATTTATCTAAACAACATACATTATAATTAAATTCTAAATTTATATAAGTATGCTTCGATACATGCCGATTTGTGCATCTATATATATATTCCCTGTATATGATTTGATACGATATATATTGTCTTTTTGGTTAATATTATGTTATATATACTAAAACTAATACATAATATCTTATAATGTATCGCACATAAATTTCATGCTATTAAAAAAATGATTCTATAAGAAATGTTTAACATAATAGTTTTACAAAAATAAAATAAAGTAGATTTAAAAAAATAAATGGTATAAGATATGATAATCATTTGCAATAAATAATTATATAATAAAGATATATTAAAAATAATATGGTAAAAAAATAATAATTTTACCATATTATTTTTAATATATCTTTATTATGTAACTATTTATTACAAATGGTTATCATATCTCATACCATTTATTTATTAAAATCTACATTATTTTATTTTTGTAAAAGTATTATGTTTAAGATAAATAATTAATCATTTTGAGTAATTATATTAAAATATTAAATGAGTAAATGCTAAAATAATTATATTATATTTTTAAAGGAGTAGATTTTATATACCTGTTATAATTATTTTTGGATGGTGGGTTGGGTGGGCTTAAATTGTAAGAGATTTTTTTAATTTCAAATTTTAAAATATATTAGGAGTTTATTGAAAATATTTTATGAATATGGGTGATTTTTTATAATTTTTTGTATGATGTGGGTAATTTTTTAAATTTAAGAATCTCATCCAGGGTGTTAAGTGCAACTAATGGTATATTTTAGGTTATTTTGTGAAATTTTACAAGATTAGGGTATTAAAAGCAACTATCCCTAAAGGTTGGGATATTAGTTACAATTTACCCATTTTCTTATGAAAATTAGGTAAGTATACTAAATTGACATTTTTGCCTGCCCTTATAATCTCTTTTTTTCTTCTCTACCGTGCTTCCCATGTGTTCAGCAGCAATCCCGTTTGAGGTGCCATGGCTTCTGGAACACGATCCCCTTCGAACCCGAACCGATCAGATTCGAAATCCTCCCCAATCGATGTCGGCGTATACCAAATCGGTGTTGAAGATTGGAAATAGAGGCTGGAAGATCTCATTCAGAATCGATGTCGGCACCAAAGTTGTTTCTTCTATTCAACCTGTAAGTTTCTACTAATTCAAACTCTTGAGGAATTCAATTTTTGAATTCCGACTAAAAGGATATAAAACTCATGCTAATCTGCATCTCTTTCTACCTGATTAATTACAATAGGCTAGCGAATTCCCCGATTTCCAGCCATCTCTTTAAGATCTCGTTCCTGATTTCGGTTTTGCAGTGCGTAATCAATAAGGAATCCGGGGTAGCAGATCTGATTAATTACAACAGAGACTAAGCTAGAGAGGGTCGGTGATTTTTTAGGGGCCGTTTTGAACATCCCTCAACTGAATTTGGGTCTGCTGTCATGGGTTGCGCATGGGGGATCTTGTGAGCTGCTGAACATTGGTTTCTTCTGATGCTACTCCTGTTGCTCGTTAATTGCCTTAGCTACTGTTCAAAATTTTTCGATCGAGTTGGAGCCCATGTAATTTGTTAAGTAATTGTTGCCACATACTTATCTTTTCTTACGGTTTAATCAATTCACTTTTGGTTTCGGCTGATTTTGGGTCTGTGCTGCAGGGATGGTTTCAAGGATTCATATTTGGGTGGTTTTGAGATGATTTTTTTTTATCAAGATTGGTGACTATATATTTTTTTTTTTAACCGGAAATAATTCGACTACCAGACATACCCAGAGAGTCGAGTGGCCGAAAGATCGGCAATGGACAAACCGTTATGAAAAGAAACGAAAAATACAATACCAAACAATAGAGATCTAAACACCACAAACAAACTAGAGAAAGAAGCCCATAACTAACGAAGGTGAACGGAGTTGGAACCGGGACAATGTGCGTCATCACTCCTGACGGTTGGTAGAGGCAACGCAGGGCCACCCTGGGGAACAAAAGTGGAGACCTCAGATTTGGACTCAGTCGACAACGAGCCATCAGATCTCGATCACGTCCACGACCTCTCGCGCGGTTGCAGAAGAAAGACCACAAAGCTCAATTAGATACCACCGCTAGAAATAAGCAAACATATCCTCTAGAAAAGGTCGAGACAAATCTCTGAGAAGGTTAATAGAGAGTTAAAAAACGCCACAAACAGTGGCGTCCAAGAGATTTTTTCCTCGAATTCGGATAAGGCTTCACAACAAACCCACCCTTGGGCCCCAAGGAGCCCGATCTAGGACCCCAAGGACAAAAAAAAACGGGCCCAAGGACAGCGGATGGGAGCGGAGGATTGTGCTCGGTTAGCCGTCGATTACATTTAGAGAATAGAGGAGATATTTACTAAAAAATAACCCTTTAGTAAATATCTTTTTAAAGATTCATTTTTTATTTTAAATTAGGGCAATAGTAATGTTAATAATAAAATCGGTACACACTTTTTAATGTTAATAATAAAATCGGTACACACTTTTGCTGAGAATTTGGCAAGTTTTAACACTAGAATAGTTGGGTTGGGATTGAGGGGTTATCATTTCCTATACCATTGGTTTCATGATTTCATCCTTGGGCTGCAAGCACCCACGAGATGTGCAAGCCTAGCTTGTATTTTATTTTATTATATTTTGGTTTTATTTATAATAACAATATATGTATAAATAATATATATATATATATATATATATATAATTTATTTTATTTTTGTGGTGTGGAGTGCAGGAAGCTTCAACCGAAGCTTGAGAGGGAGAGGAGAGGATCTGCAGTTGTTCTGGGAGAGGGATGGCGAACACAGAGGGCAATCGAAACCATTGCCGGAAAGAAGCCCATCACCCCGAGAAGGACAGCGGAAGGAGATCGGAGATTTTGGGTTTGGGGTTCCAAGTCGGTGGTAAATCATCTCGCAGATTAATCCAAAACGAGGACCAAGTGGGTGGATCTGGAGGAAACCGACGCCGGCAACAAGAGCGGATGGCAAGAGCAGATGGAAGGTGGTCGAATCTAGAAGGTAAGAGGGCGGATGGATTTGATTATTTGTTTATTTTGACAGGAGCCTTGGACAGCAGGCTTGATTTGATTTTATTTTCTGTTTCTTTTTTTTTGTTAAGTTGAGAAGGATGCTTCAATTAATGTCGAACGGAGGACAGCGGACGACGATGGAAGACCACCGAGTCAAAGGCGGACCACCGAAAGTCCACCTCCTCCAGAACAACAAAAACACGGTTCGAAATCACTAATTCGGGAGGTTTTCTCATAAATTTGATGGGAGTTGCCCATAATTTGTTCAAGAGTTTTGTTGGGGGTTACCCACGATTTGTTTTGTTCAAGAGCTTCGTTTGGGATGATCTGTTCAATATCTTTGTTTAATTAGTTGTTTGGAAGGGAAGAAGAAACTCCCCATAAAATCAATAGATGAAGACAGAGAAGAGAAGGAAACAGACAGAAGGCAAGGAGCCCTCAGCCTGTCACCCCGCGACTCCGAAGTCTCCGATTAGAGTTGATAAGGCCTGCCACCGACAAAAAGAAACAACTTTCCATAGATGCAACAGGCCGATGGATCTTCGTTTGCTTAAATCAACTCCTATGCCCAAGCTAAAGATCTCCAGTAGATTTTGGTTAAGGGTTAGGGTTATGAGAGAGATTGGGAAAACTAAAGATCTCCAATAGATTTTGGTTAAGGGTTAGGGTTATGAGAGAGATTGGGAAAATTTGGGGATTTGGGGGCGCATACATAGCGCGTTGATCATTTGGGGTTTTTGGTGTTTTTGGTGTTTTTTGGGGGTCACACCTTGTTCTCTATTGTTGATATTGTTTGAAGGTTGTCTAAAAATTAATTTTTGATTTGGGGTTGAGATATTAACTCTCGATTGTTCCCCAATTGTTGTTATTGTAATTTGATTTGGGGTTGAGAGTTTTTAACTCTCGATTGTTCCCCATTTGTTGTTATTGTAATTTGATTTGGGGTTGACAGATTAACTGTCGATTGTTCCCCATTGTTGTTATTGTTGTGATGGTGGTTGTTGGTGGTGGCAGCAGTGGCGCTGTTGCGTTGGTGGTGGCGCTACTGCGGTGGTGGTGGACCTGTAGGGGCGAGGTGGTGGTGTTGAGTAGAATAGCCTGAAAATGGGTGGTGGTAGGATTCATTTTGAATTTTCGCTCAAAGAGAGCGTTTCCAAGATTGGTGACTATATGGTGCTTTACGGGGGCTGATCATTCGTTGCTTTCTTTTTCATTTCATTTGAAAAAAAAAGGAGCTTTTGGATATTATAATAAAATGAGCATTTGATTAGTGTTGAATTGAAAATGAGTACTCCGTATTTGATTAGTGTGTTAAATTCTAAAATGAGTATTTGATTACACAGTAAAATGAGTATTTGATTACATGAAAAATTAAATATTTTTTTATATTTAAATAAATTATTAGTGGTACCTCACCACCATAAAACTAAATTTAGACACTTCCAAAGTGTTATTATAGTGTAATAATCATAAAAACAGTGAAATAACAGTTGTCACCGAAGTGTTATTTGTAGTGATATTTAATGTGGTGGTAATTTAATGTGAAGTTGTTATAAAAAAAAATCGTCACCACATGTGCTCACAGTATAGGGGCTAATGAAAAGCCAAAATACATGTGGTGACAGTTCTCCTATAATATATGAATGGGTAGAAGGGTCATACACGTTGTAACCAAGGGAAGCACAAACCCTATAGGGGCTAATGAGAAGTCAAAATACATGTGGTGACAGTTCTCCTCTTATATATGAATGGGTAAGAGGGTCATAGACGCTGTAACTAAAATAAAAACAGGGACATAAACACTGTCACCGCTATAAAAAAAAAAGGGTAATAGACACTGTCACTACTACAAAAACAGGGTCATAGAAGCTGTAACCAAAATAAAAACCCTAAACCCTAAATCCTAACCCCTAAAATTTTAAGTACAATACGTCGTTAAGAAATGAATGTGGTCACCAAAAGGAAAACCCTAGTACAAAGGAAGCATAAACCCTATAGGGGCTAATGAGAAGCCAAAATACATGTGGTGACATTTCTCCTCTAATATATGAATGGGTAAAAGGGTCATAAACGCTGTAACCAAAATAAAAGCAGGGTCATAGAAACTGTCACCAATATAAAAACAGTGTTATAGACATTGTAACCAAAGGAAAACCATAGGACAAAGGAAGCACAAACCCTATAGGGGCTAACGGGAAGCCAAAATACATGTGGTGACAGTTCTCCTCTAATATATGAATGAATAAGAGGGTCATAGACGTTGTAACCAGAAGACACTGTCACCACTATAAAAACAGGGACATAGACACTTTCACCACTATGAAAACATGATCATAGACACTGTCACCACAATAAAAACAGGGTCGTCAATAGTGTCACCACAGCTGTCACCAAAGCGAAAACCCAAAGACAATAGAAAGTGTTATTAGTGGTGTCACCACAAATAATAAATGTAACCATTGTTGTCATCACAGAAAAACCCTAGGACAAAGTAAATGTTATTAGTAGTGTCACCGCAATAAAAAAAAATATAACCACAATTGTCACCAAAAGAAAATCCTAGGACAAGAAAAAACTAGGACAAAGGAAAATAATGACCAAAATAAAAACATTATAAGAGATTATAATCACCAAATGACGTTATAATCTCTATAAAAATTAGAGAGGTATTAATTTCTTCGAATGTAAGTAATCTTGAGTCATTTACATCTATCTTGGCAGTTATAGACAATGTAACCAAAATAAAAACAAGTCATAGACACTGTAACCAAAATAAAAACAAGGTAATAAACACTGTAATCAAAATAAAAACAGGGTTATACACACTGTAACCAAAGGAAAACCCTATAGTAAGGGCAGCACAAACCCTATAGGGGCAAATGAGAAGCCAAAATACATGTGGTGACAATTCTTCTCTAATATATGAATGGGTAAGATAGTTATAGACACTGTAACCTAAATAAAAATAGGGTCATAGACACTGTCACTACTATAAAAACAGGGTCATAGATACTGTCACAACTATAAAAACAGGGTCATAGACACTGTCACCACTATAAAAATAGGGTCATCGACACTGTAATCAAAGGAAAACCTAGGATAATAGAAGCACAAATTAACCCTATAGAGGCTAATGAGAAGCCAAAATACATGTGATGACAGTTCTTCTCTAATATATGAATGGGTAAGAGAGTCATAGATGCTGTAATCAAAATAAAAACAGAGTCATATGCACTGTAACCAAAGGAAAACCATAGGACAAGGGAAGCACAAACCTTATATGGGCTAATGAGAAGCCAAAATACATGTGGTGACAATTCTTCTCCAATATATGAATGGGTAAGAGGGTCATAGACTCATAGACACTGTAATCAAAATAAAAATAGAGTCATAGACACATTGCCACCACTATAAAAATAGGGTCATAGACACTGTACAAAGTGGCATCTTCCTTGTTTTTTTCTTCAGTTGCGTTATATAGCACTTGCAGGTGCATAGAAATCAACTGCAAACAATCGATTAGTACGTGAAACCACCCTTCAATTATGAAAGTATAATTACCATTATCCAGTAGCTTTCAAATGGATCATTAAGCTTTTATATATTTGCATTTCGATCGATCATCACATAACTTTTACTATTTTTTTGCAATTATATCCCCAAAATAAGTGTTATTTTGTTCAATCTGCCCCTCTTTTCTCCTCCTCCATCTTCTTTCATTTTCACTTTACACACTTCAAACACCAAACCAAACACAGTAGCCAAAAATCAGCAGCCATGATCGATCGATCTCTCAATAACTCAAAAGTCCCTCCATCTTCATTATGCCTGCAATCATCACATCTCTTGGAGCTCCATTTCTCCGGCGACGACCCCACCCTGCTAGGCCTCTGCCGCCTCGACGTCGCCACCATCGAGCAGATCCTGCACGCCGTCCAATGCGCCGTCGTCTCGGCGATCGAAAACCCTAATTTCGACTCATACGTACTGTCGGAATCGAACCTCTTCGTGTACCCATCCAAGATCATAATCAAGACCTGCGGCACCACTCAGCTCCTCCAATCAATCCGCCCCCCTCCACCATGCCGCCGCCCTCCGTCTCCGCCTCTCCCCTGTCAAGTACCCACGGAAGCTTCATCTTGCCGCTCTCCCAGCCGTTCCCCCACACCTCCTTCGAGGAAGAGATCCTCTACATCGAGTCCACGGAAGCTTATTGATCAGTTTCAATAGAGCATTTTAATGATCAATTTCACAAACCGAGGGATACAGAGAGGGGTTAAGGGAGAAAGAGAGAGGGGTTGATGGGGAAAGCAGAGAGCGAGGGGATCACACGGGGAAGAGGGGGTTTTAATTAAGAACAAGGGTAAAGTTGGTATTATGAAAAAATTTTGGACAATTACTTAGAAATTTGAATATTAATATTCTAAATATATATTGATAACTATCAAAAATTGGATAAAATTTATCTTATATCTATATCTAATAAAATTGGATAAATTTTTTTCACACATATATGTACTAGGTAGAAGTCCGTGCGATGCACGGCTTAGTACATGGTTTCGTATGGAATGAAATTACAAGTTTACATTAGGATGTAATTAAAGCAAAAATTAGGAGGTTGAACCTAAACCCTTAACCTTTGGCTTCCCTTTGATGTGGAAAGACAATATAGCAGCATATTAAAAGAGCATATAGTGTAAGATAAAGACATTGCTGTTGGATAGAAATGACTATCATTTATGCACAATCATTTGGTTAAACCAACTTTGAACTTCCATCCTGCTTCACCTACATCAATTGATTCCCGCAAGCTGCATAGCCTCCATTAAGCCCCTATTTTCTAGCCAAATACACAATTGCAGACTCATTTCCCTCTTCATCCAACAGATTTATCATTCCACCTTGCTTGGGCATGTTCTTCCTGCAAAAATCAGATGGGAGTCCCTGCAAGTGGATTTTTTTTTGTTCATAAAAAAATTGTGGATGAATATGAAAATTGCAAATGCATATCGTAAGTTCAAAATGCAAAAACATCCGTCTGTCGAACAAAGAAATAGAATAGAGTTTAACTACAACTATGTTTTTCATTGCAAGGACTATTACATGTAAAGATGAAGGAGATGGTGGTACCTGGCATTGCCCTCAAGTTTGCAGATGTTCACAAGAGACATCGGAATCGAGCCCTAACCATGCTTGTTGATCTCTAACTGGCTGAATTTGAAATTCCTACATTATAGCTTGAGATTTGCCAGGTAAGAATGATTTCCCAGAAAAAAAAAGACACTAAGAAAAACCCAAAATCATAAGATTTATCGACCTTTTGAAGATATTTATTCTCTGTAATGAAAAAAAGCCCACAAAGATCCTCAATAACCCCTTCATATACCCACAAGAGAAGGATACAACTTTCAAATATTAGGGTAATAATTAGCAGGAACAATGGCAGTCCATTGACCCATTTTAACACTAACTTCAAAGCATATAAATATTGAAGGATGAAACTCATAGACAAAATGGAGTTTGATCTTAACCTGGCTTTGGAGGAGTTTAAAATAAACCCAGGGACAAATATCAGGACTTTATAGTCTATACATTAAAGTGAGGTCCTCAAGTTGAGGTCAAGCTTGTATTTTAACAGTATCGAATATGAAAGCAAATATAAAAAGACGAAACTCATAGATAGATGGAGTTTGATCTTAACCTGGCTTTGGAGGAGGTTGAGAACATCTACAACTTTATAAATATTGGAAGACGCCTTTTCGTTCACAAAGGTCTATCGAGGTTCTATTCCCCCACGTCTTTTTATTAGGACTCTTATAAATAAGTTCCTTACCATCATCATCACAAATAAGCTTCTTTTAAGCACAAAAGGAGAGCAATAGATTAAAGCCATAGTATTTAATGTTCTTTTAATGGGTGGATGAAAAAATGGAGAGCCTATAAAGGTTCTGTAGATGGTCTTTGAATGCACTTTTAAGAGTTTCTCAGCATTATGATCCTACTTATTTAATGCATGTCTGCTATATAGGACACTCATGAATGTCTTCAAAGTATTCCAAGCATTTTGTTGAAGTAAGAACGTATCTGGAAATTATTTTTACCAATATCTATCACTCAAGGTTTAACAAAAAAAATGAAGGAGTTTGATTATTAAAATAAAAAGGGTGAAGTGAACCAATTTAAACTTCTAAAAACCTGGAAACGTTTAATTTTTTTTCCTTTTCTGAATTCATTTTAATGTTGTTTACTAAGCAAGTGCGAGTACATGGGAAATGAAAGAAACCTCCGCAACAGATAAAAGTTCGACAGAAATAAGACAATGGCAAGCTAGGTACCTCATTAGCAGGCTGACTGTAATCCACTGGATCCCTCCCTGTTACAGCTTCCAACAGTAAAACACCAAAACTATATATGTCACTCTTTTCACTTTGGTGCCACATAACTGATCATGCAGTCAACAGGAAGACGGAGGAAAAAAAAAAGGTATTTCACAAGAGAAACGCCTGATAGATATGAAATTTACAGCAGCCCAGGTAACACAGAAATCCATACCCAAAAGTACCCATGACTCTGGTCTTTATGCGACTTTCTATTGAATCCAAAAGCTTGGCCAGCCTAAAATCAGACAGTTTGGAGTTGAAGTCAGAATCAATCAAGATATTGCTTGATTTTATATCTCAGTGAATAACATTGGGTTCTATTGATTCATGCAAATAAGAAAGCCTACGAAATGAAAGCTTCAATTATTTCATATCCCATGACTTTTAACAATATGCTAATCATCTAATAATTGGACAAATAAACAAATTAAAGTATTTTATTGTATATATTTGCAATTAGACAAGACAAAGAAAGAGCGTTACGCCTTAGCAGTGCCCATAAGAATCTTGATCCATGCTTCATAGAATTATATACAAAACTCAATTTTTAGAACATTAAAAAAGCTAAATCATATATACATTTTTTCAGATTTGATGTTGCAAGCTTAAATCATCATATCTCCTTCAATACTTGGCCAAATGAAACCATTCAAAGCCCAAAATGCTCTTAATTGAAGCTAGTTTCTAAAAATCTAAGCTATCAGCAATAATTCAGGCCACAAACTTCCCAGAAATTGCAGCAAGTAACCTGCTCTCAATATCTTCCCAAAAGTGGTCAGGCTATTTCTAATGAAGATAGCTCCCTAATGACAAAGAATTTGTCCAAGTCCTTCATAGGCCACTAACTATAACCAGTTAAGAGGATAATGAAAAAAGAATCAATCCATTCTCATCATTTATTTGCAAATGGTGATCGAAATAGTAATGTGACATATACAGTTTTTCAGATTTGATGTTGCAAGCTTAAATCATCATATCTCCTTCAATACTTGGCCAAATGCAACCATTCAAAGCTCAAAATGCTCTAAATTGAAGCTAGTTTCTAGAAATCTAAGATATCAGCAACATTTCAGCCCACAAAATTCCCAGAAATTACAGCAAGTAACCTGCTCCCAATATTTTCCCAAAAGTGGCCATGCCATTTCTAATGAAGATAGCTCGCTAATGACAAAGATTTTGCCCAAGTCCTTCATAGACCACCAACTATAACCAGTTAAGAGGATAATGAAAAAAGAATCAATCCATTCTCATCATTTATTTGCAAATGGTGATTGATCCACCATGGCCATAACAAAATCAAAGATCAATGAAAATATAGGAATTAAGAGGATTCTCAGTCCTTTCTCGACCCTTTTGTCCAGCCATGTTGCTTATCTAATATAATATATTGTTGCTTAAAAACTAACACAATGACACAACAAACTTGCATCCCCCACTTTTTTTTATAGCATATGTATGCTACTCAGCTCTGCTGCTGTGCTGCCCTTTATGTACTTTTCGCTCAATTTTTTTCCTGAGAAGTTTGTGTTTTCTTTTTCACTTTTGTAGTTAATATCACAACACCTAAGTTCTGTAAGTAAAATCCTTTTAACAAAGCTTGTCACAGAATCAAAAAGGGGTAAACGTAAAATCCATATACAGTCCTAAACTTTGGAGAATGTTACAAACGAGTCCTTGAACTGTGGAGAAAGTTACAGATGGGTCCTTGAACTTAGGAAAAAGATTCCAGACGGGTCCTTCGAATCCATGAGCTATGGACTTTTGGGGGTCATTTATTTTGACAAAAGGACTCTACTGAAACCAAACTCCATAGATCAAGGATTATAGTTGGCCCCAAAAAAGCTCACGGACCCATTTGTAACCAAAGTTTAGGAGCTTTACTGGACAAAATAAAAATTCATGGATCTCTTTGTAAGCTTATAACTTTGTGCAAAGTTCAGATGGATTTTGAGAAGATGGTACATCCTCAATAGTTCAATCAAGCACTCACTCCTCAAATCTTACAATCTCAAGAACAAATTCGATGAAATTAAATCGATATATTTCCTTTGGCAAGGCAAGACCTATTTAGGATTCACCTACAAGGAAGAATATGATTCCTTATTTTTTTTTCCTTCTCAAATCAAGGAACCTCGAGTTCATTAATCTAGCAGGCATTTGACCTTCAGTTAATCAGATCTTCAACCAATCACACTCAAACTAATCTCAGATCATGATTAATGACCAAAAAAGATTAATTATTAATCTTGAAACCCCCAAACCTTAATTCAAGACAATGAGTCCACAAAATCATGAGAAACGAAAAAACAAGAATTAGAAAGCAAATGAAAGAGATTAATCAGTCACTTTCCAGCAACATTCCTGAAAAAGACCCCTCTCACTCCCAACAAACAAAAGCTCTCATCTTTTCCGCCTTTTCAATCTCTTTCGACACAGAAAAAGGGGGCAAAGATATCAAAGCAATCAAACAATATTGTCCACACACCACATTGCGAAAAGCTCAGACACAAACACCTAATCCACAAAATCACCTCATGAAAGAAATGAAACAGAAGTTCAGAGTTCATACACCTTAATCGTGAGAAGCTAGAAAATGGGAAATATAAAACATAGGAATATATGCAAGCTCATAACAAAAATTATTTAAATAAAAAAAGAAGAAGAAACACTTACTAAACAGTAAGGTACATAAAAAGAAACTCTAATTAATATGCATATAAAAAAAAGAATTACCTAGATCCAGGGGCAAGAAAATAGATGAAACATCACCCCGGCTGCAACAAAGAACGAAAAATTTAGAAGAATTGATTTGATTCAAAGGAATGCACGACTCCAGGGGTGAGAAAATAGACTGGAAAAAACAACTCAGCTGCACGAAAAATGAAAAAAATCAGAATAAGTAATTGATTCCAGTTAGTAATACGAAAGAACAAGATTCACTGATTTGAATTGAAAGAATGAACAACTCCAGAGGTGAGAAATATAACAAAGAACACCCAGTTGCAACAGATAACGACAAAATCAGAGTAAACCCTAAGTAATAGAACAACCTAGGTGCAACAGAGAATGACAAAATCATACCAAATCCTATGTAATAATATTAGCAAATTAACGAAACAGAACAGGTGAGGAAAAAAATGGGAAATTAAAAAACAGAGAGCAATATCAAATCATAGAGAGCGACGATGAAAAGAAATGGGAAAGACGAAAGGTGAAACAGATGAACTGAAGCAAAAAGCAACCAAAGAGAAGCAAAGAAGGTGACGCCAAACAAAGCATTGTTGTCCTCTATCGCTGATGCATCCGGTGATGTATCTTTCAATCTCTGAAAAGAAGAAATTGAGGAATAACACAACGACATTTGACCTAAATCTTTGAAACTACAATCAACAAAAAAAAATGAAAGCAAGTGGCGAGATAAAAGCAAACATAATCGAAAATTGAAATTGAACAACATCAATACACCAAGCAGTCGTGTTGGAAAAAAGAGTGGCCCATGGGCAAAAAAAAAGGAAACATGAAAAGGGGGAAAACAGTGACCTCCATCACACAGACAGATCAAAAAGAGCTGGGAAGAGAGGGAGGAAGCAAGCTCGAGATAAAGGAGCTAACAAGTGAAAGTACTATGAGCTGAGAAAAAGAAATTTAAACATAAACACAAATGAGAAAGAACATCCAATGAAGTAGGAAATAGGAGAAAAGAAGTTGTATAGCATGTTTTCCATTGTCAAACAAAACACATAGAATACTCACTTGAACAGTCACTTCATTTTTTGGAATAAAATCATCTTTCATCCAATCATACTAAACAAAAGAACCTGAGTAAATGAATATATAATAATTGCTAAATAAAGATAACAAAGATTTTAAAAAAAAGTAAGCTTTGTTTGGCCGAAAATGAAGCAAAATGCTTATTTTAAATGAAAATTGGAAGGGCCCAGTTGGCAAGTTCGCTTGGTGGATACCTTGGAGTTGGAAGGCTTTAATGTACACACATAAAGGAAAAGCGGAAGTCATATACAGTGATACAGTGGCTTAGTAATGCTAAAGAGCTAAGCTATGAAGGGAGAGAATATTTTTACTTATAGGCTCCATAATTAAGGTTTTGCTACAAGTGTAAAAAGACGAGGCGAAATCGTGCTTGGACATGGTCATCGCCTACCTTGGCCAAGGCATCTATGAAGTGGAAAGGCAATCCTAAGGTGCACCTAAGACACCAGGCATTTGACATATATTCTATTGAACACAGAATGCATCATAGACAGTTTACAAAGGCAAAATTATGTTTAAATATCCTATTTATCACATAGACATTTTATCGAACACAGAGAGTGCATCATCTAATCACATGTATTAACATTAAATTTCAAGAGCTTACATAGAGATTTTATCGAACACATAGAGTGCATCATCTAATCACATGTATTAACATTAAACTTCAAGAGCTTACATAGACATTTTATCGAACACATAGAGTGCATCATCTAATCACATGTATTAAATTTAAACTTCAAGAGCTTTGAACACATAGAGCCGTGAATCTACTTTTATTCATATATGATCAATTACACATCAACATAATCCGAATTTCAAAAATCAAATCAACTAAATAGGCCCAAATCGAACCTGGACTGGCACGTCGACAAAGAAGAGAACGAGATACATAAGTTTCTAACTTTAGAACGTGTTTGAACACCAGATGAAGGATCAGAAATGATATCGGAAGTAGAGTGAGATGAGGCATGTTTGAATCTTCTTCGTGCAGATCCTTGGCTAGGAGTAGGATCATTGGAAGTGTAAGGATATGGCTCCTGAGGTTCAGGAGGATTCGTAGGATAAGGGCCTTGAGGTTCCGGAGGAGGTCCATCTTCAAGACTGGCTTCATTTGTAAGGCCTTGAGACAAAGTTCCAAGACCTTGTGACAGATCAGTAAGATCTTGAAATGGTTCCTGCATATTTCTGGATATGCTCTTCTCAGGATGATTGCCTTCTCCATCTGATTCATCTCCCTCATGAGTGTTTAACTTCAAATCTGCAAATCCTTCACTCAAGGTACCGTTATCACTTTCATCAAATAATACATGGATACTTTCTTCAACGATTTTAGTACGTTTATTGAATACTCGATAAGCCTTGCTTTGAGTCGAGTATCCAAGAAATATATCTTCGTCGCTACGTGCATCAAATTTCCCAAGATTATCATGGCCATTGTTATGCACGTAACACGTACATCCAAATGGTTTAAAATATGATATGCTTGGTTTTCTTCCTTTGAAAAGCTCATAAGGAGTTTTCTTTAAAATTGATCTAATTAAGCATCTATTGAGAATATAATTTGCTGTATTCACAGCTTCTGCCCAGTAAGACTTTGGCAAGTTATTCTCTAATAGCATAGTCCTAGACATTTCCTCTAGGGTGCGGTTCTTTCGTTCCACAACACCATTTTGTTGAGGTGTCCTAGGAGCTGAGAAGTTGTGAGAAATACCATATTTCGCACAAAATAGATCAAAGTTCAATTGATCGAATTCTCTACCATGATCACTTCTAATAGAAACGATAGGTAGGTTTTTTAAGGTTTGTAACTCCTTACAAAGTTTGGAAAAATAAAACAGAGTTTCTGATTTATCTTTGAGGAAGAAGACCCAAGTAAATCTAGAATAATCGTCAACAATAACTAATATGTATTGTTTACCTTTGGGAGATTTGACACGCATAGGTCCGCAAAGATCCATGTGTAGAAGCTCTAAGGGTCTAGTAGTACTAACGACCAGCTTCTTTTTGAATGGACTTCGGGTATGTTTACCCCTTGAGCAGGCTTTGCAGAGATCATCCACTTTGAAGTTTAAATCAGGAAGACCTCGAACAAGATCCTTTGAACTGAGTTTGCTGAGGGTATGCATACTTATATGCCCAAGTCGCCTATGCCAAACCCTTGGATCTTCAGATAAGGCCTTGAGACATTTCAGATTGGATCCTGCAATACGATTAGTATTAAGAGCATAAATGTTAGAGTCCCTGTATGCAGTAAGAACGATTTCTCCGGTCTCTTCATCTTGTACAACACACTTCTTCTTGTTGAAGCTAACAAGATTGCCCTTATCACAAAGCTGCGAAACACTAAGAAGGTTATATTTTAAGCCATCAACAAGATAAACATCATTGATAGAATTGTTTGAATCAACACCAATGTTACCAATACCGAAGAAAGGCAAATCCATGGTGCGTCTTCAGTCTCCTCCTCCCGAATTTGAGGTAATTTACGAGGTCCCTTCTGCTTGGTTTCGAAATCACACTGCCGCTGGTATGTGGAAAGATGGTTTTTCAAACCGACCTCTAACCTTCTGTGAGCATGTGGATCTAGAATTTCTAGAATCCATGCAACTCCCATGTGTCAATCTACTGAAAAATTCAAATATTTGGTCTCTTTTGAACCCCGGAACCATCGCTTACCCTCGTCTCACCCGCATGTTCTTCGTCAATCTTACCGCACACAGAGAAAAGGGGGTTCTCACCTTTACTTCTCAAGTGAAACAAAGACAAATCACGTTGTCTGCCTCTTCATTAGCCCTAATTTTGGGTGTGCCTGACTTTGTCGATACTAGCTCTCACCCCTCCAAAAACTACTGTCTGGCCAAAGCTCAAAAAGAGTTCTTTATAAGGACCGTGCCTACAGCATCTTCATCCAAACCCAAACCAAAACATACCCACAATATCCTATCCCTTGAGGCCAAGCTGGTTTTCACCCTTCTCGCACGGTGTGTCTTACCACGAAAAAACTCCCGCGAGCTTATTACTGATAATTTGCTTGAACTCCTCTACTTGATAATGGCTGGCCATGAGATTGATGTTCCCAATTTGATTCTTTCATATCTCTTACATGCCATTAATACCCCTCTTACTGCACCTCTCCCATATGCCAATTTGATGCCCAAAATCTTTGATTTTTTTGACATTGACACCACTAGAGAGGAGCACATGACTCACAAAGGTCGCATTGATGAGGAGTGCTGGAGACGCCTAGGGATTGAGAAGAACCTGGCCGGTGGCTGGATTCTGACAAAGAAATCTCAGGCTCCATTTGATTCAGTCAATCTGGAGACTAAGATTGAAGATTTGGAAGCTGAAATTGACGCACTTAGGAAGGATCCCAATGCTGCTAGGGCCGACATTGTGGACAGACAGGACAACACACACGAGCGGCTGATGATTGTCGACGAGAAGTTGAATCAACTTCTGTTGCTCAGTGGTCTCACACACAGGCCACCACCTCCATCATGCCTCTTGATGAAGATTCTGCCCACCATGTTGAAGAAGTTGCGAAGAATGTTCTCCTCAACTGTGAGCGCAAAGTCCTCAAACGCTTCATTCTGCGGCCACTCTGTCCTGAGCCATCCATCCTCACTCTGGAGGAATATGGAATAGTGAAGAAATGGCGCGATGAAGAAGCTAAGAGGCAAGCAAAGATGTGGGCTAATCACACTGTTCTCAATGCGAAGAACCGCTGGAGAGACAAGATTTTCAGAGGCCGCCGAGATCCAGAGGATGTTCATCCGAGGTATGGGGAGTGGTACGAGGAAGTGGTGGAGATTTCAGATGATGAAGAGTGATGGATCTTATAACTCTTGAACCTTTGATGCCTTAAAACTCTTATGCTTTGATTTATGGTATTATCTTGAACTACTCACACCCTTATTGTTGAAAGACAAAAAGGGGGAGAAAGGTTGTAAGGCCTTATTTTGCTTTTTGACAGGTCTTACAACTGATACTGATGGGTTTTATAAGGCCTTCTTTTTGACAGGTCTTACAACTGATACTGATGGGTTTTATAAGGCCTTATTTTATTTTGGTTGGCCTTATTGTTTTCTAGGATTTTCAAAACTTTGATCCAAACATTTATAATGCTTGCACTAGTATTCTATTATATGCCTTGTTTGGTTATATTGTTTTGAATTGACAGGAAACAGGTGTGCACAAGTTTTGTCTTTCATCAAGGGGGAGATTTTTAAACTCCACCTTGATGAGGATAAAACCTTGGTTGATGAATAGCCAAAACTTGGGATTCCTAAGTTTGGTAAGGCCTTACCATATGGCCTATCTTATTAGATCTGAGTTTCAGATTCTATATAATTGGGTCTAATTCCTTATGGGCTTATTTTAATAGATCCAATACATTATTGATCTATGTAACAAAATCAGAATTGGGCCAAATGATATTTGGGCCTAAAAGAAACTTCATCTTATTGGTTAAAGATGGATTTGCTCAAATCTATCTATATATGTCTATCCATATTCTGTTGAGATTTTGCAGGGCTTTTGAACGAAAATTCAAGTGCATATCCGATGATGAAGGTTCTGGAATGATGGCCCTTTCCAACCGAAGATCTCTCTCCCAGAAGATATGGTGCAACAGCTCTTAACCACCAGGAGAAGTTCAAGGCATTACGTTGAATTCAAATTAAACGTATTGGCCTACATATATGAAGAAGGAAGCAGCTGCAGAAGATACAACTCTTACAGCGAACAATTGACCTTCTGCAAGATTCTTCTTCGTCAAAGTTCTGATCACACTACTCCCTTGTCTTATCAGTTTGTATTTACTTTGAGTGTGTGAGGTTTCTTTCGAGCTTCATAGTACAATTCAGTGAGAGTTATACACAGGTTTTTTTTTACCCAATCATAGAGGGTACTTCGGTATCCTTAGGAGCTTTATTTCACTAGAGCGTTTGGGTTGCTAGATAGGAAGTTAGTCTAGAAGAGGGAAGGTCTTCTAGAGGTTGTATCTAGGACTCATAAGATAAAGTGAAATAAAGTTGTTGAATCCTACGGGTTGGATACCCTAGGCGGGGACGTAGGCGGTTGTGCCGAACCTCGTTAACAATTCGCGTGTGCTTCTCTCTTCTCTCTTTCTTGATTCCTTTATTTCGTGTATTATTTTATCTGTTGAACTAATATCTGTTTTGCATATAAGGTCTTACTCGCTTACAGTAAGGTCTTACAATTTTGCTTGTCTCTATTAACTTGTCTCTGCATTACAGATAAGGTCTTACCTTTAGCTGGCAAGATCTTACAACTTCCTGCATTTGCGAAAATTTGCCATACTCCATTCAACCCCCCTTCTGGAGTATATTCGTGCCTTATATCTGCCTATTCCGCACTTCAATTCCAATAGAACTATGATAGATAGTGGGTAATGGGGGAGAGAATCAAAGCTTTTTTAATAATCTATAGATGGGTACATACCAGTTATCTACGTCGTCAAGACTAAAGAATAGATCCACACAAGAACTAGAATCAACCCATTCATTACGAATAACGAGTCTTGGGAGTCTGGCATTAGTACATGTTCACATGGATTTGAAGGACCATATGGACTCACTAAATCATTGATAACATTTCGAAAATACCAATCCTAATTACCAACATTTTTCATGAATAGCTCTATTGGGATCCTAGTCGGAATGGATGATTATCCACAAAATCGGCAATGATGATGAATAACTAAAAAATGTCATATAATATTTTTGTTTAAATAGATTTGGTGGCTTGACACCCACCCGAAATTACAAACCTTTCATCGGAAAATCACTAAAGATAGATTGCCAACAATGTTCTAAAAATCGCGTCTATGCACCGTCTAGGCGCCGCCTAGGCATTAGGCGGGGGGGACCTATAAATTTTTAACCCTAGGCGGCCCTCTAGGCGGAAATCTGCCTAGGCACTGCCTGGGTGCCGCCTAGACCTCGCCTAGACCCCGCCTAGTCACGCCTAGGCATCGCCTAGTCTCGCTTAGCCCGATGATTATTCAATTTTAGCTTTTATGCATTTGATTAGTCAACTTAGAGTTTTTTTATCCCCCAGGTCGAGATATATTTGTTTTTAGTCGAACCTATGGTTTTGGATTTTAGTCGGATGCATACTTTTGCGATTATTTACTTTAATGTTAGTTAAGCACCACAAATTTGGGTTTATGAGTGATATTATAGATTGTTATTACATTATATGAATTATTGACATGTGTTATACGTTAAAAGATAAGAAAATAATCAAATTTGTTCTAAATCCGCCTAGACGCTAGGCGGTCACCCGCCGCCTAGCGACCGCCTAGCGGTCGCCTAGCGCCTTTTATAACATTGATTGCCAACAAAGATCAAATTGAAAAGAAGAATAGGTGTTTTCCTCCATTGCACTTTTCCACCAATTGCCCCATTTTACAAGAAGTATTTTGCCACATAGTGATCGATAAAGCTTTTATCAAAATACTCTCTATTCAGAACACCACTTGGACCCTAATGAAATCATCAAATATATTAAAAACACAATTGACATATAGGAAATAACGCCCCCTATACAACGATTTGGTAGTGTACTTGATACTTGCATTGAGAAGCAAATCCAACTTCAATATTAATGATACATCCAACACAATTGTGCAATAACTTCATAAGCACAAACCAAATTAAATTATGGGAAAATACAAAGAAACACTACAAGGAAGACAATCTCGACACGATGAACTACATACATAGGCTCAAACAAGTATCGAGGAAGAGGAACAATATAATGAGAAAAACCACCAAGACATTGGTTCAAACTGAATTTTGACGGGTCACTTTCCACTAACGAAGAGAGAACCTTCATCTTTGCTATAAGAAATTGGGTAAATTGTAACTAATATCCCAACCTTTAGGGATAATTGCTTTTAATACCCTAACCTTGTAAAATTTCACAAAATATCCTAACATATACTATTATTTGCACTTAACACCCTGGATGAGATTCTTAAATTTTAAAAATTACCCACATCATACAAAAATTACAAAAAATCACCCATATTCATAAAATGTTTTCAATAAACTCCTAATATATTTTAAAATTTGAAATTAAAAAATGTCTTACAATTTCAGCCCACCCAACCCACCATCCAAAAATAATTATAACAAGTATATAATATCTACTCCTTTAAAAATATAATATAATTATTTTAGCATTTACTCATTTAATATTTTAATATAATTACTCAAAATAATTAATTATTTATCTTAAACATAATACTTTTACAAAAATAAAATAATGTAGATTTTAATAAATAAATGGTATGAGATATGATAACCATTTGTAATAAATAGTTACATAATAAAGATATATTAAAAATAATATGGTAAAATTATTATTTTTTACCATATTATTTTTAATATATCTTTATTATATAATTATTTATTGCAAATGGTTATCATATATTTTACCATTTATTTTTTTAAATCTACTTTATTTTATTTTTGTAAAACTATTATGTCAAACATCCAAAACAGACAAAGCGGAAGAACGAAATCAAATTTCTAAAGAATAGCAATTCTATTGAAATTAGATTGTGATTAATTACCATCAGAGGTAAAGCATAAAACCCTAGAAATCATCAACGCATACCTCATCCACAAATTGAAGTCAGAACAGCAGGGAAGCGGCCGGTGGTGTGTGGCCTTAGACGAAGCGGCAAAATCCGTACCCGATGACTCGATACAATCAAACCAAAATCTCTATTACCCACAATCTGAAACTGCAACTCCTCAAATGGGGGAAATAAAAATTAATCAAATCAAACCCAACTGAAAAAGTACTCGAATTGAAGAAAGGAATTGAAATTGGGAATCTTAATTAGAAGAGAGAAGGACATACCTGTGTTATGCAACCGAATCCGGAGCCTTGGTAGAAGGACGACCACAGAAGAAGAAGAAAGAGATGGAGATAGACAGAGGGAGACAACCAGGAGAACACACAAAGGAGGAAGAAAGCAAGGCAGTGGCAGGCGGCGGCGACGAAATCTTCTCCATGGCGAGTCGGCTCTGAATTGAAGACATCGGGAGGAGATTTCTACAGATGCAGCCCAAACAAAGAGACAACAACGAACGAGGCGCTGGAAAAGAACCTCGAGGGGCTGGAATATCGACGGGCGAAGTAGGAGGTGGAGAAGGCGAGAAGCAGCGGCCACAGTACAGCGGTGAAGAGAGCCTTCAGCCGAAGCAGGAGGTGGAAGAAAGAGGTAAGACGAACGGGAATCTGAAAACGAAAATTGACCGTAGATAACCTTAACTTCAACGGTCCAGATTAAGTTCTGCCCACACATTTATAGTAGTATAGATATATATAGAGTATGGATCATTTGTGCACACTCCTTAGGGTGTACATTGTGAACAAATCTAGACCATCAAATGAATTGAAATCAATGGTGTAAATTAATCCTAATTTTTAATTTATTTTTAATTACAATTAATGGGTCCCACATCATCATCTCTCCCACTCTCTTGTTAATGGGCACGTGAATGTTAAAACAATTCATTGTCAATTTTATTAATGCCGATGCATCCACAATTCCACATTGTCTTTTATTCTTTTTCTTTTTTTTTTTTACTTTTTTGCTCATTTTTAGAAGATAATTGTACAATTTAAAAATCAATGACGTTATGTTTTTATTATTTATAATATTGTTTCTTTGGTCTGTCATCGACCGTCAAAATAGTTTTTTAGGCTATAAAAAAAAGTTTTCTACACTTTGTAAATCATTTTGTATTTTCATAATTACGAATTATTTTGTTCACCGTAACCGATGGATTCAAATTTTGTAAATTAAATATTCGTTTCCAAATACAAATTAAAACTAACATATTCTACTTATTAATGTTGAAATTCCCGCATTATTCGGGAAAAACGGAGAATTATTCAAACGTACGTGTCGAATTTAGTATAGAGTTTTCGTGATGCGTAATTTGATTCATTATTCGTCAATTATTCAGACTTATATGTTGAATTTTGGTTACTGATGGTAATGAGTAGGTCAATTATTCGATGAAATATGATTCATTATTCGTCAGTCTATGGAGTCTTCGGCTTGAAAAACAACATAAAAAAAACCTTCATCACGCACGAGTATACTCCACAACTAAACATTATTCGGTAAAATGTGAATCATTTTTTTATGAAATATGAAGCATTATTCGTATAAATCGTAAGTATTGTTTTGAGATTTGAGATTTCTTTTATTTGAAACTGATGAACAAAAAAAATATTATTCGGTAGCATGTGACAAATTATTCAGTGAGATTGGTAAATTTTAATCTGAACCGGATGGAAAAGATAACACAAAATTATTCGGTAGCATGCATGTGAAACATTATTCGGTTGAATTGTCAATTTTTTAAAATGAACAAAAACAGATGGGTCTTACGAACAAATCACCTATAATCATTTATTTTTTACAAAACAATAAATATTTTTTATATTAAAAAAGCAACTTAAAAAAACCAAAAAAATAAAACAATGGGAGTTGGGGGAGATCACGCGCAGGGAGAGGCAAGGGTTAGTTTTTGCTAGTGGGTCCCACTATTTTATAATTAAAAAAAATTCATATTAATCTACATCATTCATTTCCCATCAATCAAGGGCTAAGATTTGTACACAAGGTACACCCTAAAGGGTGTGTACACTAGAACCACCCTAAGGGGTGTATACACCCCTTAGGATGTGTACAACAGAATTGGATAAAATATTTTTCTAAGTATATATTGTTATGTTGATTAGATGGAACAAATAAAAGAGATATAATATAATATATCCATCCATAACATTTAACAGAATGGGTAAATTCTTATATTAAGTATATATTGTTATATTGATTGATTGGGTAGAAACGGAGAAATTATACGATATAATTGTTAGTATATATAACAGGTAATTAATTTGACGTTGAAAGTAGATAAAGTTGAAAAAAAATCTCCAACTCCAAAACCCTTTTTAAATTAAAAATGTTAAGAATTTATTTTATATATATGTGCACGAACTATTTTTTTTTTCAATTGATTGAATGGAAGGTCAATTGCTCCAAATTATATTTAGATTTATTTAATTATTTCAGCGTGGCATGTGATTAATTTGGATATCTATCTTTTAAAAAAAATCTAATGGAATTTGGGTAAATTTTTATCTTCTATAATGATATTTATTTGGGTAAAAAATATTTATTAATTTTTATATTTATTAAATTAAATTTTTATCTTTAATTCTTTAGCTTTTGACTAATTAATTAATTTATTCGTTAGCATTATAGTAAGGGGTTAGATATATGTGCTATATATCTAGCTAGCTCTTAATTTGTTCATTGTTTTAAAGTTCAAATATCCATCTATCGAGTGGAGTTGGGTTGGAATTTTTGAGAGCTAAATTGTAATCTCATTTAATTTAGAAATTTGTAAAAGTAAATTTGCGTACATGTAAAATATTCTAGATCATATATATTTATAAGAAATAAATGAAGATAAGTTTTGTCAAATCTAAATATAAAAATTGTTAGATATATTTCTACAATTTTTATAAAAATAATTAATTGGATATGGTACATATCCTAATAAATATAATTTAAAATAAGACTCTACTTTGATCTAAATATAAGGTTATATTGGATATGTTATTTGATCTAAAAAGATAAGTTTTTTTGACCTAACTATATTGACTTATTAATTGATGTGGCCCAAAAATATAATACCACTTTAATCCAGAATATGACACGTAAGCAAAAATAATCCCGTTTTAATCCAGAAAATTCCACGTAGGCGAATCGCACTAGAGGCCGTTTCAGGCCTCTGCTTTAGTATTTTATACTAGTTTTACTTTACCCGCCCGTTGTGCGGTTTCTTAATAAAAAAAATTATGTTTAATTTATATTTTCTTTTTAAAATTTAAAGGTTATATTAGTTTGATTGAAATCTTTGGATTCTTTAATACACCATAGTATAAAAAACTATACAAAATAACTTAAGATATTATATTCTATCGATAATAGCTTTTGTAAAAATATTTACTTGAATTTATTGTTTTTAATAAAATTGGTTGGAATAGAAACAATTTTTTGGGCTATATGTTGTACATAGTTTATATATTATGATTTTGATTGTATTTTGCAACTCATTTAAATAAAAATAATTATTTTTTAATAAAAACTATGTATTATGGTTGGCAGTGGATTTATCAATTAAGTTGAAAGATTTTGCTTTATTGTTAATTATTTTAGCTTGATCAATTAATTATTTGATCGAATTAAGATAAAAGGTTATATATATTGGATATATTATTTGATCTTAAAAAGATAAGTTTTTACATAACTATATTGACTTATTAATTGATGTGACCCAAAAATATAATACCACTTTAATCCAGAAAATGACACGTAAGCAAAAAAAAATCTCGTTTTAATCTATAAAATTCCGTGGACGCGAGATCGCACCAGAGCTCGTTTCAGGTCTCTGCTTTAGTATTTTATATAGATATAGATATATATAGATATAGATATATAGATATTGTATTTAGTGGATTCCCAGGACATACAATTGAATACAATCGCTCATTCTCCTCTTGATTCTTATGTTTTATTATACATTATCAGCACAAGTTTGCTCTTAATCGTAGCCGGTTATCAAGCCTTTTGTCAATTTGAAAGATAAGTTTCGATCGATTATAGTTTGTTTTATTTTCTTCTTATGATACTTGCTTATCGGTTACTTAGGCCATTTTTATCGGTCTATTCCTATTCACGGATACTAGCCATTTTATTATTAAAATATGGGATCAGTGGGGGAAGGATACTAGACCGATACTTGATAAGTATCGATACTCTTCCACAATTGCAAAGGGAGAGGGGAGGGACACTTGTCAGCTGCATATTCGCCCGCAGGAGGGAGACCCGGATCGCTGCCATATCACCAACAATGGACGGTGGTGATGTGCTACTGGAAGAAGCTATTTTCACCTATTAAAATCAATTTTCCGGAAAAACAAATGTAAAAAAAAAAATTACCACAATACTAGATGCATTTTTGCCTACATGTAGACATCAATTTTGAATATATTTGACTATATTTTTTAAAAAAATATTTCTTTTTGATTATAAATATGCAAAATATTATAAGAAAAATTGAATTATAATTATGGAAGAATTTGAAATAATAAATAATGTAAGAAATGAAATACATATTTATTAAACCAATATTTGTCAAAATTTTGGGGCCAATCGTGGAGACAATTAGTATTTTCCGCTTTCCATATTACGTTATTTTATTGAAAAAATTCTAAAGTTTGTCTTTGTTCTAACGTCATTTCGTTTATTTAATTAATGTCATTTTTTTATTATATATAGTTCGCACTATTTCGTTTATACATAATATTAATTTAATAGTAATATTTTAATAATAATAAATGAATATAATAATATAATCGAGAATGGAAATAATTGTTGGGGAGAGGTATATTTGTAAATTGAGTGAATATGAAAAGATGGGTTTTGGTATACTAGGGATGTTATTGATAAAGTATGAAAAATGAAAATGAGACGCTAGGATGATGTGGCGGATAGAAAAGAATAAAATATTAGTATTCCTAGGATCCCTAATATACCTTGATAAACATGACCTGACCTTAGTTTGATGTATATTAAATCTAGGTTTAATTAGGACAACTATTAACCATTGTCATCTCCTACATCTAACCCATGGTTCACAACATTTATGCCTTAACATGCAATCGATGATGCAGTGAATGCGATCGATGCTTCAACTCACCTCCGATCCGATCCCTCGTGTTGTCAATGCGACCGATGATGCAGTGAAACCTTGTGGCAACCAACAATTCGATCAGTACCAGGGCATCTATGGCACTCCGTATATATATGCGATCGATAGCCATGGACGGCGTCGGAAACCATGGGGGCTCGGCAGTGGGCCCGATGAGCGGAGGATAAAGGAGATGGCGGCGAGGTGCACCGAGTGCGCGATTTGCCTTGGGGACTACGCCAGCGACGCCTACGTAGTGAGGCGCCGGACGATGAGGCCGTGCGGCCATCGATTCCACCAGATCTGCATTGATGCGTGGCTCCGGCCAAAACGGGGAAGAAAGGTTTGGTATTTTTATTAATTACGAAACCGGTTTAGAATTTCTAAAAGTCGCAGATTGGCACGCATCTTTTATATAATTACATAAAATGGCCTAAAACTTTCAGGATTGCATATTTTGCCCTTTGAAGTATAGGAACACATCCCCGAAGATGATGTGTAGACATAAGTTTTATGAACCCTAAAGTGGTGAATTTTATCCCTTGAAGTGGACATAAAATATATAATCTCAAGTATCTATCCCTCGAAGCGGATAAAGATGTATATCCCTGAAACGAATAAATTACAAATCTCATGTATCCCCCGAAGTGGATGAAAGTAAGAAAATTAATATTATAAATCACTTGATGTGATTAATAAATCTTATCCCCGCATGACCTACATGGGCCATCAAAGATGTAACTCAGACTGTCATACATATGATTACTGTTTTATTGTGATTGATTTACCACCTTATATACTGATAATATAAAGATTAGGGTTCCCAGTGCTGCATATTAGTTTCGCACATGTTCGTTCCTTCGTTTTCGATTAAGGCTATGCTTATATTTATTTTGTGAGATTGTGAATAAAGATAGTTGATCGTCAATTGGAAATTTTATGAAAAGAAGGCGTTCTGATAATATTATAAATTAGTTTCGGATTGTGATTATGTAGGTATTGCTCACATAAGAGATACATTGACTTTTCTTGCATGATTAATTAATTTGATTAAAATCACACATCATGTTACATAATTCTATGCATGCTTATTTGCCCCATCTTAGACTTTGAAATTCTAAATATTGGATAAATTTGTTATAATTTGTGTTTTATATAAACCATGATTATAATTTATTTGATTTGTTTGATGGGTTGTTTCATACGAGTGAATTGTACACGGAGTTGTACCGAGATATCATGGTAAAAGGAGGAGAACTTTAGAAGATGAAACTCTACTGGGCAATGAACCTATCTGTGTTAGGCCCGACTTTAAAGCTTGTGATGTAGTTGGGCCGATTTCTTAATCTTGGTATGTGCAATAGAGCTTGCAGTCAGGTAAGCCTAAACTTCATATATTTGAGTTAAGACTTTTGTCTCTTGATCATAACTGATTATATATGTGTGTTATGAGTTAATCTCGTACATTACATATGGATTATCATATTCTAATTTAGTTGCTAATTGAAAAATGAAGTTATTGATTGCACATATAGATTTTATATCATACATCATGCCATAGTGCTAATATATTTTGATATATAAGATTTTAGAGCATTGATAAATCATGTACGATTGGGGGTTGACGATGCATATAAATATATGGTTATTGGGTAAATTGACCATATATTGGACGGATACATGATAAATGATATCTAAATGAATTGATACATTCATAAGTTGATAAATAAATAATGTCATCATGCATCGATTAAAATATTAGCCTCATTTTTGTATTGATGAGCTAAGATGATATTGTTGATTCCATCTTATACTTGTAACTATTTGTTTCATATATGATTTGTTTCAAGTAAGGTCAAATATAAACTCCTGAAGTGGTTAAACTTGTTTAATTCCTTGTCACCAGAAGTTGATATTATTTATGTGTCATGAAGTTGATTTGTATATAACTTAAATTGCATGAAATTTAAATTGGAGATAGTTATTGAACCTATCACTTTAAGTTGACACATTAATCTATTTGTGAATGATATTGTTTATTGAAATAAATGATAAATATATGAATCGATATCCACCTGAAGTGGCCAAATAAATTTTAATGATGTTTAGTGTATTTATTGAGATTACTTTTGTTATTTACTTGTGATGGGTATATATCTCAATTTACTTTTTGCAATATAAATTCAAAACTAAAATTGTTTCCAGAATAAACAACTTGTGAAGAGTTTTTATGGCATAGCCGTATGTGGTTTTATATTGACAAGGATTATTTATGTCACTAGTGTTAATAAAAGCTATCTATTGACTGAAGAGCATAAATGATCCAACACCTTTGATTATAAACTCTGCCATTTTTTTGGTTTGTTATTAGTTCAATTTGGCTATTTTAAGATACATGGAATCTTTATTTTATTTATCTATTTGATTTGATTTGCATTTTATGTATATGAATATGCATTATAAATGTTTCTTGAAGAAACAATTATGGGTATATAATGCCAATTTTATTCAACAAAATGATGATTTGGGAGAAGAGTTGCAAGCACATCCTTGTTAAATTGTGTGAAATCAATAAATTTAGTTATTGAGAGCTCGAAGACTCTTTATTTTGGGATCTTGTTCTTAATCTACTTGGGTATGGTAGAATTCAAATAAATACCTAGCTAAATGACCTATGGTTCATAACAACCTCCTTTTATTGCCATATGCAATATATATTGTTACCTCTAGCAGAGGACATAAAGAGGATACGGTGTGCGCGACCGTTGTTAGGATACTGTTCATAATTTTGAAAATGATTATAGATAATCATGTATGAGTCGACTCCCACATCAAGGAGAATGTGGAAGAACAAGTCAGAGTTGATGGTTTGCCTAATTTGGATGTATAATCTCCCAAACTGTGAATGAATCATCGTATGAAAATGTTAGAATGGCTTAGAGCTTGGTATCTGATGATATGGAAAACCTGAAGTTTTTGAGATGAAATAACTAATGAGTATTTGTATAAAGTCTATACTTGGTATAATTAAACCTTATACATAGCTCTAGAAGAGCATCAAAACTAGTGCTCGAAGGCCTATTGATATAATCAAGCAATAAACTTATATGAGAAGATGGCTCTAGAAGAGTGTCAAAACACTCTAAAGAAAAGGAGTGATGACAGATAAGTTGGGATCGTGAAAGACGATAATTGCCAAAATAAGTGGTTTTACTCTAATCGAGGATGTCAAAAGAAGATCCGACATATAATAAATAGATTACCCATGTTGGCAATATGGATGTAATATGGAAATGCTATCAATGAAATTGATATGTTGGATAAATGAGCATTGAAAAGTTAACGATTAAATCGACCAAGTGAAGTCGTTACTTATGAGATTATCATTTAGGATAATGCTAACGCATGGAATGACCCAGTAAAGTCATCAATAATAGCTAAAAACCAGGCATGAATATCAAGAGATTGATTCAATTTCGATCAAAAATAGAGTAAATTCTCCTTTGTAATTTATCTCCAAGAGAGAGCTTTATATTTACAAGTTTTAAATGTTCGGTTTAGGCACCGGAATCTCCCCAGATTACACTAAGTTATTATAAATCAAGAAAGATGATGTATTTGGAGGATTGAGTCTCCATATGTAACGACCCAAATATAAATATTCGGGTTACATTTCGAAGGATTGGGTACCTTCGTTCGGATCTTGCAATTCGAGTACGTTTTGAGTTTCAAAACAAAGTGTTAAACTAAAAGAAGGGATTTAGTACCCTAAATTCGCGATAGGTCCATTAAGGATCATAACCTGTCCTACTTCTAAGTCGCATAAAACAAGTTTCATCGAAAACAACAAACACAATTTGATACATAGTTGCCACGACAGAGCCGGGTCAAAACCAAAATATGTGGGAAATATAAAAGTAGTAAAAGTGTGGAGTCTATAGTCAGTCTCTCACTCCAACAGCGCCATAAGATATCCCCATCATAACAACATGGAATCAAGCAAGGGAATGGGTACCTGAAACTATACCACAAGTCAAGGTCGAGCCACTCATGCGGGCCCTGAAGACCTCGCTGATGACATATAATATGCTCTAATCCTAGATGAGAATGATCTAATGCAATACTGGAATGTTAAACACGCAAGCAAGTTGGCAAGATATATAATAAGCAGAAATGAAGTAAATGGCCCAAAGAATGCCAAGCGGCATATCCCACTCGAAAACCACGCCCATACCTAGGGTGGCGACTCGTCCACTTCCATACCTAGGGTGGAGACCACTCTATGCCCATACCTAGACATAGAGACCACTCTACGTCCATACCTAGACGTAGAGACCAGGTCATATCCGAGATCATGTAGTGTCCATATCATGCTCATGTAAATATCTCCATAATATCCATCATCATGCTCATATAATGAGACTCGTATGACAAGACTCGATTAGGTACGAACTCGATGAGGCTGGGTCGTCCTATGACCCTAGCAAAGACCCTACACTCATGACTTACGGTCGTTTCTACCAATCGCATTCAGAATACGTATGCTCATTTGTTAATGTAGAACCTAGGCATGCTACTACATGACATGCTATTATAATGCTTACATACTATATGACACATCAGGCATGAGGTTCTAACTTGAGTAAGCCCCGGAGGACTTACCTGGAGAAGCACGGAATCCAAAGCAATCACGGCAATAGCAACAAGCCAATCAGGTCACAAATCACCTAACGAGTAATACATAATATGCATAAGTATAAAGTTCTAAAGCATACAATGACCATGACTTATATAGACAGAATGACTCAGTTTCATAACACACTACCAAAAAAAAACATACTAGCCACGGGTGATAGCAACGACACAGATTTTCTGTGGCTATTGGGTCAATAATTGCCACGGAAAAGCAACGGTTGGTATAAAATTGTCTGAAATTTGCAACGACAATAGGTTTCCGTGGCTAATTTTTTTTATAGCCGAGTAAAATTTGCCACTTTATTGGGTTGCCGTAGCTAATATGTAACTTTTTTTTTCAAAAAAAAGGAAAACTAAAAAACAAAATGAAAATAAAACACCATCCCCACATTCAGTAACCATAAATCCCTTTCTCTCAGAGGTCTCTACACTCATCTCCCTCATCCATTCATCCTCTCTGCGCTCAAACTCACCTCACCTCCCCCATCCTCTAATACACCCATCCGATCTTTAGATTTTTGTCTCCCATTTCTCTTTCGTCCTCTCATACGCTCACCTCCCTTCAGATCCGGAAGAGGCCAACTGAAACTCATATCCGGAATCGCCGACAAAGACCATCCCATTAAAGAGGCGAACTGAGACTCCTCCATTTGGATCCGGAATCGCCGACGAAGGACCAGCTTAACGCATTCGTCCTCCTCTAGATGCAAGTTCCACAATGAGTTCGCTCTTTTTCGGCATCACACACATAAAGCACTGGTTTATGAGTTAAATTTGTTTTAGGTTTTCTATTTTTTTTTTTGTTTCGATGTGGTACTGATTTTGCCTTTGCGTTTTTTTCCCCTTTCAGTTTCAGTTTGTGTGGATAGCAATTTTTTGGAGCTAGGGTTTGTAGATGGTGATTGATCTAGCCACCTGGTTCGACGACCATTGAAGAGATTGCACTCGATCTTCTAAACCAAAGCCTTGCCAAGACGTGTCGTCCTAGATCCGGTTCGAGAGCACCGAAGGTCGCCTTGAACCCTTAGCTGTGAGCATCAAAACATTTGTAAGCTTATGGGTATTGGGTTATATACTCTTAATCCTTGGTCAAATTAATTGCAGATTTGAATATGAATTGCAGATTTGAATGGGATATTTTTACAAGTGTTTTTTTTACTAGTTATTAGTCGAATTGGACTCTGAATGTATGAACAATTTGGGGGTTCAACCTGTTTTTATTTCCAAGGCCTGACATAGGAGTTCTTGCAGTCTTGGAGCTAATAGATACATATATTTTTTTCCCCTACATTATTAGGGAAATTATCTGAATTTCTGGATAGTTTTGGTGTGTCCATTTAGCTTGATACAAAGACACAGTATGCATTTGAAATTATTATATCATCGTTTTTTTTAACCGGTGACTGGACTGATTTGCATCTTCAAACCTGTTCTTTGGGTTTGTATCCAAGAAAAGTAGGTTGGTCAGCAAGTTAAACCACACTCAAGTATAGCTCACATTACATTGTTTAATTGTAGGTTTTCTGGTTGCTAGTGTTGTTGCTAGCATAAGGTAAATAAATTAATAAATTAATTCTAGGGTAAATTGCAACTAATATCCCAACCTTTAGGGATAGTTGCTTTTAATACCCTAACCTTGTAAAATTTCACAAAATATCCTAACATATACTATTAGTTGCACTTAACACCCTGGATGAGATTCTTAAATTTTAAAAATTACCCACATCATACAAAAATTACAAAAAATCACCCATATTCATAAAATGTTTTCAATAAACTCCTAATATATTTTAAAATTTGAAATTAAAAAAATCTCTTACAATATAATATAATTATTTTAGCATTTATTCATTTAATATTTTAATATAATTACTCAAAATAATTAATTATTTATCTTAAACATAATACTTTTACAAAAATAAAATAATGTAGATTTTAATAAATAAATGGTATGAGATATGATAAGTGATAACCATTTGTAATAAATAGTTACATAATAAAGATATATTAAAATAATATGGTAAAATTATTGTTTTTTACCATATTATTTTTAATATATCTTTATTATATAATTATTTATTGCAAATGGTTATCATATATTTTACCATTTATTTTTCTAAATCTACTTTATTTTATTTTTGTAAAACTATTATGTCAAACATTTCTTATAGAATCATTTTTTTAATACCATGAAATTTATGTGTGATACATTATAAGATGTTATGTATTAGTTTTAGTATATATAACATAATATTAACCAAAAAGACAGTATATATCGTATCAAATAATATACAGGGAATATATAGATGCACAAATCGGCATGTATCGATACAGACTTATAGTATAAATTTAGATTTTAATTATAATGTATGTTTTTTAGATAAATATTTAATTATTTTGATTGATTATATTAAAATTTTAAATGAGTAGATGCTAAAGTAATTATATTATATTTTAAAGGAGTATATTATATATATATATATCTATTATAATTATTTTTGGATGGTGGGTCAGATGGGGTTAAATTGTTAGAGATTTATTTAATTCTGATTTTTTTAAAAATGTATTAGGGATTCATTGAAAATATTTTATAAATATAGGTGATTTTTTGTAATTTTTGTTTGATATGGGTAATTTTTTAATTTAAGAAACTTATTTAGGGTGTTAATTGCAACTAATGGTATAGGTTAGGATATTTTGTGAAATTTTACAAGGTTAGGGTATTGAAAGCAACTATCCCTAAAGGTTGGGATATTAGTTGCAATTTACCCTTAATTCTATTACATACCTATGTTGTTATTTTCTTCATGACATCATGAGAGGTGGCAGGGTTTACATATTGAGTTTTAATATTTTCCAAAAATGCGGTGATATGAATTATGAACTCTCTTAAATAAGCATCCTTCATACGGTGATGGAAATTTACTTTGGGATATTCCAAATCACATCATCTAGGATTTTTTTTCCTATTTAGCCGAAATTGTGAACCATTCTAATCTCTTAATGGAAAGAATCTGAAATGCTATTAATAACATAGCTCTTCATGCTTTGTTTTTTTGACAAAGGGTGTGCTACCAATTCTAACGACTTTTTAACTCGTGGAGTTGCAAACTAAAACCATTTTTATAGGAATCTTGCCTTGAATATGATATTCTGGGTGGACTTGCTTGATTGTGTTTTTTAACACTTGTAGTCTTTTGACTTTTTTCTTTTTCCCTCTTTAACTTTCAAGAGATGCTATTATAGTCCAGCGAGGCAACTGCACATTCACTTCTAAAGGAAATAATGAGACAGGTAATTTACATGACAACTCATTATGATTTTTGAATCTGGAATCATGAATCCCTGGCAGTTGTGGTGACATCCTATTTGGAAGCATGTTTCCTATTTTCAAATGGTCCAAATGTCCATAAGGACCATACCTGTAAATCTGAGCATGCTTTAATTCTCATGTCACCTTTGTGTGCATGATTCTTGTCTGTGCTTGTTTTACTTGTCTAAGATCAACTTTGATTGATCTTGCCTGGGTGTCTACATAAACCATGGTTTTTTTATACATGCTTACTTCTAAGCTTAACTTAGTTTCTTTGTTTAAGTTAAAAAAATCTGCTGGTTTATGTATACATATGAATCCTGCCTGGGTGTGCACATAAACCATTGTTTTTCTACATTGTTGTTCTATTTTCTCTATTAGAACCCTCTTTTGAGTACTTGTACCTCATATATTCTTATCTTATATGGTGTCTAGGTAGTAATGCAACCCTCAAGTTCTTCTCAATTAGACAAGTCATCGTGAAAACGAATACTCGAGGTTCTTGGTAAGGCCTATGTCCTTGTAGAATCAACTCATATGTTATATTTAAAAGGCAAAGGAATTGATTTGCAAGTTACTCTTCTACTGCTTTAGAAACAAGCATCACGTTTTGTGCATCTCTTTTAATGCCATGTGTTGACTATTGTCTTCCTGTATATATCCACATGGTATTCATGCGTCTTTGCATGGTAAAACTGCTACAAGACGAGATATGTTGTGAATATGATTCTAAGGTTTCTCAAGGTTGCACAGGTGGATATTTAGATTTATATATGTTGATGATTTCTCCCTTTAGATTTATTATTATGTTTGTTTTTAAACACTCCCAAGTCAATGACTAATAAAGGTGAGATAAAGTATTACATTATCAAACTAGAGATAATTACCTAATGCTCAAACTAGAGATATTTTCATATTGCTTGATTATAATTTCAAAAGTATACCTACCGAAAGATTTATACATATGTAATTGAAGTTGCTATTCAGGATACCCCTCTCCGTAGGTGTAAATTTCATGGGACAAGAAAATTTCTGGTTGCAGGGTTTGGAAGGATTGATATTCACAGTTGCCATAAGCTGGTGCTGGACTCGGGTACCCACCAGAGTTGATTTCAACATTTGTTGAGGCAGCAATTGCAAAACCCATCTTTCGTTTTGTTTTGAGTCTCTTCGTCTTAATTCATAGGAGCTTGGAAAATAATCAGTTGAATGGAACAATACCCTCATCACTGGGAGACCTCAGCAATTTGCTTCATGAGCTGTAAGTTATTTCTCTATTTTAAACGGGTTTGTTCATCTACTCGTCGTCTTTTCCTTTTTAGATGTGAAGGTGTAGTGAGCAACATGAAAATCCCAAGATTTTGGAATATTATGTAAATTATGTAGTTTTGGTGGAGACTTTGAATAATTATATATATTTAAATTTGTACAATTAATTAAATTTATATATTTGATTTTAGAAAGGTTCAAATTGGAGTTTTATAGCTTGCCTGAATTATCTCAGTATTATATATTTTTTTTTTCAAAATATGAGACTTTCTAGCCCGGGTTTGAAGAATCCGGGCTAAAAGGTAGTACTTTTTTTTTTGTTTCCCAAAACTAATTTAGCCACGACGGCTTGGCGTTGCTTTGACATGGCTAGCAGATAGCCATGACTGTAGCCGTTGTTAGTATCTTTTTGCCACCGCAGGTTTCGTTACGCCTTGTTTCCCGTGGCTAATGCCGTTGCTAGTAGTCTTTTGCCACAGCAGATGGACTTTTAGCCACGGTAAGCAGCCGTTGCTAATTTCTTTTTTTTTTTTTTTGTAGTGACACCATCATCCTCATTATCTAAAACATCTCATATCATCATATATCATCTCATTCTCGTTATCATCAACTCAGCATCTCAAAATCTCAAGCTACCTCATAACATCAATTTCCGTAACCACTTCCATCATTCATCTCAAAGTTCCAATGTATCATAACATGTTTCAAATTCATATTTTACTCATGTCTCCGCTCCTATAACATCTCAAGCAAATTCATAAATAAATTCACCAAGCCAAATTCTGAACAAACCACTTCACAATTTCTAAAAAAACCATTAAATAAAATAACACTTAATCAAAATCCGACATTAACTAATTAAGCCATTAACCAATTTTACAAGGTCATATTATCAAAAGATTCCGGCACAAGTTAGTTTTATCTCTAAACCTTAAGCTAATGTCATAATATAATATCATCAAAATAATTTATTCTAAAGTAATCAACATAACCAAATTTCGGCACAAGAGTCTTTAAATCTTTTCAACCAAATTTACATCATACTTACAATAACATATTATTAAAATAATTCCGACATAAGAAAGTACATTTCAAAACCCTTATGTTAATGTCTTAAATAAATTCCGATACCTTAGAAATATTTTAAACAACCTATATCATTCAAAAATAACCACTTAATGTCAAAACTTAACAAATTAATTATCCACATAAATAATTCTAAAAAAATCAAACTAAACAAGTAAATAAATATTTCAGAAAATATAAGCAAATAACTTAATAAAAATAAAGAATCAATAAATCCATGGATTATTTGAAGATCACTCCCAACATCAAAACATTATCAATTAATAAACAATTAGATAATTTCTAAAATCAGATTTTAAATAACTTATGATAAATATTAAAATAATTAACTAATAAATAAAACAAAATAGATTATTAATAAGTAAATAATAATTTATATAACAATTATATAATATATAAAATAATTTAATAACCATAAAGCACAATCCAATCCGGCCCAAGCCCAGCAGCCCCATTTGCGGATCCAAACCCGAGCCCACAACCCAGAGCCCAACCTGTTTGGTGTTTAAGTGAACCGAGAATTTAGGCCAGACCGGTTAATTAAAAGAATAAAGTTGAACCGAACCAAAATAAAAGAGAATAAAAAAAATCGAACCGAACCACTGTTCACCATCCCTCCATTCCACTGGATTCAAACGGAAGCGAAAAGGGGGAAGAGAAAGGGCTGCCGCCGACGACCTTGTCCCAACCCGACCACCTACACCAATCTTTCCCGACCACTCCTAACCCATAACTACCAAAAACAAACCAAGAAGGAAGAAGAATTTCAAATGCTCACCGAGGGTCGAAATCTTCACCGGAAAACTTCGTCGGAGTTCGATTTGGCGTCGTTGGTGTTCGATTTCGAGCGAGCTTGGCCTAGGATTGAGAAAGGGGTCATAAAGGTGGAGCTTAATGGCTTATTGGGAAAAAGGAGAAAGGAGAGACGCTTACCGATCGACAATGAAGAAGAACAGAGGAAACGGAGAAAGGAGATGGCAGTGCTCGGCTGCGCTCAGGAGGCGCCCAGCTGGTGCCCAAGAGACGCTCGGGTGGTACTCGGGGAGGAGCTATGTGGCGCCCAGGTGCTCTGCTACAAGGTGTTGGAGAAGGAGGAGGAAGATGAGTTGTGGGCGATTTGATGTGCTCACGGCAAAATGAGGGGCTGGGCTCGGGTGTTGCTCGGCTTCAATGGAGACGACAACAACGTGGATGATGGTGGTGGTGCTCAGTTGGTGGCGAAGAACAAGAGAGAAAGGGGCTGATGGTGGCAACTTGAATCAAGGATAAAAGGGGTTGTGCTTGGTTGGTTTGGCTCGACAGAAAGCAAGAGGAAAGGAGGCTATTTTTGTGGCTTTTTATGCAGGAGAAAGAGAGGAGAGAGGAGCTTGTAGCTTGGGAGGAGGAAGGGGTGGTATGGTGGTGTTTGTGGCGACAATGAAAGGAAAACCGAAGGGCTAGGGAGAGTTGAAAGGGAGGGTGATGGATGAATGCAAAGGTGGGGGTATGGGGTGTGGAGAGGGGTTGATAGGTAGAGGTATAGGGAGAGGGGTGAGGGAGTTGGAGTGTAAGAGTATGTATAAAAGTCAAAATAAATACCCAAAAATAAACCTTGAAATCTGCTTTCCGACCTTAACCCGACGCGATTAAAATGAATCAAAATTAAATATTCGAATCCGAATTAACTAACGAAATTCAAAAATATTTTCAAGCCTCGGAATAATAAAGTGGGATAAATTCATTTTTAAATAAAATTCAAAATTATGTCGGAATTCGCTTTAAAGAATTAAAATAAGAATAATTGATCGAGGGCGGAGAATTTAAAATTTTTCAAAATCTCAGAAGTTAGATCAAATTTAAATCGTTGTTAAACCGGACTTAAATCTTAATTCATAAAATATTATTTTAAAATTCTGAGTCTTTACATCATCCACCTCTAAAAACAAGTCTCGTTCCCGAGACTAAAATTCTCTTCTTTTTTTTTTCAAAACCAACGAAGCCTTTCAAAACTCAAGTCAATTTTTCCTTATGTTAGTCAAACAGGTTTCACGAAATCAAGAGGTGACAATATCCACCTCTAAGGGCTAATCCCATATTACACTCCCTAGGTTCATTATCAAAGTCAATCTCAACATCAAGTTTCAAGTATCAACCCATCAAATACAATTCATCAAAATCCATCGTCATGATAAAATCTATAACCATGTCAAATTCCAACATCAGCTAATCACATATTAATAGATCATATAAGCATTGGAGTGGCAGGATACTACACTACCTACAGTGGGAGGGGCATGATACTCCTCTACGCTCATCTGATAGACATGGGGTGGTGGCCTTGGGGCCTCTTGAAGTCGAAGAGTTGGTGCGGATGAAGTCCCTCTAGTCCGGGGGCAATGGTGTGATCGATGTCCCCGGGCCCCGCATGCAAAGCATATAGCGGCTCTCCTCGGACAGTGACGTCGAGTGTGTCCGTCCTCGTAACAGCCATGGCAAGTAATAACCCTAGCTCAGACATCCCTACTCGGAGCAGATGATACTGATGGCATCCTTGGTACACCTCCTCTGAATCCTCCTGCAATTCCTCTAGGCCGTTCATCCCATCTCGGCTCGACAGGTCTCGGTCTCTTCCCGTCGAAATGAGATGAGACATAGGTTGCATCAGATAGGATACGCTGCTGATCGTATAGAAGAATCACCTCTAGGAAACGGTCGAATGATACTGCGCCCATGCTAGAAGCGTGCAGCAGAACAGCTGGCGACAACCTCATCGACAACAGTCGAATGCGACTCTCGTCACTAGGGCAGAGATGGGCGCAATATACCAGCTCCTTCTTAAACCGGCGGCGACCTCAGCAACAGAAAGCGACGAATCGTAATGCAACCACCCTGGCGGTCTGGGTCCCAGCTGGGCTGTACTCTCTCAGAATATCCTCTCATTCAGAATTTCACAGATCGACGTTGAGTACTAGGTATCGACTGCCCTTGTCGATATCGGCTCTCCAACTCGATATCGAGGCTACTGGTCGACATTGTGCAGAGTTTTAAAGACTATCCAGGAACATCGCTGGCCCGCCTCCTCGTTGATCGATCCTGATTCCCTTCCACTGCAGCGGGAGGAAGTCTTGTACTTTATTTGCGTGGATAAGGGATTGGTTTGCATCTATATTTATCTTTGTTTAAGTCAATTCTTCCTCTTACATCAAATTTTGGTGCCATTGTCTGGGAGGCTATCAATCACACCCTGTTTAGTCTTAATTACTTGTTTACCTAGCGTTGTCTTGAAGGTGTATGCGACGCGCTGATCGCACACCTATGTTTGCTGCTTTAGATGATCCAGAACGCTTGCTTCGTCTATAAGAAAGGGCTAAGAGGATCATGGCTAACGAAGAGACGATGCAACAAGAGCTCGAAAGGCTTAGAAAGCAAGTTGAGGGGTTCGAAACCGAGCACGATCAACATACGCAAGCACAACAAAGAATGCCGCTCGATACGAACAAGAAGCCCAAGCTCACTGGCAAGCCCAAGAGCAACTACGCCATATCTTGCAGAACGCCAAGGAATATATGCACCCAACTATGGCGGTGCCAGAGTCTCCTTTTGTTCTCCCTAATATTTCTTTTGAAATTAAAACTACCTTTATAGCGGAGATTAAGAGACATGCTTTTGAGGGAAAGGGCTCTGAGTGCCCTATGACGCACATAACTACTTAAATTGATTTATGCGACACCATTGTTGACAGTGTCAATCTTGAATATGTGCGTCTAAAAGCTTTTAGATGGTCTCTTGTAGGAAAGGTGCTACATTGGTTGGAGAGCTTACCCCCACGATCTATTCGCATCTGGAGTGAACTTAGGGACATATTCCTTAACAAGTTCTTTCCACCATCAAAGACGGCGCAAATTCGCCAGAAGATCATGTCCTACAAGCAGAGACCAGGGGAGACGCTAACACAAGTCTGGGAGCGCTACAAAGACTTACTGAGTTCCTGCCCTACGCATGGGAAATCACCATATATTATCTAGGAGATCATCTATAATGCCTTGGACGTGCCTACACGAGAGCGGATTAACACCTATACCACCTATTGCTACCTAGAGATTACCCCTACTCAAGCCTGGGAGATGATTGAAAGGCTATTGGAGTTCGACAATACCTATGGGACTCTTGCGGCATCCGATGCTAGGCCGCCCCCATCCATGCCACTATATGAGCCTTCAAAAGAGGTGGATTCTGAGGTGAATGACCAGTTTATGAAAGACCAGGTAAGACGTCTTAAAAAACAAGTTAGGTTTCTTACTAACAACCAAGCTTCTTTAGAATGTGGGTTGCAGAAAAGATGGATTGTCCCTACACGGAGCAAGTACAAATAGCAGAGACCCACGATGAAGTTAAATATGCACAGGGGCCCAACTATGGAGGCAATTAAGGGAATTGGGGATATCAACAACCCCAATATCAACAATATCAGCAACCCCCCGCCATATAGAGCACCTGGCCATCCTGAGAGGGAAATGAGGGATGATTTGCAACTCATCCTAGACGAGATGAGAAGGAACCAAGCGGAGACAAAGCAATCCAACAATGCCATCCACACCCAACTACCCGGCATTAACGCTAGGCATTTGCAAAAGCACTCGATATCGACATAGCAGGTCGATATCGACCAAGGGAATCGAAAGGAGCGACTATGATCAATGCTGAGATCACCCTGAGTCAAAGCAGAATATCGATATCGACATACCCAGTCGATATCGACACCGTCACTCGAAATCGATCTCCCCTGCAGACGTACCTGATTTGAGCCGTTGGGACGTTTTCTAGTAAGTTCTCTTGCATTCCACTTCTTATTTTATTTTTAAAATGGGGACACTGTAAGATTTAAGTATAGGGTAGGGTAAAAGCATTCTTACATCTTTTGCTCAATTACAAATTGTTAGTTTAGTGCATATTGTTAAAGTCTTGTTTTTGCATACATGGTTAGCTCTTACATATAGCATCATATGCATATTTCTCACATGACCATAAAGTTTATAAAGTTTAGATATTTTTGAGAAAAAGTACCCCGATTGAAAAATTAAAAAGTGTCATGAAAGTAGCTACAAAGCTCGATGATGCAAAAGTAGATCCGTTAGAGATATAACAATTAAATTGCCTAGTAAAAGGGAAGTCTCAATGAAGTGCATTATTTCTAGAAAACCATGAAAGGAGTAAAACTTGAAGTTGCTTTTGACATGTGCATGATAAGAGGACGGAGGACTTTATTTTCCATTCAAGCATTATTTACATTAACCATTACCCATGCTTATTTGCCTTTACATCATTTTCAAAGCTATATGGGCTTAATGTCATATTTGCTCCACAAGTTCTTAAATTGCCCATTTTTATACCTTTTTACCCATCTGGGAGATTATGTTATGAAATGGATGTTATGTTATGGAATTGTTATATGGTTGATATGTTGTGAAGTTATTATGAAGTTGATGGAAAGAATTATAAATGGAAAATTTAATGAGTGAAAAAAAAATCCGATCACCTAGGAGTTAGGTAAATCGACCCTACTTGCGGAGGAAAAAATTCACGCGAGATGGGACACAAGGTGAGGAGTCCAAAGCGTTAAGTATCCGAAGTCATTCATGACACCCATGCTTGCGACTCGCAATAAGACAACATTAAGGTTAGAGAGGTAAAAGCAATATAAGTGAAAAAAAAAAGCAAAGATCATTATGAGGAAAGGAATGTGGAAATTACAAAGGAGAAAGTGCATTAAAGAAAGAAGTTTGGAAGTTTATCCCCGGATCAAGCACCACATTGCCAAATATAGCCCACTACTATACCTTTTACCCGCTCTTTACTATTTGTGCATAGAAGTCCTCTTTATTATTAATGCTATGTTACAAATTGTGTTTTTGCATAACCCTTCTTTTGTGCGAGATATTGCTTTTCATTCACATGCATGGATTTGATAAAATTAGTACCTCTGCGAGGATGGCAATTGATTATAGGGTTATATGAGAATGGATCTGCGATGTTGAGAGTTTAGTCCTTCCCATGAATGACCATCAACAGTATTGCTTGAGGACGAACAAGATTAAGTATGTGGTGTTTGATGAGCGCATATTTCACCATGTTTCATGCTTACATATTTTTCGTTTGCATGCATATTTTATACTTTCGAGTTGGAAAAGTAGTGAATTTGTGTAGTTTGAGTTCATTTGCAAGATATAGAGGTCTACACAAGTTTTGGTTTGATTTTGCAGAAAACGGAGCATTTCGGAGTGAAAGCAAGACAATGAAGAAGAGCTCGATCTCGAGTAGGAAGTACTCGATCTCGACACATGTACTCGACATCGACCTAAGTACCCGAGATCGACTAAGGAGAAAAAATGAATATCGAGCCAAAGCCATGTCGAACACAACACACCAACTTGACTTGACATAGGTCACTCGATATCGACCTGTCCATTCGACATCGACTGGAGCAACAGACGTGTGAGAAACGCGGATTGGGCCGAATCTTTGGAGGATATGGCTTAGCCACGAAGACATCTATCATCTACCAGGATTCATCTATCTTAGGGTATATTCCAAACATGTTAGGGAATATTACCTATTTTAATATTTTATTTTAGGATATAATTTAGTTTAAATAAACTTTCCTTATAGCAATCTTAGTAGGACTAGGACTCCAATCCTTGGCTAGCAAGGGTTAAGAGGCTATAAATAAAGCCCTAGGGGGATAGCTTTATTAATTCAACTCACCAAAGATCATTCAATTCACAAACAATTAAACAACCAAGAGAAGAGAGAGAAGGGCGAGAGAAGTAGGAGATAGCAGAGAAGAAGGCGGTGGTTGTACGATTAGTTTCTTTCCAGTTTTTAATGCAAAGTTCTTATTTTTATGCAAAGATGTTTTCCCTAATGAAGAGTGAGTAGTCGTCCTACTTCTAGGGTCGGGGTGAGCCAGGCGATAGCCATGTAAGTATGCTTTTATTCTATATTTGATTATGCGATTTCATCTTCTACCCCGCGCTCAATTCTTTATGTGAATTTAGGATCATTACTTATTTACCTTATATGAAGCGAAAGTGGATTATATATGTGAATTTGGATAGTAATTAGGTTTTGCATGTGAACTAAACCCTAATTATGAAAAGGTAGAAATAATTACGTTTTTATGCGAAAAGCTTAATCTTTTATGTGATTAAAGTAATAATGCATGCATGGTTATTGTCGTGGTAAATCCCTACCTTAGGAGCTTTTAGTTATATTAAATCAAAAACACCAAAAATATTCTCTTTTTATTTTCTTTATTTTATTTCTTTCTTTATTTTCTGCATTCGCTACTGTTTGGGAACAAACTCGATTTCGACTTTCCCAGTCGATATCGACCACCCTACATCGAGAGATCCCACGGCGACAGTCTTCTGAGTCGATAGGAACCCACTGACCCACTCGAGATCGACCTACCTAGTCGATATCGAGTGCTTTTTGTTGGTTTCTCTTCTTTGCAGAATTTCATAGATCGACGTTGAGCACTAGGAATCGACTGCCCCTGTCGATATCGACTGCCTCTGTCGATATCGACTCCCCAACTCGATATCGAGGCTACTGGTCGACATTGCGAAGAGTTTTAAAGACTATCCAGGAACATCGTTGACCCGCCTCCTCGTGGATCGATTCTGATTCCCCTCCACTACAGCGGGAGGAAGTCTTGTATTTTATTTGTGTGGATAAGGGATTGGTTTGCATCTATATTTATATTTGTTTAAGTCAATTCTTCCTCTTACATCATTTTCCTCAAAGATCAGATTTCTCATATGATTTAATCAAGGAGAAACAGAAAGTTCAATTATTGGGAATCGAAACAAAGTGCAGTACACACTTATTTCTACACATGTCAAAGTGTTCAAAACCAAGCTACTTTTGCAAGTTGATATGAAAAAAATTACATCAGCAAAGTTTAAGCTGATGTTTTCTTTTGCATCACGAACGCCAAAATGTCTCCTCATACTCACACAATCCTCAGGTTTGATTTATGCTCCCTCACACAATTCAAGCTCTCTGTAGTGCATCAGAAACATGAAGCAGTAACCATACAACAAAGTTTAATATCGATCGATATTCAAAGGCAATAAACTTTGCTGACCTCTGGCTAACATTTTCCTAATCCAAATAAAAACTTAATATCAAAAAACACTACGAAATTCAGATCGGAAAAATCATCCCTTGAGGAATTCAATCAAAATATTTGCAAATGAAGTTACAAATTGGGGAAAAATCGATGAAATTAGGGCTCTAGGGAGAAAGGAAACGCACCTTGCGAACACAGAGATTCATGGAAAAGCCCGGTGAAGCCATGACTGGCACGGCTAAATTATTAAAAATCATGGTCCCTCGACAGAGTTCATAGTGGTGGCGTTTCCTGCAAAAATTCATTGGATGGTGGCTGCAATCCTTCGACGAAGTTCATGGCGGTGGTAGTCCGATCAACCTCCCATCTCGTTAACAACTCTTCCTCCTTACTTCCCACACTGATCAAAGGCAGATAGTAGAGCAACGCATCGAATAGATCTCTTCGCAAGGCATTAATGGCAGATGGGGGAAAGGGGATTGGAACGGGAGATGAGGAAGAACAGGGATTAAGGGTAAAACTATATAACAAGGGTAAACTTGATATTATGAATTTTTTTTTGGATATTTAGTAAAATAGGAGATTAGGATGGACATTTAGCAAAAGGGTTATATGAAAATGGACATTTTGCCAAATTATTTACAACAAAATTCATCACATTTTTTTAGCACCCTTGGTCGAAATCCTGGCTCGATCCGCAATTGTTTCTATTTGGTCAGGTGCTCAAATTATCCCTTGATGTAAGTGGCGGGTAGCCATTCTGTATGATTTCAGACTATTGCTTCACCCATGATAATCCCGAAATCCCGCGTCTTCGGCACCTTCTTTCCTTGCAAAAATCATAGGATCATATGTTGTGTGTTTTAAATATGTTTTCCAATTGTTCCTTTTCTTTGTTTATTTACTTAATTTAGTTGTGTTATGTAAAATTAGGATCAACTGAGTTTTTTCGTAGAGATTCTTGTGATGTTTATGTTGATGCCTTTTGATATTTAGCATATGCTAACCTTCACTAATATTCCAAGAGCTCTTGAAATTTCTCTATTAATTTTTTTTCAAAATATTTAAAAAAAAAATTACAGAAAATTTAACAATTTAAAAATATTTGCAAAAATATTCAAAATTTGCAGGATGTCAAAGAAACCCTCACAAGAATTAAAATCTTAAAGTTGAAAAAAAAACAAACAAACAAAAGAACACCGGTTTCAAACCGCGTTTTATAATTAATTTAGGATAAAACGCGAACCACATTTATACTAATCCCACCATAATACTTATTAAATTAGAAGCAATCTCTTTTTAAAAAAAATGAGCCACGTGTCCACTTTTCACCAAAACTAAAAACCGTTCTTTTGAGCCACGTTCTACCCCCCTCTTTAACTACTGCCCTTCTTGCTCCTCATCCACCAGATGCCCTACGCCCGGTAAATTCAGTTCTTTATTGTTGTTCGTTCTTCATTTCAACCCTAGCATCGAGAGAAGGTGTCATCAATCCTTCTACTATCCGCGCATTGTTGCTTCAATTATCCGAACCGTTGCTCACCCTCTTCAGTTGTCCGCTATTGTTGCTATCCACCGTACTAGACGTGAGGAGTCTCATCGATTGTCTGTTGCTGCTGCTATCCACTGTTCAACATCTTGATCCAGCCCTCTTGCTGATACCTTTTCGTTGTGCCTCGATGTCTATCTGTTATTGTTGGTCACCCTAATGTCAATCCAGCCATTTTGAGTCTTGAAATCAGCATCCGCTACCTCCTCTTTTGGTAGATTCTACTGTCTATTCTCTTTGAACGTTTATTTTTGAATCTTCTTCACTCTGGCAATCGATTGCACCTCCTATTCATTCTTTTCATTTAATCAATTAAATATGGAACTCCTATTCATCTTCTATTGTCAATTTATAATTTTCAAATCTTATATAGAATGATGAGTGATTGAATTGGAGTCTATTTATTATTTGGAGATGTAGTTGAGACCTTAAACTCATATTTGGAGAAACTGCTGGTGTTGAATTCTACAGGTCTTGATGATGACATTTAATCATATGGATTTGTAGTTAGGTCTTCAATTTTTTTAATAATGTAAATTACTTGTATTGAATTTTTTAAGTTCTTGGTATTGCTTCTGAATTTTGTAGGTCTTGATGATGACATTTACTCACATGAATTTGTAGTTAGTTCTTGAATTTTTGTTAATAATGTAAACTACTTGTGTTGAATTTTTAAGTTCTTGATATAGCTCCTGAATTTTTTTTTACTCAAAACTTGGAGTTTCGTAAATTTTTTAGTTCCTCATATAGCTCTTGACTAGATGCAAACTGCAATGCTTAGAAGAATCAAGTAAAATGCATTATGAATATATAGTAAAATCCATTTTAAAAAGATGCAGATTGCATTTACATATGGACTTGTCTTGAATACCTTCTTTATTTATGAACCGTAAGAGTTGCTTGGTGACTTATAGAGAATAGCGAATATCATTATTCTAATTTATTCAGAACAAATCTTTCTTGGATTGCTCTTTGGTGCAACTCCATAGGCTTCACTCAAAAGGCTTGATAACAGAATTATAGTTACTATAAACATTTTGGTTAGCAGTGAAATAAGACATGGGTTCTCTTCATTGGATGTTGCTAAACAAACTTGGTGGGGACTACGTACTGAGGACAGTGACTGGGGGCCGAGATATAATTTTTGTATGCATAAATGCTTTGAGTTCTTGATGACTTGTGTTATAACTAAAGAATGTAAGAGACTTTGAGTTCTTGATGACTTGTGTTATAACTAAAGAATGTAAGAGACTTTTAGTTGTGTAATTCATGAATCCATAGTGGTTATGTAATGTTTGTTGTGGTCAAATTATTTTATTTTTTGCTGCTTGACCACCTAACTATGTCAATTGATGTGCGATTCATGATGGCAGCTAAGGACGCCCGAGGAAAGAGTAGTTGTGGACTTGGACGCCCGAGAATTTAGATTTATCGACTTATTGCAAATTTGTGATCTTTTAATGCAATGCTAATTGATTTTATATTTTACCATGTTTTATTTTTTCACAATTATAACAAATTTTGGTCGGAAAAAGCAAAAAAATGACTAACCTAAAATTGACCCGAAATAGGGTCAAACTCGGGTTCAAGTCAATCAGGAAATACCCTAGACCCGTTTTACGCGTAACCCATTTTACCTGGAATCCGAAGTGACCCAACCCGAACTCGATCCGAATGACCCGATTGACATATCTAATTACCCCCTCTTTCCCCGCTAGGGCATCAAATCTGAAGAGATCAGTGTCGCGATCTCCATCTCCGGCCAACCCCTCTTCTTTCGTGATGGCACACGTCCCAGGAGCATCCCCGAGTCTAGCCTCAATGAGTGCATCCGACGGTGGTGGCAATTGGTCACCTAGCAACGGATCGTTCACATAGTAGCCAGGTTGAGCCACTGAGGAGAGAAAGATGGTGATGCACGAGCTCAGCACATTGGCAGCCTTGATAGAGAATTGACTCGATTCAACTGCATCTATCGGAGAACGGTTGACCCCCATCACAGGTCCTCTCCCTCTCGATCTTGATTCAATTTTTATATGATTGTCTTCAAGTGCAATTGAGGGTTTTGGGTTTCGGGGGGCTTCAATTGGGAATTTAGGCTTTAACCTTACTTAGGCTTTAGTTAGATTTGTAGTACTCGATTCCAATTTGTAACTTCAGTAGAGATAGTGATCGAATCTGGGTATGTGTTTGAGATTTTTTTTAATTATGAAATTTGGGAGTTGGGGACGTTGGAGAGAAAGGGCATGAGGTTGGCGTGGTTGAAGAACTTGGCGACGAAGATGGTGGTATGACCCTGCGACTCAAGCGTCTGAATCCACTCAAGGCAGGGGCGGAGGACGAAAGTGTCGCTGCAGCCTTTGTGGAGAACTCGACATCCATTGCAACTCATCTATGAATTTGTACAGGGGTGGTTCGATTTAGGAATTAGGGTTTTGATTTGAACATGATGAATTTTAACAATTGGATTTGAAATTGAAGGATTAAAATTCTTACTTTCTTAATTTGAACCTCCTAATTTGTTTATGTCTTATATTTATCGCATATTCCTAAATTTTTCTCCCAATTTTTAATTTTTTGATTTTGGTAAATAGAGAGCAGTCATTCGGGGTTTGAACCAGGGACGTTTGGGTATTACCCGTAACTCGTAAGTCCTTTCCGACTAAACCATTTCGAAATGGTTTCCCGATTTTTAATTTGTTTATCTCTTATAATGCTTCATATTTCATTCTCAAGTAATGATGATAGGCCCTTCTCTAACCAACTTCTTGATGGAGATGGTGTATTCAATGTTAAGGGAATCGAAACCTTTATGTAAGAAGTTAGGTTGGGTGAATGTGGCGCCACAATATAATATTACTAGATTTTGTTTGTTCTTGATTTTCTTAACAAGATACATCAATTTAATAAGTTGATTTTGTTCTAGGTCTCAGACAACAAAAGGTATATGGATGACAAGATGTGTTGGTATTGAACCCTGTATTATTGCTATGGATTTAGAAGGAATCAATGCAAGAGAAAGGAGAGAGGTAATAATTATGTTTTCCTCAATACTTCTAATTCATAATTAATCACTTGATTTTGTATTATATTGTACTGAGTCCATCATTTATTAGCTAACTAATAACACTTTGCTATGAACATTTTCTACTTCCTCTGAGAACTTGAAAGGTTGTCTTTGGGGCAATTAAAATTTCCTGCATGTCTTCACCTGGTAGCACATCTTATAAAGATTATCTCTTCGTCATTTTACCCCTATAATAATATTACACAAGTTTATCCAATAATTTATAACATGTTAGTCACGTCATTCTTTGAGGATTACATGTTTTTTTTATCATGTCCTGTTGTGTTTCATTTCTTGCAGGATGATGCAACATTTGAAAAGCAAAGTGCTCTTTTTACTCTTGTTAGTTCATACATAGTGCTTAGTTATAAACATGTGAGAATCAATTATTCTAATTTGTGTTTTGTAAGATGATTTTTGTCTCCCTTTCTTGACTGTTTCATGCCTTCATCAGTTCATGCAGGTGGTGCCATGATATTGGTTGGGAGCAAGCTGTCAATAAGCCTCTCTTGAAGATTGTGTTTCAAGTAATCTTTATCTTCTTTATATTCTTTAAGCAATGATTAAGATTTAAGTTGAAAACATTCTTCTCATATGATCTTTCTTTGTATCTTTGTAGGTCATGATGCGATTGTTCGACCTCCGCAAAATTACTCAGTTTTTATAATACATGACAAAACAAGGGTAGATTAAGCCATTTAAGTTGGTACATATTCAGCAATTTGAGATAACCTATAGATGCAATCCTTTGGAGATAATATTTAAGTCGTGCTTTGAGATTTTCGGATTGATCCTTTGTTGATTTCATTCATTACCCCTTTTATGTTTTTATTAATAGATTCCGTTGGAAAATCTAGAACTTGTCCTTAGAGAAGATATTCAAAAGGTAAACCATTGGTGCATTTTTATTCAGGTTATCAACCATTGACTTGGTAGCTAAGCTTTGGTTCATTTTGGGTTGCAGATATGGGATTCTGTTCCTATTCCAGAAGCTCATAAGGAAATACCAATGAGGAATTTTTCAATGTGAGATTTGATCCGGCTCTAAAATATTTTTAGTGTTGATTCCCTCAAATATATGTTACGATTTTCCTGCTAGCAAACAATGTGAATTTATTGATTAATTTACCAAATAGGACACATTAGTTAAAGTTGGTAAAACATTAGAGCATGAAGTTTAAGTGGAGGTTAGGCGGGGTAAATCAAGAAAAATGAAAGAAATTCATGAAAAAAATTGATAAAGGGGCGTAAAAGGGTTTATGAAGTGAGTGAAGATCAAGTATATTGCTTATTATTGTCCTAAATTATTTTCAAGCTAAGCAGTATTGACTTCTATAAATATTTGAGGTTTTGTTGTTTTCTTTCATTGATTAGAATGAAATATACTAATTCAGATATGGGTCCTCGTGAGGAAAGAAATCAAGAATTACCTCATCATAATAGACCAAACATATTTGTATGATAAAGTTTTACTTTTTCTAACTAATTACTAGAGTGTTTTGTAGAATTATTACTTTTAAACTGATGAGGATTCGAAGGACTGGGTTGGGTTACCAAATCGAGTTTATATTGAGTGTTTTGCAGTTATACACCATGACTCTTTTGTTCCTTACTATTTTTCAAGTAAGATCATCAATATGTAAACCCAAAGCTGGAGATGAGATGCACTCATTGCAGAGCAATTGTATCATATAAAGGACCATCATGAAAATCAACTTTCAGTATTGTTACAATAAATGGGAATTGGGTTGTGCTGAATGTTTGCTTGAATAGGAGGAAATGGAGCTAAAAATGTGTAGCCTTTGATTCTAATGGTGCTATTATGGCATTTGAAGATACTTCGGAAAATGAGAGGCTCTCGAAGCTAGAGATGATAGGGAAGGTGTGGTTTGAGGCTATGATACCCCGAAACTCCATTTCATAGCGGTTTCGCGTTTCTGCATATTAAGAAACTCCGAAACTCCGGGGAAACACCTCAGAAACGTTTCTGAGAGCTCAGAAACTTTGACCGTTTCGTTGACCAAAAAAGTCAGAAACTTTGACCGTTTCCGTTTGGTCATAAACGTTTCTGACTTGCCAAATGACGTTTCCACTAATTTTGTAGTTAAAAAATTAAAAAAAAATCAAACCCTAAATCATACTTCCCCTTCTTTTCGTCTGAAACCCCCGTTTCCTTCTATCCTTGCCGCCTACTTCTTCATTTTCAGTCTTCCCTCCTCTCACTTGCTCAGTGCTCTCTCCCTCTAAGCTTTCTTCAGTAAACCCTCACTTGTAGAACTTTCTCTTGATAAGCCAAAACTTAAGGATGAGTTAGCTAAGTAGAAGATTGATGTTGGATTGATTATTTTGTGTTTTTCTTGATTATGTTGTTATTTTAAAACTAAGTTACTTTATTTTGTTGGTTTGCAAGACATTTAATATATTTGACATGTCTGTATTGATTTCTGTTAAGGAGCAAGGACACTATTTACCAAGTATTGAACATTTTAATTTGTAGCTTTAATGATGCATTCAGTGTGTATCACTTAGTGATATGTTTATTGCTCTTATTTAGACCTTTAAATGAACATATAATTCATATTGTCGTTTCCTCGGCATTTCCATTTCCTACAAAATTTGGATTGTCGTTTCCCGTTTCCGTTTCCGTTTCCCTTCCGGTTTCCGTTTCTGTTTCCGTGTAACATAGGTTTGAGGTTGTGTATACTGTACTATATACGATTCCTTCCTTGAACTCTACCATTATACCATTTAGGATGGAACCATGGTCCCAACCCTATATTAAGCCGTTGACGGCTGAGTCATCCATATCGGATGTTGATGGGGGGTGGTTGCAGCTGCAATGGTTGTGGTTTGTTTTGCACTTCTATATATATATGCAAACTTGAAATAATTAATGTCTAATAGTCTATTATAGTTCAAGGTGAAATAATTGAGCTTTGATTAAATTACAAACGACCTTAAAAGGAGTAACATCATAAATCATTTTTTTCTACAACTTGTTTCACATGCATGGTGTGAAATATAATATGGTTATGAAACTCAATTTTTCATTATTAAATATGATGTACATATTTAGAGTCATTTTAATTGCATATTTTGATTTCATATTTCATTCGATTCCTAAACTAAAGGTAAAGAATAATGCAAATTTGTGTAGAAGGGTCTAACGTGCAAGAAATAGAGTCTGCACAAGTTTTGGTTTAAATGTATAGGAATTGGAGTGGAATCGGAGTCAAAACAAGAAAGCCAAGTGAAGCAGAGCAGAGGTCGAGATTGAGTAGATCACTCGAGATCGACTGGGCATATCGACGTAGATACTGAGCGTCGAGACAAGACAACACGGAGCCACTGGGGAGCACTCGACACAACTTCATGTCGAGTGAGGGTATCGACATTGACATGGTCACCAGAGCTCGAGTAAAGTGAAGAAGATCGAGCAAAAATGAAGCACTCGATATCGAGTGACCATGTCGATATCGAGTGGAAGTTTACACGGATTGGACGCGATTTTGAGATGCGGATTGAAGATCTATCCAAAGAAGCCACGGTTTATCTTTCCTTTTTAGATAGATTATATCTTAAGGTATTTTCCTTTTTACCCTTATTTACCATAATAATGTTTCATCCTATCTATGATAGGATAAACCTTTAAATAGGAGTTTTAGTAGGATTAGAACTACTCTCCTTGGCTAGCAAGGATAAGTAAGCTATATATAAACCCTATGGAGGCTGGTTTTTATTGATTCAAGCAAGAGATTCATATCTCACCAATACAAAGTAGTTTAAGGTTTAGGAGAAGCTTTAGGTTTTGGCGTTTGCGAAAGCCGACGTTGAGTTGTAAAGTTTTGAAGTTTCTTTTAATGCAAGTTTCCTTATTTCCATTCAAGATGTTTGTTGCGATGAAGTGCGAGTAGTTCAACAAAGCTCTTAGGGTCAGGGTGAGCCCGACATTAGCCATGCGTGCTTGAGTTAAGTACTTGATGTTGATATCGTTGTGTGTTGATCATCTCCTACGATTCTATGTTTAGTCCTTATTGCAAGAAAAGGGATTCATATTAACAACTTGGGTTATAAACATAAAATTGGTGGAGACAATTAGGTTTATTTGTAAAAGTATTCCTAATCGTTGGTGTATGGAAAAAGCTTGTCCCTCGGGTGAGATAGCGCAATTGTCCCTCTTATTTCCCTTAAGCATGTTTGGTTAACGTTATGGTAAACCCTAGCCTTATGAGTTGCCTTTAATTCATATTTTTATTCTTTATAAAACCTTGTTATTTCTGTTCATATTCATATTACCATCCTATTGTCTTAGGCCATGTTTGCCGTTAAACCCTAACAAACTGCAGGAACCACTCGATATCGACACAACAGGTCGATATCGACATCATCAATCTACGTCGATAGTCTTCTATGTCGACTCCTCTTCTTCCTGCATCTGAACTCAAGATGGAGTACATCACTCGAGATCGAGTGCCCTTGTGTCAACCGACAGTCTTCTGAGTCGGTCGACGTTGCTACTAACACTCGATGTCGACACCTTATGTCGATATCGACTGCTTGTTTTTGTCTCTATAGATCTTCTGTTGCAGAAGAAATCGATAGCCCCAGTCGTCGTCGAGTCATCTACTCGAGATCGAGGCTTCTGGTCAATACAGACGTGACTCTTCAAGGCTATCTAGGATCTCGCTGACACGCTTCCTCGTGGATCGATCCTGATTCCCTACCACTACAGCGGGAGGGATTCTTGTATTTATTTGCTCGGACATGGATTTCTTGTATTTATCAAGCATTAAGCTAAATTAAAACTTGAGAAATGCAAACAACAAATTCAGTGAAGCGTAAGATGAGGAATACCGAGCGCTCAAGATGGAACTTGGTCTGCAGATTAACATTATGTGTGTGCCACAAGAGAAAAGCTGTGATTCGGAGGCAAGTCTAAAACAAAAAAGTTATGAAGCAATTTATGTGTTGTTCTGTATAGTTATAGATAAGAAGAGTGATGTGCGCTCAAAATGCCATTTTTTCATATACTTTTACTTAGATTTCTTCTATATTTTTATGCATATTGGTTGGGAAAGCATAAGATTAGTGTAGTGTATGTTTATTTGCCAATTATGGAGGTCTACACGAGTTTTTATGTTATTTCGCAGAAATCAAGGCAAAATTGGAGCAATTTGGAGAAGAGAAGAAAAGCTGGAAAACTACTTGAAGTCTATTGAGGAGTCGAAATCGACCAATTGACTCGACATGGAGTGGAATCTGACACCAAAAATCAAGCCATAAGAAGAACAATGCAACTCAACACAGACTGGTCGATATCGACATAGGTGGTCGATATCGAGTGCCCCAAATCGAGTGAAAAGATAGAGTTCGAGTGCAAATCCGAGGTCGAGTAGAACTGGCTTGAGATAGAAGAGAAGAGGTCGATATCGACTGAAGCTAGTCGATATCGAGTGCTGCTGCAAACAGATCCGACGCTGTTTTGATAAAAGCTTATCCGAAGGAGTTTACTTCTATCTTAAGTCGAGATCTTTTATCTTCTTTATCAGACTTATTATCCTTTATGGTGAATTCATATTTACCTAAAGTGATTTTATTTATTTACTTTACTTAGTTTTATCTTAGGAATAAAGATAGATTTTCTTATCCTTGGATAGCGAGGTTTGAAGTCTATAATTAGAGCCATTAGGGCTGAGTTTAATCATAAAATTTCAGTCATTCAATTACACGCATTCAATTCAGTAGTTAGAGAGAGAGAGAGTGGCCGAGAACAGACAAGGATAAGGAGCCTTGAATCGGGAATGAGGAGGGCGAGAGTGACGATGGCAGAACAGAGATTTGGGAGGGATGGAAATGGAACCCAGCGGAAGCGAGAGAAAGACAAGGGCCTACGATTATCTTCTTTTTTTTTTGGCCGGATTTACTTAGGCAAGTTTTTAAATTAATTCAATATTTCAATTCCGCGCTTTGTGAATTTTTTTGGAAAAAGTTTTTAACATCGGACGATAAAATGTGCTGGTGCCTTTTTTTATTTTAGACATCTCAATTTCAAGAGCTGATGTTAAAAATCTATTTATCATCACCTTCTTTTCTAACTGATGTTAATCCACCGATGTTAAATAACAGAATTCTAGTAGTGTTGCACAAGTCTAGGAACGCTACAAGGACATTATTAGATCTTGCCCTACCTGTGGGCAACCACCATATGTCATCCAGAAAATCATCTACAACATCCTGAATGTGCCTACAAGAGAGAGAATCAACACCTACACCACCTATAGGTATCTCGAGCTTACACCACGCCAAGCTTGGGATACCATCGAAAGGCTCGTAGAATTTGACAACACATGTGGGATTCATATGGCCCACGATGCGAGGCCAGCCCCATCCATGCTACTATATGATCCATCAAAGGAGGTGGATCCGGAGGTGAAGGACCAATTCATGAAAGACCAGGTGAGGCGGTTACAAAAGCAAGTGCGGTTCTTAACACACAACCAGACTTGCCTAGAGTGTGAGTCACAAAAACACAACACGACCGCTTGCCCCTACACGAAGCAAGCATAATTGGTGGAGACCCACGAAGATGCAAGGTTTGTGAGGGGCCCTAACCATGGGGGCTAGCAAGGAAACTGGGGCTATCATCAACCCCAACAACACCTAAGGGACTCTTTACCATATAGAGCGCTTGGCCACCCACAGAGAGAAAGGAAGGATGATTTGCAAGTCATCCTCGATGAAATGCGAAGAAACCGAACGGAGACTAAAAAAGTAAACAATGACATCCATACCCAACTACATGGCATCAATTCAAGACTTGGTGAAATAGATGTATGGAGGAAAGGCGTGGAGACCCAACTCGGTCAATTGGCAGCCAACATCCCACGGGAAACCGGATCACTCCCAGGACAACCAGAGGCCAATCCAAAGGGGAAATCGTCCGGTCACATCGCCGTCATCCGCCTAAGGAGTGGGAAAGAAGTGCAAAATCATGAGCCGGAGCCAAAAGACAAGGTCGCTGGAGAAGCAGTTGACGTCAACCCCACAGTCAATGTCGACCCTATCCAGCGATCTTCCCATAAGTCAACTACTATAGTCGATGTCGACCCCCTGGTCGATATTGACCACTCTCCCTCGACTCCGCGAGATGTTTCTCCTCCAAAGATGAAGAAGACGCTCCTTTATCCCTCTAAAGCCTTAAGGGACCCAGCAAACCACCAAAAGTTTTAGCGCTTTGTGAAGATGCTCCAAGGCCTCAACGTCATTATACCTTTCACGGAGGATCTTCACGAAATGCCATCCTATATGAGGTTCCTAAAGGACATCTTGAGCAAGAAGTGATCAATTGCTGAGATCTCAGAGGAGTGTAGCAAGATGGACTTATCAGAGAAGAGAAGCGACCCAGGGAGGTTTGCCATCACCATTGGGCTAGACCAATATCGCTACAAAGCTCTTTGCAATCTAGGGGCTAGTGTGAGCTTTATGTCTTTGTCCATTTGGTCAAAGCTAAATATTGTAGCTTTGGAGCCTGTGGACATGAAGCTTTATATGGCCGACAAAAACTTCGTCAAGCCTACATGAATCATTGATGACGTCCCACTCAATGTGAGCAAGTTCTATGTGCCCATGGATTTTATTGTGATAGATATGAAGGAGGATCCAACATGTCTTATCATCCTTGGTAGGCCGTTCTTAGCTATAATCGACGCCAACATCAGCATGAGAAAGGGACTCTTATCTTTCACAATTGGCAATTGCTGTACATATTTATAGTCCTTTTAATTGCATGTTTTGACTTAATATTTTATTTGATTCCTAAAGCAAAGGTTGAAAATAATACAAATTTGTGTAAAATGAGCTAACGTGCAAGAAATAGAGTCTGCACAAGTTTTGGTCTAAATGTATAGGAATTAGAGTGGAATCGGAGTCAAAACAAGAAAGCCAAGTGAAGCAAAGAAGAGGTCGATATTGACCAGACAGGTCGAGATCGACTAAGAAAATCGACGTAGAAAGTAAGCATTGAGATAGACCACACAGACCTATTGAAGACCACTCGATATGATTAGAGATCGAGTAGAAGTGTCGACATTGACATAACACCATAGCTCGAGTGAAGTGTGACAGATGGAGTCAAGATGAAGCACTTGATAACGAGTGACCTGGTCGATATCGAGTAGAAGCTGACACGAATTGGACGTAGTTTGAGCAATCCGATTTTGAAGATCTATCTTGTGGCCATGATTTTATCATCTATCATTAGTTAGATTATGTCATAGGGAACTTTTCTTTTTACCCTAGGATATTTTATATTTACCATAATACTGTTTCATCCTAATTGTTTTGGGATAGATTTTTAAATAGGAGTTTTAGTAGGATTAGAACTACTCTCCTTGGCTAGTAAGGATTAGTAGGATATAAATAAAGCCCTAAGGGGCTGGTTTTTTTCATTCAAACACAGAGATTCATATCTGACCATAGTTTAGAGTCGGAGAGAAGCTTTAGGGTTTGGCGTTTGTGAAAGCCTGCGTTGAGTTGTAAAGCTTTGAAGAGTTATTTAATGCAAGTTCCTTTCTTTCCATTCAAGAAGTTTGTTGCGATGAAGTGCGAGTAGTTCCCCAAACCTTCTAGGGTCGGGGTGAGCCCGACGTTATCCATGCGTGTTTAAGGTACGCACTTGATGTTGATATCGTTGTGTCTTGATCATCTCCTATGGTTCTATGTTTAGTCCTTATCACAAGAAAAGGGATTCATGTTGATATCGTTGTCTCTACCAATTTCATGTTTATAACCCAATTTGTCAACATGAAACCCTTTTCTTGTGATAAGGACTAAACATAGAACCATGTTTGGTTCAATTTTCCGTCTTATTTACCTTATGCATGTTTGGTTAATCTTGTGGTAAACCTTAGCCTTATAAGTTGCTTTTTATTTATTTTATTCACATTAAAAACGTGTCTTTTCTGTTCATCCTTGGAATTCCATCCTATTGTCTTCGAACTTCTTTGCCGACATTAATTATTGTAGGAACTACTCGATATTGACATCTGAGGTTGATATCGACACCAAGCATCGAGTCGACGGTCTTATGTGTTGACACATCTTGTGCCTGCATCTGCGCTCGATATCGAGTTACCTACTTGACATCGAGTGCCCCTGAAGTCGACTGGCAGTCTTCTGAGCCAGGTCGACATTGCTACTGATACTCAATATCGACACCCCTGGTCGATATCGACTCATTGTTTTTGTCTTTGCAGGTCTTCTGTTACAGTAGAAATTGACTGCCTTGGTCGACGACGAGTGTTGAAGGGCAAAATTTTATTAAAAAAAAATGCCATTACATGTCACAAATATAAACATATGTATAGGGTCATGCCATTGCCGACTATGCATATATTATGTATATCATCAAATACATCTACATATAATGGCTACGCTAAATTAAAGAGGGGGATGAATGCTAGCATTGAATTTAATTATGAGTGCCGTCCGTTTAAATTAATATGAAACGAAACGACTAATTCAATGTATCCTAATCAATGTATACTAATCAATGGACACAGTAAATGTGTTGCAATTTGTAACCGGCACTGTGGGTATATAGATCCCAGTTAGTACGGTGGATAGGAGAGGGACTACTGGCGACTAAAAAAAACACAAGAAAGAAAAAAAAAGAAAGAAGGAAGAAAAGAGTGGTTTTGCAACGAAGACATCACTCTCGATCGGCATTCCATCAACCTGCAAAAGCAAAGGTATAATCTCTTTCTTAAAAATGTGTGGTACGTTCCTATTGCAGGTATGGCCAAGGAGGAGTTTAGACGTAGGGTGGCTCGAAACATTCCGTTTCGCCTCCTACATCGAAGACTCGTAGGCTGGCTCGAAACATTCCGTTTCGCCTCCCTTACGTAGCGGTGGCTGGTCGTCTCTCCAATGTGAAGAATGGGGAAGAGCAAAACAAAGCCAGACAACACTGCACATCCGATAAATAATTAAAGAAGAGCGGATGAAAGAATTGAGAGCCCAATATTTACCTTCAATGTGAAGAGCTCTTGCGCCTCTGAGATCTTTCAATTGAAAGTAAAAAGAGTGATGGGAGAAGAACACAGAAGTTGCAGAATTTATATAGCTCTCAAATAAAAAAGTATGGCCAAGGAGCATCACTGCCGATTGTAGAATCCCCCCGAATCAAAGAAAAAAAGGCAAGCTGATCAAGGATAGAACATACATGTTGGTGTGCTTCACTGCTTGATCTGGTAAGAAAAAAAATCACAAAATTAAAGGGAAGTGTGGATTCAAGTAATCTCCAGGATTCACATTTGGGCAAAGCCACCCGTTGGAACTTTCATGATCACCAACAGTCACCACAAAAGGAGCCTATCAACATTGCCAACAACTTGCTCTCGGAAGTCGGCGATTCACAACGGGGCCTCCCCGGTGATCCGCATCAGATACCCAAGGAGTCCTACACTCTATCAAAGCTCCAACAGCCTCAAAGGTCACCAATATGACGCCAATACGATCATCAAATGCAGCTCAAGGAGAGACATGATACATGGCCAGCAAGGCATCTTTCCGCGACTCTCGATCGGTCACCGATGGTCTCGACATGCCTGCGATCCAAGTTACCAAGCCTATGCTATGCCAACTACCATCGAAGGTCAACAACTTACCCTGAAAATTGGTCGAAGCAGCCCCGAATGCCTAACAAAATGAGCAACAAAAACAGCCTCAAAATCATATACATTTGCGGAGGAGAAAAGCTACTCAAAGAGCAAAGTCACAGGCCATGGTATGAATAGCTCGAAAGATATCCAAGACTGTGAAATGTTGAGTCCAAAAGAAGGTTATACAAGGAGTACGTCGGAAGAAACGGCGGCAAAAACGGAGCTCTGTAGTGGCCGCAGCTGATGCCAGAAGTTGGTCCCTCGACCACATTTGAATGGTTCCTGCACAACATGGCATCTTTGCACGCTCCTCGAACGCCCGATGATAATCCTTGCGTGCTCCCGACCCAATTTTCTAATATTATGCCATGCAAAATACATCATAAGGCCCACAAATTCCCCCGAGGCTTGATCGAGTCAGTCTCGAACACCACGCAAATGGATCCACGCAAAACATATATATGTTATATAGCGAGAAAATATATATCAGTCAAGTTGGCGACACTATTGTGGACAACTCCGTCTGTTTCCAAGCATACAGAGACTGGAGATCGATAAAGGGCACTGCAAAGAACGGGTCCGAACAAAAAGCAACAAAAACGGAGCTCTATAGCAGCCGTGGAGACGCTGTGAAGTTGACACATTCATGCAGTTTCTTCGAAAAAAGCTGTCTAGCAGCTCAATTTAAGGCTCTATTACGGGCAGTTCATGGCACATCTAGGGGAATAAAAGGTTGAGATCGATAGAGGATATTTTAAGAAGCATGTCAAGATAAAAATCATCAGCAACAAAGTAGCGTAACAATAGCTGCAACGCCCAAAAGTTGACCCGTTGACACACCTTTTCCATAGATTTTGATAACTCCACTCCCTTGATGAAAATCGGAATAAGCTTCAAAGGCCTTGACAGTCTGTTTGTGTCAAAGGTCTTGAAGCTTTAACAGTATTGATGAAACACAAAACCTGTTCTATATGATATTATGTTCGAATATTATTTTATGTTATTATATGCTTCCATTATATTATTATACACTAACCTTTCAGGAAGTAGTTTTCGAATATTATTTCCTTCCTTATGTTGTAAATTGAGAAGATTCAAATCGGAAGATCATGGCCTCCGAAAGTTTCCAAAGATAGAAGATCCAGCTCAAGCCATGATCCTCTCTAGCCGTTGGTGAAGATCCTTAGGCGCCGATTTGTTTCAATAAAAAGAAAAGGAAGAAGAAGACAGCAACACACCTGTAGTACACAAGTTTTCATACACTCAAGCCTTCAAGCGAGATCTGTCTTCTTCGTGTGCTCTCTGCTAGTCCTTAAGAGTCTGTAATTTCATTTCAAAGTATTTGAGAGTTACACTGTGAGCTTATAGGATATATTTCGAGAGAGTGTTATACTCAAGAGTTTGTAAGTTAGGAAGTTGACACTAGGCGATTGATTCACTAAGTGTAAGAGGATTGTACTAGATAGCATAGAGAGGTGGGGCTCTTCTAGATTGATCTAGCACTCCAAGGGAACGTGAGTTGACTAGATTGCAATTGTATAGAAGAGAGGCTTCTCGGGGAGCTACTAGGATCCTAAGTCTTGTGAATCAATAAAAGCCGGTTGAATCCTAGGGTTGTGGAAGAACCCTAGGCGGGGACGTAGGCCATGTTCGTGCCGAACCTCGTAAATAACTCATCGAGTCCTTTACTTATTGCTTTACCTTATTTCCGCACTTGGTTCTACTGTTTAACTTTGTGATTCAAGTTTTCAGAGAAAAGACGAAGTCTAATCTCAAAGGATTTTGCACGAGCTTCAAAAGTCTTGATAATCTGCGAAAAACCGACATACTCTATTCAACCCCCCTTCTAGAGTATTTCTATATTACTTTGTTTTACATTATCGAAACTTCAATTGGTATCAGAGCTTTACTCACTGCTTTTGATCTAACAATCTTGTGAGTTTTCGATCATGTCTGGTGAAGCAAGCGGAGGATTTGTACAGGGAAGGTCTACCAGTAGACCACCACTCTTTGTAGGAAACAACTTTGTCCACTGGAGATCATTGATGAAGATGTTCATCATAGACCAAGATCTGGAACTTTGGAACATTATAGAGAATGGGCCAAAGATTCCAGAGAAAGATTGACCAAATGGAACCAAAGTCGCAAAGAAGGAGTCTGAATACATCCAAGCGGATCTTGAACTCGTTTCCAAAAACTACAGGGCTATTAACTTACTTTATTATGGTCTTAGCACTGATGAGTTTAACCGTATTTCATCTTGTAGGTCAGCTAAAGAGATTTGGGACAAGCTGGTCGTCACCTATGAGGGATCCAGCCAAGTGAAGGACACCAAGATCAGCATCTTCCTTCGAAAGTATGAACTTTTCAAGATGAAGCCTGATGAGTCTATCAAGGTCATGTTCACACGATTCACAGAAATCACCAACAACCTTGACTCTCTTGGCAAGAGCTTTACAAACGTTGAGAAAGTAAGGAAGATATTGAGGTTTCTCCCAAAAGAAAAGTGGGGTCCTAAAGTAACAGCTATAGAGGAAGCCCAAGACCTCACTACTCTGCCTCTTGACGACCTGCTTGGGAAACTGATCACGCATGAGATGATCCTTAATGAAGACGATGGAGAACTTCCAGCAAGCACTAAGAATTTGGCGCTCAAATCTAAGAAGGATGACAACAAAGATGAATCTGATTCCGAAGATGAGGATGACGATGAGGATGATCCTTTTGCTCTTATCACAAGAGGCCTTGCTCGAATCCTCAAAATGAAGAAATAATTCAACAACAAGGATGGATCAGAGTCTTCTAAATTCCGAGGTAAGTCTCAATACAACAAAAATGATAAGAAGACTAAACCGTTGTCTTGTTTTGAATGTGGTGAAACAGATCATCTTGTGAAAGACTGCCCTCAAAAGACGAAGAGCCAGTCCAAGAAGGGTGATAGATGGAAAAAGAAAGCCATGGTGGCAACTTGGAGCGATTCTGACTCCGACTCCGACGATGAGAAGGCCAATGTCTGTCTTATGGCATCAGGAGATGAATCTCACGATGAGAAGCTTGAGGTAACCGTAAGAGAACTTATGGCAAGTCCAAAAGTGGTAATATCGGAATTCCTTTCTAATATGATTGCCAATGAAGAGAAACTTATTGCCCAAACTAACATTCTTATTAAGAGAACTGTGGACCAGGAAAGAACCATTGAGGATCTGTCTATGAGGGTCAAAAGTCTTGAAGCTTCTTATTCAGGTCTTGACATTAAAGTCAAGACTCTTGAGTCAGAGAAATCTGAACTCAAGCAAGATCTCTCGTCTCTGAGAAGTGAACATCATGACTTAGAGAACGAGAAGATCTCCCTGAATAATAAGATTCAAGACCAACAGACAGCCCTCATAAGTTTTACCAAATCCAAAGACACTCTTGATAGGATGTTGGGTGAGCAACAAAGTTCTCTAAACAAAAGTGGTATTGGTTACAATCCAAGGTTTTTAAAGAAGCAGCACATTACCACCTTTGTTAAGGCAAAAGGAAGCAGAACCTCTCCTATATGTCACCATTGTGCTCGAAAGGGACATGTAAAAGAGACCTGCCCCTATAGAAGAAAGGATCCATATATCATTCGCAATACATTCCCTGTTCATTTGAGAAAAGAACGGATAACACAAGTTTGGGTCCCAAAAGGCACTATTCTACCAAATATGGTCTATCCCAATAATGGATCCAAATTTGCTTATTGGTCTAGCCACAAAGGTTGATGTTTGTTTTGCAGGAGATCACCAAGGTGAAGGAGCAAAAATGGATTATTGATAGTGGATGCTCGAGGCATATGAGTGGGAAGAGGTCTCTCTTTCATGATCTAAAGGAGCAATCCACAGGAACAATCACTCTTGGTGACAAAGGAAAGTGTGACATCGTTGGTATTGGTAGCGTTGGGAGTGATTCCAACCATAGTATTAAAAATGTCTATCTTGTGAATGGTTTAAAGTATAATTTGCTTAGTGTTTCTCAATTATGTGATAGTGGCAATAATGTCAGATTTAACAAGAAAAGATGTCTAGTGTGCAAAGAAGATACAGGTGAAGTTATAGTAACTGCATATCGTTACAACAATATATACGCTGTGAATGCTGATCAAGTGGCACAAGGAAGCTTAACCTGTCTAAAAGCTTTGACGGACGATCCAAAGCTCTGGCACAGGAGACTCGGTCATGTGAGTCCACATACACTACAGAAGCTTGTGTCCAAAGGGCTTGTAAGAGGACTACCTGAGATGGACTTCAAAGGTATTGACATGTGCAATGCATGCACACGAGGTAAACAAACTCGTAGCTCCTTCAAACCCAAAAAGGTTGTAAGTTCTTCTAGACCCCTTGAACTCTTACATATGGATTTATGTGGTCCTATGCGAGTCAAATCTCCCAATGGTAAAAAGTACATGCTTGTTGTTGTTGATGATTTTTCTAGATATACTTGGGTTACATTTTTAAAAGAAAAATCAGAGGCCTTATTTGAGTTTTTAAAACTTTGTAAGGAGTTGCAAACTTTAAGAAACGAGCCCATAGTGTCAATTCGAAGTGATCATGGTAGGGAGTTTGATCAACTTCAGTTTGATTTGTTTTGTGCTAAATATGGCATCTCCCATAACTTTTCTGCTCCTAGGACACCTCAACAAAATGGGGTTGTGGAACGAAAGAACCGCACCCTAGAGGATATGGCCAGGACTATGCTTTTAGAAAATGCATTACCTAAAACCTATTGGGCTGAAGCTGTTAACACAGCTAACTATATTTTGAATCGCTGTCTTATTCGTTCCATCTTAAAGAAAACTCCTTATGAACTTTTCAAAGGCCGCAAACCACTTATATCTTATTTCAAACCCTTTGGCTGTACTTGCTTTGTTCATAACAATGGAAAAGATAACCTTGGGAAATTTGATGCGCGTAATGATGAAGGTATATTTCTTGGCTACTCCACAAGTAGCAAAGCTTATAGAATCTTCAATAAAAGGACCCAGTTAGTTGAAGAAAGTATACATGTTATATTTGATGAATGCAATGACGGTTCTTTGAGTGAAAGTGTTGCAGATATAGATCTTAACATCCATGAGGAGAACGAGGAAGGTGATGATGCTGCTACCAAGAACACAGAAAAGAGGAACATGTAGGAACAGATTCTCAACACTGAAGAATTGGCCCAAGGTGTTGAAGATTCGTCCAAAGCCCTTGGTGTCCAATTCAACAGTGTTGAAATGTCAGAAACTGCTGAAACTGAACCTAACAGGACTATGGAGTCAGATGTACCACAAATCAATCCTGCTGGTGTGACGAATCAAAGAGCTGAGACTAGCAAAAGAAAATTCAAATACTCCTCATCACACTCATTAAAGGATATCATTTCTGACTCTACTTTTAGTGTTCAAACTCGTTCTAAACTTAAAGATCTTTGTTCTTTTCACGCGTTTGTCTCTCTTATAGAACCCAAGAAGGTAGATGAGGCCCTTCAAGAGCCAGATTGGATCATTGCTATGCAAAGTGAGCTTAACGAATTTGAAAGGAACAAAGTCTGGACCTTAAAGCCTAGGCCAAAGCATCAATCTGTCATTGGCACACGATGGGTATTTCGAAACAAGCTAGATGAGAATGGTAAGATCGTGAGGAACAAGTCAAGGCTTGTTGCTCAAGGCTACAATCAAGAGGAAGGTATTGACTACGAGGAGACCTTTGCTCCCGTAGCCAGGCTTGAAGCCATTCGCATATTATTAGCATTTGCATCTTTTGTGGGCATAAACTATATCAAATGGATGTCAAGTGTGCTTTTCTCAATGGTTTCTTAGAAGAAGAAGTTTATGTGGCTCAACCCCCAGGTTTTGAAAGTTTGGAATTTCCTAATCATGTTTATAAACTTGACAAAGCGCTTTATGGTTTCAAAAAAGCCCCAAGAGCTTGGTATGAGCGCTTGTCAAAATATCTTTTAGAAAATGATTTTAAAAGGGGGTTGATCGACAAGACTCTTTTTATCAAGACCAAAGGAAAGGACATTTTGGTTATTTAAATTTATGTTAATGATATATTATTTGGTGCTACTAACACATCTTTGTGCAAGGAATTTTCTGACATCATGTGCAGCGAATTTGAGATGAGCTTGATGGGTGAACTCAACTTCTTTTTGGGATTACAAGTTCATCAATCCAAGAAAGGGATCTTTGTCAACCAAAGCAAGTACACTAAGGATCTCTTGAAGAAGTTCAAGATGGATCAATCCAAAGCAGCCAAGACTCCCATGAGCTCAACATTATCCCTAGATCAAGACAAGACTGGGAAGAGTGTCAATCAAAAGGAGTATCGGGGAATGATTGGATCTTTACTATATCTTACAGCTAGTAGACCTGACATCATGTTTAGTGTTTGCATGTGTGCTAGGTTTCAAGCTGATCCTAAAGAATCTCACCTCGTGGCTGTGAAGAGAATATTTCGATATCTCAATGGCACTAAGGAGCTTGGACTATGGTACCCAAAGCAAAAGGATTTCACATTAATCGAGTATTCTGATGCAGATTTTGCAGGCTATAAGGTGGATAGGAAGAGCACATCAGGATGCTGCCAATTCTTAGGAGCATCTTTGATCAGTTGGCATTCTAAGAAACAAAACTCAGTTGCCCTATCCACTGCAGAAGCCGAATACATAGCAGCTGGAGCATGCTGCTCCCAAATCCTTTGGATAGCTCAACAAATGCGAGATCTTGGCATCAACCTCAAAGGCATTCCCATTAAGTGTGACAATACAAGTGCCATCTCCATTGCAATGAATCCTGTTCAGCATTCAAGGACCAAACATATTGATGTAAGGCATCATTTCATTAGAGACCACGTCGAAAAAGGTGATGTGTCCATTTCCTTTATTTCAACTGATTATCAATGGGCTGACATTTTTACTAAGCCTTTGGCAGAGGACATGTTCACCTTCATTAGACGAGGGATCGGGATGCTTAACAAGGATGCACTTTCGTAGGGGGAGCTTTCCCTTTACGAAAGATAAATTCTACTCAGTGTCAAGACCCTTGAGTTTTATGTCAAGGTCTGTGAACTGAATGACAGAAAACAGATATCGGATCGTATATATTTGGTTAATATCTTTTTAGATATTTGATCAATTATTATTTTCATTGGATTTCAAAATAATTTATTTATGTTACATATTTTTTATCCGGTGAGATATTTTTGGAACAAAATATTTTCGATTATTTCCCTCATATTCTAAAATGGTTAAGATTTGAATTTTGAATTGAAATAATTTTCAAATTGGCAATGTTATCATTACTTACATTGGAACCCTAAAACCCGTCCCATCACTCAAATCTCTCCTATTTAAAACCCCAACCCCTCTCGATTACCTCATAACCTCAGATCTACCCAAAACTCTTCCAGTTCTCCCTCTCCAATCTCTCCAACTATCCGAAACCCTAGCCGATTATCTCCATGGCTCCCAAATCAAAGAAAGCTTCCACACCCAAAAGACTTGGCGCCACCCCCAAGGGACGCCAGGACACTGCTACTTCTCCTACACCTGAACCCACTCCTCAAGCCATCGCCCCTGCTACTGTCCAGAGCACCATCACTAAGAGCACGACTACAGTAACCAAGGGCTCTAAAAAACGCTCTGCTAAGAAGCCTCTCAGTGCGAAGCAGAAAGGGAAAAAGAAGGTCATCGTTGAGTAGGTAGATGAGGAAGAAGAAGAGGAGGATCTTGATGCTCTTCTGGAAAAGGATGCAGCCAAGGAAGCCGAAGAAGAAGCTTTGAGGAAGAAAAAGGCCGAGGAGGAGGCCGAGCTTGCAAGGAAGTTGGTCGAGGAGGAAGCTGAGAGAATCCGGAAGGAAGCTGAGGCGAAGGCTCTCAAGGAGGTTCCTTCTGAAGAGGAGCCTGAGGAAGAGGACGAGGAGCAAGATGAATCCGGAGAGGACGAGGAGGATTCCGATGGAGACAATGCTGAGGACTCGGGGTCAGAGGAAGAAGAGGAAGAGGAGCCCGAGCATGCTCCCTCTCCTTCTCCTCCTCCTCCTCCCCCGTCTCCAAAGAAGCGGAAAGCCTCTACAGCCAAGCCTCCTCCTCCCAAGCGCACCAGGAAGGGCACCCTCAAAAGCCTTGAGGCGCCTGCCAAGAGGTCTGCTCCAACACAGGCTAGAAGGAAGAACGCTGATCCTCCCGCTCTCATTCAGGTAAATCAATCCCTCCCCTCTTCATGGTTTGAAAATGCTGAAATGGATGGTAAGTGGGTAGATGAGTTTCGAACTCGTAGGATCTGCTGTTCTGATTTTTTAGATATTGCGTTCTTTGAAGCTTTGAAGTTACCGTGCATTGCTATTCTTAAAAAATCCCCAGCCTGGACCCTTCTCAATCTTGAAACCATCTATTATCCCCAACTCACCCGCCTATTCTATATAAATCTCAAAGCCAAACACATTGACGATGGTTGGTTCTTTGAATCTGTCGTCAAGGGAGTTAGAATCTCTTTCAGCTCCTTTGACTTCGCTGATTTCCTTGGCCTTCCTAGCCCTTGTCCACCCTCTCAAGAAAACCCCTCTAAAGAAGACTGCATCACACTTGCCCGATCCAAATATCTTCTACCCGAGGCATCTACCAACACCTCAAAGCAGCTAACCCACTCATCCCTTACCCTAGAGGCAAAGATCATATTTAACATCATTGTGCGTTGCCTCTTACCCCGTCTAAACTCCGGCTCTCTCCTAACCGACAATGCCATGATCCTACTTTACTGAATCCTCAATGGCCTTGATCTTGATCTGGCCAACACCATTTTAGGATCCATGGCTCACACTAGAAAAGCCAGGAAAGGAACTCCCCTCCCCTTCGCTACCCTTTTGACCCAAATCTTCGAAGCTTCTGGAATCGTTTTTAAAAATGAAGAACAGCAGCGTCATATGGGTAAGTTCGACTCCAAGAGCCTTGAAAAGATTGGCATCACTCGGTCCCCCCAAGGGACTTGGAGTCTTGCCTCTCCTTCAAAAGCTCTTCCCACTGCCTCAACCATTAATGAACGCATGGACAACCTGGAGTTGGGCTTGGAGGAAGTTCGCCTGGATATCAAGGAGTTGCACAAGGAGTTTATGACGGAGATGAGCGGGGTAACCAAGCTGTTGCAAGGACTGTGGTCGCGGCTCACTGATGATGCTCCGGACGATGAAGCTTAACCCTATCCTACCCTACCCTTACCCCAAATCTGAAACATTGCTGGTTTTTTGGAAACTGTTTCAAAACTTTTGGTGACTGTTTTACCTCCTCCCTTTGTTGAAAGACAAAAAGTGGGAGATGATCTGTGGTGGTGTTAGACTTTTTAAAACTGTTGCGATTTAAAGGTCTTGGAAGACCTTGGATTTATTTTTCAGTTGGATGGTCTTCTTGCTTTAAAATTTTGATCCAACATTTGTCTAACCCATGCAGGTACTTAGTCCGATTTTACTTATATTAAATATGCTTGACTAAGTTGCAGGGATGCACAGGTTTTGTCTTTCATCAAGGGGGAGATTGATAACTCCACTCCCTTGATGAAAATCGGAATAAGTTTCAAAGGCGTTGACAGTCTGTTTGTGTCAAAGGTCTTGAAGCTTTAACAGTATTGATGAAACACAAAACCTGTTCTATATGATATTATGTTCGAATATTATTTTATGTTATTATATGCTTCCATTATATTATTATACACTAACCTTTCAGGAAGTATTTTTCGAATATTATTTCCTTCCTTGTGTTGTAAATTGAGAAGATTCAAATCGAAAGATCATGGCCTCCGAAAGTTTCCAAAGATAGAAGATCCAGCTCAAGCCATGATCCTCTCTAGCCATTGGTGAAGATCCTTAGGCGCCGATTTATTTCAATAAAAAGAAAAGGAAGAAGAAGACAACAACACACCTGTAGAACACAAGTTTTCATACACTCAAGCCTTCAAGCGAGATCTGTCTTCTTCGTGTGCTCTCTGCTAGTCCTTAAGAGTCTGTAATTTCATTTCAAAGCATTTGAGAGTTACACTGTGAGCTTATAGGATATATTTCGAGAGAGTGTTATACTCAAGAGTTTATAACTCAGGAAGTTGACACTAGGCGATTGATTCACTAAGTGTAAGAGGATTGTACTAGATAGCATATAGAGGTGGGGCTCTTCTAGATTGGTCTAGGACTCCAAGGGAACGTGAGTTGACTAGATTGCAATTGTATAGGAGAGAGGCTTCTCGGGGAGCTACTAGGATCCTAAGTCTTGTGAATCAATAAAAGCCGGTTGAATCCTAGGGTTGTGGAAGAACCCTAGGCGGGGACGTAGGCCAAGTTCGTGCCGAACCTCGTAAACAACTCATCGAGTCCTTTACTTATTGCTTTACCTTATTTCCGCACTTGGTTCTACTGTTTAACTTTGTGATTCAGGTTTTCAGAGAAAAGACTAAGTCTAATCTCAAAGGATTTTACACGAGCTTCAAAAGTCTTGATAATCTGTGAAAAACCGGCATACTCTATTCAACCCCCCTTCTAGAGTATTTCTATATTACTTTGTTTTACATTATCGAACCTTCAGATTTTCGGTGGTGTTTTCTTCCTCTTCTGGCCAGCTGCTGCATCGGTGCTTGCTAGGTAGCCTTCTAAGTGCTGGCAGAGTGAAATGGTCGTGGTCAGCAACCTCGGTTTCATTCACAACGTGATCGAGAGGATCCGAAACAATCGAAAATCAAGCTGGGATCTATATGTATCATTTTCACCATTGCCACCGTGAAAAGAAGAGTTGGATTCGTTCCATATAAAAAAAATACAAGAGAGAGGCATGCCATGTCCTTATACAATCACCCGGCCAGACGAGCTACTCGACATCAAGTTTTTCAACAATCAAGTCTAGCCCCAACGCTCGAACAAGAAATCAAGTGGAAAAAAGAACTACGGAGACTTGATTCCGTCTCAAACGGATACGTAGGAAATCCGATATATATCGGATCCAGTCACAAGTCCAAGATCAAATAAAGTTGTTCGTGAGAACTACAAATGATGATATTTCTTATTGGTCCCAATCACAAGACCATATGCTCAAATCCAATATGCCCGAACTACGAAGGCTTGATGCTCTCAAACGAGCTACGTAGGAAACTCAATATTCAGTCATACAAATATCGAGTCCAGCCACAAGTTCCAAATCAAATTCATACCTTTGAACTACGAGTGATTTGATTCCGTCATCACGGATACGTAGGAAACCCATATCCAGGTCCAATTACAAACCTCAAAGAAAACAAATCAAACCCGATATTCTGTCGAGTTGAAACCCAAACACATAAACCTAAACACATATAACCAAACACATAACCAAATTCAAATCAAACACCAAGTCTAAACCAAATCAAATCCAAACACCTTAAGCCAAGCTAGACACAAAGTCTAACCAAACCAACCCCAAATACAGAAATCCTATATTTTCGAACTACGTTGGACTTGATCCTTCCCATGAAGGTACGTAGGCAACCCTCGTCAACGGGTGCAGTCCAAACCACCGAAAAAACCCAAATTTTTGTCCTTTTAAAGTATCCGCATAATTTTAAATTGTGAGGAAGTACAGATAAGGGTCGAACTTTCAAAAAAAAAAATTCAAATTAAAATGTGTTATGCGAGATTGTTCCTTTAACAATTTTTGTTTAACATATTTTTGGCACGCACGATGGGACCCTTTTCTTTCTTTGTAATTTTTATTTATGTGGATTCTTACATTTTTCTCTCTCTCTCTTGATCAAAGGAAGAACATGGCCCCAAGAGCGGTGATCAACGTAAGCCAGCTCCTAGCGACCTTCGTTGTGAACGGGGGAAGATGGATGAGGAAACGCTCATTCAAGGTGATGTTTTACGTCACTCACGAAATGATTTATGCGACAATTCCAATGAAGAACCAGTTCGGACCTCTTCAAGGTCTCAAGGAGGAGAGGGCATCTACCAAAGTGGTGCCTACTTCATCGCCTAATCAAACAGGCAGGAGGCCCGTGAAGGGTGGGGCATTTCAACCGACCATAATTGTCATGAAGAACAACGGAGCTCCATCAGCATCAGTCCTACCAGTGAACACTTCTGCAAACAAGAAGAAGAAGTTACGGAGGAGAGGTCGCAAGAACGGATCTAAGCGTCGAGTGATGAGTACTCCCGCCAAGCTGGCTGTGTCACCTGCCCTCGAGTTGGCCAAGGCTACTCTACAAAGGGCTGCCCAAGAGCTGGAAAAAGGACTAGTCCCGAGGCCTCATATTATGGTAGGGGCTTTCCCTTGCTATATCAAACAAGTAGAAGAGGTGAACATGACCTCGCACTTGGAGGATGGAGATGTTCAAGCTGGAATTGAGAAGAAGAAAGTAGTTGCTCCTCCTCAAACTAAGAAAGGAAAGGGGCAGCGGAAGCCCTCGGTCCATGAGGATTCTATGGCATACACCGGTCCAATGACTAGATCAAGGACCAAGGAGAACTCATATATCGAGGCAGCTTCCCGACTATCAACTCCGCCTAAGCCAACAACCGATGCTGGGGACAAAACAACGGAGAAGTGTTCGAATTCCTCACTTTTCAAGATGGAGGAGTTCCCACCAATTACAAGTAAGCAAGCACATGTCAAGACTACCTCACAAGATGAGGCATATGTGATGACCACTGAGACCACCCGTGTTAAAGAGCAACTTCAAGAGTTGCAGAGAAGGTTGGAAGAAAAAGACCAGCAAATCGCAGCGTTAATGGCCCAAATTCCCGATCCGGATCAAGAAAGGAAGCATGAAGTGGGTGAAACTAATAACGAGGCTCCGAACGGTGCTTCAGGAACAGCCTCTGGTGCAACCATCTCGGCCGATGAGATTCGAGAGATGATTGCTCGGGGCATTAGAGATTTCCAAATAGCCCAGAATCCACCTGTGATGGGATATAGAAAGCCATACCCTCCACATTATGATGTCGTACCATTCCCGCCGGGTTATCAAAAGCCCAGCTTCGATAAGTTTGATGATATACATGGGTCACCGCGCGAGCATCTTGCTCACTTTTACTCAGCATGTGGTGAAACGGCCCTTATCGATGCTTTGCTGATCCGTCAGTTTGTTCAGTCCTTGAAAGGGTCTGCATTTACATGGTACACCCAACTTCCATAAGGATCAATCGAGACTTGGGATGACCTGCAAAGAGCTTTCTTGGCTCAGTTTGTGAGCACGAAGATAAAAGTCTCTATCATGGACCTGGCGAACACCATACAAGGCCAAAATGAGAGCGCAAACAACTTTATTGCAAGATGGAGAAGTTTAAGGTTGCAATGCCCGGAGCATCTAAGTGAGTTGGCTTGTGTCCAAATGTGCACAAATAACTTACTTCATGACCTAGCCATTCATGTGGGAAGTGCCGAGCCACTATCATTTGATGCATTGGTGTCAAAGGCATGTAATGTGGAGCGACAACTCCGACGAAAGGTTACATCGAGTCGTTCTCAAGCAAATGAAAGTAGAAGGGAGGACACAAGGCGTCAACCTAAACGAGGAGAGTCTACGATGACTTTTGTCAAGATTGTGGCAAGACAACCGGTGGTAGCAATAACAAAGCCCAAGAAAGGGGCAAAGAGCCGCCAAAAAGACTTTCATTGCAAGAAAGGAAGTCAAAAAAGTACTCATTTGATGATGAGGATGTTCAAGGAATATTTGATCAGCTAATGGCGGTCAAGATTTTTGAATCTCCCAGAGCCAAAAAGACCCGAAGAAGTCGGCCGAACAGAGGAGCCTAACTATTGCCCATATCATCGCATTCTTGGACATACAATCCGAGATTGTTATATTCTAAAAGACAAGATAGAAGGAATGATTCATTCAGGAGAGATCGCGGTTGAAGGGGCAAAACCAAAGGCACCTTCTGCCTCATCTAATACTATTTCAATGGTTGAGGTAGCAGAAGTACTTCCTTCACCAAATCAGGGATCGCATGAAATATCTTCAGAGGCATCATCCGAGGGCATCGGGAGTGATGACATTCCCACGGTCTCCTTGCCTTTTATGGCTATACCGGTCCAATTCAATGTCGGTGACGAGGTGCGTATTGTCTGGGCATATCCCGACATGCCAAGAGATGGTCCGGGGCAACCTATATTGTATGAGATCATGACGTGTCCAGACCTATTCTGAGATGATGATGGCAATGATGAAAGTCTATTTGAATGGCAAACTGCCACGGGTCGGAATAAATCTCAATTGGTTGTCACTCAATGTGTGGAGTATGTAGGTTGTAGAATCATTGGGAGAGGATCTGACAAGAAGAAAAATAAGAAAAGAAAGAGTGGAAAAAAAGCCAAAAAACCAAAAGTGGAGCCCGAGGAGGAGTATGTTCAACCCATCCGAGTCCCTTTTACTTTAGAGCACTATGTCCCTAAGGACTTCACTACGGATGATATGTCTGACAATGATGATGATCCATTTTGGGGAGAAGATGTGATTCAATGTTGCATGACAAGTTGGGCCGATGAGGTGGAGGAACAAGAAGAAGTGGATGAGATCGTACTTCGATCTGGTCGTCAATTTCCTCCTCTCCCCTTAAAAGATAAAAAGAGGGGAAAGAGTTCAACCTCAAGTGAAGGAGAGGTGATAGGCTCCGAGGATCACACTACGCCTCAAGCTACTACCTCATTGGGTGTAGAGGACAAGACCATGCCTCAAAAAGACATGCCGGTAACAACGCCTATGGTGGCTCGAAGTGCACCGTATAAAGTACGGGTCAAGTACGATGTGGTAATTCACCTCAAGCGTATTCCATCACGTTTGAGCATCTATGATGCTCTCCAAATGTCGAATGACTTGAGAAGGGCGCTAATTCAGGCTCTTATGGACCCCGAGCATTACAAAGATCAGGTGGATCCGGTTGAGGTTGATAACACTTCAGTACCTGCAGTGACTCATTGTGATTCATGCATGGCAGCCATTACTTTCTCCGATGAAGATCTTCAATTAGGGAGCGAGCATCATAATAGGCCCTTATATGTGATGGGTACCATCGGAGATACTCAAATCAACCGCATCTTACTTGACTGCGGATCCGCGGTTAACCTCCTCCCGCTTAAATCTATAAAGGCGATGGGTTTGACAGCCAGTCACTTGTCCCCGACTTTGCTCACTATCCAGGGTTTTAACCAAGTGGGGCAAAGAGCCATGAGCACCATTGCTTTAAAGGTGATGATGGATGGTTTATATAAAGATGCCCTTTTTCATGTCATTGATGCAAACACGTCCTATAATGCATTGTTGGGACGACCTTGGCTCCATACAAGTAGGTCCATTGTTTCGACACTTCAACAATGCTTGAAATACACCGATGAGAGTGGGAATGAGAGGACCATTCAGGGAGACCCTAACCCTTTTCATGGGGAAAGTGTGAACTATACCGATGCCAAGTTCTATAAATCGGTTAAGGGTGAACCGTCTGTAAGAAAGGAGGAGGCCAAGAAGTGTGAAGAGAAGGGGGCATCTCAAAATATTATCCGACCTCAACGTGTTACTCCCACAAGAAAGGCGGGGGAAAAGCCTCAACCTAAGGTGTTGTTCAAGTATGTCCCAAAGGACCAAAGAAGAGATGACGAAGCGCCTTTGTCCCCTGTCGGGGAAGTTGTACAGTCCCTTGTGAAAGAGTATACTTTTCCCTTACGGAAAATTGACCAGGCAGCTCCGAGGGGAACGTTGGTCATTCATCCGGCTGTTGAAGGTAGCCAAAACAAGAATAAGAGAAGAGTGTCAAAAGGCTTTTCTAAGGCCATCGAAGAGTTTGTGACGGCTTCTAAGGAGCCAAAGGGACCATTGGTGCAGGTGCAAAATGCTGGTTCTCGTCATAAGCCAGAGAGCTCACAAGGGTCACGCAAAACGCTTTCGCTCGATCATCTCCATGTCTCTCAAGAAGGAGGGCTCTTAACGGTAAGTGTTCAAGAGCCAATGACATTAACCTCAAAGGAACAAGATATGTTCTTAGAGGAGACGAAGCCTTTACCAAGAGTCTCAGTGTTTGAAAGACTCGACACGGCGTCCATAGGTGAATCCTCTAGGCCCTCAGTATTCCAAAGATTGGAGGGAGACATTAAACCAAATAAGGTGATTCTCCAGCCTAAGAAGACCAAGAAGTGGAAGGTCAAAAGGGGAAAACAGCCCAAGCTCATCATCCTTGGCTCGGCTAAAGTCAAGACGGAGGAAAGTAATGTGGTGACCTTCCTTGGCAAAGAGGAAGTCCCCGACACCCAAAACCCAAAATATGGTGATCATCAAGAAAAGAGCCGCGAGGAGGAGTCTCCATATTTCATCACAGTAGCTCAGCCAGCACCACTCGAACTTGAAGATGGTGGCCAGGCCATAGTAGACGATCTCCAAGAAATCAACTTGGGAACTCTCGAAGAGCCGAAGCCCGTCTTTGTTAGCGCATTTCTAACAAGTGATGAGAGAGAAATTTATGAAAATCTGCTCAGGGAGTATAAAGATGTATTCGCCTGGGGTTACCAAGATATGCCTGGGTTGGATCCACAAATCGCCATTCACAAGTTGAACGTGGTAGAGGACAAAAAGCCGATAAAGCAAGCACAACGGCGCTTTTGTCCGGAATTGACTGTCCAAATAAAGAGTGAAGTCAATAAGCTCATAACATCGGGTTTCATCAGAGAAGTTCAATACCCCATGTGGTTGGCGAACATTATCCCGGTGAGAAAGAAGAATGGACAATTGCGGATATGTGTGGACTTTCGAGACCTAAATGAGGCATGTCCAAAAGCAGAGTTCCTGTTACCCATAACAGAGTTGTTGGTGGACGCCACGACAGGGTTTCAAGCTCTGTCCTTCATGGACGGGTTCTCCGGGTACAATCAAATCACGATGCACCCAAGCGATGAAGAGTTGACAGCCTTTCGCACACCTCTAGGCACATTTTGCTATACAGTGATGCCTTTTGGGTTGAAAAATGCAGGGGCAACCTACCAAAGAGCCATGACAGTCATCTTTCATGATCTCCTTCACAACATCGTTGAGTGTTACGTGGATGACTTGGTGGTCAAGACAAGGGAAAGAAAAGACCACCCTAATGATCTTCGGCTCATTTTTGAGAGGCTACGCAAGCACCAATTAAAAATGAATCCACTCAAGTGTGCTTTTGGTGTCACATCGGGGAAGTTCCTTGGTTTCATCGTCCGATACCGCGGAATTGAAATTGATCCTGATAAGATCAAGGCTATAGCTCAAATGCCTCCCCCAAGGAATCTTCGTGAGCTTCGAGGATTACAAGGCCGACTTGCCTACATCCGTCGTTTCATTTCAAATCTGACAGGGAGGTGTCAGCCTTTCCTACGGTTGACAAAGAAAGACACACCGTTCGTGTGGGATCGATCATGTCAAGAAGCACTTGACAACATAAGGCAGTACTTGACAAAGCCACCAGTCCTAATGGCACCAACACAAGGTCGACCTCTCATTTTGTACACGACAGCTCTTGAGCATTCGTTGGGAGCCATGTTATCACAAAACAATGATGAAGGAAAAGAAAATGCCTTATATTATATCAGCCGAACATTGGTTGGGGCAGAACACAACTATTCTGCGATGGAAAATTTTTTCCTAGCCTTAGTCTTTGCCGTTCAAAAGTTACGACACTATTTGTTGTCTCATCAGATAACATTAGTCTCTAAGGCCGATTCATTGCGCTTCATCTTGTCTAAGGCAGTGTTGTCCGGAAGATTGGCTAAGTGGGCAATGTTACTCTCACCATTTGACATTAAGTATGTGTCACAAAAGGCGGTAAAAGGGCAAGACATTGCTGACTTTCTAGCTGCTCATCCTGCTCCCGATGATGAGGAGGTGACAAGTGAATTTCCCGATGTAGAAGTTCTCACAATTGAAAAAGGCTCTTGGCAGCTATACTTTGACGGTGCAGCACGAAGGGAAGGAGCCGGGGCTGGAGTCATCTTCATTACTCCCTCAGGCGGATTGGTCCCTTATTCATTCTCCTTGTTAGAACCATGTACAAATAATGTTTTCGAATATGAGGCCTTTATCATTGGCCTTGAAATCGCCCTTGATATGCAAGTGGATCCACTGCAAGTGTTTGGTGATTCTCAATTGATCATCAAACAGGTGAATGGTCTATATGGAGTAAAGAATGAGGGTTTAATCCCCCTTCATCAAAGGGTGCAACAACTTTTGAGCTAGTTCTATCAAGTGGAAATCACACATGTGGTGAGATCAGAAAATTCTAAGGCTGATGCTCTCGCCAAGCTGGTAGCGTCACTCATATTCCCAAATGAAAGAGAAATTCAGGTTGTCATTGGAGAACGTCATGTGTTGGCTTCAACCTCAAAGCGATCAGACGTAACCGAAGAAGCCGGTTTTGTTTCCGTCTACAAAATTGACGAAGAAACAGATTGGCGGCAACCTATGATTGAATACTTGAAGCATGGGATTCTTCCCGAAGATTCAAGGCAAAGGGTGGATATCAAAAGAAGAGCACCAAGATTCTTGTTGCAAGATGATACTTTGTATCGAAGAGCATTCGATGGGATGCTCCTAAGGTGCTTGTCAAAAGAAGAGGCGAAGTACATTTTATCAGAGACCCATGTAGGGGTCTGTGGAGCACATCAAGCTGGCCCTAAGTTAGCCGACCAAGTCAAGCGTATTGGCTATTACTGGCCCACCATGGTGAAAGACTCGATGGAGTTCGCAAAAGCGTGTCATGCTTGCCAAATTCATGCGGACTTCATACACCAGCCTCCGCAGATTCTTCACCCGACTACTTTGTCATGGCCATTCAATGCATGGGGCCTAGATGTAGTAGGACCTATAAATCCGCCATTGTCTCGAGGTCATCAATACATCTTGGCTGCAGCAGATTATTTCTCAAAATGGGCAGAAGCTTCGGCTTTGAAGAAAGTGGGAGAAAAAGAGGTGGCGGACTTCATAAGGATTCATTTGATCTACCGATATGGAGTTCCTTCAAAGCTCATCTCAGTCAATGCTCTTTACTTCAAGAACCAGATGTTGGTGAAGTTGGCCGAAAGGTACGGGTTTAAGCATAGCTTTTCATCAAGCTATAACCCGTCATCAAATGGTCAAGCCGAAGCATTTAATAAGGTGCTATAAAAAATTCTCAAGAAGATGGTGTCAAAGTCAAAAAGAGATTGGCATGACCGCTTACCCGAGGCCTTATGGGCGTACCGAACAATGGTAAGAACATCTACTGGGTGCACACCTTATAGTTTAGTATTTGGGTCCGAAGTCGTGTTACCTCTTGAGGTACAATTACCCTCTCTTAAGGTTGCAGTACAGCTCACCGATCCAGATGAGAGCGCCAGGATCCGGTTGTCCGAGCTTGAAGCATTGGACGAGCATAGATTGGCCATCCAGCAGAAGCTCGAAATCTATCAAGCCCAGGTGGCTGGGGCATTTAACAAGCGGGTCAAATTTCGCTCTTTCTCAGTAGGTGATTTGGTTCTTACAATAAGGAGGCTAATTGTCATCAATCGCAAGTCACAAGGAAAGTTTGAGTCAAAATGGGAGGGCCCGTATGTGGTCACTAAGGTCTTTCCAAAAGGTGCTTATGAACTCTCGGATGCAGAGGGTGATCTTGTGTATTCATGCGTAAATGGAAAGTTCGTGAAAAAATACTTCACCTAGAGCTCTGTGATGGATAATTGAGTTGTACTGAACTACGAAAGGCTTGATCCCCTATACACATATAATAAGGGTACGTGGGCAGTCTAGTAGGTCTATATGCTAGATGCAGCCCACCGAAAAAATCCGGGTTCGCAAATGATAGTCAGATTGTTTAGGAAACCCTTTCCTAGAAGGTGGGCCTTAAAGATTTGAGTGATGCGGTAAAACAAAAGAGAGTTCCCGATTTGCGATGAAAAGCAAAGATGGATATAAAGATAGTCCATGATTGAGGCACCCCGAAGCATATGTGGAAAATGGGTGCCATCAAAAGAACTACGAACGGCTTGATCCCTCACAAAGAGGGTACGTAGGCAGTCTAACTAATAAAAACGCTAGATGCAGCCCCAAAAACAAACACAATAACAATTGTCTTACCAAAAAGAGAGTGGGTACTTTTGTGTGGTGAGATGTCACTCTTAAGGTTTGATCATTGTTTTTCTTTTAATTCATGTTGAGTGAACTGATTATAAGAGAGAAATCTTGCGTCACTTTATTACAAGGATGAAGAAAAATGCGTGTCTTTTATTCATAAATCGGGTATTAACATTACAATTATAATTCCATAATGTTGCCCTAGACACGCAACTAAAATATATAATGTTTAAACCACTAGAAGTAAAAAAAGTTAAATCTCTAGCTATGGCTTCAATGCGGGTTGTCTTCAGATTCGGCTCCTCGTGTTTTGCCTTGCTTGTTACTTCAGCTGCTTCTAGATCTTTCTTCTTCTCCTGATTAAGCTGGATGTAGCGGTTGACCTCGATGGTGTCCTATTTCAATCCCTCCTGGTCGGCAGCAAACTTTTCTTCTAGTGTTTGAAGTTTAAGTTTAAGAGCAGTTATCTCTTTTTCTTGATCTTTCAAGGCAAGAGATTTAGCAAGTAGCTCAGGTAGCCTTCCTTGGGCATGAGCAAGTGCAGCAGCACACAGGGACAATTCATTAGAAACCACAGTCAAATCAGTTTGGCCAGCTTCATTCGTCAGCCCTGCCACTAGACTGATACTATCGAGGAACTCTTGCACCTGGGAGACAAGCCAAGTTAAGCTAGTCTCATCAGCTTTGGCGAGCATGGCCATATTCTTTAGAAGCTCTAAGTCATTATGGACTGCATCTTGTGACAACATCAGATCTTGAGATGACCGAGACTTTGAAATAGTCTCAGCGATTGCTCTCACTCCATTCACAACAGCGTCTCGAAGGAAGTCTCGGACGGGAACAGGAAACAAATCTTGCAAGGAGTAAGGGATGTTCCTTTTGGGGGCAACGTTGGGAGTAGAACACATAGGTGTATGGGAAGGTGGCTCAAAAATGCTTGGCAGGGTATCATCCTCTTGTCCTTCTAGGGGAGCATAAGCAATTAATTCAGGCTGGACGACAGGGGGAACAGAATCTAAAAACGGCCCATCTTGGTCAATCCTCTCATTGGATTTGGAGGCGTCATCCCGCTGGCGGTATTGCTTTGTCCGTTTGAAGTGCACATCATCACTAGGAGATCTTTCTCTGCTTGCTCTTTTCCCGGCTGCAAAGGTGATGCGAGGGGGGCTAGTTTCGCTGGAAAAAGAGCGAGATGTTCCAGAGCCTTTCGGAATCTCTGAAAGTTTAATGGCACCTCGAAACCCAGCAGTGATGTCTCTTATATTCTCAATGTCAAAAATGTGATCCTTCATGTGTATCCCCCTCCCTATCAGAATAGTGTTAACTTTCTGCAATGGCTGACTAAGATAAGTAAACGGCTCCATTGTCCTTTTGAAACAAACGAGAGTAGCTTCTAGCTACATCCTCCAAAGACCTTCCGCTCCTCAATGCATAGCTGAATGTCAACAAGTTCGAAGGAACCCCTTGATCAAAACCAAACTGACGAGCAAATCGGTTAGGGTAGTAAGGCTCCATAACTAGCTCCACTCCTACCCTGACTGACAGAAGGCAAGACCGTTTACAAAGTAGACGCTCATACTGAATATCTGTGGTACGCCTTTCTACATCCACACAATATGCATCTGCTTCAGCACTAAATGGTATTCTGCGGTAGTAGACACACTGAGAATGCCTGAGGACCACTCTAGCACGATGGAGAGAGAAATAATTTCCATTCACCCCTGCATATCGTGCGAGAAGGGGATATGTTGGAGGGAAGCTGTTCTCTGGTTGACAGTGATATAAACAAGGGAAATATTCAGCCAACCAACCAATCACAAAGTGAATTCCGAAGCTCGGCCCGGCCCTGCCAGGACTTTGAGGGTGAGTGGCCATTTGGTTGAGACCATGATAAATGTGACCCAAGACTGTCGGAGCTAAGGTAACTCTCCGACCCTCTGCCATTATGCTAGCCATTACAAAAGTGTCAGGACGTATGGATTCATTCTTGAGTGGCAGAACGAATCGATTGAGAAGCAGGGCCAAGTAAGCAGCCAAGTCAAGCTTGGCACTTGCAGTCAAAGGGAGGGAGGAACCAATAGAGGAGGCCTTTTAAGGGCTTTTCTTCTTCCTGCGATGACGGATAACTGACTCCCCATAAGCTCCAAACTGTATTTCCCCTCTGAAGAAATGAGACAACCATTGACCCCACGAGAGCTTCTCACTTTTGTGGTAGTTGTAAAGGTCTGCATGGATTTGCAGTAGCTCTAATACTGTTCCTGGGAATTTTGCCTTATCAGACAGCTGCTTGTTAGGAGGCAAAAATTCTTCATAAGGCTCTCTAAGGATCGGGAGACCACCAATCTACTTTAAATCATTTAGAGAAATGCTCACCTTACCTCCTCCGTGGTGTAGCGTGTTGGTCAAAGGGCCCCATAGCTCACAAAACGCCCTCCAGACCTCCTTGTCATACATATAAGGGAACTGGGAAACAGCCACAAGCCCGAAAATGTCTGCTTGCTGAAGAGTCTTCTTGTGACGATGCAGTGTTTGCTCTGTCCATTCCATCAAGCCGGGCATAAAGCTCGCTAACCCATGAAAAGAGAATTCAGTACCCCAATTCCTCCTCTCCTTTAGCATTCTTCTCAAGACAGGATAAAATTCTTTTGTTACTTTGAACCTGTTAGCGCAGTTGACTTCGGTGCAGGTCTTGTTTAAGAAGATCCCTTTGAAGTGCATCCCAAAGTCTTTTCGACTCTGAATGCATCCTCTCTCATCCTCTCTTTGAAAGCTAAAAAATCCTTCATGACTAGAATCTCTCTTGGTCCAATGTGTTCCAAATTTAGGCGTGACCGCGAGCTTGACATCTTTGAGGGAGGCTGACCTTTTGTAAAAAGGACCATGCTTGATAGCTCGACCATTATTGCCCAAGGCCATTTCAGAACCTTGTTCACCGTAAGCATTCATTATGTTGATCTGCAAAAGAGAAAATTAAAGAAAATGTGTTAGTGAGGGAACGTAATTTAAACATGTTCATAAGTTTCACATGCTTAAAGTCCGGGGGCACTGTTGAAGGGCAAAGTTTTATTAAAAACAAATGCCATTACATGTCACAAATATAAACATATGTATAGGGTCATGCCTTTGCCGACTATGCATATATTATGTATCTCATCAAATACATCTACATATAATGGCTACGCTAAATTAAAGAGGGGGATGAATGCTAGCATTGAATTTAATTATGAGTGCCGTCCGTTTAAATTAATATGAAACGAAACGACTAATTCAATGTATCCTAATCAATGTATACTAATCAATGGACACAGTAAATGTGTTGCAATTTGTAACCGGCACTGTGGGTATATAGATCCCAGTTAGTACGGTGGATAGGAGAGGGACTACTGGCGACTAAAAAAAACACAAGAAAGAAAAAAAAGAAAGAAGGAAGAAAAGAGTGGTTTTGCAACGAAGACATCACTCTCGATCGGCATTCCATCATCCTGCAAAAGCAAAGGTATAATCTCTTTCTTAAAAATGTGTGGTACGTTCCTATTGCAGGTATGGCCAAGGAGGAGTTTAGACGTAGGGTGGCTCGAAACATTCCGTTTCGCCTCCTACATCGAAGACTCGTAGGCTGGCTCAAAACATTCCGTTTCGCCTCCTACATTAAAGACTCGTAGGCTGCCTCGAGACATTCTAGTTCACCTCATACATCAAAGACCCATGGACAGTTTGCAAACCATTTCGTCTCTTGCTCGAAGACTCGTAGAGGGCTCGAAACATTTCGTTTCGCCTCTCTTACGTAGCGGTGGCTGGTCGTCTCTCCAATGTGAAGAATGGGGAAGAGCAAAATAAAGCCAGAAAACACTGCACATCCGACAAATAATTAAAGAAGAGCGGATGAAAGAATTGAGAGCCCAATATTTACCTTCAATATGAAGAGCTCTTGCGCCTCTGAGATCTTTCAATTGAAAGTAAAAAGAGTGATGGGAGAAGAACACAGAAGTTGCAGAATTTATATAGCTCTCAAATAAAAACGTATGGCCAAGGAGCATCACTGCCGATTGTAGAATCCCCCCCGAATCAAAGAAAAAAAGGCAAGCTGATCAAGGATAGAACATACATGCTGGTGTGCTTCACTGCTTGATCTGGTAAGAAAAAAATCACAAAATTAAAGGGAAGTGTGGATTCAAGTAATCTCCAGGATTCACATTTGGGTAAAGCCACCCGTTGGAACTTTCATGATCACCAACAGTCACCACAAAAGGAGCCTATCAACATTGCCAACAACTTGCTCTCGGAAGCCGGTGATTCACAACGGGGCCTCCTCGGTGATCCGCATCAGCTACCCAAGGAGTCCTACACTCTCTCACAGCTCCAACAGCCTCAAAGGTCACCAATATGACGCCAAGGCGATCATCAAATGCAGCTCAAGGAGAGATATGATACATGGCCAGCAAGGCATCTTTCCGCGACTCTCGATCGGTCACCGATGGTCTTGACATGCCTGCGACCCAAGTTACCAATCCTATGCTATGCCACCTACCATCGAAGGTCAACAACTTCCCCTGAAAATTGGTCGAAGCAGCCCCGAATGCCTAACAAAATGAGCAACAAAAACAGCCACAAAATCATATACATTTGCGGAGGAGAAAAGCTGCTCAAAGAGCAAAGTCACAGGCCGTGGTACGAATAGCTCGAAAGATATCCAAGACTGTGAAATATTGAGTCCAAAAGAAGGTTATGAAAGGAGTACGTCGGAAGAAACGGCGGCAAAAACGGAGCTCTGTAGTGGCCGCAACTGATGCCAGAAGTTGGCCCCTCGACCACATTTGAATGGTTCCTGCACAACATGGCATCTTTGCACGCTCCTCGAACGCCCGATGATAATCCTTGCGTGCTCCCGACCCAATTTTCTAATATTATGCCATGCAGAATACATCATAAGGCCCACAAATTCCCCCGAGGATTGATCGAGTCAGTCTCGAACACCACACAAAATGGATCCACGCAAAACATATATATGTTATATAGCGAGAAAATATATATCAGTCAAGTTGGCGACACTATTGTGGACAACTCTGTCTGTTTCCAAGCATACAGAGACTGGAGATCGATAAAGGGCACTGCAAAGAACGGGTCCGAATAAAAAGCAACAAAAACGGAGCTCTATAGCAGCCGTGGAGACGCTGTGAAGTTGACACATTCATGCAGTTTCTTCGAAAAAAAGCTGTCTAGCAGCTCAATTTAAGGCTCTATTACGGGCAGTTCATGGCACATCTAGGGGAATAAAAGCTTGAGATCGATAGAGGATATTTTAAGGAGCATGTCAAGATAGAAATCATCAGCAACAAACCAGCGTAACAGCAGCTGCAACGCCCAAAAGTTGACCCGTTGACACACCTTTTCCATAGATTTTCGGTGGTGTTTTCTTCCTCTTCTGGCCAGATGCTGCATCGGTGCTTGCTAGGCAGCCTCCTAAGTGCTGGTAGAGCGAAAAAGTCATGGTCAACAACCTCGGTTTCATTCACAACGTGATCGAGAGGATCCGAAACAATCGAAAATCAAGCTGGGATCTATATGTATCATTTCCACCATTGCCACCGTGAAAAGAAGAGTTGGATTCGTTCCCATATAAAAAAAATACAAGAGAGAGGCATGCCATGTCCTTATACAATCACCCGGCCAGACGAGCTACTCGACATCAAGTTTTACAACAATCGAGTCTAGCCCCAACGCTCGAACAAGAAATCAAGTGGAAAAAAGAACTACGGAGACTTGATTCCGTCTCAAACGGATACGTAGAAAATCCGATATATATCGGATCCAGTCACAAGTTCAAAATCAAATAAAGTTGTTCGTAGGAACTACAACGACTTGATACAAATGGCGATATTTCTCGTCGGATCCAGTCACGAGTCCAAGATTAAATAAAGTTGTTCGTGAGAACTACAAATGATAATATTTCTTATTGGTCCCAATCACAAGACCATATGCTCAAATCCAATATGCCCGAACTACGAAGGCTTGATGCTCTCAAATGAGCCACGTAGGAAACTCAATATTCAGTCATACAAATATCAAGTCCAGCCACAAGTTCCAAATCAAATTCATACCTTTGAACTACGAGTAATTTGATTCCGTCATCACGGATACGTAGGAAACCCATATCCGTGTCCAATTACAAACCTCAAAGAAAATAAATCAAACCCGATATTCCGTCGAGTTGAAACCCAAACACATAAACCTAAACACATATAACCAAACACATAACCAAATTCAAATCAAACACCAAGTCTAAACCAAATCAAATCCAAACACCTTAAGCCAAGCTAGACACAAAGTCTAACCAAACCAACCCCAAATACAGAAATCCTATATTTTCGAACTACGTTGGACTTGATCCTTCCCATGAAGGTACGTAGGCAACCCTCGTCAACGGGTGCAGTCCAAACCACTGAAAAACCCAAAATTTTGTCCTTTTAAAGTATCCGCATAATTTTAAACTGTGAGGAAGTACAAATAAGGGTCGAACTTTAAAAAAAAAAATTCAAATTAAAATGTGTTATGCGAGATTGTTCCTTTAACAATTTTTGTTTAACAACGAGCACATTACTCAAGATCGAGGCTTCTAGTCGACGCAGACGTGAACCTCTTGACTATCTAGGATCCCACTAACACGCTTCCTCTTGGATCGATCCTGACTCCCTACCACTATAGCGGGAGGAAGTCTTGTATTTTATTTGCACGGATAAGGGATTGGTTTCCATCTATATTTATATTTGTTTTATTTCAATTCCTCCTCCTAATAAATTTTGGCGTCGTTGTCGGGGAAGCTATCAATCGCGCCCTAGTAGTCTATCTCACATCTTCTTCTAGTTTTACTTTATAGGTGTATGCGACACACTGATCGCATGCCTGAATTAGAAGGAGTAGAAGTCCATGAATGTTATCTCCATCTAAGGTCCAGAGTAGAAAGAATCATGGTAGACCAAGAGACCCAGGCTCAACAAATTGAGCGATTAAAGAAACAAATTGAGGACGTCACCACTAAAGAGGCGGCACAAAAAGAGCGTGGTGACAGGAAGGAGGAAGCAAGGAGGCGATATGAAGCCCAAATCAATGTCCTCCCTCAAAACGCCAAGCAATACATGCACCTTGTGCTCTCAGTGCCTGAATCGGCCATTCTTATCCCTCACTCTAATTTTAGATTAAACCTAGCTTCTTAACTGAAATTAGGCGAGATCAATTTGAGGGAAAACCTAATGATTGCCCTCTAGAGCACATAACGACTTTCCTTGATTTGTGTGATACTATTGCAGATGGACAAAGCCTGGAGTATGTAAAACTAAAGGCTTTTCATTGGTCTCTCACAAGGAAAACACTAGCATGGTTGGAGAGCCTAGCCCACAAATCGCTCCACACGTGGGATGAAGTCAAGGATGTCTTTCTCAACAAGTTTTTCCCACCATCCAAGACGACGGTTATTCGTCAGAAGATCATGGCTTTCAAACAAAAGCCTAATGAAACCCTGGCATAAATGTGGAAGTGATTCAAGGAGCTTTTGAGGTCCTGCCCTACGCATGGGCAACCACCCTACGTCATCCAGGAGATCAACTACAATGCCCTGGACGTAGCAACTAAGGAAAGGATCAACAGCTACACCTCTTATGGGTATCTTGAGCTCCTACCGCAACAAGCTTGGGATACTATGGAGAGGTTGGTAGAATTTGACAACACATATGGGACTCCTGCGGCCTCCGACTCAAGGTCTGTCCCATCGATGCGACTCTATGAGCCCTCCAAGGAGATTGATCCTGACGTCAAAGATCAATTCATGAAAGATCAACTCAGGAGGCTTCAAAAGCAAGTCAAATTTCTCTTCGTCAACCAACCCTGTGCTGAATGCGGCTCCGAGAGGCACATCACCACCGCTTGTCACCACACGGAGCAAGTAGATCTAGCGGAGACTCATCAGGAGGTGAGGTACATGAGGAATCCCAATCGCCGGGGATACCAAAACCGGGGAAATCAACCACTCCAATACAACCATAGGGATCCTCTGCCTTACCGAGCTCCAGGCCACCCGGAGAGAGAGCTAAGAAGAGATGATGTTCAAATCATCCTTGATGAGTTAAGGATGAATCAAGCTGCGAGTCAACAATCTAGCAACACCATCCAAAACCAACTTCAAGGGCTCAATGCTCACATGGGGGAGATGGATACATGGAGAAAGAGCATATAGACCCAATTGGGTCAACTAGCAGCCCAAATATCAAAGCCACCCGGCAAGTTCCTAGGACAACCACAAGAAAATCCTAAGGGGCAAGTTGGGCACATTGCCGCTATCAATCTAAGGAGTGGACGTCAATTGCACGAGCCACGGAGCAAAGGAGAAGACGTTGAAAACACAGTCGATGTCGACACCCCATTCGATGTCGTGGGCCCTGTCAACGTCAACCACACTATCGATGTCGAGCCCACTGCGAATCCCACCACATAGCCAGAGAAGTACTCAACATCAAGTGCCCTACTCGATATCAACACCCCCGTCGTTGTCGAGTCCTCTACAAATCGACAAGAGCTTCAGACTCCTCCAAGGTGGACCACCCATGTCGATATTGACCGCCCGGATGTCGATGTCGGCCAACCCAAAAAGTAAAAGTCGATCCCATTGGCTTTGAAGCCATCCAAAGCACTCATTTTTCCTTCCAAGGCGCTGCAAGACCTGACGGACACCAAGTTTAGGCGTTTTATAAAGATCCTACAAGGACTCAACCTCACCATCCCACTCACGAAAGTGCTAAACCAGATGCCGGCATATATGAGGTTCCCTAAAGGACATCTTCTCCAAGAAGAGGTCCATCCTAGAGATCGCTGACGAATGCAATTCTATTGAGTTCCCTGAAAAGCGCGGCGATGCATGCAATTTTGTGGTAACAGTAGGGGTAGGTGAGCATCAATTCAAAGCCCTTTGTGATCTTAGGGCTAGTGTTAGTTTGAGTCCCCTATCGATATGGCAACAAGTGGGCGTAGGAACATTAGAGCTTGTCGACATAAAGCTATACATGGCGGACAACTCCTTCGTGAGACCAGCAAGGGTTGTGGATGATGTCCCAATCAAGGTGGGAAAGTTCTACATACCCACGGACTTCATCGGGTTGGACATGCCAGAATATCCTATTGTGCCTATCATCCTTGGTAGGCCATTCTTAGCAACTGTTGATGCCAACATCAATGTAAAGAATGGCACCCTTACATTCACAATCGGCAATGAGGTCATCGAATTTCGCTTCAACCCAACGATGAGCGAGACCATAACCACCTCTAGAGCATATGAAAAAGTTGGGCTCTCACTTGCGAAGGAGAAGCTTCACAAATTCTTGTTGACAAAGATCGAATCTGCAATGAGAGTCGAAATCGATTTCACCCAGTCGAGATCGACCAACATACTCGATGTCGACCCCCCTGACTCAATGTCGAGTGTCATTGATGATCAACCGAGTTTCTAGGAGCTTAAGTATGGGGTCCTCACTGCCGACATCGACCATCCCGACTCGATGTCGACTCTAGCACTCGAGATCGACCTCACAATGTCGAGATCGCCTGACCCTCAGCCCGAAGATCTCTGTTTAGGGCTTGAAAAGGTAAGCTCAGGTATGATCCGTAACCCTCCTCTGTCCATTACTAATGGGAGGGTCAAAGCTCCATGGTTCGCTCATATTTCTAAAGTTAGGTCAAGGAAGAGAAGGAAAGCGCCCAATAAAGAACTTAATGAAGAAGAAGCCTTGGTCATTGAGCTTGGGTACTACCAAAAGGACCTAGATGATCCAGGAGAAGGAACAAGCATGAAGGGTCCCTACCTTAAAGGGTCGTGAAGCATTGATGAAGAAGTCGGCCTAGCGACTAAAAAATCTAGAGCGTGTACATAAACTTTTAAATTTGTTTCACTTATATGGTTTTTAGGATTTAAATTTTGATTTTGGTTTTGAAACTTTGATATATCATGGCTATATATTATCTAACAAGAATTTCAGGTTACATAGCAAAAGGAACAACGAAGAAGAAAAGAAGCCTCTGCAGAGGCACTCGAGATCAACTAGGTCGGTCGAAATCTACAACCTGGGGTCGAGCCATCTCTTGAGATCAACACTGATCACTCAAGAGAGAAGAGATCACTCGATATCGAGTAGGCCCCTCCATATCGACACACCCTGGCGACCTCTGACTTCAACTTCTTCCTGGATACAGACAGATGTAGTCGACATCAATTCCTACACTCAACATCGACTCCTGGCATCGACATAACCTGAAATCGACCTTCATTTGTAGGTTGCTCTGTGATTTTCTCTCTTCACCCTTGTTTTTCTTTTAATACAGTGAGGACGCTGTATATTTTAATTATGGGGTGGGGATGAAACATGTCTTACGGACAAATCTTAGCTTATTTTTATTTCTTACATTCATGTTTAAGTTTATGTTCTTAGTTTATTACTTTATAAAAAATCAAAAAATCAAAAAAAAAATTGAAAATGTCAAAAAGAACAAAAAATGCATATTTACTTTATTTAAGTTTTTAGACCCTACTTAGATTTCCAATGATGAAACCTCAATAGCTGACTTGATTATGTAAATCCTATGGCATATTTGGGTGGTTTAGCCTAAGTCCTTAAAATTGTTTTTATGTAGATTGTGAACTTGCGATGAAATTGAGCACATAGGATCCTAGGCTAAAAAGCGAAATCCAAAAAAATTGTCCTAGTGAGAATTTTGGCCTATAGGGAGAACATTAAAATTACCTCTGCTTTCTTGAGTGTATTTACTCTTCCTATGCATCTCTAAATGTTGTGATAGTTATTCAAAGCCAATACATATATCTGTTTATGTTTATGAGAATTGAATGATGTAGGCATCTTTTAAGCCATTTCTATCATCTCTTTACCTACTCTGCATTATCTCTGCTTGAAGCCAGAACATTAGCCTAAGCCCTATATTGTGAACTCCACAAAATTATCTCTAACCGAATTGAGCATGACCCCCATTTGGGAATTGAGACTTAGAATGGCTAGAATAATGCATTGTGGAAAGAAGGTGCATATGTTTAGTTTTGAGTAAAGGAAATTTATAGGTTGGTATATATTTGCATCTTGTCACATATTGTAAAAGGATTTTTAGCTCACCATATAAATGCACATATTTATTTTATTATTTATTTTTTTGTCAAAAAAAATCCGAAAAGAGAGAAAAAAAAGAGCTATACATATATATTTAGTGCATCAGCCAATTATTCCTTAGTTCGTTTATTTTTTACAAGATTTTTGAGAGGTTTATTAGGTTTGAAAGAAAGGTTAATGAGCATCATGGAAAACAAGTTTGGAAAGTGCATCATTTTAGGAGATATGGTTTGGATAAGTTGTGTTGAAGTTTAGTAGTCTTGATTCCCAAATTTTAAAGCACCACATAGCCAAATAATTCCATACCCTTTATTTCTTACCAAGCTCCATTACAACCCCGTCGAATGGAGTCTTCTTTGAAGTCTTCCATTGAGCGAAAGTCCTTCTGAAGGTTCTTGTTGCATTTACATAATTGGTTGCAAAGTGGATTATTATAAATTACAATGTTTATGAGTTTGTATATGGAATTGAGTGGAGAGTTGATCTTCATAGCCTAAACACACTGAGAGTTGAGCGAAACACATCATCCCTGTGAGGTTGGATTTAAAATTTCCTATGCCTATGGATTGCTCATATATGTGTGATAACGTTAAATTCACTTGCTTTGCTTTCCTACAACTTCTAATGTTGCTTTTGACAAAGGCGAATACTTGAAGGGTGTGTTGTAGGTGTTGATTATTGCTTGAGGACATGCAAGTCTAAGTATGGGGTGTTTTGATGTACATATTTATAGTCCTTTTAATTACATGTTTTGACTTCATATTTCATTCGATTTCTAAAGTAAAGGTTTAAAATAATACAAATTTGTGTAGAATGAGCTAACGTGCAAGAAATAGAGTGTGCACAAGTTTTGGTGTAAATGTATAGGAATTAAAACGGGATTGGAGTCAAAACAAGAAAGCCAAGTGAAGCAAATAACAGGTCGACATAGACCAGACAGGTCGAGATCGACTAAGCAACTCGACATAGACAATAATCGTCGAGACAGACCACACAGACCTACTGAAGACCGCTCCACATGATTAGAGATCGACTAGAAGTGTCAACATCGACATAGCACCAAAGCTCGAGTGAAGTGCGACAGATCGAGTCGAGATGAAGCACTCGATATCGAGTGACCTGCTCGATATCGAGTAGAAGCTGACACAGATTGGACGCAGTTTGAGCAATTCAATTTTGAAGATCTATCTTGTGGCCACGATTTTATCATCTATCATTAGTTAGATTATGTCCTAGGGAACTTTCATTTTTACCCTAGGATATTTTATATTTACAATAATAATGTTTCATCCTAATTGTTTTGGCTTAGAATTTTAAATAGGAGTTTTATTAGGATTAGAACTACTCTCCTTGGCTAGCAAGGATTAGTAGGCTATAAATAAAGCCCTAGGGGGCTGGTTTTTATTCATTCAAGCACAGAGATTCGTATCTCACCATATTTAAGAGTAGGAGAAGCTTTAGGGTTTGGCGTTTGTGAAAGCCGGCGTTGAGTTGTAAAGCTTTGAAGAGTTATTTAATGCAAGTTCCTTACTTTCCATTCAAGAAGTTTGTTGCGATGAAGTGTGAGTAGTTCCTCAAAGCTTCTAGGGTCGGGGTGAGCCCGATGTTAGCCTTGCGTGTTTGAGGTAAGCACTTGATGTTGATATCGTTGTGTCTTGATCATCTCCTACGGTTCTATGTTTAGTCCTTATCGCAAGAAAAGGGATTCATTTTAACAACTTGGGTTATAAACATAAAATTGGTAGAGACAATTAGGTTTATTTGCAAGAGTATTCCTAATAGTTGGTGTACGGCGAAAGCTTGTCCCTCGGGTGAGATAGCGCAGTTGTCCGTCTTATTTACCTTATGCATGTTTGGTTAACGTTTTGGCAAACCCTAGCCTTAGGAGTTGCTTTTTATATATTTTATTCACATTAAAAACGTGTCTTTTCTTTTCATCCTTCGAATTCCATCCTATTGTCTTCGGCCTTCTTTGTCACACTAATTACTATAGTAACTACTCGATATCGACATTTGAGGTTGATATCGACACCAAGCATCGAATCGCTGGTTTTTTGTGTCGACGCATCTTCTGCCTACATCTGCGTTCGATATCGAGTTACCTACTTGACATCGAGTGCCCCTTAAGTCGACTGGCAGTCTTCTGAGACAGGTTGACATTGCTATTGATACTCGATATCAACACCCCTGGTCGATATCGACTCATTGTTTTTGTCTCTGCAGGTCTTCTGTTGCGATAGAATTCGACAGCCCAGGTCGATGTCGAGTACATTACTCAAGATCGAGGCTTCTGGTCGACGCAGACGTGAACCTCTTGACTATCTAGGATTCCGCTGACACGCTTCCTCGTGGATCGATCCTGACTCCCTACCACTACAACGGAAGGAAGTCTTTTATTTTATTTGCACGGATAAGGGATTGGTTTGCATCTATATTTATATTTGTTTTAGTACAATTCCTCCTCTTAACAGCAATGAAGTGATTGAATTTTCCTGCAAATCCACTATGAAGGAAGTCAATTGAATGGAGGTCAAGTCGCTACATACAAAGGGAAGAGTTGTCCCTTGTGAGGAACCCACGGAGATGAATATGACCACGAAAAAACTAGAGTTGAGGGCCATCGAAGCCCAAATGAAGGAGATCTTAGAGATATGGCATCAAGCCGACAAAGAATCCATTGAGACAGAGCTCAACGTCGATGATACCTTGTCGATGTCGACCACAGAGCAAGAGCCCTAGATGCATGTTAGAGGCTATGTATGGGGTCGATGCAAACGATCCCTTCGACATCGATCCACAACACTTGATGTAGACTGAACCCAGTCGATGTCGACACATACTGATCGATTTGCCTCCATTGACTCTAACATTTTCCACAACGGAAGAGAAACTGCACTCGATGTCAACCTAGACTAGTCGTTGTCGACCACCTCCCCAGATAGAAGACATCTCGATCGACAGTAAAAAGGTAAGGACATGTGAAGATCCCTATCCACCTGATTCAGTAGATAATATCCCTATGAAGCGAGTACCTTGGTATGTTGGTCTTACTAATGCCCTAGATAAAGAGTCAAAAAAATACAAGGCGGGCGACAAGGTGTTCATGAATCAAGTGAACATAAAGGGATGCAAGCGGAAGGATGGAAGGGAAAGAAAGGGCGGAGTCGTGACCGTGCACAAGGTTTATCCAGGGAAGATAGAGCTTAGGGACAAAAAAGGCGTTATTTTTAAAGTTGAGCTCAAGAGCCCCGAAGAGCAGGACTGAGCCATATGGCCCTTATATGTACCTACTTGGATAAAGCCATGGAAGAAGTCGACCTAATGACTTAAAAGTCTAAAGCATGTAAATAGACCCCTTCTTGGGTTTTTTGAGCTAACAAGTTTGTAGATGCAAGAAGAAGCTGTGAAGGCAGTTGATAGAGATATTTTCGAGGTCATTAAATCTTATCAAATAGTTCTGAACTAACCTAACTAGTATAGCTTGGCAAGTACAGGTCGAACCCAAAGAGACTTATGCAATTCGTATGCTCAATTTGTATGCTAAGATGAGGATGATATGAAAAGGGGGTTTTGAAAGTATGCAAAGTAACACAAAAATAAGCAAAGGGTGAAACGATGGTGATTGATAACAATACGTGAGAAACACGCTTGATTAATTAGTATCCACTCTCAATTTGGATTCCGATCATTAAAATTCCCTAAACTTATTCCTCTTGAGCAACCTATTGTGAAAATCAATTGTACCTTGACAATAACTTTCAATTCCTTCCTTGCAATTAGCGAATATGTCAACTAGACTCTAAACACCCTTATTGATGAATAACATAGAAACTATCCAAATTTAATTCAACAATAGCAATGCACACCAAAGAATGTCAATAGGAACAATTGAAATAAGGCAACTAGCAATAAACCAATTGTATCTTTATCCTAATGCAATCACCAAGTCAACTAGCCCTAGATAATCACAAGTTGCTACTATGATCCAAGTTCTTCAACTAGCGTCCCTATAGATCTAGCGATAGATTGAATTCAAATAATATTAGGTGGCCAATCCAATAGAACACAAACTCAATCATAAGCAATGACAACGGAAGATAAAGATTACTCAAAAGTAAGTAGAGTAGAGAATATCTCACGGAATATCAAATCAAAAGCTTCAAAGTAATCAATCAAACGAAAGAGGAGTTTAGTTTGCCATAGCACAAAAGCTCTCCTCTAGGGTTTCTTCAATTGCTAAACTGTCACTAAACTTCTCCTAAAAACCCTTTAAATAGGCGTCCAAAAGGGTTAAAAAATAACCTCATTAAAAATAAGGAATTCGGCAAAATAGGGTTTCGGCGCTGACAGAGGCCGCGGGCGCGGTTCCATGGCCGCGGGCGCGGCTCTTGTTCACAGCACTCATTCCTTCTTTACTTGATCAAATCTTGTAATCCCATCTTCACTTCATGCACTTCCCATATGAGCTTTTCATACCTGAAATTGACCACCAATATGTGTAGATTCCGCCTCGATAACCATAACAATCTAATTCACAAATTAATACTAATGAGGACATTATTTACAATTAAACTATGCTAAATAAGTCCTATAATACCTATATGATTGCATGCTATCAAATTCCCCCACACTTAAAGCTTTGCTTGCCCTCAAGCAATGAAAACAAAATCAAATCACCCCACAGACAAACCCTTCATGAATCCACCCCAACTTTTCCTTTAGAAATAGAAGGGAAGCAAACATGATAAATTGACAACATCATTACACATATTTTGTAACCAATAAACTCAAGCAAACATGTCAATTCTGCACCTCACAAGGAATGTGTTTCACTCTCACTCATGTGTTTAGGGTTAACAATTTCACGCTCAAAACTCAATCTTTGAAAGCTTAGCTACACGAGACTTGCACCAGTGTTCTAATTCTCCACCGCTGGTGACTCCACACATAACAAAAATCATGAGGTCTTTCAATCATGTTGTAATGGGGCCAAGGTAGAAAACATAAGGTATGGACATTTTTAGGCCATGTGGTGCTCATAATCCGGGAACTAAGGAAATCGCCACATTACAAACCACTACTCATCAACTCATACCATATCTTTACCATGGCATACAATCCCAATCTCAAGCATACAACTCTACAAGCATACTCAACTCTTTCTTTTATTATATTATTTTTGTTTTCTTTCTTCTTCTTTTTTTTTCTCTTTTTTTTCTCTTTTTTTTATCACGCTGTATTGATTTATTTTCCTTGACTTTTACCCCCTAAGTGAATTTTATCCTCCTTAGGTCCCAAGTAATAAGCACTAGTAAGAAACAACTAAACATAACATAAATATACCTCAAATCATACCATCCATCACTGAAACCATCCTCCACAAGATAGATATTCACCAACTATTCCTAAATTCCCGGATGGGGTCAGGCTATAATTGGCTATGGATACAGTTTGTGGAGCTGCAAAAGAATAGGCAATCAGGCTCAAATGGGCTTCAAGCAACATATAATATGTAAGGTGAAAATGAGTCAAATAGGGCTAATAAAGGTGCCTCAATCATGTTTAAGTCATGCGCAGAAATCATAAAATGCAGCCTCGAAAAAGATCTCTAAATGCAAGTCAAAGAGGAAGCAATCAAAAAGAGTACACTCAACAAGCAAGAGGACATAGTACAGATTGTCCTGAAATAGGCCAAAATAGTATCACCAGGTAATTTGCACAGAATCTCAATGTCGCCCAAATCCAAGAGTCATACATGCTCAATCATCAACAAACCATACCCACTAATATATAAAAGTACTAAATCGAAGCTTCAACAATCCAAGTGAGTCATGGGGCATCATAAATCACAAATAAAATATAGAGGACAATCGATCTTTCATGTGGGAAAATAAGACCTAAACTTAACTAATGCATGATTTCTTTTTTTCTCCTTTTTTCTAGTTTTTTTTTTAGTTTTTTTTGGTTGTTTTTTTGTTGTTTTTTTGTTGTTTTTTTTTACTATGCAATAAACATGCAAAGGAAATAAACATGATATCTAATGCAATTCAAAACCTAAATACTAGCTAATAATCCCCCCACACTTAAGTCTTTCATTGTCCTCAATGAAGATAAAGACAAATACAAGAATTAGTATGGAAAAGGAAAAGAAAAGAAAAACTCACAATGAAACTCATGGAGGCGGGAAAAGCGGAAACTACGACACTTCAAACATGTAGGACTACTCAAACAAGTAGGAAGAGGAGGAACTTAATTACAACTGAGGCACATTCGACAGTTGATGCAGGGGAAGGGCCGCGGGCGTGGTAGGTAGGCCGCGGGCAAGGCGCCATATTTATTCCAACTTTTTCTGATTTTCTGAAGGCTGCGGGCGTGGCTCTTAGGCCGCGGGCGCGGCTCCAATCGCCCTTCTTCAAAAACTTGTCCTAAAATGTTAGTTATTGCCGAAACTAAACAAAACTACCTACTAATAAATAGAAAATGCAACAAAAGAAATTAAAAGCAAAATATGAGTAAACCTACTTACCTCGGGTTGCCTCCCAATCAGCGCCTTTGTTTTATGTCGTTGGCTCGACTTATTTTGGTTGTCCATTTAAGACTTAAGCGGACATTGTTAGCATCCTCAAAAGTAAATCAAACTCTCGTGCCCATCCAAACGATGAATAGATAGAAAATATGAAAAAGTTCATAGAAAATAGTATAGTGTTCAAGAATCTTACCAACTGATCATATTCTTGAGCCTGACTTTGAGTCGAGGGTATGTAAGACCACCAACACAGTTCTATTGGTGGTGTATTGAAGTAATGCTCCCATGGATCGATATAATCACCAATACCTCCGCAATCGCAATAGTTTACCCTTATTACCTCTTGAGCCTCAGCAGTTGGCTCTAGACTTGGTTCATCAACGGGCGAGCTAGGGGTGATCTTGTCAAATGGAGTGTTGTCTTCCTCCATCTTCTCAGCATGATTCTCCACAATGACCTCAATAGGTGAAACAAAAGTCTCAACAATTTGAGATACTTGGGGAAGTGACTCATTCTGCGCACATTGAAAATCCATGTAGCAGAAAAAATCCTACATCTCCAAGAGTCCCATATCTAATAAACCTCCATCACTCATGTGATCAGCAAGGCTCCGTGTCTCAGAAGTCATACCATCAAAGATGCATAGAAGCACGTCCCTTGTACTAGCTTGATAACCCCATGAACAAAGATCGTTAATGTACGCCTACAATCTGGTAAAGTATTGATGAAAACTCTCTCCATGTAAATGCAATAACCTCACCTTCAACATTGGTCAGTAGCACGAGTGTGGACCAGATGAATGATCCACACAAGAAATAGCACACAAATAAAACACACAAATTGTCAAACAAGTCCCTGGCAACGGCGCCAAATTTGATAGAGATATTTTCGAGGTCGTTAAATCCTATCAAATAGTTCTGAACTAACCTAACTAGTATAGCTTGGCAAGTACAGGTCGAACCCAAAGAGACTTGCGTAATTTGTATGCTCAATTTGTATGCTAAGATGAGGATGATATGAAAAGGGGGTTTTGAAAGTATGCAAAGTAACACAAAAATAAGCAAAGGGTGAAATGATGGTGATTGATAACAATATGTGAGAAACACACTTGATTAATTAGTATCCACTCTCAATTTGGATTCCGATCATTGAAATTCCCTAAAATTATTCCTCTTGAGCAACCTATTATGAAAATCAATTGTACCTTGACAATAACTTTTAATTCCTTCCTTGCAATTAGCGAATATGTCAACTAGACTCTAAACACCCTTATTGATGAATAACCTAGAAACTATCCAAATTCAATTCAACAATAGCAATGCACACCAAGGAATGTCAATAGGAACAATTGAAATAAGGCAACTAGCAATAAACCAATTGTATCTTTATCCTCATGCAATCAACCAAGTCAACTAGCCCTAGATAATCACAAGTTGCTACTATGACCCAAGTTCTTCAGCTAGCGTCCCTATAGATCTAGCGATATATTTAATTCAAGTAATATTAGGTGGCCAATCCAATAGAACACAAACTCAATCATAAGCAATGACAACGGAAGATAAAGATTACTCAAAAGTAAGTAGAGTTGAGAATATCTCACGGAATATCAAATCGAAAGCTTCAAACTAATCAATCAAACGAAAGAGGAGTTTACTTCGCCATAGCACAAAAGCTCTCCTCTAGGGTTTCTTCAATTGCTAAACTGTCACTAAACTTCTCCTAAAAACCCTTTAAATAGGCGTCCAAAAGGGTTAAAAAATAACCTCATTAAAAATAAGGAATTCGGCAAAATAGGGTTTCGGCGCTGACAGAGGCTGCGGGCGCGGTTCCATGGCCGCGGGCACGGCTCTTGTTCACAGCACTCATTCCTTCTTTACTTGATCGAATCTTGTAATCCCATCTTCACTTCATGCACTTCCCATATGAGCTTCTCATACCTGAAATTGACCACCAATATGTGTAGATTCCGCCTCGATAACCATAACAATCTAATTCACAAATTAATACTAATGAGGACATTATTTACAATTAAACTATGCTAAATAAGTCCTATAATACCTATATGAATGCATGCTATCAGCAGTCGATGTTGACTCAAGACCTCGATGTCAACCAAGTCAGGTCATGATGAACATCTGTGATCGATCTCGATTACCCTGAGCTGAGCACAAAAAGGAAGACTCGTTGTCGACACATCCCAATCTATATCACCTATGGAAGGCCAATCACACCGACTTCCATACGGAAGAAGGTTTGACGTCGACGTCGACTGCTGACAATGCACAGAATCACCTATTTTGAGCCACTGTGCTTATTTCTAGTAAGTTTCCTTTTTACTCCACTTCTTATTTTTTTTTACAGCGAGGACACTGTAAGATTTAAGTATGGGGTGGGGGAAAAGCTTGCTTATTTTTCTTTTTATTAACAGGCACAAATTTGAAGGAAAAAGTACATTTTCAATAATGGTAATTGATTGTTAAGGTTATATAAGAATGGATCTATGATGTTGAGAGTTTAGTTTCTTCCGCTGTGTGACCATAAAAAGTATTGCTTGGGGACAAGCAAGCTTAAATATAGGGTGATTTGATGTGAGAGTTTAGTTTCTATCATTAATTTGCATTATGGGTTGGGAATGCTATGAATTTTTGTGGTTTATGCTTATTTGCAAGATACAGAGATATACGGAAGTTTTGGTTCAATTTTTCAGAAATCGAAACGGAACATGAAACAATTGCAAGCAAAAGAAGACAACCTGGAAAAGAGGTCGACGTCGACCATGTCCATCGATATCAACTGCATAGAAGGGGTGAAGATGCAAGCTGCTGAAATGGAAAGAAGAGCAATTGAAGTCGAACACATTGCTCGAGATCGAGTGCACTAGAGGTGCTCGACGTCGACCACTCCACTCAACGTCGACTGGTCTGACGCGCAAGAAATGCCGATTGAAGCCCGAATCTTTTGAGGGTTTATACATAGCATGAAATCTTTTATCTTTCCATGAAGAGATCCGACTTTATATGGTGGATAGTTAGAGAATAGAGAGAGTGAGAGAGAGGCATCCGAGTGAGAGTGTGAAGAAGGAGAAGACTGAGTTCGGTTGTACTCTTAAAGGTTTTAGTTTTATGTAAGGTTTAAGTTTCTATGTTTATGATGTGTGGCATGGTAATGATGAGTGAGTAGTTGTCCCACTTCTAGGGTCGGGGTGAGCCCGACAATAGCCATGTGTGTGTGCTTGAATTGTTGGTTTCTTATGTGTTTATCATTTTCTATCTCGTGCTTAATCAGTTGCGAAAGTAGATGACAATTCCTTATTTGCAATTTATGAAGCGAAAGTGAATTACTTTGTGAATTTGGATAGTAATTAGGATTTGTTTGCGCAAGTTAACTAAACCCTAATTATGGAAAGGATAGAAACAAATAGGTTTTATGCGAAAGCCTCTAAGACTTTATTTGTTGGTTGCGAAAGCTATCGTATCATGATAAAAACATGAACCTTTCTATGATTCTTGTGTGTCGCATGCATGGTTATTGTCATGGTGAATCCTTACCTTGGAAGCCTTAGTTTCATAAGTTTATAACCCAAAATCCCACCTTTTATTGTTTTCTAATCATTGTTTCTCTTTATTATCCTTTGATTCTTTCGACCGATCTTTTTCGAACAATTTTTCTGTTTTCTGTGATTTCTGTTACTGTTTTCGACCGATCTTTTTCGAACAATCCCAGCTTTTATTGTTTTGAAGGTTGATTGTCTTCTGTTTCGACCCCACTGGTGCTCACTCGACATCGACCGCTCTTGTCGATGTCGATCTGTTGTTTTTGTCGTAACAGGTGCTGAAGAAGGAAATCGATAGCCCCTATCAATATTGAACACTTTTGTAGATATCGAGGCTTCTGGTCGATACTGCAGAGAATGTTCAGGACTATTCAAGACCCGCTAAATCGCCTCCTCGTGGATCGATTCTGATTCCCTACAACTACAGCAGGAGGGAGTCTTGTAATTTATTTGCTTGGAACAGAAGTTGGTTTATTTTCGAATATTTGTTTATTCAAGACACTTTTCCCTCCTAACAACAATGACTTGTTTTTATGAACAAAATCAAATATTTAAATGACATATTTTTGCGAACAGAGGAAGTATTTTGTATTATTCAGTTTTACATAGCGTAATTTAGAATAGTTGACTATTTGGTCAAGAGGGACTTATAAAATAAGTGTAATGGCCCAAATATAAATATTCGGGTTACGTTTCTAAGGTTGGATACCTTCGTTCGGATCTTGCAATCCAAGTAGGGGTCAAGGTTTTAAAACCTCAAGTGAGAGCGTTTTAAAGTAGGGATTTCGAACACCAAATAAAGCGTAGGGTCGTTGGGTACCCTTAAACTGTCCCATGAGACTATATTGCTAAATTCGTTTTGCGTAAATCGGTGGAAATAGTAAATAGATTAAAACATGCCACAACGAGGCCGGGTCAAAACCAAAACATGAAATCTCAAATACGCAAAAGTACTTAAGCCAAGTGATAAGGTGAGTTCGATTCGATCACACGAGCAAATCCTCGCCATAGAAGCATGCAACATACATGATCTACAAACAAACCTAAAAAAATATGTGCATGACATGGGATCATACTGAGGCCCTATCGCACTCTACTCCCACAAGCATGCATATACATACGCTATACCTAATAAAGATGCTTCTAATGCAGTGTGGGTTATAGCATAGCAATTGCCATCCACAAGTGATATATGTGCGCATCAATAGTCTCGTAATCATGTTCATATGGTGAGGACAAGCCTGATGTGCGCGTCAACTCTAATCTGACTCGATGGAGGACAAGCCCGATGGGACTGAGCTGTCCTATAACCCTAGCAATGACTCTAGGACACACAGATCACGACCGTTCTCTTTTTTCATACGCAATAAGTAATCAGATGCTCATTCAAGTGTACAACTTAAGCATGATACGACATGGCATGCTTCAATGCTTATGCAACACCTAGTATGTCATACAACTACATGTAGGAGGGTGTGTCTGATCAGTCTGAGTAAGTCCATAAAGCAACTTACCTAATAAGCCGAACAACAAAGCATAGCACAACCAGAATCCACTCAATCGACAAGCACCTACGATAATAGTACGAAAGCGATAAGGCACAAGATTACTAGTCACACACACAAGGAACATGTCCCAAAACCATTTCCAAAACCAATCCGAAGTCCAATCATTTCAAACCATCTCAAATTATTCTCAAAGCAGAAAACTCAAAAGCCAAATCATCCAAATAATCCAATTCTATAATACTCAAGTCCAATTATAAGTCCAATTGTCCATCATTTAACCAAGTTTAAGAATTCAAGCACTTGAAACAAAGCTTTTAAAATATTTTCCAAGCATTCATTCCGACAATTCCAATTCCATCAAAATCCCCTTTTTCATATTAAAATAATCATTAATATCCCAAAATCCAATTTTCTGAAATCAACCTCAAACTCAGATCCAATTAAAAAGGATCAAAATCAAAAACCAACAAACCAAGTCAAAGGATCAAGGAGAGGTCGGCCAAAGCTTTTAGGGTGGATTTCGCGGCGGAGAGAGGGCCATCCACGGCCGTGGAATCCATCCCAGTTCCCCACAAAAAGCGCCCCTCGTTGGGTGCGACACAACGTTTTCGCCGTGATGAAACCTGTGGTCGCTGCCGCCAGAGTCGTCTTCTTCCTTTGTCTGTGTTCTAACTTGCCGCGGACACCATGGTTTTGCCGCGGTGAGATTCGAACCTGTTTGCTCGTTTTTGCTTCAAGTCTTATTCTTTTTGCCTTGATTCAAATCCATTTTAACCTAAACTTATTTCAAAACATTTCTAACAAAAAAACGACACCAAACAACCATATATGACTCAAACGAGGACTAGAGGGGAGAGCAGAAGAGGGATTACCTAGCCTCGTTGAGGCGTCTTCAAAAACCTTAGGGGAAGTGGTTCCTTGGGCTTCGATTGAATGAGATGCTACGACAAGGCCTAGGAGGGACATATCTTGGTTAAAAGAGAACCTTCACAAAGTTCTAGATCCAAAACAAGAGGATGGGAGGAGGAGAGGTTACCTTGCTCAAAAACAGGGGAAGAGGAAGGAATGAGCTCGAATCTACTTCAAAAGGAGTTAGATCTGATGTTTCTTAATCTTGGAAGGTAGAGGAAAGAGTAAGGAACAAGCTAGAATAAACGGGAAAGAAAAAGAAGTTAAAACGAGGGAGAACGAGTCGATTTACCGAGCTAACGACGAAACTGAGCTCAAATTCATGGCGGTGAAATGGGTCACTCGCAGCCATGACGATGAGTTTCTTCTTCTGGGCTCTGATCTCACGGTGGCAAGGATGAACTCACGGCAGTGACGATGAATCTCGCGGCGGCGAAATGGGCAGAAACTTGGTTTTTCAATGGAAATTGCTTTCCGACTCCAATTTTTGGGTTAGATATTTGACAGGAGGTCTTCTTGAGGGTGTTTTAGGGTTGTTTGGTGGAGGAGAAACAAGAAATGAAGAGTGGAGAATGAGGGAGATGGATTGAAGAGGATAAAAGTTGAAACTTTGGATTTTTAGGGTTTTTGATTTTTGAATAAATGATGAAGAAAGAAAGGATGGAGGCTGAGCTAGACTCATATTTTTATGAGGATTTTATGGGGAATTTTGGGGATTGGTGCTTCCTTTATATAGTGACACCAATTGGCATATTTAGAGTTTTTATGAAGATAAGGATAAAAGAATTAAGATGCTAGTGCGAAGGAGGAAAGAGAATGAGTGGGAGAAAGAGAGAGAGATTCTGCTCATCCGACCTTAAGTCCCGACTACCTATCCCGAAATCTTACTCCAGTTTAAATTCGTTTCAAACGACTGACAATACTCCGTGTTTTAAATTCGAATAGTGGACTTTAGCACGACACTATATGTTTTAAAACATGTCGGGATGATTTCCAAAGACTTTCCATTTTTAGAAATGCGCTCGGGGACAGGTTTTCTAAAACTTTCCAATTTTAGCAGTTAAATACTTGTTTAAAATTCCAGTATTTACAATAAGAAGGAAATTGTATAGAACTCATATATAACAATTGTTATATATTTAGCAAGGATATATTTTGACGCATTTTGAATGATGTGAAATATATTATGGCAAGTAAAATAAGGTTTCAATATTAAATACAATAAGAATAAAAAATCAAAATGTAAAATCACCTAAAAATAAGTCGTATATTGTATGTCGATTGGGAATAATTGGATTCCCATGAAAATACACTCTACCTTAAAACGAGTAAAACTTAAATCATTCATTTTATTTTGCCTGATTCACAATCATAGTGTAAAATATATTATGGCGATGAAAATTAGTTTCAATATTAAATACAATAGGAATAACAAATACCAAAATTAAAAAATATCTAAAAAGAATAGTCTATTAGAGGGTAAAATCGAGTGATTGGGCTCCGATTAAAATACACACGACCTTAAAAGGGGTAAAAACATAAATCATTCATTTTCTGCAACCCATTTCACAAGCATAGTCTGAAATCTATTATGGTTATGAAAATTAATTTTCAATATTAAATACAATGAGAAAAAAACCCAAAATTATTCGATGCTCACCCTATCATATATTTAAGCCTAGAGCTTTGACAAAGGTTCTAAGATACTTTCATTGGAATTTTTTTGGGCAAAATATTTAGATAGCAATGCATAAATTGTTTACTCCATCGATGAAATTTGTGAAATTGAAGATTATAAATTATTGATTAAATTTATCATAAGATATTGGTGCTATTCAAGTGAAATAGAAGGTTATAAATTATGACTTGATGGGTTTAATCATCACCCATAAGGTGTTTGATAAAATGCATCTAAGTATCTAATATTTCAAATATGGAAATGGATTAAAAATTAATTTTTAAAGTAGATCGTATTGAAATTGATTTATAATTTACACTAATTCGAGAGGTATAAAGTATTTTTTTGATATTTTGGCCTCTTAGGGTTCATACTTAAACATAGATCAAGTATCTCTTTCTATTTAATGGTCTAAGACATTATAAGAAACACACACTAAAAATCATTTTTTTATTCTTTGTCTATAGGGTTTATACATTTCAAGGTATCTTTATCATAGTCTTGATGATGCACGTCGTTTCTTTGACAGCGTCCACTGCCTCTATGGTTGTGCTCGCCGCCCTTACAAAACTCCTTTGTGCAGTTTGGTTAATTGTTGTCGATGTAAAGACTCGGATTTTTAAATCCTAATTTCTTAGAAAAAGGAAAATCAAAATGAATTTAAAAGCAGAATTTAACGAAAAACTCACTAACTCGGATTTTGAACTCATGAAGCGGGTTCTCGACCTAAACAAAATTTTAAGAACTAACATGGCAACCTTGATTCTCGGATTTCAAATTCTAATTGCGCGAAAGAGAGCGGGATTTGGGAAGCTAACGTCGGAAACTAATTTCGGGACTAAACTCGGGATTCGAACTCACAATGTTGGAATAAAGATCCTCCCCCTCACTCCCTCTAGCCCTAGCCGACATTCTCACACACTCTAACCCATGTTGGAGCCAAAATTTGGAGCCATGAGCCAATTTAAAATTGTTCAAAGATGTCATTACCCAAAATGGTGAAGCATCTCTATCCTCCTTTTCTTCTCCTCTTCCTTGCACCCTCCTCTTTGTGCAAGATGCCAACTCATTTCCATCTCATCCTTATCCCATATCCTAACAAAAATCAGCCCCATATTCCCTTTTACATAATCTGATTTTTGACCTCCATGTCTCACCCCAACACATTCAAGGAGACCCTAAAAATCTCACCCAAACTCTTGGAGGAAACACAAGAAACCTAAACACATCTCTCTCCCTTCTTCCTACCATTTTCCTCCTCCATTTCTGAGAATTCCAGCAGCCCTAAACACACAATTTCGTGCTCAATCATCACCACAACATCCCTACTTCATCATCCCTCCATGAGCAGCAACAACATCTCCTTTAGCCTCCCCATGACGTCCTCAAAGTGGAAGAAGAAGCCCCAACAGCCCGGAGAAGCCGGAGAAGCCCTAGAAGACTCAAACTTTCTATTTTCGGATTCAAGAAGGTAACAGCTCATTTTCCCTCATCATACCTCATACTAACTCAATTTTCACACTTTTAACACCCTCTAACAATCCTAGGCACCCTCACGCACGAACGAGTCCAATCGGAGCCCGGATGAAGCTTCACGAGCAAACCGAAGGAAAAGAAGAAACTTGGGTGAGAAATCCTTTCAATCCTCGATTTTTATCTTCAATCCTTGTACTAACATGTTCTTGGAAACCTTAGGAAAATTTGGGAGAAGGGGGCACTTGGTTTGGTGAATTAGAAAGGGCTGATTTTATTAAATGAAATGGTTAGGATTTTTAAGGAATTTCGAAATATTTATGGAAGTGTTTAAAAGAAAATTGTATTTAAAATATTATATAATATTATTGGGATTTAAAATGTAAAATATTATTTTGGGATTAAAGATATAATATTATGGTGATTTAGAACAAATATAATATTATGAGACTTGGATTTTTCAAAAAGGAATTTGACGAACGTTTTCAAGAATCGGAATTTCTAACTAATTAACTCGAATTTTGAAATAGCTTGGGAACTAACTTGGAAATCCGACTTGTTCGATGACTAACTAGTATGATGATATGATTGGGTGACTAATAGCATGTATGCGTGATTAATAGCATGATATTGCAGTAGTGAGTTATGGCTTGAGTAATATCTTGCAAATGTTATACATGATGTTGAGAGATAAAAATATAAAAGTATGAATATGATCTATATACGAGGCGATGACATGTCACTATATGTTATTATATGATATGATGATAAGTTAAAGCATGATGAGATGATGATCTTGATGAGTTATATAGAGACTTTGCGATGAAATATGAGATGAGCTGAATGACGATGATCATATGGAATGTGATGATGAGACTTTCGATAGGTGATGAACTCGTGTGTGCTTGTATGTTTGAATAGATAGACTTATACTTCCATTATGACTACTAGGTGACTTTGAACTGTGTGATTGCTACAATGTTGTTCTACACCGCCAGGTAAGTCTCTACGGAGCTTACTCAGATCGAATAGATATTCCCTGCCTTAAGTGCATGATATACAAGGTGCTTGCATTCATGATCAGCATGCCATGTAGTATCCTGTTAGGTTGCATTGATCGTTTATCATTCTATTTCTTTATGCATATGTAAACAGAAAGGTCGTTATTTGTGAAGTAACTAGAGTCTTTGCTAGGGTCATAGGGCGGCCCAGTCCCATCCGGTCCCGTCCTAAGTCAATCAAGTCATACAGAACTTCCTTTACATATATTATGAGCATGATTGCGAAAGCTGCCTGCATGCTTTATTTTTCTTGTGGTTACGGGCTGGGCTTGTGGGCCACCCGATTATAATGGAATGCATTCACGAACTAGCCAGTCTCCGCCCTATCGGAAGGGGGTGGAGGTAGGAGAGGGATATACCATTTGGTATTCTGTGATAAGGCCTTATTATTATTATGATGAACGTGATCTTAGGGGCATGCTAGTGTGTTCATATTCCGCCTTGCATCTAGAAGCATGATTATTAGGTATAGCGTATGTGTGTACATATTGTGGGGGCAACACCCTTAAGGAAGGGACTGTAAAGACCGGAAATTTTAAAATATTATTTTATGAATATCGATTTGAATCTAATGAGACGAGTATGAAAATTCTTATGACATTCTAAATTAAACAGAATTTGTTGGGTTAAATCTTGTTATTTAGTGTGATAGAATTTTGCAAAACAAAAATAGCGGGATGATTTTTGTAATTTTTCCTAATATAAGGCTAACCCTAATTTCCCCATTTATAAACCCCCTTACCGCCCCCATCCCTCGTCCATTTTCACTCAGCCGCCCCATCTCCCTTGTTCCTTCCCCTTCAATTTCAGATCTGAGCACTCCAATGGCATCCGCTCCTCCTCCCTTGAACCTCCCATTCCTTCGATCTGAACACAGCCCCTTGCCTCTATTCTCCTTTTTTGTCGACATTCCATGGACGCTCTCTCCCTCTCTCCTTCTCGCTACGCCGAACCCTGACCGTCCAGGTCACGTCTAGAGCTCCTCCCATGGCTGCCATATCTTCTCAGTCTCCTTCCCCGTTTCCTCGACCTCCGATCCCGGGATCTCTCACAACGGAATCAACCTCGAGCATCGAAGCACCGACGACCTCGCTCCTCTCTTCCGTCCTCGCATTGGATCTGAACGCCGGAGCAACCATGATGACGCCATCCTCAAGCTAGAGCAGCGCCCCTAGCCTAGAACTTGAGTCCAGGCCGCTGGCTTGGCCTTCGTTCCCTCCGACGTCGCCTCACCGGAGCTCATGCCCACGACCCCCTCGACCCCTTGTTTGTGGTCGGAGTTGCATTCGGGATGACCTTCCTCTCATCTCCGCCTCCGCTCGCCTGTGTGTGATGGACCAACGACAAGTGCCCCTCTCTCTCCCTCTTGCGTCTCCACTCATGTCGACGCCTATTTTTCGGACTCCAAACCGCGAGTCCAGCACTCGAGCCGGTGACGAAGCCCTTGAATCCGAACCCCTTGAATCCGAACCCCAATCAGCCAGCTTGGGTATAACTCTTTGAACTGGGGCTTTGTATAGACTAATTGCGAATTTTGGTTTATATTAGTTCAAGTTTAAGATTTGGTTTTAGACCCGTTGTTCTGCAAGTTTTGAATTAATTAATTTTCTTGCTAGTGTTGGTTGCTTAATAAATTCAATTTGAATTATCGAGACCCTAATGTGTCATAGTTGTGTCGGCAAGAGGTATGAATTAACTAAGTGGGGTTTTATTTTGAAATGATTAGTATGTTATGTGTAATTTGAGAGATAAAGAACAGTTATATCTCTAAAATAGTAAACTGACTCGATGGATTTATGAGCTCAATGAATCTATTAGTTAAGTTAAGTTAAGTTGTGAAATTATAGATGAAAACCCGTACTCGAATAAGCCGAAAATAAAATTTTGGGTTGAAATGGTTTTAAGTCTGGGCGTGGTAGATAACTTTAACTGGAAACTAAGTTTGTTTGCCTTGAATTTAATTAATTAGAATTTCTTAGGTGTGTGGACTATTTGTGGATTAGGTAGTATTAACATATATTAAGACATAAATAAGGGCTATTGATGCACGTTCCAATTGAATTAAGATCATATACATTACAACTCAAAAATAGATATTGTGTTTGAATGTTGTTGATGTATGAGTTTATTATGATTAGTGATTAAAAAGCTACCACTACTTGAATTGGAACTACGCTCGAATTTGATATCCCTTAAACATGATTGATTGTGTGACTCGAGATAAATTGAATTGACAATTGAGATGTAACTCTTCCCATGGGAACTAAGACCTTAAGTATATAAGAGTATTTAAGATATAACCAAGTATGTAAGAGGATATAAGAGACATCTTCAGAACTTGTTATCCTTACAAGCTTGTTATTGTGTTTATTGAGTTATGAATTTGATTAGTAAAAAATAAAGTGTAGTCAAATATGAATAAGCATACAAGTTAAATAAAAGATATCTTGAGGACTTGTTGTGTTTTAATCTTGCTTGCGTTGACTTCGAGCTTTCATTGATTGTTTTAGTGATAATTGAATTCATAAAGGATTTTAAAAATGTTGACTTATCATGGCTTAGTCCTTAAATATGAATGAATATGTGATACTTGAGAAGATGGTTAAGGAAATATTGAGCTTGCCTTGAAGTAAGATATTTTGAGTAATGATCTTGATAAGGCTTTAAAATAAGTTTCATACTTGATGAGAACAAGGTTAATTGAGAACGATGGTTATGATGAGAATGCGAGGTTTACTTGAATAAAATATTGTTTAGTCTTGTGTTGACTTGAAAGCATGCTTGATTGTCGAGTGAATGTGTACTGATGAGTTATTCCTTGCTTATTACTTGCTAGTGTGATTGGATGGTTCTCTGAGTGGCTTGTTTGTTGATGGATGATTCTCTAAGTGGCTTGGTTGCCGGCTAATTGGATGTGAAGACTCCAGGTAAGTCCTCCGGGGCTTGCTCAAGTGATTGGACCTCATGGCTGATTTGTCATATAGTATGTAGGTGTTGCATATGCATAAAAGCATGCCACGTAGTATCATGCTTAGGACTTGCATTTATGAATGAGCATCCCTATTCTTTATGCGTTTGAAACAGAACGACCGTTATCTGTGAGTTCTAGAGTCTTTGCTAGGGTCATAGGATAGCCCAGTCCCATCGGGTTTGTCCTGAGTCAGTCTTGTCGTTACATGAGATGATAGCCCAGCACCATCGAGCATGAGTATGATGAGATGATAACCCAGCACCATCGGGCATGAGTATGATGAGAGGATATGATACGATATGATGAGATGAGATGATATGATATGATGAGATGATATGCTATGATGAGATATGATATGCTATAGCATCGAACTAGCCAGTCTCTGCACTAACGGGAAGGGGTGCAGAGGTAGGAGAGGGATATGCCGCTTGGCATTCTTTGTGGATCCAATTTATCGCTTTCTGCATTATATAAACTGTCAGCATGCTTGTGTGATTTAAATTCCAGTACTGCATTAGAGCATCCTTTATTCTAGGTATAGGCGTATTATATGGCCTCAACGAGGCTTCCGGTCCCCCATGATTGGCTTGACCTTGACTTGTGGTATAGTTTCAGGTACCCACTCCCTTTTGCTTGCTGATTTGCTTCTATGGCGGGGTTTCCTCACGGGACGAGAGTGTTAAGAAGATTTCGTACATCTTACAACTTGACTTTACAAATGTTTTAGTGTAGTTGGACATTTAGAAGCAATGCATATTTATATTGATTTAAACTCGTTTTATCTCTTTTGAGTTTTGACTAGTTGAATTAGGACAGGTTCCCGTGCGAAAGCACAGATAATGATTGGATTAATTGATTGTTTTGAGGGTTTGAAATCCCCTTTTTGTTGAATTATATCATTAAATCCTTAAGACTTAAACAGGGTTATAACTTGAAGTTGATAAATAAGCAGCTCGTACATGGATTGCAAGATCTGGAAGAGGGATAATTCTTTCCTCTAAACGTAAACCGGATTTTATAATCAGGGCCATTACAAAGTTGGTATCAGAGCTAGGTTGTGCAATCCGAGTACAAATGAGTTGTAAAACTATTGGTGATTTTGAGATTTGGAAATAAAATGGCCCAATGGTTTTCACGAGTTTTGAATGTTTTCAAATGGCAAAATGAATTTAATATGGATAACTAAGATAACCACCTTGAGAAGTGAGAATCGGGACTTGATCGGGTAGTCGTGACGATAGCTATCCCTTACGGATATAGATTGGGATTAGTAGAGACCATTAGCTTTATACTTTATGGATGGGCATGGAAGACATATTTAGAATCTTGTTTGGGTAATTCGTAAATTTGATTTTAGAGATAAGTAAATTTGGGGGAGAAGTTTGGTGACTCATGTGTGTTATTCTTGATGACTTGGTATAATATTTATTTATATGAGTTTCCCTTGTTATGACATCTAACGTAATTCTTATAACATGCTTTGATCTTGTTATGCGCATATAATGTATTGTACTTGACGACTTGGATTGGACAATTGTTGTCATTCTTGATGCATTTGACTTATACATATTTGTTTGCTACTTATATCACTTATGATGGAAATTGTTGGTGCCTTTTGACCTTGGTTTGATGAGGACATGAGATGAGATTATAAGGATTTACACTGTTATGACTGATGTTTCGTATTGGTTAGTGGAAGCTTATGAGCTCCTGCTTGAGAATCTTACTCTAGTTGATGGAAAAACTTATGGTTTGAGAATTGAGAAGTTATGTTTGTTGATTTGAGAGCCATGATATTTTGACTATAAGAGTTCATAGTGACTTGGTATGAAATACTTATGAAATTCAGATTCTTGATATAAATTGTTGATTCTTGCTCAGCGATAACGTTTTCACAAAGTCGACACAAGTATTTTACAGGGACGCTTGTAAAGTACTTGGTCGAATCTAGTGAGAAAATTGTGAGGATTTTGTGATACTTGTACAAGTATTTCATGGGGACGCCTATGGAATACTTGTAGGTATCACAAAATGCATCGCTTATGTGCTTACTTGAGATGTTTTGGCATGATATTGTTCTATGATCTATTTAGTGATGCCTTACATGATGAATTCTAATGACAGTGATCTCTTATGCGAAATTCGTTCAAAAGAGGATCATGTATGTACAACTCGACTAAAATGTATGTGAATCAATGAATAGACATGAATTGCTTATTCATAAAATAGGATTTATGTGATTGGTATGACATTGTCCCACCTACCCTAGACGTGTCATCGTTCATACGTTGTGACTTTATGAGATTTTGTGAAGTTATGCCATGCACCTCTATCTTGTTTGTATGAACGATGATGGTTAACTATGATGTATTGCCTATGTGGCTACTTGTCATCCTATAATTGTCTGACTTGTATAATTGATAACTTACCTGTCTCTCATTCCAATAAGATGAATTCTTGCTTGTTTATTTGGTTAGGGAAGGAGACTTGTAGGAGTTGGCCTTTATAGGTTGAAATGATGAATAGATGTAACTTGCTTAGTAATGAAGACAAGAATGATCTCTAAAACGTAGACTTTAAATCTTGATTAAAGGATTTCCTCCTCTCTAAGGGAAGAGACTCTATATTCAAGCTAACTTGTTAATGGTGAGATTCGTTAAGATAGAAAGTTAACCTATTGATTGACTTCTTTGAATTCTTGGTGAAGTTCTATTTGCGATCTTTGAGAACCTTGATAAACTGTCATGACAACCCCTTGTCTCTCTTCAGTGCTCTTCTTTTATCTTACCGCTCATGTTCCATCTTAGTTTCTTTCATTTTGGTCACCTATGTTCTAAACCTTATGGGTCTAACTTTTACAAACCAGTATATAAGTTAGAGCGTTCATTTCTTGAGGGAGTACAATACCAAAAAGGAGGTCTTGAAGAGTGATTATTAGAAATCTGTTGGATGTCATCTTTTGTATCGAGAGATCTTTTAAAGTCTTTGTTCATTCGGGAAATTCGTTTGAAAGTCTTCCTTATGGTTGATGTTCAACCAAAAGTATATTCTCCCTAAGAAACAACTAGGCTTCCTTTCATAATGGGTTATGGAGTCAGTGGGGATGAGTCAATGTTGCCCTGAGAAACTTCTATTAGGTTATGATGGTAGTCTTGTTTGTGTTCCCATGTTTGGATGTGTTATTGTGTTATATACTTGTTCTAATTGGATCTACGTTGATATGTATATCTATCCTATTGCACTTGTTTCATCCTTGTCTTAGCCACCTTAGCTTAGGATCGCCTTATCTTCATTAGTACTTCTTTTGTGTCTCCCTCGCCTTGCGATATGATTGGTTTGACTTCTGATGCATTGCCATGTTAGCTCCTATATACATGTATATCATCTGCTATGAACCCATGACTTATTGGTGTTATAGTGCCCTATAGCGATTCATGACTCGTGAACTGCGTGATCTTATTCTTCATCTATATTATTGTTATCACTCCTAATCATATATTCATGATAGTCCTTACATAATTCTTTGTTTACCGCTTGCCCTTTTGGATGCTTAAGAATGTTAGGTATAATTAAATTAGTTATGATGTGACTGTATGCCCCATTTGCATCATGCCTTTATTATTACTATCACAGCTTCATAGTAAACTTGTTATCCATGTCTGTTCTCATCACATGATCATTTGTATGTTCTCATCACATAATCATTTGCTCTTGTCTGTTTATACTTATTAAACGATATCGATGTAGTTATGTTATATTTTTATGCTTTATGTGCAAAGTCTTGTTTAGCTATATATCTCTCACCGCTGTCCCATCTTAACTTGTGCTATAACTCTACGATTGTTATAATTTAAGGATTTCACACGTCGCATGACCACTCACTACTGTAGCTATATAAATTCATGTGATGATCTTTGGATAAATATAGCGTGTTATTCTCCTGTAATATGCCACCCTTGGAAACTATTATTTGATTGTGATGGTAGCCACACTTAAGCATCCATTCCCATCTTAACTTGTGCTATAACTCTACGATTGTTATACTTTAAGGATTTCACACGTCGCATGACCACCCACTACTGTAGCTATATAAATTCATGTGATGATCTTTGGATAAATACAGCGTGTTATTCTCCTGTAATATGCCACCCTTGGAAACTATTATTTGATTGTGATGGTAGCCACACTTAAGCATCCATGACTTGATATGAGATTACATCTAGTTACTTGTAACATTTATGCCTTGTTGATATGTATGTGCACATCCTGACATTGTGTAAATTGAGATAGTCGCTACTGTATCATGGTCGCATTACTTCCTCCTCACACATCTCTCATGCTCCTAGTAGGTTTTCGCATGATCATTTTGGCCTATTATGCGTTGTTGTAATGTATGTCGTTACATGATACCTATGTGCCCTCCTACTGTGTTGTGTGCTACTAGTACCCCTCATATGATCTCTACTTTCAAAGAAATGATTATTGAGTTTTATGCCCTAAGTGATTGATTACTATAACTAGATGACCTATGATAGCTCGGTCGTGCCTTTTCCATATGTATCTTAGTTGGTATGCATATCTATGACATTATACTCTATATATCTATGCTTAGTCCCCATCGATTTAGACTTACAACGTTCTCGATTATACTTCACCTATATTCATGTTGTGTGGTTATATAGTTGTTTTGTCTAGTTGTGAATCGCCATGTTAGTGGTTAGACCATACCTCCGCATGCTTACACCTTGCCATATTATTAAATACTATTTGGTAATTTAGTATTTGAGAATATGCTTACATGATTATTGCGCTCTCTATATTACTTATATGATCATTCCTATGATATGATTAGTCCGACTCATTATGCAACATCTTGTTAGTTGTTAAAGTATGATTTCGTGCATTTACTTATCGTCATGTGTTAGTGATCACATGTAGAAATTTCGCATCACTAATGTGGTATGCGATTCTTTGCACTATTTACGTTATTTGTATGGTCACTTATGTAGTAGGGTTTTGATAGCATACCTATCTTGCATATTTTCCCTTGTTACGTGATTTTATGAGCTTATGATTGCTTGCACATTTTGAATATCATCATTAGAGTTATCTTATTACTTTTTGACACCATCATACTCTATTTTATTCGGATATAAGCCATACATATGCCATAATATTGCATATGCTTACTTTTACTTGCCACATGATGTGTTTCTATACTCGTTATGCATTAATAGTTTTAAGCCTCGTATGCTCGCATGACCACCCCTATGGTCGTTTAAATTGCACCTGCATGTATATGCACCACATTTTGCTTAAAGATTGTTTATACTATACTAGCTCCCATGTTGAGGTTATGATGGTTTGAAATGTATGTTGATGTACGCCTTGGTGACACAATTGCATAAAGCACACACTTGCTCTTGCCTTTCTAGTAGACTATATGATGTTTCTTTTGTGACTCTTGAGACATGTTCATACTATTTCTTACATGTTTTGTTTAGTTTCTTACACTATAGTAGCATATAGGATTCCCTCAAGCCCGTACTAAATATATTTAGTCATATTCGGGTGACAAATTGTTAAATCTATCTTATGTATGTATGGATGTTGTACTTTAATAACAGTCCTGGTCATTATATGTGTGATATTCCCTATTAGTAATGATTTGACTTGAGGATAGTATGTATATCGATATTGCTCTCATGATGATAGGTTATTTATCTTGTACCTTACCACATGATATGACGCTAGTGCTAGAATCGTATCATCGTTGCCCCCTGAGATATGTTCATGTTAGTGTGCAAGATTACAATGTTGTGTGTTTTATGACATGATGTGTTCCGTGATGATTTGAGTGATACGATCATGACCTGAAGGGTTTCTCATGGGCATTGGCGAAAATCTCATGTTCAGTCTTACCAGATAATATCCGAGTCTCTCTTCGTGTCAGGGGTCAGTCAAATTGTCCTTAACATCTCTTTCCTTCGGTTATAACTTAGCCCTTGTGTCATCCTTGCATAATCCTATATAGTGTGATCAAGAGCGGGTCATTTAGATTGATGGGAGGCGCGACTTTATTTGAGGATTGAAAAATGATTTGAGCCTAGCTTGGACATGAGTTCAACTTCATGAGCTTGATTGTGACCTTGTGGGATGGTGGTGATCTGTGACTATGATAATTGTGTTCTTTTCTGGCTGATAGCAATGTGAAAATTTTAATGATTTTACGATCCGCTAATAAAGGGATTTGTTAGTATGATAAATTCTGATATGTTGATATCTTGAACTTGGAAATCTTGAAATCTGATGTGATGATGAATCTTACTATGATGATGTTTTAGATATGTTAATATTTGAGTTGATGTTGAGACTGATCATGAGAAATGAACTTAGGAAGTGGAATATGGGATTAGCCTATAGAGGTGGATAAACTATTTCATGAATCCTTGAGAATCTGGTTGACTAACATAGGAGTAGTTGACTTGGGTATTTGAAATGTTTTGTTGCTTTTGCAAAGGAATTTAGTCTCGAGGATGAGACTTGTTATTAGAGGTGGATGATGTAAAGTCCAAAAATTTTAAAATATTATTTTATGAATATTGATTTGAATCTAATGAGACGAGTATGACAATTCTTATGACATTCTAAATTAAACAGAATTTGTTGGGTTAAATCTTGTTATTTATTGTGATAGAATTTTACAAAACAAAAATAGCGGGATGATTTTTGTAATTTTTCCTAATATAAGGCTAACCCTAATTTACCCATTTATAAACACCCTTACCGCCCCCATCCCTCGTCCATTTTCACTTAGCCGCCCCATCTCCCTTGTTCCTTCCCCTTCAATTTCAGATCTGAGCACTCCAATGGCATCCGCTCCTCCTCCCTTGAACCTCCCTTTCCTTCGATCTGAACACAACCCCTCGCCTCTACTCTCCTTCTTTGTCGACCTTCCATGGACGCTCTCTCCCTCTCTCCTTCTCGCTACGCCGAACCCTGACCATCGAGGTCACGTCTAGAGCTCCTCCCATGGCTGCCATATCTTCTCAGTCTCCTTCCCCGTTTCCTCGACCTCCAATTCCGGGATCTCTCATAGCGGAATCAACCTCAAGCATCGAAGCACCAACAACCTAGCTCCTCTCTTCCATCCTCGCATTGGATCTGAACGCCGGAGCAGCCATGGCGACGCCATCCTCAAGCTAGAGCAGCGCCCCTAGCCTAGAACTTGAGTCCAGGCCACCGGCTTGGCCTTCGTTCCCTCCGACGTCGCCTCACCGGAGCTCATGCCCACGACCCCCTCGACCCCTTGTTTGTGGTCGAAGTTTCATTCGGGCTGACCTTCCTCTCATCTCCGCCCCCGCTCGCCTGTGTGTGATGGACCAACGACAAGTGCCCCTCTCTCTCCTTCTTGCGTCTCCACTCATGCCGACACCCATTTTTGGGACTCCAAACCGTGAGTCCAGCACTCGAAGCCAACGATGACTAAGGCAAGATGGACTGAACTATGAGCCGGTGCCGAAGCCCTTGAATCCGAACCCCAATCAGCCAGCTTGGGTATAACTCTTTGAATTGGGGCTTTGTATAGACTAATTGCGAATTTTGGTTTATATTAGTTCAAGTTTAAGATTTGGTTTTAGACCCGTTGTTCCGCAAGTTTTGAATTAATTGATTTTCTTGCTAGTGTTGGTTGCTTAATAAATTCAATTTGACTTATCGAGACCCTAATGTGTCATAGTTGTGTGGCAAGAGGTATGAATTAACTAAGTGGGGTTTTATTTTGAAATGATTAGTATGTTATGTGTAATTTGAGAGATAAAGAATAGTTATATATCTAAAATAGTAAACTGACTAGATGGATTTATGAGCTCAATGAATCTATTAGTTAAGTTAAGTTATATTGCGAAATTATAGATGAAAATGAGTTATTTTAGGTAGTGGGATTTGTCAGCTCGTTTGGGTTGAAATGGTTTTAAGTCTGAGCGTGGTAGATAAGTTTAACTGGAAACTAAGTTTGTTTGCCTTGAATTTAATTAATTAGAATTTCTTAGGTGTGTGGACTATTTGTGGATTAGGTAGTATTAACATCTATTAAGACATAAATAAGGGCTATTGATGCACGTGCCAATTGAGTTAAGATCATATACATTACAACTCAAAAATAGATGTTGTGTTTGAATGTTGTTGATGTATGAGTTTATTATGATTAGTGATTAAAAAGCTACCACTACTTGAATTGGAACTACGCTCGAATTTGATATGCCTTAAACATGATTGATTATGTGACTCGAGATAAATTGAATTGACAATTGAGATGTAACTCTTCCCATGGGAACTAAGACCTTAAGTATATAAGAGTATTTAAGATATAACCAAGTATGTAAGAGGATATAAGAGACATCTTCAGAACTTGTTATCCTTACAAGCTTGTTATTGTGTTTATTGAGTTATGAATTTGATTAGTAAAAAATAAAGTGTAGTCAAATATGAATAAGCATACAAGTTAAATAAAAGATATCTTGAGGACTTGTTGTGTTTTAATCTTGCTTGCGTTGACTTCGACCTTTCATTGATTGTTTTAGTGATAATTGAATTCATAAAGGATTTTAAAAATGTTAACTTATCATGGCTTAGTCCTTAAATATGAATGAATATGTGATACTTGAGAAGATGGTTAAGGAAATATTGAGCTTGCCTTGAAGTAAGATATTTTGAGTAATGATCTTGATAAGGCTTTAAAATAAGTTTCATACTTGATGAGAACAAGGTTAATTGAGAACGATGGTTATGATGAGAATGCGAGGTTTACTTAAATAAAATATTGTTTAGTCTTGTGTTGACTTGAAAGCATGCTTGAGTGTCGAGTGAATGTGTATTGATGAGTTGTTCCTTGCTTATTACTTGCTAGTGTGATTGGATGTTTCTCTGAATGGCTTGTTTGTTGATGGATGATTCTCTAAGTGGCTTGGTTGCCGGCTAATTGGATGTGAAGACTCCAGGTAAGTCCTCCGGGGATTGCTCAAGTGATTGGACCTCATGCCTGATGTGTCATATAATATGTAGGTGTTGCATATGCATAAAAGCATGTCATTCAGTATCATGCTTAGGACTTACACTTATGAATGAGCATCCCTATTCTTTATGCGTTTGAAACAGAACGACCGTTATCTGTGAGTTCTAGATTCATTGCTAGGGTCATAGGATAGCCCAGTCTCATCGTGTTTGTCTTGAGTCAGTCGTGTCGTTACATGAGATGATAGCCCAGCACCATCGAGCATGAGTATGATGAGATGATAGCCCAGCACCATCGGGCATGATATGATATGATATGATATGATATGATATGATATGATATGATATGATATGATATGATATGATATGATATGATATGATATGATATGATGAGATGATATGCTATGATGAGATATGATATGCTATAGCATCGAACTGGCCAGTCTCTGCACAAACAGAAAGGGGTGCAGAGGTAGGAGAGGGATATGCCAATTGGCATTCTGTGTGGATCCAATTTATCGCTTTCTGCATTATATAAACTGTCAGCATGCTTGTGTGATTTAAATTCCAGTACTGCATTGGAGCATCCTTTATTCTAGGTATAGGCGTATTATATGGCCTCAACGAGGACTTCCGGTCCCTCATGAGTGGCTCGACCTTGACTTGTGGTATAGTTTCAGGTACCCGCTCCCTTTTGCTTGCTGATTTGCTTCTATGGCGGGGTTTCCTCACAGGACAAGAGTGTTAAGAAGATTTCGTACATCTTATAACTTGACTTTACAAATGTTTTGGTTTAGTTGGACATTTAGAAGCAATGTATATTTATATTGATTTAAACTCGTTTTATCTCTTTTGAGTTTTGACAAGTTGAATTAGGACAGGTGCCCGTGCGAAAGCACGGATAATGATTGGATTAATTGATTGTTTTGAGGGTTTGAAATCCCCTTTTTCTTGAATTACATCATTAAATCCTTAATACTTAAACAGGGTTATAACTTGAAGTTGATAAATAAGTAGCTCGTACTTGGATTGCAAGATCTGGTAGAGGGATAATTCTTTCCTCTAAACGTAACCCGGATTTTATAATCAGGGTCGTTAGACCCATGTGGGCATCATCTAATCCCGTCCACTATTAACATTTTTAGGTATTCATTATGCTTACCACTTTTGATGTTGGGTTGGCTCCATGACCGCGAGGTTATGACTTAGCGAAAAGGGAGAGTTGAGACTCTAACTACACTGAATTAATAACGGTTTGGATTTACGTATTTGGATAATGTTTTGACTCGGCTCCGTCGTGGCAACCTTATGTATGAATTTGGAAACTTGACTGGTTGTATGATAAATGGTTTTACGACTTAGGCCATAGGGCAGGTACAAGGGACTTACCCCGGGGATTCCAACGGTCCCTCTCGGTTTTTGGGTGTGAAATCCCACTTTCGAAGCGAATTGTTGTTTCCAAACCTTCAACCTATACTCGGAGTGCAAGATCCCATCGAGGGGTTTCATCCTTCGAAACATAACCCGGGAATCATAATCCCGGGCCGTTACAGTTGAGCCACTGTTACATTCCATTGTCATGTCTCATACCATTCCATGAGGAATCCCATCCCGGGGTTTCTATATTCAGAGGTTGAAGTCAACTTACCTTGACAATCAGACGATCGGACGATTGTTCTCACTCTACCCAAGTTGGGAACATATCAACTGAAGGTTCGATAATGTAAAACAAAGTAATATAGAAATACTCTAGAAGGAGGGTTGAATAGAGTATGTCGGTTTTTCGAAGATTCTCAAGACTTTTGAAGCTCGTGCAAAATCCTTTGAGATTAGACTTAGTCTTTTCTCTGAAAACCTTAATCACAAAGTTAAACAGTAGAACTAAGTGCGGAAATAAGGTAAAGCAATAAGTAAAGGACTCGATGAGTTGTTTACGAGGTTCGGCACGAACTTGGCCTACGTCCCCGCCTAGGGTTCTTCCACAACCCTAGGATTCAACTGGCTTTTATTGATTCACAAGACTTAGGATCCTAGTAGCTCCCCGAGAAGCCTCTCTCCTATACAATTGCAATCTAGTCAACTCACGTTCCCTTGGAGTCCTAGACCAATCTAGAAGAGCCCCACCTCTCTATGCTATCTAGTACAATCCTCTTACACTTAGTGAATCAATCGCCTAGTGTCTACTTCCTGAGTTACAAACTCTTGAGTATAACACTTTCTCGAAATATATCCTATAAGCTCACAGTGTAACTCTCAAATGCTTTGAAATGAAATTACAGACTCTTAAGAACTAGCAGAGAGCACACGAAGAAGACAGATCTCGCTTGAAGGCTTGAGTGTATGAAAGCTGGTGTTCAACAGGTGTGTAGCTGTCTTCTTCTTCCTTTTCTTTTTATTGAAACAAATCGGCGCCTAAGGATCTTCACCAACGGCTAGAGAGAATCATGGCTTGAGATGGATCTTCTATCTTTGGAAACTTTCGGAGGCCATGATCTTCCGATTTGAATCTTCTCAATTTACAACATAAGGAAGGAAATAATATTCGAAAATACTTCCTGAAAGGTTAGTGTATATATAATAATATAATGGAAGCATATAATAACATAAAATAATATTCGAACATAATATCATATAGAACAGGTTTTGTGTTTCATCAATACTGTTAAAGCTTCAAGACCTTTGACAAAAACAGACTGTCAAGGCCTTTGAAACTTATTCCGATTTTCATCAAGGGAGTGGAGTTATCAATCTCCCCCTTGATGAAAGACAAAACCTGTGCATCCCTGCAACTTAGTCAAGCATATATAATATAAGTAAAATCGGACTAAGTACCTGCATGGGTTAGACAAATGTTGGATCAAAATTTTAAAGCAATAAGACCATCCAACTGAGAATAAAACCAAGGTCTTCCAAGACCTTTAAATCGCAACAGTTTTAAAAAGTCTAACACCACCATATATCATCTCCCCCTTTTTGTCTTTCAAGAAAGGGAGGAGGTAAAATAGTCACCAAAAGTTTTGAAACAGTTTCCAAAAACCAGCAATGTTTCAGATTTGGGGTAAGGGTAGGGTAGGATAGGGTTAAGCTTCATCGCCCGGAGCATCATCAGTAAGCCGCGACCACAGACCTTGCAACAGCTTGGTTACCCCGCTCATCTCCGTCATAAACTCCTTGTGCAACTCCTTGATATCCAGGCGAACTTCCTCCAAGCCCAACTCCAGGTTGTCCATGCGTTCATCAATGGCTGAGGCAGTGGGAAGAGCTTTTGAAAGAGAGACAAGACTCCAAGTCCCTTGGGGGACCGAGTGATGCCAATCTTTTCAAGGCTCTTGGAGTCGAACTTACCCATATGACGCTGCTGTTCTTCATTTTTAAAATCGATTCCAGAAGCTTCGAAGATTTGGGTCAAAAGGGTAGCGAATGGGAGGGGAGTTCCTTTCCTGGCTTTTCTAGTGTGAGCCATGGATCCTAAAATGGTGTTGGACAGATCAAGATCAAGGCCATTGAGGATTCGGTAAAGTAGGATCATGGCATTGTCGGTTAGGAGAGAGCCAGAGTTTAGACGGGGTAAGAGGCAACGCACAATGATGTTAAATATGATCTTTGCCTCTAGGGTAAGGGATGAGTGGGTTAGCTGCTTTGAGGTGTTGGTAGATGCCTCGGGTAGAAGATATTTGGATCGGGCAAGGTTAATGCAGTCTTCTTTAGAGGGGTTTTCTTGAGAGGGTGGACAAGGGCTAGGAAGGCCAAGGAAATCAACGAAGTCAAAGGAGTTGAAAGAGATTCTAACTCCCTTGACGACAGATTCCAAGAACCAACCATCGTCAGTGTGTTTGGCTTTGAGATTTATATAGAACAGGCGGGTGAGTTGGGGATAATATACGGTTTTAAGATAGAGAAGGGTCCAAGCTGGGGATTTTTTAAGGATAGCAATGCATGGTAAATTCAAAGCTTCAAAGCACGCAATATCTAAAAAATCAGAACAGCAGATCCTACGAGTTCGAAACTCATCTACCCACTTACCAGCCATTTCAGCATTTTCAAACCATGAAGAGGGGAGGGATTGATTTACCTGAATGAGAGCGGGAGGATCAGCGTTCTTCCTTCTAGCCTGTGTTGGAGCAGACCTCTTGGCAGGCGCCTCAAGGCTTTTGAGGGTGCCCTTCCTGGTGCGCTTGGGAGGAGGAGGCTTGGCTGTAGAGGCTTTCCGCTTCTTTGGAGACGGGGGAGGAGGAGGAGGAGAAGGAGAGGGAGCATGCTCGGGCTCCTCTTCCTCTTCTTCCTCTGACCTCGAGTCCTCAGCGTTATCTCCATCGGAATCCTCCTCGTCCTCTCCGGATTCGTCTTACTCCTCATCCTCTTCCTCAGGCTCCTCTTCAGAAGGAACCTCCTTGAGAGCCTCCGCCTCAGCTTTCTTCCGGATTCTCTCAGCTTCCTCCTCGACCAACTTCCTTGCAAGCTCGGCCTCCTCCTCGGCCTTTTTCTTCCTCAAAGCTTCTTCTTCGGCTTCCTTGGCTGCATCCTTTTCCAGAAGAGCATCAAGATCCTCCTCTTCTTCTTCCTCATCCACCTCCTCAGCGATGACCTTCTTTTTCCCTTTCTGCTTCGCACTGAGAGGCTTCTTAGCAGAGCGTTTTTTAGAGCCCTTGGTTACTGTAGTCGTGCTCTTAGTGATGGTGCTCTGGACAGTAGCAGGGACGATGGCTTGAGGAGTGGGTTCAGGTGTAGGAGAAGTAGCAGTGTCCTGGCGTCCCTTGGGGGTGGCGCCAAGTCTTTTGGGTGTGGATGCTTTCTTTGATTTGGGAGCCATGGAGATAATCGGCTAGGGTTTCGGATAGTTTGAGAGATTGGAGAGGGAGAATTGGAAGAGTTTTGGGTAGATCTGAGGTTATGAGGTAATCGAGAGAGGTTGGGGTTTTAAATAGGAGAGATTTGAGTGATGGGACGGGGTTTAGGGTTCCAATGTAAGTAATGATAACATTGCCAATTTGAAAATTATTTCAATTCAAAATTCAAATCTTAAACATTTTAGAATAGGAGGGAAATAACCGAAAATATTTTGTTCCAAAAATATCTCACCGGATAAAAAATATGTAACATAAATAAATTATTTTGAAATCCAATGAAAATAATACTTGATCAAATATCTAAAAAGATATTAACCAAATATATACGATCCGATATCTGTTTTCTGTCATTCAGTTCACAGACCTTGACATAAAACTCAAGGGTCTTGACACTGAGTAGAATTTATCTTTCGTAAAGGGAAAGCTCCCCCTACGAAAGTGCATCCTTGTTAAGCATCCCGATCCCTCGTCTAATGAAGGTGAACATGTCCTCTGCCAAAGGCTTAGTAAAAATGTCAGCCCATTGATAATCAGTTGAAATAAAGGAAATGGACACATCACCTTTTTCGACGTGGTCTCTAATGAAATGATGCCTTACATCAATATGTTTGGTCCTTGAATGCTGAACAGGATTCATTGCAATGGAGATGGCACTTGTATTGTCACACTTAATGGGAATGCCTTTGAGGTTGATGCCAAGATCTCGCATTTGTTGAGCTATCCAAAGGATTTGGGAGCAGCATGCTCCAGCTGCTATGTATTCGGCTTCTGCAGTGGATAGGGCAACTGAGTTTTGTTTCTTAGAATGCCAACTGATCAAAGATGCTCCTAAGAATTGGCAACATCCTGATGTGCTTTTCCTATCCACTTTATAGCCTGCAAAATCTTCATCAGAATACCCGATTAATGTGAAATCCTTTTGCTTTGGGTACCATAGTCCAAGCTCCTTAGTGCCATTGAGATATCGAAAGATTCTCTTCACAGTCACGAGGTGAGATTCTTTAGGATCAGCTTGAAACCTAGCACACATGCAAACACTAAACATGATGCCAGGTCTACTAGCTGTAAGATATAGTAAAGATCCAATCATTCCCCGATACTCCTTTTGATTGACACTCTTCCCAGTCTTGTCTTGATCTAGGGATAATGTTGAGCTCATGGGAGTCTTGGCTGCTTTGGATTGATCCATCTTGAACTTCTTCAAGAGATCCTTAGTGTACTTGCTTTGGTTGACAAAGATCCCTTTCTTGGATTGATGAACTTGTAATCCCCAAAAGAAGTTGAGTTCACCCATCAAGCTCATCTCAAATTCGCTGCACATGATGTCAGAAAATTCCTTGCACAAAGATGTTTTAGTAGCACCAAATAATATATCATCAACATAAATTTGAATAACCAAAATGTCCTGTCCTTTGGTCTTGATAAAAAGAGTCTTGTCGATCAACCCCCTTTTAAAATCATTTTCTAAAAGATATTTTGACAAGCGCTCATACCAAGCTCTTGGGGCTTGTTTCAAACCATAAAGCGCTTTGTCAAGTTTATAAACATGATTAGGAAATTCAAAACTTTCAAAACCTGGGGGTTGAGCCACATAAACTTCTTCTTCTAAGAAACCATTGAGAAAAGCACACTTGACATCCATTTGATATAGTTTTATGCCCATAAAAGATGCAAATGCTAATAATATGTGAATGGCTTCAAGCTTGGCTACGGGAGCAAAGGTCTCCTCGTAGTCAATACCTTCCTCTTGATTGTAGCCTTAAGCAACAAGCCTTGCATTGTTCCTCACGATCTTACCATTCTCATCTAGCTTGTTTCGAAATACCCATCGTGTGCCAATGACAGATTGATGCTTTGGCCTAGGCTTCAAGGTCCAAACTTTGTTCCTTTCAAATTCGTTAAGCTCACTTTGCATAGCAATGATCCAATCTGGCTCTTGAAGGGCCTCATCTACCTTCTTGGGTTCTATAAGAGAGACAAACGCGTGAAAAGCACAAAGATCTTTAAGTTTAGAACGAGTTTGAACACTAGAAGTAGGGTCAGAAATGATATCCTTTAATGAGTGTGATGAGGAGTATTTGAATTTTCTTTTGCTAGTCTCAGCTCCTTGATTCGTCACACCAGCAGGATTGATTTGTGGTACATCTGACTCCATAGTCCTGTTAGGTTCAGTTTCAGAAGTTTCTTACATTTCAACACTGTTGAATTGGACACCAAGGGCTTTGGACGAATCTTCAACACCTTGGGCCAATTCTTCAGTGTTGAGAATCTGTTCCTGCATGTTCCTCTTCTCTGTGTTCTTGGTAGCAGCATCATCACCTTCCTCGTTCTCCTCATGGATGTTAAGATCTATATCTGCAACACTTTCACTCAAAGAACCGTCATTGCATTCATCAAATATAACATGTATACTTTCTTCAACTAACTGGGTCCTTTTATTGAAGATTCTATAAGCTTTGCTACTTGTGGAGTAGCCAAGAAATATACCTTCATCACTACGCGCATCAAATTTCCCAAGGTTATCTTTTCCATTGTTATGAACAAAGCAAGTACAGCCAAAGGGTTTGAAATAAGATATAAGTGGTTTGCGGCCTTTGAAAAGTTCATAAGGAGTTTTCTTTAAGATGGAACGAATAAGATAGCAATTCAAAATATAGTTAGCTGTGTTAACAGCTTCAACCCAATAGGTTTTAGGTAATGCATTTTCTAAAAGCATAGTCCTGGCCATATCCTCTAGGGTGCAGTTCTTTCGTTCCACAACCCCATTTTGTTGAGGTGTCCTAGGAGCAGAAAAGTTATGGGAGATGCCATATTTAGCACAAAACAAATCAAACTGAAGTTGATCAAACTCCCTACCATGATCACTTCGAATTGACACTATGGGCTCGTTTCTTAAAGTTTGCAACTCCTTACAATGTTTTGAAAACTCAAATAAGGCCTCTGATTTTTCTTTTAAAAATGCAACCCAAGTATATCTAGAAAAATCATCAACAACAACAAGCTTGTACTTTTTACCATTGGGAGATTTGACTCGCATAGGACCACATAAATCCATATGTAAGAGTTCAAGGGGTCTACAAGAACTTACAACCTTTTTGGGTTTGAAGGAGCTACGAGTTTGTTTACCTCGTGTGCATGCATTGCACATGTCAATACCTTTGAAGTCCATCTCAGGTAGTCCTCTTACAAGCCCTTTGGACACAAGCTTTTGTAGTGTATGTGGACTCACATGACCGAGTCTCTTGTGCCAAAGATTTGGATCGTCCGTCAAAGCTTTTAGACAAGTTAAGCTTCCTTGTGCCACTTGATCAGCATTCACAGCGTATATATTGTTGTAACGATATGCAGTTAGTATAACTTCACCTGTATCTTCTCTGCACACTAGACATCTTTTCTTGTTAAATCTGACATTATTGCCACTATCACATAATTGAGAAACACTAAGCAAATTATACTTTAAACCATTCACAAGATAGACATTTTTAATACTATGGTTGGAATCACTCCCAACGCTACCAATACCAACGATGTCACACTTTCCTTTGTCACCAAGAGTGATTGTTCCTGTGGATTGCTCCTTTAGATCATGAAAGAGAGACCTCTTCCCACTCATATGCCTCGAGCATCCACTATCAATAATCCATTTTAGCTCCTTCACCTTGGTGATCTCCTGCAAAACAAACATCAACCTTTGTGGCTAGACCAATAAGCAAATTTGGATCCATTATTGGGATAGACCATATTTGGTAAAATAGTGCCTTTTGGGACCCAAACTTGTGTTATCCGTTCTTTTCTCAAATGAACAGGGAATGTATTGCGAATGATATATGGATCCTTTCTTCTATAGAGGCAGGTCTCTTTTACATGTCCCTTTCGAGCACAATGGTGACATATAGGAGAGGTTCTGCTTCCTTTTGCCTTAACAAAGGTGGTAATGTGCTGCTTCTTTAAAAACCTTGGATTGTAACCAATACCACTTTTGTTTAGAGAACTTTGTTGCTCACCCAACATCCTATCAAGAGTGCCTTTGGATTTGGTCAAACTTATGAGGGCTATCTGTTGGTCTTGAATCTTATTATTCAGGGAGATCTTCTCGTTCTTTAAGTCATGATGTTCACTTCTCAGAGACGAGAGATCTTGCTTGAGTTCAGATTTCTCTGAGTCAAGAGTCTTGACTTTAATGTCAAGACCTGAATAAGAAGCTTCAAGACTTTCGACCCTCATAGACAGATCCTCAATGGTTCTTTCCTGGTCCACAGTTCTCTTAATAAGAATGTTAGTTTGGGCAATAAGTTTCTCTTCATTGGCAATCATATTAGAAAGGAATTCCGATAATACCTCTTTTGGACTTGCCATAAGTTCTCTTACGGTTACCTCAAGCTTCTCATCGTGAGATTCATCTCCTGATGCCATAAGACAGACATTGGCCTTCTCATCGTCGGAGTCGGAGTCAGAATCGCTCCAAGTTGCCACCATGGCTTTCTTTTTCCATCTATCACCCTTCTTGGACTGGCTCTTCGTCTTTTGAGGGCAGTCTTTCACAAGATGATCTGTTTCACCACATTCAAAATAAGACAACGGTTTAGTCTTCTTATCATTTTTGTTGTATTGAGACTTACCTCGGAATTTAGAAGACTCTGATCCATCCTTGTTGTTGAATTGTTTCTTCATTTTGAGGATTCGAGCAACGCCTGTTGTGATAAGAGCAAAAGGATCATCCTCATCGTCATCCTCATCTTCGGAATTAGATTCATCTTTATTGTCATCCTTCTTAGATTTGAGTGCCAAATTCTTAGTGCTTGCTGGAAGTTCTCCATCGTCTTCATTAAGGATCATCTCATGCGTGATCAGTTTCCCAAGCAGGTCGTCAAGAGGCGGAGTAGTGAGGTCTTGGGCTTCCTCTGTAGCTGTTACTTTAGGACCCCACTTTTCTTTTGGGAGACACCTCAATATCTTCCTTACTTTCTCAACGTTTGTAAAGCTCCTGCCGAGAGAGTCAAGGTTGTTGGTGATTTCTGTGAATCGTGTGAACATGACCTTGATAGACTCATCAGGCTTCATCTTGAAAAGTTCATACTTTCGAAGGAAGATGCTAATCTTGGTGTCCTTCACTTGGCTGGTTCCCTCATATGTGACGACCAGCTTGTCCCAAATCTCTTTAGCTGACCTACAAGATGAAATACGGTTAAACTCATCAGTGCTAAGACCACAATAAAGTAAGTTAATAGCCCTATAGTTTTTGGAGACGAGTTCAAGATCCGCTTGGATGTATTCAGACTCCTTCTTTGCGACTTTGGTTCCATTTGGTCCATCTTTCTCTGGAATCTTTGGCCCATTCTCTATAATGTTCCAAAGTTCCAGATCTTGGTCTATGATGAACATCTTCATCAATGATCTCCAGTGGACAAAGTTGTTTCCTACGAAGAGTGGTGGTCTGCTGGTATACCTTCCCTGTGCAAATCCTCCGCTTGCTTCACCAGACATGATCGAAAACTCACAAGATTGTTAGATCAAAAGCAGTGAGTAAAGCTCTGATACCAATTGAAGGTTCGATAATGTAAAACAAAGTAATATAGAAATACTCTAGAAGGGGGGTTGAATAGAGTATGTCGGTTTTTCACAGATTCTCGAGACTTTTGAAGCTCGTGCAAAATCCTTTGAGATTAGACTTAGTTGTTTCTCTAAAAACCTTAATTACAAAGTTAAACAGTAGAACCAAGTGCGGAAATAAGGTAAAGCAATAAGTAAAGGACTCGATGAGTTGTTTACGAGGTTCGGCACGAACTTGGCCTACGTCCCCGCCTAGGGTTCTTCCACAACCCTAGGATTCAACCGGCTTTTATTGATTCACAAGACTTAGGATCCTAGTAGCTCCCCGAGAAGCCTCTCTCCTATACAATTGCAATCTAGTCAACTCACGTTCCCTTGGAGTCCTAGACCAATCTAGAAGAGCCCCACCTCTCTATGCTATCTAGTACAATCCTCTTACACTTAGTGAATCAATCGCCTAGTGTCTACTTCCTGAGTTACAAACTCTTGAGTATAACACTTTCTCGAAATATATCCTATAAGCTCACAGTGTAACTCTCAAATGCTTTGAAATGAAATTACAAACTCTTAAGGACTAGCAGAGAGCACACGAAGAAGACAGATCTCGCTTAAAGGCTTGAGTGTATGAAAGCTGGTGTTCAACAGGTGTGTAGATGTCTTCTTCTTCCTTTTCTTTTTATTGAAACAAATCGACGCCTAAGGATCTTCACCAACGGCTAGAGAGAATCATGGCTTGAGCTGGATCTTCTGTCTTTGGAAACTTTCGGAGGCCATGATCTTCCGATTTGAATCTTCTCAATTTACAACATAAGGAAGGAAATAATATTCGAAAATACTTCCTGAAAGGTTAGTGTATATATAATAATATAATGGAAGCATATAATAACATAAAATAATATTCGAACATAATATCATATAGAACAGGTTTTGTGTTTCATCAATACTGTTAAAGCTTCAAGACCTTTGACAAAAACAGACTGTCAAGGCCTTTGAAACTTATTCTGATTTTCATCAAGGGAGTGGAGTTATCATCAACTGGTATCAGTGCCAAGCCGGTTTTGTAAGTCCTTCGATCTTCAATTTGTTTCTCTTTTCAATGAAATGGAGAGGCTTTATAGAGTATGTGATTACTCTAAGCGAATGGAATAATATTTTTATGATGTTGTTTATGGTGTAGAGTTGACTACTTTTGATGGATTTGTCTATTCGAATGCATATCTGGATTGGAAGATGAACACTGAGTATGGCCTGGATTGTTATGGATGTTCAATAGCGGTATTTGAAATCTTTGATGAGAAAAAAGTATTGTGTTATTTCTTCTTGTTCTTGTTTTATGAGAAAAAAAGGTAGCACCTCTTGTACCATCATATCTAGCGGAAGTAGTTAAGCTTGTGACAGAGATTAATGTTGCAAAAATCTACGAGCCCGAATAAAAGCTTATTAAAGAATCTGTTGCTCGGGATACTACATAACGCGACGAAGTTGAAATGCAGATTTCCATTGACTCCGACCTCAGAGTTGGGTCAACTCAGTCTTCTTGCGAAGATGTCACGACGAGATTTCCAATGATTGGTCATAAATAGCCAGAATCCCCCGAGAAGGTTATTGAATTTATGCTTCAATCGGACAGTGACAGGGTTTCAAACACACAAATTGTATCTATTGATGAGGATGAGGTACTTAATCCTGTGTCTCAAGAATTAGTGATTGTACCTCTTTGGCATATTCATGAAGTTTCGATTACTGAGGTTTGTATGGCCATTGGTCCTATGCTTATTGAATATCAAGTCCATCTAATGATCGCACATAAAGGTGTTGTTTTTGGAGTTGCAAGACCTCGAATTCTTCTGGCACCTATTCCAAACGTTCCTCCAACATGTTGCTTTATGGTTGCTACTCCTTCTCCACTATTTATCACCGAGGGGAGAAGAATGATGACAACAAGAGTGACCCTCTATGGGTCATATGAAGATCTTGATCCAGGTGATGAATTTAAAATGATTCAAGGATAAGTGAAGGAGAATGATATCCTCCTTAATTCCGAAAAAAGGTTTCACCATAGATCATAACATTGAAGACGAGATGGTATGTCCTGCCCCTTGTCACACTTCACGAGGATTCTTTGTCACTGGCTAAGAAAGCGGGGATGCTTCCCTCTCGGGGGGAGGGGGAGGATGATATGTTCCAACCTCCATCGGATAAGTTTTCGACGTCGTTATTATAGACTATTTATTATATAGACTGGTTACTATTTTTAGTACCGTTTATTAATAAGAGGTGTGAACTTCCTTTGCATAGGAAGCCCAACCCATTAGTTAATTAGAGTTTTATTAGTTTCCTTATAAATACTCTAATTAGGTTATTATTGTTCTTACCTCAAATTTAGAGAACTGTAGAGTGTTGAGATAAGACTCCCCCTTTTCTCCCTGATGTCAAATTTAACATTATCTTGCTACTTGATTAATATTGAATTATTGCTTGCTTTTTCTTGACTCTGAATTGAGTTCTTCAATCAAAGGTTATCGCTAGAATTGATTGAAAAATGGGATCTCGTCCTTGCTTGGAAGAGATTTTTTGGTTTTCGCTCACCATCAATGCTCTGCCTTTGCTCTACAACTACACCACCGCTCGCGCCACCTACCGTCGATGAACCATCATCCCCATCGCCTCACCTTTCTTGTTAGAGCCCCTAGGTCTGAACCCCCTTTACTGTTGCAACCCTCACCCGAGCTGAACCCAAGGTCTCGTTGTCGAGTTGTTCGCTCATGAAAGAGGTGAAAGGTTTCACAAATCGTCGCAACGACCTCAACCAATCTACGGTGATCGTCCCACTAGTTCACCTGCTGCTTTTTGGATGACACTCGTCGTTTACTCAATGGCAGCCATCGTGCCCTTGACAGCACCCATTGTCGCATAGTCTTGACAGCGCCCGTCGTTTTTTTTTACAGTGACCACCACCTATTTGGCTATGAACGGCGCCCTTACAGAAATTGTGTGTGCAGTTTGGTTCATTGCTGTCGAACCACCACTACGTTCCACTATCCCATCACGTACCATTCTATCAGGAAACCCATCCCAGGGTTCCCACATTCGAAGTTTAAAGTCAACTTACCTTGACAATCGGATGATCAGATGATTGTCCTCACTCTATCCGAGTCGAGGAAGTATCAACAATCAAGGGTTAAAAGGACAATTACCCTTCCCTTTCTGTCCATAAAAGGATGTAAGGGGTCGGTTTATTTACCAAAGCACAATCACAACTGAAGGTAAGTTTATTGCTTGGTTATTGCTTGAGGACAAGCAAGTCTAAGTATGGGGTGTTTTTATGTATATATTTGTACCTTTGTTTATTGCATCTTTTGACTTCATATTTCATTCGATCTCCAAAGAAAAGGGCTGCCTGATTGGGGTCGATATCGAGTATTAGGGTCGATATCGACCTCTGCTTTTCGCTCCTGAGTCCTCGATGTCGACTCCAGGAGATGGCTTGACCCTGGGGGGGGTCGATTTCGACTGGCCTGGTCGATTTCGACTGCCTCTGCAGAAGCTTCTTTTCTTCTTCGTCGTCCCTTTTGCTTGATAACCTGAAATCTTTGTTAGTAATATAGATAAAGCGCGAATTATCTCAGTTTTAAAAGTTTCAAACAGCCAAAAAAAATTAAATCCTAAAAACCATCTATGCGAAATTTAAATGTTTTATGTATATGCTCTAGATTTTTGAGTCGCTAGGCCGACTACTCCGTCAATTCTTCATGACCCTTTTATGTAGGGGCCCTTCGAGCGTGAGCCTTCTCCTGGATCATCTAGGTCCTTTTGGTAGCATCTAAGTTCGGCGACCAAGGTTCCTTCATCATTAGGTTCTTCTTTGGGTGCTTTTCTTCTCTTTCTTGACCTAACTTTAGCAATATAGGCAAACCATGGAGCTTTGACCCTCTCTTTAGTAGATTTATCAATAATTGGCTTAATTGATTCATCAATAGGGGACAGAGGAGGGTTAGGGGTCATACCTGGGCTTACCTGTTTGGGCCCGAAACAGAAATCTTCGGGCTGAGGGGTGGTCGATTTCGACCAAGGAGGGTCGATTTCGAGTGTTGTGGTCGATATCGACATGTGGGGGTCGACATCGACCTTTGTGACCCCATACTTAAGCTCCTGGCAGTGATCTGGCATACTCGATTTCGACCAAGGGGGGTCGATTTCGATGCTTTTGGTCGATATCGACTGGTTCCAGTCGATGTCGACCCTATTTGCTGTTTCCGTCCTTGCCAACAAGAATTTTCTAAGCTTTTCTTTGGCCGGCGAGAGGACTACTTGCTCCAGGTGCTTTGTTTCGCTCATGGTTGGGTTGAAAGAGAATTCTATCACTTCGTTCCCTATAGTAAAGGTTAGTAATCCTCGACGTACATTGATATTGGCATCTGCAGTAGCTAAGAATTGCCTACCAAGGATAAAACGCACTACAGGATCTTCAGGCATCTCCAATACAATGAAATCAGTAGGCACAAAGAACTTACCTACCTTTACCGGAACGTCATCAACTATACCTGTGGGTCTGACGAATGAGTTGTCAGCCATATAAAGCTTCATGTCCACAGGTTCAAGGGCACCAATGTTCACCTTCTGCCAAATAGAGAGAGGCATGAGACTTACACTTGCCCCTAGGTCACATAGGGCTTTGTAGCGATGTTGTCCAAGTCCCACGGTGATTGCGAACTTCCCTGGATCACTCTTCTTCTCAGGGAAGTCCATCTTTGAGCACTCCTCTACGATCTCTGCCATGGACCTCTTCTTGCTCAGGATGTCTTTGAGGAATCGAACATAGGCGGGCATCTCGCTTAGGGCTTCTGTTAGAGGGATAGTGATGTTGAGTCCTTGAAGTATCTTTATGAAGCGCCTAAACTTACCTTTGGTGGGATCCTCCAATGCTTTTGAAGGGAATGGCAACGTTTTCTTTGGAGTAGGGACCAAAACGGAGGTCGGAGGGGCCTGTTGAACATCGACATCGATTGGAATGTGGTCGATATCAACTGGGATGGTCGATTTCAACCTCTGTTGAGGCTCTGATGGCTCTGCAGTGTCACCGACATCGACCAGGGGGTCGACATGGTGGTCGATATCGACCTCTGGGTCGACATCGACTGGTTTGTCGACGTCGACTGGGTCTGCTGCTTTCTCCTCCGTTTCCGTCCGTGGCTTTTGTACTTTGGTGCCACTCCTTAATTGTATGGCTGCGACATGGCCCATCCCGGATTGTCCCTTAGGATTTGTAGTGGGTTGCCCAGGGAGTGTTCCGGACGGCCTAGGGATTTGTGCCGCCAATTGACCCAGTTGGGTCTCTACATTCTTCTTCCAAATATCCATCTCCCCAATCCTTGTGGTAAGGTGATTGAGTTAAGAGTGGATTGCATTGTTGGATTGATCATTCTTAGCTTGGTTCCGCCTTATCTCGTCCAGTACTAGTTGAAGATCATCCTTCTTTTGGTCTCTCTCCGGGTGCCCATAAGCTCTATAAGGCGGAGGGTCCCTAGGGTTGACCTGGTTCCTTTGTGGTTGATGGAACCTTTGGTCTCCCCAATATTGGTTGTTGGGACTGTTGTTGCAGGAGGATTGATATGTCAAGTAATTACAAATATAAGGATGTAAATAAATGTAAACCAACTCCTGGCCTAAGCAAATAATTACAAGACTTCCTCCCGTTGTAGTGGAAGGGTAGTCAGGATCGATCCACGAGGAGGCGTGTCAGCGGGATCCTAGTAGCTTTGGAAATCTCAAGTCTGCGTCGACCAGTAGCCTCGATTTCGACCTCGGGCCTCGATGTCGACCTCGGCTGTCGATGTTCTCTGCAACAGAAGACCTGCAAAGACAAAAACAAGTGGTCGATATCGACTGGTGGGGGTCGATATCGATGTTAGTCCACGAAATCGACTGGCTCAGAAGACTGCCAATCGATACAGAAGGGTCGATATCGATGTCTGGTGTCGATATCGATGCCTGCAGAAGTTTCCCAGGAGTCTCGAGATCGACTCAGAAAACCGTCGATCTATCAGTTTTGGTCGATATCGACTGGTGCTGTCGATATCGATGTCTTTCCTGCAGTGGGTTAGTTCTTTTGTCGGCAAAGAAAGGCCGAAGACTTAGGGATGAAGAGAGAAGTAATGAACAGAAATAACAAGAGGTTTTTGAGTGTATAAAATATGTAAAAAGGCAACTCCTAGGATTAGGGTTTACCACAACGTTAACCAATGTATGCAAATGAGATAAATAAGACGGACAATTGCGCTATTTCACCCGAGGGACAAGCTTTCGCCGTACACCAACTCTTAGGATTACTCTTTCAAATAAACCTAATTGTCTCTACCAATTTTATGTTTATAACTCAAGTTGTTAGCATGAATCCCTTTTCTTTCGATTAAGACTAAACATAGAATCGTAGGAGGAGAGATAGACACAACGATATCAACATCAAATACTTACCTCAAACGCGCATGGCTAACGTCGGGCTCACCCCGACCCTAAGAGCTTTGGGGAACTACTCGCTTCTCATCATGGGATTCATCATCAATTGAATGGAAGAAACTTGTATTAAAATAAACTCCGAAGCTTTACAACTCAACGTCAACTTTCGCAAACGTCAAACCCTAAAACTTCTCTCTAACTCTAACTCTATTGTCTTTGTCTTGGGTGATTCGATTATTGGATTCTTGGATGCTCTAACAAATCAGCCCTAGGGCTTTATTTATAGGCTACTAATCCTCGCTATCCAAGGATTGTAACTCCTATCTAAACTAATAACTCTATCCGAACAATTAGGATAGGTCTTTTATTTTGATAAAACTTAAAGGAACTTAAAGGTAAAAGATAAATAAACTTCAGCTGCCATCTATCTTGAAAGTATGAGATAATTCCGTGCCTCCTTGAAGATATAGTTCCAATCCGTATTCGAAATCGAGTCTATCTTCTGTCGAGATAAGGGATCGATATCGACACCAGAGGTCGATATCGAGGTCTCTGTTCCTGCTCGACTTGTTCAGCTCTGGTCGATTTCTATGTTGAGGTCGATATGGGGGTCGATATCGACACTGGGGGTCGATATCTGGGTCTAAGGTCGATATCTACCTCTGCTCAGCTTCACTTGGCTTCTTCGTTTTGACTCCGTTTTCGCTCGAATTCCTGCATGGTTAGCTCAAAACTTGTGTAGACTCTATTTCTTGCATTTTAGCCCATTCTTACTCAAGTTTATATTCTTTTGAACCTTTTCTTTGGAGATCGAACGAAATACGAAGTTAAAAGATGCAATAAAAGAAGGTGCAAATGTGTACATCAAAACACCCCATACTTAGACTTGCTTGTCCTCAAGCAATAACCAAGCAATAACCAACACCTACAACACACCCTTCAAGTCTTTGCCTTCGTCAAAAGCAACATCATGAGCGGTAGCAAAGTAAAGCAAGTGAATTTAACGTCATAGCACATATTTTGGCGATCCATAGGCATATGCAATTTTAATCCAACCTCACAGGGATAATGTGTTTGCACTCAACTCTCATGTGTTTAGGCTATGAAGATCACTCTCAACTCAATTCCATATACAATCTAATAAACATTGCAATTTATAAAAATCCACTTCGCAACCAATTATGAAAATGTAATAAGAATCATCAGGAGGACTTTCGCTCAATGGAAGACTTCATAGAAGACTCCATTCGGCGGGGTTGTAATGGGGCTTGGTATAAAATAAAGGGTATGGAATTATTTGGCTATGTGGTGCTTTTCAAATTCGGGAATCAAGACTCCTAAATCTCAACACTTGCATTACCCAAACCATACTCTTCAATATAATGCTCTTAAAGATGCATTCCATCAACCCTTCTTTCAAGTTCTAATACACCTCTCAAAAGTATAACATTCGTATGAATAAAAAACTTAAGGATTTTGGCTCATGCACTTTATATATACATATATTATTTTTTTGGATTTTTTTTTTTTCGAACATAATACTAAACTATGTTCATTTATACGGTGAGCCAAAACACCTTTTACAAAATATGACAAAATGTAAATATGTACCATCCTATAATTTCCTTGCTTACAACTAGACATTATGCTCTATTCTTTCCACAAGGCATTAGTCCAACCAATCTAAGTCTCAATTCCCAAATGGGGGTCATGCTCAATTCGGCTAGGGATAATTTTGTGGAGTTTGCAACTCAGGCTCAGGCTAATGTTCTGGCTTCAAGCAGGGATAACGCAGGGTAGGTAAAGAGAGGATAAAATTGGCTTAAAAGATGCCTCCATCATTTAATTCTCGTAAACATAAACATATATATGCATTGGTTTTGAATAACTATCACAACATTTAGAGATGCATAGGAAGAGTAAATTCACTCAAGAAAGCGGAGGGATTTTTGATGTTCTCCCTATAGGCCAAAATTCTCACAAGGACAATTTTTGTTGGATTTGCTTTTTAGCCTAGGATCATATGTGCTCAATTTCATCACAAGTTCACAATCTACATAAAAATTTAAAGACTTAGGCAAAACCATCCAAATATGCCATAGGGTTTACATGATCAAGTCAGCTATTGAGTTTTCATCATAGGACATCTAAGTAGGGTGAAGAAAAATAAACTTAAAAATAAACATGCATTTTTTTGTATTTTTGACATTTTTCTATATTTTTTTTTTCTCTTTTTTTTTTTTTGAATTTTCTGATCTTTTATAAAAGTAAAACTAAGAATAATAATTTAAACATGAATGCAATGCGAAGAAGAAACCAAGTTATGACCATAAGGCATGTCTTTCCCCCCACCCCATACTTAAAATATACAGTGTCCTCACTGTATTAAAAAGAAGAACAAGGGTAGAGAGAGACTTACAACAGATTCAGGTTGATTTCAGGTTTGGTCGATGCCAGAAGTCGATATCTAGGTCAGAGGTCGATGTCGACTGCATCTGTCGAAGTCGAGGAAGAAAATGAAGATGAGGGCTGCCTGATTGAGGTCGATATCGAGTATTAGGGTCGATATCGACCTTTGCTTTTCGCTCCTGAGTCCTCGATGTCGACTCCAGGAGATGGCTTGACCCTGGGGGGATCGATTTCGACTGGCCTGGTCGATTTCGACTGCCTCTGCAGACGCTTCTTTTCTTCTTCGTCATTCCTTTTGCTTGATAACCTGAAATCTTTGTTAGGAGCACGAATTATCTCAGTTTCAAAAGTTTCAAACAGCCAAAACTAATGTCCTAAAAACCATCTATGCGAAATTTAAATGTTTTATGTACATGCTCTAGATTTTTGAGTCGCTAGGCCGACTTCTCCGTCAATTCTTCATGACCTTTTTATGTAGGGACCCTTCGAGCGTGAGCCTTCTCCTGGATCATCTAGGTCCTTTTGGTAGCATCTAAGTTCGGCGACCAAGGCTTCTTCATCATTAGGTTCTTCTTTGGGTGCTTTTCTTCTCTTCCTTGACCTAACTTTAGCAATATAGGCAAACCATGGAGCTTTGACCCTCTCTTTAGTAGATTTATCAATAATTGGTTTAATTGATTCATCAATAATGGACGGAGGAGGGTTAAGATTCATACCTGGGCTTACCTGTTTGGGTCCGAAACAGAAATCTTCGGGCTGAGGGGTGGTCGATTTCGACCAAGGAGGGTCGATTTCGATGCTTTTAGTCGATATCGACTGGTTCCAGTCGATGTCGACCCTGCTTGCTGTTTCCGTCCTCGCCAACAAGAATTTTCTAAGCTTTTCTTTGGCCGGCGAGAGGACTACTTGCTCCAGGTGCTTTGTTTCGCTCATGGTTGGGTTGAAAGAGAATTCTATCACTTCGTTCCCTATAGTAAAGGTTAGTAACCCTCGACGTACATTGATATTGGCATCAGCAGTAGCTAAGAAAGGCCTACCAAGTATAATAGGCACTATAGGATCTTCAGGCATCTCCAATACAATGAAATCAGTAGGCACAAAGAACTTACCTACCTTTACCGGAACATCATCAACTATACATGTGGGTCTGACGAATGAGTTGTCAGCCATATAGAGTTTCATGTCCACAGGTTCAAGCGCACCAATGTTTACCTTTCGCCAAATAGAAAGAGGCATGAGACTTACACTTGCCCCTAGGTCACATAGGGCTTTATAGCGATGTTGGCCAAGTCCCACGGTGATTGCAAACTTCCCTGGATCACTCTTCTCAGGGAAGTCCATCTTTGAGCACTCCTCTGCGATCTCTGCCATGGACCTCTTCTTGCTTAGGATGTCTTTGAGGAATCGCACATAGGCGGGCATCTCGCTTAGGGCTTCTGTAAGAGGGATAGTAACGTTGAGCCCTTGAAGTATCTTTATGAAGCGCCTAAACTTGCCTTTGGTGGGATCCTCCAATGCTTTGGAAGGGAATGGCAACGTCTTCTTTGGTGGGGGGGCCAAAAGGGAGGTCGGAGGGGCCTGTTGGACATCGACATCGACTGGAATTTGGTCGATATCGACTGGGATGGTCGATTTCGACCTCTGTTGAGGCTCTGATGGCTCTGCAGTCTCACCGACATCGACCAGGGGGTCGACATGGTGGTCGATATCGACCTCTGGGTCGACATCGACTGGTCTGTCAACGTCGACTGGGTCTGCTGCTTTCTCCTCTGTTTCCTTCCGTGGCTTTTGTACTTTGGTGCCACTCCTTAATTGTATGGCTGCGACATGGCCCGTCCCGGATTGTCCCTTAGGATTTGTGGAGGGTTGCCCAGGGAGTGTTCCGGACGGCCTAGGGATTTGTGCCGCCAATTGACCCAGTTGGGTCTCTACGTTCTTCTTCCAAATATCCATCTCCCCAATCCTTGTGGTAAGGTGATTGAGTTGAGAGTGGATTGCATTGTTGGATTGATCATTCTTAGCTTGGTTCCGCCTGATTTCGTCCAACACAAGTTGAAGATCATCCTTCTTTTGGTCTCTCTCCGGGTGCCCAGGAGCTCTATAAGGCGGAGGGTCCCTAGGGTTAACTGGGTTCCTTTGTGGTTGATGGAACCTTTGGTCTCCCCAATATTGGTTATTGGGACCCCTCATGTAGCGCGCCTCTTGGTGAGTCTCCGCTAGGTATACTTGTTCGGCATGGGGGCACTCGATGGTGGTGTGCCGCTGCGATCCGCACTCGATGCAATCTTGGTTCGCTGAAAGGAACCTCACTTGCTTTTGGAGCTTTCTAAGTTGATCTCTGTGGAATTGCTCCTTCACATCCGGATCGATTACATTGGAGGGTTCATATAAAGGCATAGATGGGGCAGGCCTCGACGATGATGATGTGTCGGAAGCCTCAGGAGTCCCATATGTGTTGTCAAATTCCACCAACCTCTCTATGGTCTCCCAAGCCTCTTGTGGGGCGAGTTCAAGGTAGCCATAGGCGGTGTAGGTGTTGATCCTCTCCTTTGTTGCAGCGTCGAGAGCATTGTATATGATCTCCTGAATTACATTTGGTGGTTGGCCATGCGTCGGGCATGATCGTAGAAGGTCCTTGAACCTTTCCCAAACAGTCGCCAGAGCCTCACCAGGCTTTTGTTTGAAAGCCGTGATTTTCTGTCGGATCAACGCCGTCTTAGAAGGGGGGAAGAACTTGTTGAGGAACGCGTCCTTGACTTCATTCCAGGTGCGGAGCGATCTTGGGGCTAAGCTCTCCAACCACTGTAATGCTTTACCTGTAAGAGACCATCGAAAGGCTTTTAGTTGGACATATTCAAGACTTCGTCCATCAGCAATAGTATCACAAAGGTCTAAGAAGGTAGAAATATGTGCCATAGGGCACTCATTAGGTTTTCCTTCATATTGATGCCTTCTTATTTCAGTCAAGAAGTTAGGTTTAATTTCGAAATTAGAGGCAGGGATAAGAATTGCCGATTCAGGCACTGTGAGAGCGGGGTGCATATATTGCTTGGCATTCCTGGGGAGGGCATTGATTTGGGCTTCTATTTGCCTTCGGCCTTCCTCCTCCCTATCCGCACGCTCCTTAACTGCCGCCTCTCTAGTCGTTAGGTCCTCAACCTGCCTTCTTAGTTGTTCAATAAGTTCTGCTTGGTTCGCGTTTTCCGCCATGATTCTTTGAGCTTGGGCTTTTAGATGGAAATAACGCTCAGGGTCGTCTACTCCTTCAAATTCAGGTGGGCGATCAGCGCGTCGCATACACCTGCATGACCAAACTAAGTAGAGACGTGAGATAGACTACTAGGGCGCGATTGATTGCCTCCCCGGCAACGGCGCCAATTTGTTGTTGCAGGAGGATTGATATGTCAAGTAATTACAAATATAAGGATGTAAATAAATGTAAACCAACTCCTGGCCTAAGCAAATAATTACAAGACTTCCTCCCGTTGTAGTGGAAGGGTAGTCAGGATCGATCCACGAGGAGGCATGTCAGCGGGATCCTAGTAGCTTTGGAAATCTCAAGTCTGCGTCGACCAGTAGCCTCGATTTCGACCTCGGGCCTCGATGTCGACCTCGGCTGTCGATGTTCTCTGCAACAGAAGACCTGCAAAGACAAAAACAAGTGGTCGATATCGACTGGTGAAGGTCGATATCGATGTTAGTCCACGAAATCGACTGGCTCAGAAGACTGCCAGTCGATACAGAAGGGTCGATATCGATGTCTGGTGTCGATATCGATGCCTGCAGAAGTTTCCCAGGAGTCTCGAGATCGACTCAGAAAACCGTCGATCTATCAGTTTTGGTCGATATCGACTGGTGCTGTCGATATCGATGTCTTTCCTGCAGTGGGTTAGTTCTTTTGTCGGCAAAGAAAGGCCGAAGACTTAGGGATGAAGAGAGAAGTAATGAACAGAAATAACAAGAGGTTTTTGAGTGTATAAAATATGTAAAAAGGCAACTCCTAGGATTAGGGTTTACCACAACGTTAACCAATGTATGCAAATGAGATAAATAAGACGGACAATTGCGCTATTTCACCCGAGGGACAAGCTTTCGCCGTACACCAACTCTTAGGATTACTCTTTCAAATAAACCTAATTGTCTCTACCAATTTTATGTTTATAACTCAAGTTGTTAGCATGAATCCCTTTTCTTTCGATTAAGACTAAACATAGAATCGTAGGAGGAGAGATAGACACAACGATATCAACATCAAATACTTACCTCAAACGCGCATGGCTAACGTCGGGCTCACCCCGACCCTAAGAGCTTTGGGGAACTACTCGCTTCTCATCATGGGATTCATCATCAATTGAATGGAAGAAACTTGTATTAAAATAAACTCCGAAGCTTTACAACTCAACGTCAACTTTCGCAAACGTCAAACCCTAAAACTTCTCTCTAACTCTAACTCTATTGTCTTTGTCTTGGGTGATTCGATTATTGGATTCTTGGATGCTCTAACAAATCAGCCCTAGGGCTTTATTTATAGGCTACTAATCCTCGCTATCCAAGGATTGTAACTCCTATCTAAACTAATAACTCTATCCGAACAATTAGGATAGGTCTTTTATTTTGATAAAACTTAAAGGAACTTAAAGGTAAAAGATAAATAAACTTCAGCTGCCATCTATCTTGAAAGTATGAGATAATTCTGTGCCTCCTTGAAGATATAGTTCCAATCCGTATTCGAAATCGAGTCTATCTTCTGTCGAGATAAGGGATCGATATCGACACCAGAGGTCGATATCGAGGTCTCTGTTCCTGCTCGACTTGTTCAGCTCTGGTCGATTTCTATGTTGAGGTCGATATGGGGGTCGATATCGACACTGGGGGTCGATATCTGGGTCTAAGGTCGATATCTACCTCTGCTCAGCTTCACTTGGCTTCTTCGTTTTGACTCCGTTTTCGCTCGAATTCCTGCATGGTTAGCTCAAAACTTGTGTAGACTCTATTTCTTGCATTTTAGCCCATTCTTACTCAAGTTTATATTCTTTTGAACCTTTTCTTTGGAGATCGAACGAAATACGAAGTTAAAAGATGCAATAAAAGAAGGTGCAAATGTGTACATCAAAACACCCCATACTTAGACTTGCTTGTCCTCAAGCAATAACCAAGCAATAACCAACACCTACAACACACCCTTCAAGTCTTTGCCTTCGTCAAAAGCAACATCATGAGCGGTAGCAAAGTAAAGCAAGTGAATTTAACGTCATAGCACATATTTTGGCGATCCATAGGCATATGCAATTTTAATCCAACCTCACAGGGATAATGTGTTTGCACTCAACTCTCATGTGTTTAGGCTATGAAGATCACTCTCAACTCAATTCCATATACAATCTCATAAACATTGCAATTTATAAAAATCCACTTCGCAACCAATTATGAAAATGTAATAAGAATCATCAGGAGGACTTTCGCTCAATGGAAGACTTCATAGAAGACTCCATTCGGCGGGGTTGTAATGGGGCTTGGTATAAAATAAAGGGTATGGAATTATTTGGCTATGTGGTGCTTTTCAAATTCGGGAATCAAGACTCCTAAATCTCAACACTTGCATTACCCAAACCATACTCTTCAATATAATGCTCTTAAAGATGCATTCCATCAACCCTTCTTTCAAGTTCTAATACACCTCTCAAAAGTATAACATTCGTATGAATAAAAAACTTAAGGATTTTGGCTCATGCACTTTATATATATACATATATTATTTTTTTGGATTTTTTTTTTTCGAACATAATACTAAACTATGTTCATTTATACGGTGAGCCAAAACACCTTTTACAAAATATGACAAAATGTAAATATGTACCATCCTATAATTTCCTTGCTTACAACTAGACATTATGCTCTATTCTTTCCACAAGGCATTAGTCCAACCAATCTAAGTCTCAATTCCCAAATGGGGGTCAGGCTCAATTCGGCTAGGGATAATTTTGTGGAGTTTGCAATTCAGGCTCAGGCTAATGTTCTGGCTTCAAGCAGGGATAACGCAGGGTAGGTAAAGAGAGGATAAAATTGGCTTAAAAGATGCCTCCATCATTTAATTCTCGTAAACATAAACATATATATGCATTGGTTTTGAATAACTATCACAACATTTAGAGATGCATAGGAAGAGTAAATTCACTCAAGAAAGCGGAGGGATTTTTGATGTTCTCCCTATAGGCCAAAATTCTCACAAGGACAATTTTTGTTGGATTTGCTTTTTAGCCTAGGATCATATGTGCTCAATTTCATCACAAGTTCACAATCTACATAAAAATTTAAAGACTTAGGCAAAACCATCCAAATATGCCATAGGGTTTACATGATCAAGTCAGCTATTGAGTTTTCATCATAGGACATCTAAGTAGGGTAAAGAAAAATAAACTTAAAAATAAACATGCATTTTTTTGTATTTTTGACATTTTTCTATATTTTTTTTTCTCTTTTTTTTTTTTTGAATTTTCTGACATTTTATAAAAGTAAAACTAAGAACAATAATTTAAACATGAATGCAATGCGAAGAAGAAACCAAGTTATGACCATAAGGCATGTCTTTCCCCCCCATCAGCCCTAGGGCTTTATTTATAGGCTACTAATCCTCGCTATCCAAGGATTGTAACTCCTATCTAAACTAATAACTCTATCCGAACAATTAGGATAGGTCTTTTATTTTGATAAAACTTAAAGGAACTTAAAGGTAAAAGATAAATAAACTTCAGCTGCCATCTATCTTGAAAGTATGAGATAATTTCGTGCCTCCTTGAAGATATAGTTCCAATCCGTATTCGAAATCGAGTCTATCTTCTGTCGAGATAAGGGATCGATATCGACACCAGAGGTCGATATCGAGGTCTCTGTTCCTGCTCGACTTGTTCAGCTCTGGTCGATTTCTATGTTGAGGTCGATATGGGGGTCGATATCGACACTGGGGGTCGATATCTGGGTCTAAGGTCGATATCTACCTCTGCTCAGCTTCACTTGGCTTCTTCGTTTTGACTCCGTTTTCGCTCGAATTCCTGCATGGTTAGCTCAAAACTTGTGTAGACTCTATTTCTTGCATTTTAGCCCATTCTTACTCAAGTTTATATTCTTTTGAACCTTTTCTTTGGAGATCGAACGAAATACGAAGTTAAAAGATGCAATAAAAGAAGGTGCAAATGTGTACATCAGGGACCCCTCATGTAGCGCGCCTCTTGGTGAGTCTCCACTAGGTGTACTTGTTCGGCATGTGGGCATTCGCTGGTGGTGTGCCGCTGCGATCCGCATTCGATGCAATCTTGGTTCGCTGAAAGAAACCTCACTTGCTTTTGGAGCTTTCTAAGTTGATCTCTATGGAATTGCTCCTTCACGTCCGGATCGATTACATTGGAGGGTTCATATAAGGGCATAGATGGGGCAGGCCTCGACAATGATGGTACGTCGGAAGCCTCAGGAGTCCCATATGTGTTGTCAAACTCCACCAACCTCTCTATGGTCTCCCAAGCCTCTTGTGGGGCGAGTTCAAGGTAGCCATAAGCGGTGTAGGTGTTGATCCTTTCTTTTGTTGCAGCGTTAAGAGCATTGTAAATGATCTCCTGAATTACATATGGTGGTTGGCCATGCGTCGGGCATGATCGTAGAAGGTCCTTGAACCTTTCCCAAACAGTCGCCAGAGCTTCACCAGGCTTTTGTTTGAAAGCCGTGATTTTCTGTCGGATCAACGCCGTCTTAGAAGGAGGAAAGAACTTGTTGAGAAATGCGTCCTTGACTTCATTCCATGTGCGTAGTGATCTTGGGGCTAAGCTTTCCAACCACTGCAATGCTTTACCTGTAAGAGACCATCGAAAGGCTTTTAGTTGGACATACTCAAGACTTCGTCCATCAGCAATAGTATCACAAAGGTCTAAGAAGGTAGAAATATGTGCCATAGGGCATTCGTTAGGTTTTCCTTCATATTGGTGCTTTCTAATCTCAGTTAAGAAGTTAGGTTTTATTTCAAAATTAGAGGCAGGGATAAGAATTGCCGATTCAGGCACTGTGAGAGCGGGGTGCATATATTGCTTGGCATTCCTAGGGAGGGCATTGATTTGGGCTTCTATTTGCCTTCGGCCTTCCTCCTCCCTATCCGCACGCTCCTTAAGTGCCGCCTCTCTAGTCGTTAGGTCCTCAACCTGCCTCCTTAGTTGTTCAATGAGTTCTGCTTGGTTCGCGTTTTCCGCCATGATTCTTTGAGCTTGGGCCCTTAGATGGAAATAACGCTCAGGGTCGTCTACTCCTTCAAATTCAGGTGGGCGATCAGCGCGTCGCATACACCTGCAAGACCAAACTAGGTAGAGACGTGAGATAGACTACTAGGGCGCGATTGATTGCCTCCCCGGCAACGGCGCCAATTTGTTTGTTGCAGGAGGGATGATATGTCAAGTAATCACAAATAATAAAGATGTAAATAAATGTAAACCAACTCCTGGCCTAAGCAAATAATTACAAGACTTCCTCCCGTTGTAGTGGAAGGGTAGTCAGGATCGATCCACGAGGAGGCGTGTCAGCGGGATCCTAGTAGCTTTGGAATTCTCACGTCTGTGTCGACCAGAAGCCTCGATTTCGACCTTGGGCCTCGATGTCGACCTCGGCTGTCGATGTTCTCTGCAACAGAAGACCTTCAGAGACAAAAACAAGTGGTCGATATCGACTGGTGGGGGTCGATATCGATGTCAGTCCACGAAATCGACTGGCTCAGAAGACTGTCAGTCGATACAGAAGGGTCGATGTCGATGTCTGGTGTCGATATCGATGCTCAGCAAACTCCGCAGCGATGTTCGTCGTCGACTCAGAAAACCGTCGACGAACTCAGTGGTCGATATCGATGTCTGGGATCGATATCGATGTCTCCCTGCAGTGAGTTAGTTCTTCGTCGGCAAAGAAAAGCCGAAGACTTTAGGATGGAGAGAAGCAATGAACAGAAATAAAACAGTGGGTTTTGGTGAATATAAAATATGTAAAAGCAACTCCCAGGATTAGGGTTTACCACAACGTTAACCAATGCATGCGATGAGATAAATAAGACGGACAATTGCGCTATTTCTCCCGAGGGACAAGCTTTCGCCGTACACCAACTCTTAGGATTACTCTTTCAAATAAACCTAATTGTCTCTACCAATTTTATGTTTATAACTCAAGTTGTTAGCATGAATCCCTTTTCTTTCGATTAGGACTAAACATAGAATTGTAGGAGGAGAGATAGACACAACGATATCAACATCAAATACTTACCTCAAGCGCGCATGGCTAACGTCGGGCTCACCCCGATCCTAAGAGCTTTGGGAAACTACTCGCTTCTCATCATGGGATTCATCGTCAATTGAAAGGAAGAAACTTGCATTAAACTAAATTTCTAAGCTTTACACCTCAACGTCAACTTTCGCAAACGTCAAACCCTAAAACTTCTCTCTAATTCTAACTCTATTGTCTACTGTCTTTGGTTGTTGATTGTATGAAAGATTATTGGATGATCAAACAAATCAGCCCCTAGGGCTTTATTTATAGGCTACTAATCCTCGCTATCCAAGGATTGTAACTCCTATCTAAACTAATAACTCTATCCGAACAATTAGGATAAAACTTAAATAACTTAAAGGTAAAAGATGAATAAAACTTCAGCTGCCATCTATTTTGAAAGTGTGAGATAATCCCGTGCCTCCTTGAAGATATAGTTTCAATCCGCATTCGAAATCGAGTCTATCTTCTGTCGAGATAAGGGGTCGATATCGACACCAGAGGTCGATATCGAGGTCTCTGTTCCTGCTCGACTTGTTCAGCTCTGGTCGATTTCTATGTTAAGGTCGATATGGGGGTCGATATCGACACTGGGGGTCGATATCTGGGTCTAAGGTCGATATCTACCTCTTCTCAGCTTCACTTGATGTCTATGTTGAGGTCGATATCTATGTTGAAGGTCGATATCTACCCCAGAGGTCGATATCTGGGTCTAGGGTCGATATCTACCTCTTCTCAGCTTCACTTAGCTTCTTCGTTTTGACTCCGTTTTCGCTCGAATTCCTGCATGGTTAGCTTAAACTTGTGCAGACTCTCTTTCTTGCATTTTAGCCCATTCTTACACAAGTTTATATTCTTATGAACTTTTTATTTGGAGATCGAATGAAATAAGAAGTCAAAAGATGCAATAAAAGAAGGTGCAAATGTGTACATCAGAGATCATCAACATTGTTGGAAAATAAACTTGAATTGAAATTGTCGAAAGATTACAACCGAACAAAGCAAAAACGCACTCTCGCTTCCTCTTCCTTCACTCGGCCTCCTCTCTCTCTACTCCTAAATTCTCTGCAATTTTATGTAATTGTATGTTGGATGAATTGAATGATTGAAAAACTCAGCCCTAATGGCTCTAATTATAGACTTCAAACCTCGTTATCCAAGGATAAGAAAATCTATCTTTATTCCTAAGATAAAACTAAAATAAAGTAAATAAATAAAATCACTTTAGGTAAATATGAATTCACCCTAAAGGATATAAAGTCTGATAAGAAAGATGAAAGATCCCGACTTAATGTAGAAGTAAACTCGTTCGGATAAGATTTTATCAAAAACTGTCCGATCTGTCTGCAGCGTCACTCGATATCGACTAGCTTCAGTCGATATTGACCACTTCTCTTCTATCTCGAGCCAGATCTACTCGACCCCGGATTTGCACTCGATCTCTATCTTTTCACTTGAATTGGGGCACTCGATATCGACCAGCTTGAGTCGATATCGACCAATCTGTGTCGAGTTGCATTGTTCTTCTCCTGGCTCGATTTCTGGTGTTCAAATTTCACTCGATGTCGAGTCATTTGGTCGATTTTGACTCCTTAGTAGACTTTGAATAAATTTTCAACTTTTCTTCTCTCCTCCAAAACACTCCAATTTTGTCTCGATTTCTGTGAAATAACACATGAACTCGTGTAGATCTCCATAATTGGCAAATAAACATAAACTACACTAATCTTATTCTTTCCCAACCAATATGCATGAAAATATCGACAAAAAATGGACATAAAAGTAGATGGAAATATGGTAATTTGAGCGCACATCAAACACCTCATACTTAAGCTTGCTTGTCCCCAAGCAATACTTTTAGCGGTCATTCAGGGGAAGAAACTAAACCCTCAACATCATAGATTCATTGTTATATGTCCCTAAAATTAGTTGCTATCCTCGAAAAGGTACTAATGACAACAATATCCATGCATGTGAATAAAAGCAACATCATACTCACAAAAGGAAGGTTATGCATAAAACAATTTCGTGCAACATAGCATTAATAATCAAGAGGACTTTTGCAAGCTTATGGAAGAGTAGATTGGTAAAAGGCTAAAGGTGGGCAAATTTTTGGCCATGTGGTGTTAAATCCGGGGAAATAAACTTTCTTTCCAAACATTCATTCCACATTCCTTCTTCATCATATTTCTCACCTTTCACTCTTCGCTCAATGCTTTTTTGACTATAATGCTTTTACCTCTCTAACCTTAGCACTGCCTTCTCCCGAGTCGCAAACATGAGTGTCATGAATGGCCCCAGATACTTAGTACTTCGGACTCCCCACCTAGTGTCCCATCTCGCCGAACTAGCATCTCAACGAGCAGGGTCGATCTACCTTTATCTCCTGAGGTGATCGGATTTTTTCTCACTCATTAAATTTTCCATAATTCAAAATTTCTTTCATTCCCGCCAACAACTTTGATAATGCACAAACTCCATATAACAACTCCAAAGATGACATCCATTCTCAACATAGTCCCCGGATAGGGTATAAGGTATAAAAAATGGGCAATATATAATGTATGTGGAGCAATAATAATGTAAGGCTCATATATGTCTTGTGTAATGCAAATATGCATAGGTAAGGCTAGGATATGAAATTGAGCACATGTATGGAATTTATGAAGTCCTCCATCATCTTATCATGCATATGTCAAAAGCAACTTCAGATTTTACCTCTCTTTCATGGTTTTCTCTAAAAAAATTGCACTTCATTGTCATGACACTTATTCAATAATTCAATTTTTTTTTATGGGGTTGATTTTTTTTTTGAAAAATAAATATGATGCATAAAGATAAATAAAGATATCTAAAGTAACTATGTATAATGTGATTAGAGAAGTATGCATAACTATGAAAAATTTTAAGATATGCTCAAAAATGTGTAAAATATGCAAGTAAGCCTTTCCCCCACCCCATACTTAAAGATTACAGTGTCCTCACTGTATAAGAACTAGGGTTAAGAAAGAAACTACTAAAAATTTGGGAAAATCAGGTGTTGAAGACATCTGTAGGGGCAGTCGATATCGGGTTATCCAGTCGATATCAACTAGTGTCACTCGATTCCTGGTAATGTCAAGCTTCAGGGTGATCCTCTGTCAATCACAGCCTCTCCAAATCTACTTTAGCAGTCGATATCAAGTACTGTCCTCGATATCGAGTCATCTTTTATGCTTCTTCTTTCTCCTGAAATTCGTTAGAAAATAAAAAACAAAAAGCAAAACCAAACATAAAGTCTCAAAACAAACCAAAAATATCCAAAACCTAAAAACTAATTGTCTTGTTACAAGCTCTAGACTTTATAGTCGCTAGGCCGACTTCTTCTTTCATGCTCCTAGGGCGGCATCCGCAGAGCCCATGTAGCCTGGGCTTCAAATACCACTCCGTTCTTGTCTCGCAGTTGCATCCCACCTGGATGGATCTTGTTCACTGTAAATGGACCCATCTTCTTTGTTTTGAATCTACTCAGAAACCAATGATCTTTTGATTTGGAGACATACACCTTATCTCCTTCTTCATAGTTGCTCGAATCATCATTGGATATCCTGCACAAGCGCACATACCAAGGCAAACCTCTCCCAAATAGAGATAAATCCTATATTGAAATTGAGAAAGAGGAATCCGTAACTTGGCTTACCTTTTCGGAGCTTTCCTTTTCTGTCTGTGAGTCCAGTCGATATCAACCAGTGTAACTCAACATCGACTTGTCTTCTGCTCCTGATGGTTCGGTCGATGTGGGGGAATTCGGCTCGACATGCTCAACTCGATATCGACTAGGTGGACTCGATATCAAGTGGCTCTTTTCTCCTTCAGCTTCTGGTTCAGTCGATGTTAGCGTTGGATTTTTGTCGATTTCGAGTGCTGCACTCGATTTCAAGTTTTCTACTCCGAAATCGACCTTATACTTAAAACTTGGCACAGAATCTTGAAATTTGTTAGTCGATATCGACTTACCTGGGTCGATTTCGAGTGGTTCTTTAGTGCCTTCGTTCAAGATTGCCATGATTTCCTCCACTTGGGCTTCTATGGCCCTCTTCTCTAACTCCTCGGATGTCATATTTCTTATCTTAGCTTCCCCGCATGCGATGTAGACTCCTTTGATTGATTTTACCTCCATAGGCCCTTCATTCTTATTCACCGTCTTATTGAAGGCGTACTCTATTACTTCATCGTTGATGGTGAATAAGAGTAATCATTTCCTTACGCTTATGTTTGCATCGACGGTTTCCAAGAAGGGCCTTCCTAAAATAATTAGACAAGCAGGGTCCTCTGCCATATCAACAACTAGAAAATCAACAGGGACAAAGAACTTACCTACTTATACTGGCACATCATCCACCATGCCTGTTGGAATGACCACCGTGTTGTTCGCCATAAAGAGTTTAGCATCCAGAGGCTCTAGGGCACCAATTTTACCTTCGACCATATTGTTAGTGGCATAACGCTAACACTAGCACCTAAATCACATAATGCATTAAATCGGTGTTGACCTAAGCCTATTGTGATAGAAAACCTACCTGGGTCTGCCCTCTTTTCTGGTAACTCTAACTTGCTGCACTCCTCTGCGATCTCAGCGATTGATCGCTTTTTACCTAGTATATCCTTAAGAAACCTCACATAAGATGGCATCTCATGAAGAGCTTCGGTGAACGGAATGGTAACATTGAGCCCTTGAAGCATCTTCAAAAATGTTGTAACTTCTTTTTCACTGGGTCCTTTAGAGTTTTCTTAGGGAATGGCAGCACCTTCTTCTTTACTGCGGCTGGAGTTGAGTCAATATCAGGTAGGGTTTGGTCGATATCGACTGGAGGAGTCGATTTATGGTGATGCTCGGCTTCTGGATCGACATCGAGTAAAGGGGACTCGATGTCGACTGCATCTCAGTCGATATCGACTGGATTAGTCGATATCGAGTCCTCTTCTGTGGCTTTCTCCTCCGTTTTATGCTCGGGCGTTCGCAGTTGACGCCCACTCCTTAGATTCATAGCCGCTATTTGACCAGTAGTTTTGCTCTTAAGATTGGGCACAGTAGATCCTAGCAGTGATCCTAACGGTTTGGGAATTTGTTCAGCCAATTGACCCATTTGGGTCTCCATGTTCTTCTTCCAAACGTCGATCTCCCCTAGCCTAGAGTTGATGCCGTGCAGCTGAGTATGGACTGAGTTATTGGCTTGTTTAAACTTAGCGTGGTTCCTCCGCATCTTTTCAAAAATGATTTGCACGTCATCCTTCTTTGTTTCCCGCTCGGGGTGTCCAGGTGCTCTATAAGGTGGGGGATCCCTCTATTGGTGCTGAGGTTGATAGAACCTTTGATCCCCCCAATACTGCTAATTGCCCCCTCCATAGGGGCCTCTCATCCACTTAGCTTCCTCATGTGTCTCCGCAATGCTGACTTGCTCAATATGTGGGCACGCGTTGGTGTTGTGCCTGGTAGACCTAAATTCGTGGCAAGCTTGGTTGTTGGAGAGGAATCTAACTTACTTTTGCACACGACGTATCTGATCATTGTTGAATTATTGTCGCACGTCCGGATCGATCTCCTTCGGAGGCTCATAAAGTGGCATTAATGGGGCAGGCCTTGAGTCATAGGTCGCAGCAGTCCCATATGTGTTGTCGAAGTTGACAAGCCTCTCAATTGTGTCTCAGGCCTTCATTGGTGTAAGCTCAATGTATCGATAGGAGGTGTATGAGTTGATGCTTTCCTTATTCGGCGCATCAAGGGAGTTGTAGAAGATCTATTGGATGACATAAGGTAGTTGCCCATGAGTAGGGCATGATCGCAATAAGTCCTTGAAGCGCTCCCATGCATGCGCCAATGTCTCGCCAGGCTTTTGTTTAAAAGCTGTCATCCTTTGTCGCAATATCGCCGTTTTTTATGGAGGAAAGAATTTGTTTATGAACAAATCCTTCACCTCTTCCCATGTCCTCAGCGAGCGTGGAGCCAAGCTTTCAAGCCATTGCAATGCCTTCCCTGTAAGAGACCATCGAAAAGATTTCAGTCTAACATATTCTAAATTAGCACCATCAGCGATAGTCTCACATAAATTCATAAAAGTAGAAATATGTTGCAAGGGGCATTCATTAGATCTTCCTTCAAAACTATTGCGTTTAATCTTAGAAAGGAAGTTAATTTTATTTTCATAATTAGAGGGAGGGAGGATGATCTCAGATTCAGGCACGGTTAGTGTAGGGTGTATGTATTGCATGGCCGTTTGCAGATATTGATTGAGCCTCTCTTGGGCTTGTCTGCATGCATCCTCCTCTCTATCAGTGCGAGCTCTCTCTGCAGCTGCAGTTGCCCTTTCATTGGCAATAGTGACATTGTGGTCCTCAATCTCCTTCCTCAATCTCTCAATGAGTTGAGCATGTGTCTCGTTCTCCGCCATGATTCGGATTGCTTTGTTTCGAAGGTGGAGGAAACGTTCGGGCTCATCAAGACTTTCCAAGATAGGTTCGTGATCAGTGCGTCGCATAAACCTACAAAATCAACACTAGAAAAGAACGTGAGAAAAGCTTAGGGCGCGAATGATTGCCTCCCTGGCAATGATGCCAAAATTTGTTGTGGGAGAGATGCAAGTTTGAATATATATATATATATATATATATATATATATATATATATATATATATATATATATATATATATATATGACATATAAACTAAACCAACTCCCTGTCCAAGCAAATAAAATTACAAGAATCCCTCCCAATGTAGCAGTAGGGTATTCAGGATCGAATCCACGAGGAGGTATGTCAGCGATTCCTAAGCTCGCAATCACGTTCAATTTCAACTCCAGAAGATCACTCGATATCTATTAGATCAGTCGATATCAACTACAGATCCAGTCGATTTCCAGCAAATTCTTGCAAAAGACAAAAGCAATAGTCGACATCGAGTAGAGAACTCGATATCGGGTCAGCCACTCGATATCGTCCTCTGCAGTCGATTTCGAGTCTTCATAGAAACTGTAACGTAACCTTTTTTCGGAAAAGTGTTCGAAGAATTAAGAATGATGAGGGAAAGATGAACAAAATAATACACTGATTTTTATAAACTTCAATAAACTAAAAACCTCCAAGATCGGGGATTTATGCCACAACGATAACCATATAAGCCTATGCCAAATTCATGAAAGATAATGCATTTTCGTCAATTAACTTTCATTACTAACAATTAGGTGATTTAGAGGCTCTCGCATGAACCCTAAGTGCTACTATCCAATTTTATAATTAATCCAAATTCACAAAAAGATGGCTTTCACTTCAATAATGCAAATAAGGATCGCCTACTACTTTCGTAGAAGAATCATGCCTACAAGATAGAAGACGGAATCGCATAAAAATCATACCTTTGATGCATAAACTTACATGGCTATCATCGGGCTCACCCCGACCCTAGAAGTAAGGGAACTAATCGCGCTTCATAGCCATAGACATCATTATCATTTTTGAAAAATAAACTTGAATTGAAATTGTCGAAAGATTACAACCGAACAAAGCAAAAACCCGCTCTCGCTTCCTCTTCCTTCACTCGGCCTCCTCTCTCTCTACTCCTAAACTCTCTGCGATTGTATGTAATTGTATGTTGGATGAATTGAATGATTTTAAAACTCAACCCTAATGTCTCTAATTATAGACTTCAAACCTCGCTATCCAAGAATAAGAAAATCTATCTTTATTCCAAAGATAAAACTAAAATAAAGTAAATAAATAAAATCACTTTAGGTAAATATGAATTCACCCTAAAAGATATAAAGTCTGACAAGAAAGATAAAAGATCCCGACTTAATGTAGAAGTAAACTTCTTCGGATAAGATTTTATCAAAAACTGTCGGATCTGTCTGCAGCGTCACTCGATATCGACTAGCTTCAGTCGATATTGACCACTTCTCTTCTATCTGGAGCCAGTTCTACTCGACCTCGGATTTGCACGTGATCTCTATCTTTTCACTTGAATTGGGGCACTCGATATCGACCAGCTTAAGTCGATATCGACCAGTCTTTGTCGAGTTGCATTGTTCTTCTCCTGGCTCCATTTCTTGTGTTCAAATTTCACTCGATGTCGAGTCATTTGGTCGATTTTGACTCCTCAGTAGACTTTGAGTAATTTTTCATCTTTTCTTCTCTCCTCCAAAACGCTCCAATTTTGCCTCGATTTCTGCGAAATAACACAAGAACTTGTGTAGATCTCCATAATTGGCAAATAAACATAAACTACACTAATCTTATGCTTTCCCAACCAATATCCATCAGCAGTGACGAGGGCGATGAAGGTGATGTGTGTAAACAAAAAAGGGCAGTAGCCATTAACATTAGAAGCTTCTCCCATACCACACCATCGTTCGTTCACTCTCCTCCTCTCTCCTTCTCCAATTGTCACTTTCTATCCTTGTTGAAATCGTCTCTCTCTGGGTTGAAGAAAACCCCTGTCTCTATATTTGTACTTATCCTTTCTTGTGCCCTTTTGTACTTCTGATGTGAGGGAAAAAGAACCCTCTCATTTTTTTATTTTTTTACTTGGATGACACGAAAAATATTGTAGGTGACAAGAATACTGAGTTGTAGGTAATATCCATCAACAGTGACGAGGACGATAAAGGTGATGTGTGTAAACAAAAAGAGGCAGTAGCCATTAACATTAGAAGCTTCTCCCATACCACACCATCGTTCGTTCACTCTTGTGTCCTTTTGTTCTTCTGATGTGAGGGGGAAATAACCCTCTCCTTTTTTATTTTTTTATAAAAAAAAAATTCGGAAAACCATACACAATGTGTTTTCCCTTCCCCCGTGTATGGATGGTTTTGGGGGCTCATGAATACTTTTGCAATTTATTTTTGGGGTAAGGGGGGTAATTTTGCAATTGCATTTGGCAGGGGGCTAGAAGTGGATATAATTTTTTTTATTATATTTTATATAGAATAGACACATCTCCCGGAGTAGATGAGTGGACATATTGTATCCTTGAGATGAACCAATTAATTTCATCCACAAGTGATAAACTAAATATTCTCATCTCTTTAGTTATAAACTAATGATTATTTATTTTATTTTATTTTTATTATTTAATTTTTTTTATCCTTGATCTATGAAAGAACCATCTCTTGAAGTTGAAAAAAATTATTAAAGTTATATCATCCTAGAATTTATTATTTATCTCCTGAAGTAGATAAAATAATTAAAAATTATATATTACCCTAGAAGAGATGAAATTTATCTCTTAAAGTAGATGAAATTCTTATTTCAAATCAATCTATAGAAGTAGATGATAAATCTCATATAAGAATATAACCTCCCATCGTAGGTGATAAAAAAAAAGTCTCGAAGATCTATGCCCAATTTTCTTATCACTCAAAGTTGACATTTTATGTAGGGGAGAATTGATTAAAATAATATATAAAATATGAACAAAGTAATCAACCCTAGCTTCTCAAGTAAATTCAAGACTCCCCCACTGTGGTAGAAAGGTCAAGATCGATCCACGAGGAATCGTGTCAGCGGATCCGAAGTAGTTCGCACAAACATTCTGCAGAAGTCGACCAGAAGCTCTCGATGTCGATTAGTACAGTCGATGTCGATCGGGCTGTCAATCTCGAGTGTATAAACCTGCAAACACAGAAGGCAAAGGCAGTCGACTAGAGTAGTCAATGTCAAGTTAGTCACAGAGGTCAATCGACATAGAAAACCATCGATCGATATCAGGCAGTCGATCTCGACCTGTTCAGTCGATATTGAGCACTAAAACAGACAGAAAACATCGGCAAAGAAGGCCAAAGAATGTAAGGATGAATAAGAAGATGTGAACAGAAAATCTTAGGGGTTTAAAGCTCTTAAGAAGGATTCTAAACAATTATAAAAAGAACTCTTAAGGCTAAGGATCACCACAACGTTAACTACACATGCACAAGATAGAGAAAAACGGACAATTACGCTATCACATCAAGGAACAAGCTTTCATCATTACCAAAAAATAGATATATTCTTGCAAATAAACCTAATTGTCTCTACAGATTTTATGCTTATAATCCAAGTTGTTAGCATGAATTCCTTTTCTTTCGATAAGGGCTAAACACAAAAAGGTAGGAGATAATCAAGACATAACAAATATCAACATCAAAACTCACATCAAGCATGCATGGCTAACGTCGGGTTCACCCCGACCCTAAGAGAAAAGCGACTACTCATTCATAGTAGAAGAGAACATGATAAAAAGAAAAGAAATAACTTTCATAAATAAAAACTAACCGAAGTCTTCAAAATCTCAACGCCGACTCTCGCAAGCGCCAAAACCCTAAAGCTTCATAAATCTAAAACTCTAAACTGAATTATTTGTTATGTTGAGAGATTCTTGTTGTGGATGATTCCAAAACTCAGCCCCCAATGGCTTTATTTATAGCATACCACTCCTAGCTAGCCTAGGAGAGGAGTTCTAATCCTAGTAAAAGAGGTTTATCTAAATTTCTATCTAAAATTAAAGGGATAAAACAATAATTGAGTAAATAATAAAAATCCTAGGGTAAATGTGAGAATACCCATAGGAATAAAACATATCTAGAAAAAGAATAGAAAACGTGGCTTGGTAGACTTCTCCTCAAACTCGGACTGTCAAAACGCATCGCTGCTGTCAACAGGTCCAGTCGACGTCGACTAGTTTACTCAACGTCGAGCGCTCGAGTTTTCACTCGATCTGGCTCACTTCAACTCTGTCAACATCAATCAGTTCCTCGATGTCGATCACTCTATGGATGGTCGATGTCAAGTGCCCTGGTCGATCTAAGGTTATGTCGACCTCTCTTCCACTATATGGTCTTTCTTCTCCTTTCTTGTACTCAATCTCCGAACGGTTTGCTCCAGTCGATATCGAGAGGTGTAGTCGAGATCGACTGCTCAGTTTTGATTCTTTGCTTCTCATTTCGTCTTCGATTCCACTCCAATTTTTGCACAATTAAACCAAAACTTGTGTAGATTTCTATTTCTGGTAAATATGCACATAGTACACAAATTCAAAGCATTCCCAACCCTTAATGCAAATATAAGATAGAAATTGGCATAAAAGATAGGCATAAAACATGGTCATTTTAGCAGACATCAACATTAATTTTCATTTTATATATGATTATTGTTGTTTATGTTTCTTATTTTTGCTAGTCTGTATTATCTTTAATTTACACACTTTTATTATGGTTTTCACACAACTATAAGAACTATGCACTCATCCTCTAAAGTGGATGAACATATAAATCTAAATCGTTCCTGAAGTAACGACAATCATCGCCCGAAGATGATCGATTCATATTAAGGAAATTAAAATTATTAATCAAATGATAAATCTCATTATCTTATCAAAACATTTTGTTTGTCCCCAGAGTGACAATAACCATTCCATAAAGTGAATGAAAGATAAGATTGTATGTTATCCGAAAAAAATGAAAACGATACTCAAAAGTTTTCCCCACGGTTTCACCAGAAGTGGTCAAATAATTTGTTTTTTAATTTTCTATATTTGTAATTTCTTGCATAGTAGTGTGTTTTTTAGATGAAAATTTGGAAAAATGTTTACCATATTCGAATAGATTGTGAAAATTATCAACACCGATATAAGAGCCTGAAGACTCTAAACATGATCATTGCATTATCTAGTCTATTATGAGATTAATCATCATCTCCATAAGAGATCAAAGACTCTATTATTTTTTTTCTTATAACTCCAAAAGAGTAAAAAATTTCATAAACTCATGAAGAGTGAAGAATTCTTATAAACTCCAAAAGAGTATATGATTTAATTTTTACCATTTGTACTCTTGAAGAAGTACATGGACTGTGGGTTTATGGCATAGTCAAAACTATTTTTATTTGGTCGGTACAACCAATACAGATAACCACAAAATATGATGTGGTTTACAAGATCACTTTCTACCCATCCTTTAAGCATGACCTGAAGCATGCCCCTCCCGTAGAGGATGTGAAAGAGTTAATGGTTAAGCACGCAACCAAAGTTATTGTTGTGGCTTATAACTAGGTCGTCTTTGTACGGTTAATTTTTAATGTCCTAAATAACATTATGAATAAGGATAAAATGTATCTAATAAATATACATAGTTGTTCATTAGTCATATGATATCAACGTAAGTTCTGAAAATACTTACTTAATGGCATCTGATTAAATAAATGGATCACCGTATATAAATTTCATTGGATTAATTAGCATTATCTGTCTATGTAGTGTCCTACAATTGTGAAAACTCGAAGTTTTTGTCAAACAATCATGCAAATGGAAAAACTAGTGTGAATATTGTATAGCTCCAAAAGAGCATAAATCTTGTTACCCGAAGTAACAGTGACATATATTTGTGAATGAACATGGTATTGAATATCAGTTTCTCACATCTAATATGACTATCTAGAAGAAAGTCCAAAATAAATAGAATGTATACATATGGTTTATTTGACACTCATTTATGCCATTGAAACTAATGAAGTCACTAACCAGAAGTAAGTTGATCATAAAACATTTGTCTTTGTGACATTCGGTCACTCAAGTAAAACGATGATAGACGGGATCATTGAAATTCATATGAACACCCACGAAATAGGACTAGAAGATCCTATGACCCAAAGATCCTCAATAAGGGTGATTGTACATGTATAGTCTGTTTTCTTGGAAAATTAACAACAAGACCGTCTATATTAAAAGTAAATGCAATGTCTCTAATGTCATTTAACTGAATTCAATAACACACTTACGAACATACAACACCGCCATATGCGCTAGTGTGATTCCAATATTTTGTAGATGCCTCAACACTTTGGCCTTATGAAATAGAAGGTAGAGAATGTTATCAAACGCATTGTTGAGCATAAGGTAGCTCATGACGACTGATGTGCGCATATTTCACCATGTTTCATGCTTACATTTATTCCGTTTCGTATGCATATTTTATAATTTTGGGTTGGGAAAGTAGTGAATTTGTGTAGTTTAAGTTCATTTTCAAGATATAGAGGTCTACACAAGTTTTGGTTGAATTTCGAAGGAAACGGAACGTTTTAGAGTGAAAATAAGACACTAAAGAAGAGATCGATCTCGAGCAGAGCCACTCAATCTCGACTACATGAATCGATATCGCCTGAAGCACCCGAGATCGATTGAAGAAAAAGAGCCAGATCGACACTAAGGCAATGTCAACCAGAATTCAACCATGTCGACCGACACAAAGCACTCGACATCGAGTAGTCCACATCGAGTAGTCCACTCGACATCGACTGGAGCAACAGATGTGTAAGAAACGCGTGATGGGTCGGATCCTTGGGAGATTACTTAGCCACGTGATACATCTATCATATACCAAGATCTTTTATTATTATGGGTATATTCCAATTATGTTAGGGAATATTACCTTTTAGATATATTTATTTTAGGATATAATTTACTTTTAGATAGAATTTCCTTTATCAATCTAAGTAGGATTAGGACTCCAATCCTTGGCTAGCAAGGGTTGAGAGGCTATAAATAAAGCCCTAGGGGCTGGTTTTATTAATTCTACTCTTGAGCAATCAAGCAACCATAAGGAAAGACAATGAGAGCCGAGTAGAGAGAGAAATAGCGGAGAGAAGGCGGTGTTTGGTTGTACGATTAAAGCTCTTTTGAAGTTTAATGCAAGTTTATTCCTTTTATTCAACAATGTTTTCCCCAATAAGGCGTGAGTAGTCGTCCTACTTATAGGGTCGGGGTGAGCCCGATAATAGCCACATAAGTATGCTTGAATTCCTTATTTGATTATGTGCCTTCATCTTCTATCCCGCGCTCAATCCTTCATGAAAATTTAGGATCATTCCTTATTTACCTTATATGAAGCGAAAGTGGATTATATATGTGAATTTGGATAGTAATTAGGTTTTGCCTGCAAAAGTTGACTAAACCCTAATTAGGAAAAGGATAGAAACAATTAGGCATTTATGTGAAAGCCTCTATATTCCTAATTGGTTGATGATAAGAACATGATATTTTATGTGATTTAAGTGTTTATGCATGCATGGTTATTGTCGTGGTGAATCTCTACCTTAGGAGTTTTTAGTTTATAAAGTTAAAAACCCCCCAAAATACGTTCTTTTGTTATTTATTTTAGTTTACTGTTTTTGTTATTTTTTGTTACGAATCTGTAAACCACTCGACGTCAATAGATCCACTCGATATCGAGTACACTGCAACTGAATAATCAAGTCGATGGTCTTCTGTGTCGACAGGGAAGCACTGACCCAATCGAGATCGACCATTCTAGTCGATATCGAGTTCTCTGTTTCTGTTGCAAATTTGCAGATCGGCTGGGAACACTAGGAATCGACAGCCCCTGTTGATATCGACCTATCTAGTCGATATCGAGGCTTCTGGTCGACGCATCTAGGACCTTCGCAAGACTATTCAGGAAATGTTGACTCGCCTCCTCGAGGATTGATCCTGATTCCCTACTGCTGCATCGGGAGGTAGTCTTGAATTTTATTTGCTAGGGAAGGAATTGGTTTGAATTACATATCTTTATTTACATATCTAGGTTCCCCCCCATAACAATGACCCAAAAGAGTCGTTAGTCAAATGGGCTCATGTAATTTTGCATTTCGAATGTGACACAATAACTTCTCCTAAATTATCTCTAGAAGAGAGCAAGTCATTAAAATTTTTTGAATGAGCGATATATGTTCCGAGATCTCCTCCCTAAAATGAACTAAAATGAGACCATAAAGGAGTTGAATGATGCATGAGATTTGGGTCCCTATTGATATCAAATATCTAGATCTTTAGAATGGTGATCAAAGGTTTGATATTAGGGGGAGAGGAAATGAGACTATTAAGAAAGAGATTGTATAGAAGCAACTTCTCTATCATTTTAGATTCGCGGATGAATATAAGTGAACCAGAATTTTAATATATGAAATAGTTATACGTTTTAACAAATAAGTATTTACTAAAGCTAAGAAAGGGACAAAGTCATATAAATTGCACTAGCTCATTTGGAAGTTCTAAAAGTAACTCCAACTCAGTGAATATCAAGTCATTGTCAAATACGTCGGAAGTGTTGAAGATCACTAGGCTCTTAGCATATGATTCCATGGAAGTGGAAAGAGCTCTTGAGAATATGATGATTATCAAATAGATAAAGGATGTCGAAATCGAAATGATGGTAAAGAGTTAGAAAGAAGCAATTCATGTAAAAATTGGATTCTTTAAGCATAAAAGCAAATGTAAAGGTAATTTGATTGTATAAAACCTATCATATCTTATATGAGAAAGTATTCACCTGAAGTCAAAGGTGGCTCTAAGGGGGGGCATGTGGGGTCACATTCCCCCACCCTCATCCAACAACCCCCTATATATATTCTCATTGTCGTTAACCGTTTTGTTATATAATACGCTTTAATTCGATATTAGATTAAAAAGTTGTGAATGTTTAAAAATTGAAGGTATATTAATCACTTTAATCGTATTTTAATAATCTAAAAAGCTTCTATATTTTATATAGATTGATATTTACATACTATAATTTATCTTAAGAGCTTAGAAATGAGATATTATGTTACTCATTTCGACAATTAGGTAAGAAGTTACAAAAGTTTAAATGAGGGAATAACAGATTTTCTACCTTGTAAGATGTTAAGGATGTTTCTCAAAAGATGGTTGATGTAGCTTATAAGAATTCACAAAGCCTTTGACTTGATCTTTTATTTTTACCAATTGCAATAGTTGCAGTGGAAAGAGTTTTCTTTGTTTTGAGTATTATCAAGTCATATTTGCACAGCAATAGTTTTCTTTGTTTTTAGTATATAACTCTAATTAGCAATGAAGAATTCTTTGCACTAGTAAATTCTTCTACTGTATTTTTTATCGCTATTTTGTAGTATTGAAGACGTTTTGTGTTGTATGAATCACGGAGCCAGCCATTAATAGTAATGGAACTTCGTGTTATTCATTGTCGTTTGTCATCGGTGTGCCCCCACCCTCATCAGGTTCTAGCTTCGCCACTACAGTTGAAGTGAATATAATTTTGGTTCCAAATGAAATTGAAGGGTGTGGAAGTTGTATACCACATCAATCATTGAATATAAATAAAAGGATTGAATGTTTAAAATGTTTGAAGCATTAATATCAAACTCCCATCACATGCAATTGATTAAAGATCCTTATAAAAGTAGTCGAAGTACCTACAATGGTTAAAAATGTTGACGTTGTATTAGGTCCCAAATTATCATACAAAGTTGTACTATTTTCCTTGATCTTGGTTTTTTTATCCTACTAGGTTTTTCGAATGTGGGATTTTTAATGAGGCACCTTATGCACCATCGATGAATCAAATCCCCCAGATCAACAATGGAAAGCACACTAGATCTTGAAACACCTTATATTTGTTCATTGAAAGTAGCTCAACACCAAGACATGAAAGTCAATCGCGTTGAAGTCAAATGCAATATATGAAGACGTTTCGGCTTGACCACATCAAAGACAAAGTTTTGACTCCACCAAGAAACTCATGAAGTCGGTACCATCAAGAAGTTTAAGGAGCTTATCAGACTGAGAAGACTGCAAGAAGGATGTTGTTTTCAAGGGGAGAACACATGCATTTTACTCTTTTTCCTTTTGGTCAGGTTTTGTTTTATTGAGTTTTTCCAACAAGGTTATCTATTTGTTCTCTTGGTCCTAGTTTTGTCCCATTAGGTTTTCTAGGCGAGATTTGTAATGAAATAGTATTTTTGGAGGTTTATTCAAAGTGGAGTGTTATAATATTATCTTATATTAGAAATCATAGTTAAACTCTTTATAAAAGGTCTTTTAAAATTCTAATGAAACACATCAATTTCTTGTCTCTTCTCTCCGTCTCTCTTCTCAAGTTCTTCTAGTTTACAACATTAATAGAATACTATAATTCATCCTAATTTATTTCCATTTTAATTAAAAAAAATCAAGAAGGAAGAAAAAACAACAAAGAAAGAACAGCCACAAAAAACACAACGACGTCGTTGCCCTACTTCTCACAGACTGTGTTACACTGTCAGCGCCTTCCAAAAACAAACGCCCTTCCTGCACCCCCAAATTACGGAACCTACCACCATGGCAAAGGTGTAATTTGGCGCATAATGAGGGACATTGTTGTAATCAGGCTACTATATATTTATACAAGAGATTGATCGAGAGAGGCGCTGTGATTTTGTTGGGTGGAGCGTGCGAGTTTCAGTTATCCATTTCTTTCGCTTGAGATTGAGAGAGAGAGGAAAATAAATAACTCAGAAAAAAAAAGAAGAGAAAAAGGTTTTATATTCCTGGGCCAAGAAATTTGGTGGTTTCTTCCTCCCTTCCGAAAATACTAGGGTTTTTGCGTAATCCAGGACTTCGATTTTCAGATTCTCGCTCGTTTTTCCAGCCTACCATGGCGTCGAATTCCGTTGTCACCGCTTCAATTCCTAACGCCGCGAAGGATTTGGGGAAGAAGAAGAGGGTGAGCTCCTCTTTCCGCTCTCGATCTTTCGTGTTTCTTTCTGTCTCCCCCAATTTCATTTCCCTTGCCTCTTTTCTTTGAGTTTTCTTCGTTTGAGTGGCTGTGAATCGTGAAATTGGCGTTTTCTGTTTGTGATTCAATTCCTGCTTCGGTGTGCTTTCAGGCTAACAGATCGGCGAAATTGAAGCAATGCAAGCTTGATGCGCGTCGTGAGCAGTGGCTGTCTCACGGTATTCACTCGATCTCTCTCTTGAATCGGTCTTCATTCTCTTCATTTCTTTGTTTCCGAATTCGTTTGATTGATCGAATCCGCAATTTCCATAAATGCTTAAGACTTTAGTTTTTTTTCTGATTTCCGATTGGGGATGTTGCTACAGTTAAGAACAAAACATGCAAGGATGAGAGGAATGGGGTGTTTAGCGGTGAAATCCACAATCCCTCAATTGAAGTTGAGGACAAGTCCGAGCACCGATTTGAGGATTTAGAAACGATTGGGCAGGGTGGGGAGAACAATTACGGTTCAATTCACCTGGATAGTGACTCTGAATCGCCTGCTAACAGTCCTACTAGTAGTGTATCTGGAGGGAATGAATTGGGGAATGGTTATAATGGGGGTGATAGCAGCAGCAGCAGCAGCCGGAGCTGCAGTAGCAGTTCGAGCTTGGGCAGTGCCGGTTGTTGCTCTGGAAGCATGACTGAAGAAGAGGAAGGTGAAGGTGGTGGAGATGACGATGAGTGCTTGGATGATTGGGAGGCAGTAGCTGATGCTTTGGCAGCTGATGACAACCCACTTGATCATCCAAGTGCGGATTCTGCAACCGAGAAAGAGGCTGTCACTGATCAAACTACAGGATTTGGAGCAGACAAACCGAAGTTGGAAAATGTGGCACTTGGATTGAGGGAAGCTGCAAGTACCCATGCCTGGAGAGCAGACGATGCTTTTAGACCACAGAGTTTGCCCAGTTTATTGAAACAGAATAGTTTTCCTATGAATTCAGAGAAGCATAGTGGTCGTGGAATAAACCCCTGGGGACGTAGCTATGCTCTTTCAGTTCCGACATCTTGTCCCATATGCTGCGAGGATTTGGACTTTACAGACTCAAGTTTCCTCCCTTGCTCATGTGGATTTCGGCTTTGCCTTTTCTGTCACAAGAGGATTCTTGAGGGGGACTGTCGCTGTCCTGGTTGCAGGAAGCCCTATGAGTTGGATGCTATGCAAAAGCAGGTCAGTGTTGCTGGGGAGAGTGCTTCAGTTCGCTTTGCACGCTCTTGTAGCATGTTCTCAAGGACCTAGAAGTGGACTCTGTTTTTTCCCACTATATACAAGCATCCTTTAGCTTTTGGTCATTCGGTCTAGCTCTGCTAGAGTAGTCTCTGTGATAGGTTGTGGATTTGAGTACCGGTTATTGAACTGGCTTATATGATTTCAGTTCCGATTTTCCTATCTCTATGATCATTGTGTTGGTTGTAGAGGAGTTGTTCATGAATGTGAATAGATAAGGTGGTATAGAAATTTGATACATCAAAGTTTCAGCACTTTTGTCGGACTCTGTTGGTGTTATGATAATAATGAAAGCACAAATTGGAATAGGTGCTATGTTGTTGCTATTAAAATTATGACCGCTAAATTAAGTGACTTTACGTGTTATTCAATTCCTATTTTTCAGATTCATTAGGACTAAAGCTATCAAATTGCAGTTTAGTGTTAGGAGTTATAATTGTTTTGCTTATAGGTGTAAGGCTAATTGTTCTCGTGGTGCATACTCAATAACCAACCCTGGTGAACCCATGATTTCCCTGGTAATATGTATCCCTTTACTGGAGATATTGGAATGGCAGAATGGAGGGGGGCTAAAAGTGCCCTTAGTTGCTGTTTTTGTCTGTTTAACTGCATTTGGCATGAGTAAACTAGCAAAATGTTGCAGGGATCTTCTTGCCTTGATATATGTTTGTAGCGTCAATTCTTATGATTAGAGGGTTCAGTTTAATTTATATAGATTGTTGGAGATCTGAACTTCAGTGTGTTTACTTTACATGTATGTGAATCAGCATTTGATGTTCTTCTTACTTGTCTTTATTGAATTTATTTTGCTGATGTTGTGGTGAAAATATGACTTATTTCTTGCAGCTTAGGTACAAGACCTGCTGTGAAATTCCTCCTTTTATTACTTAGCTTCCTATGTTTCCATAGTGATTGTTACTGAATCTTGTTAGCTCCAAGGGAAACAACTGATCTTTGCTTGTTAATCTGTTTATGCATTGGTAACATGATTGAATCATCTTAACTTTCTATTTATACTTTTCATGGTAGTATGGGACCATGCCATGTGACTGGAAACATTACATTGGTAGCTTTTTTTCCTGGATTTTTGGTAAACACGTTTTTTCCTGGATAATGGTGAGGTTTTTATAGGACGATCTTCGGATGGATGGGCATCCTTTTGGACAGGAAAGCTTTGCTAGTTTTGTCCATGTGTAGAAAAGGTTTGTCTAAATTGAGCTTTTTTTTTAATTTCTCTTTTTGTTTCTGGAAGCAAAGTTCACATTATTTCGGATTCGTTATGGTTTCTTACATTACTTTCTTTATTGATACTAGTATTCGTTCTGAACTTATGTGGGCCTTGAAGCAATTGCAAGTGATCTAGTGGGAGCAGTGTAGAGTTCATTGTTCATTACTGTTTGAATATTCAGGTTTCTGGGAGGTGTTTCAAGTGACAGTATTTTGTTCATGTTTGAATATTCAGACGTCAGTGGTTCTTTGTCCTGTATTCATTCAGTATAGCATTGATTCGAAGATTGTGTTGGATTCTTTTGGTATTCACACTTTTAGTTATGTTGCGTTGTCACTCACTCATCCCCGTGAATCTTAGCTTGTTTCTCGGAAGGATCAGAGTGGTGTAAAGATCAAAGGTTCAGAAATAGTCTGGATTTGAATGTGGTTATCTTGCCCCATTTCAGCAGAATACAGTAACAACACGGGTTCAGATTCAGAATTCTTACAAAAAGCACATCAGAAAGTTTTTATTTGCATCTGTTGTTTTGTGGGATTTTGAAGTTTCTGATTGCTGATGTAGCCGATCTTTTTATCAACGTAAATAGCTTTGGATACAAGATGCCTTCCTTGTTCATATGAAGATCCACACAATGTGTGTGGTTTTCAGTTTTTTTAATTCGATTTCTCTGTTTCGTTTTTTTCTTAAATAGCTTTTGGAATTCGATTTCTCTGGTTTAAGTTAAAATGCTAATGTATTTGAGTTAGAATAAACCAGGACGAAAAAAAACAATCTAACAAAGTAATACGGAAAAGATTTTTTTTTTTTTTTTTTTTGAAGCGAGATAAAAATTAGGACGGACGGCGACGATCAGTCTTGAGCCCTAGAGCGTCCAAGAGGACGAGATCACGAAGATCCGTATCATTGTCCAAGCTATCATCGGCAGGGCAGCAGTAAGCCAGGCGAGCAATCCTGTCCGCAACTGCATTGGAATCCCTGAAAATATGACGAATAGCAACATTAGCAATCGACTGTAAATTGAGAATCGTGTCGGTCATCAACAACTCAATGTTCCAAGGGCACGACCAATCCCCCAGTAGAGCGTTAATGACGACTAGGCAATCTCCTTCGATCAGAAGGTTTTGAATGCCCAACTCTTTTGCCCGGGAAACTCCCTTATGAAGTCCCGAAGCTTCTGCAAAAACTGCAGATGTATTATTACAAGTTCCATATCCTAAGGATGTAACTATTCCTTTTTCATCCCGAATTACAAAACCGAAAGCGCTATCTCCTGAAAGTCTGTACGAACCATCGAAATTTAATTTGTAGAATCCCATTGGAGGTTTATCCCATCTCTGTTGTGTAGAATTACTTTTATTTGTACCTGAGATACTGTTATTTTTCTTCCTAATGTTATTGTTTTGATTTAAGGTCGTGGGACCATCCCTAGTATCAAACCTGTCCTTCCAGTTTAGAATACTCGTGTGGCAAAATATCGCAATTTCTCTGACAGAAGTTTTTGTATTGTTGTTGAAAATCTGTTTGTTTCTGAAAAACCAGATACCCCACCAAGCTGTTGCTAGCCTGACCATTCTGTCCTTATTTACAGATTCGAAAATGTAGCAGAGTATTGAGCTAGATTTCGTTGTATGGTCCAGTCCCTGTAAAGGCGGAAGGTTAATACGCAATTCTGTTAGGAGAGCTAAAGTGGTGGGGCACTGTGTCAGCAGGTGGAAGGTAGATTCTGTTGTACAGTTGCAGAAACAGCATCCGGGTGGAACTGGGACATGAATTTTTTGTAACCTTTCTACCGTCGGCAAACCATCTCTCGCTATTGTCCAAAGGAAATGCTTGATTTTCTGCGGGATTTCCAATTTCCATAACCAGTGGCATTCGAATTGAATAGTTTCATCAACAGGTTTGATAATGGAGGTAGCGGAAGAAGCAGAGAACCAACCATTCTTACTCGGCCCCCAATAAAGTCTGTCAGAAATATTATTAAGAGGTAAAGGAGTCTCTAATATATTTTAATGACGTCTGGTGGTAGAGTACCTTGTAATTCTGCATTGATCTTATGGATGTTCCATTTGTTATCATCTGTGATATAAGACTGCACTACACAATTAGTAACGTCCTCTTCAATAGGAGCCAAGATGGATAGTATTAGTGGAGTTTTCTGTACCCAATTATCCTGCCAAAATCTGGTTGTACGCCCATTTCCTATTGACCACCGAATACCCGGTTTAAAAAGATATCTTATGCTCATTAATTTTGACCATTGCCACGATGTATTCCCTTTCTTTTGGTAATCCATAATGGCCGTCTGTTTAAGATATTTTGTGGATATAACTTTAACCCAAATGTTATCTGGTTCAGCTATAATTTTCCAAAGCAATTTCATTTGTAGAGCAATATTCATATCCTCTGCTTTATATAGGCCTAAGCCTCCTTGCATTGTATCACTGCAAATTTTATCCCAGCTAATCAGAGGTGTAGACTTTTCCCCTTTGTTCCAAAAGAATTGTCTATATGTTTTGTCTAGTTCTTTAAGGATCGATTGTGGAAGCATAAAAGCTTGCATAAGGAAGAGGGGTTTGGCGCTGAGATTAGACTTAATGAGTACCTTACGACCCTCAGCAGATAAATTTGTGGCTTTCCACTTAGATAACTGTTGTTTAGTTTGTAAAATGATTTCTGTGAAGGTATCACTGTTAACTCTTCCATTGATAATCGGACAACCCAAATATTTTTCGATACTGTTTGTATGGGGAATACCCATGACAGAAGAGATTGTGTGGATAGACGCTGCAGTTGTAGCTGCTGAAACCTGGAAACTAGATTTATGAAGATTAACCTTTTGTCCCGATACAAGACAGAATCGTTGAACGATGTTTGAAATCGTGATACAAGTCGATTGGTTAGCCTTCCCAAACAGCAGAATATCGTCAGCGAAAGCTAGAAACGGAATTCTAATACCCGGGTGTCCCAGGCAGAAACCCACATCCTTTTTATCAATAGCTTGTCGATTCATAGTTCTTGCTAGAACTTCCGCCACAATGATAAAAAGAAAGGGAGATAGAGGATCTCCCTGTCTGAGACCCCTTGACGGACGAAAAGGTGTAGATGGTTCATCATTAATGAGAATAGAATAGGTCACCGTTTGGGTGCATTCAATAATCCAAGAAATGAACTTGTCGTGAAAACCAAATTTCTTCAGAACAGCGACCAGAAAGGGCCATTCAATTCTATCATAAGCTTTTTCCATATCTAATTTAATGGCCATATATCCGCACTTAGCTTTGGATATTCTGAACGAGTGGAAGATTTCATGTGCAATTAGTATATTATCCTGTATCGATCTTCCCTTTGTGAAGGCACTCTGTAGGGGGTGAATCAGTTTATCGAACAACTTGGATAATCTATTTGTTATGATTTTTGAAATAATCTTATAGACAGTAGAACACAGACTGATAGGTCTGAAATGATTAACAGATTCCGGATTATCATTTTTTTGTATTAGAGTGATAAAAGTATGATTGATCTGTGTAAGTAATTTTCCGGAATGAAAAAAGGCTTTAACCGCCTTAATAACAGATGGACCTACAATGTCCCAATAAGTCTGATAAAAACCCGCAGGTAAACCGTCAGGACCAGGAGTCTTATCAGACTTGATTGAAAAAAGAGCTTTTTTAATTTCGCCATTTGTTACTGTCGATATCAAATCCGCATTTTGTTCAGGCGATATTTCATTTGTGATTACCTCTAGATCAGTTTGAAAGGAGATATCGTGATTGTAGGAAGACTTAAAACGAGCATGGAAGGTGGATTCAAACTCGGTTCTAATGGACTCGTGATCGGTTATGTATAGCCCCGAATCGGTGGTGATATGTCTAATCGCTTTTTTTCCCCTCTTAACCGATGCAATCCTATGAAAATAAGATGAATTTGTATCATTTAATCTAATATGTTTTAATTTAGCTCTTTGGCTCCAGTATCGTCGCTGGAAATCAAGCATTTTTTCTCTTTTGTTTTGCAAATTGTTATGTCGAACAAGAGTTTGGTGACTATAGTTGTTTATTAGAATATTTTGTAGTCTCAATATTTCATCGTCTGTTTCGAAAATTTGTTTTTGAATATTATTGAAGTTATTTTTATGCCATTTTTTAGCCAATTTTTTCAGAAGTGTTGTTTTTTTAACTAACTTGAAAAAGAAGGATCCTCTCGGATTTTCACGCCAAGCTTGTTTGACTATGTTCCGAAATTCTGGTTTGGACGTCCAAGCCAGTTCAAATCTGAAAGGTTTTTTTTGTGTTTGCGTATTGTTTCGCATATGAACTGATATTGGAGCGTGGTCCGAGGTCGTGAAAGGATGGATTCTGACCCTTAGCCCATCATATTTAGAAATAATTTCGTTTTGTGCAAGAAGGCGGTCTAGTTTAGCAAAACTATTATTTGGCATACCCGTTTTTTTTCTTTGCCAGGTATAATTTCCCCCGTGTGTCGGAATTTCTAGTAGGGATAGATTGTCCTTTATATTTTGTAGTCTGGTAAACCTCGAATGATGGGGAGTAATCCCACCCAATTTATCATTTGGATCGGCAATCTCATTTAGATCCCCCATAATACAAAATGGTTTATTCAGTTGTGTAGCATAACCGGTGATGGAATCCCAGAATTGATGTTTTGCAGTTATATTCGGAGGAGCATAAGCAAACAGAAGGTCAAACGTAAAATTCAGTGCCACATCGTAAAACTGTAAATGAATGAATCTATGATTTACAGAAATAAGATTGATTTCCCCTTGCCCCGGAGGAGGGTCCTTCCAAAGTAGACATATGCCGCCCGAGAAACCAATAGCCGGATCAAAAGCAATATGTGAGAAACCACACTTTTTCTAAGAGTACTCTTGTGGTTGAATATTAATTTTTGTTTCGATGAGTGCTAAGACAGTGATATAATTGTTTCTACAAAACAACTCCAAATTTGTCCAGAAGTTTCGTTTTTTCATACCGCAGCAATTCCAGGTGCAAATATTCATTGGAAACTCTTTTTTAATCGTAATTGTATGTTAAGCTCAATTTTTGGTAACTGATATAATCTATAAAAGAGACTCTGTTGTATTGAAAAATTAGAATTTTATGTGTTACAATTTTGGACTGGAAACAAATTGCGTGTAAACATTTATAAATTCGATTAATGAGTTTTGGAAATTTATTTGTTTGAATAATTTGTTCGTATATTATGTTAAGGAGATGATAGTATAAAATTTGAAGGAGTTTATAATTTTTTGTATCATAGGGACATGCGTATAGTAAAAAGTTGAAATTCCGGTTTATGGGAATTTCGATCCAAAACCATATTTCGTTAAGAGAACAGATAAGACGGTATAATTTTTTATAAACACCTGCGTAGATACCATAATTCAATGTGGATATGTCATCCGATATAGAGATAGACCTATAAATAACCAAGAAGACACAAATAATAGAAGGAAGATTAAATACTTGTGGCATATTTAAATAACTTAGTTTATCAGATTTGTATGCATACATAATTGAAATGGTATTGTAATACTTAATTTTTGTTAATAGTTCTTTCGTAGCCTTGTGAGGCATATTGATAACCAATGCTTGTTTTTGTAGTAACCATGTTGTATTGATTGTAGATCCAAATTGCTAGCTGAAGCTTGCACCAAAGGCCGACTCCGAAGAGTGAAAGCATCCTAAGGCAGCCACAGATGGATGGACTAGCAAGGAAGAAGCAACAGCACCGTCCAAGCTCCAGTGCGAGAGTACTTGAACCCCTAGGCAGAATGAAGTAACTGCAAAACAAAAGGAAAGAGAAATGGGAGTATCTAGTATAGAAGATAAAACCACAATAAGACATAATGTAATAATAAAGACAATACAAAACAAATTGAGGAAATAAATAAGCATAACAGCGGGGACTTAAAGCCCTAGAAAAGCCAGCACAACACACATTGAAGAGCATAGACGCTCCTCCTTCCCGGGTGGTCGACGGGGGCAAATCACGATGCACTAACTCCGCCAACGTAGCGATAAAGGAGAAATAACAGTAACCAGACCCAAAAAAGACCACAAGCTGGTCGAGACAATGGAAACGACCTAAACAAACCAAAAGATGAGTATGTTGTACTATCATATAAAACTAAGTTTTACGCTTCTTCAGACTCGAGGAAGCCGAGTCGACACCATGGTTATGGCCACTGCTGTCCAGCTCGATGGTTGCATCCCCTTTGGCACCAATGTCCAGTCTAGACAATCTGCGAGAGACAGATCGAGAAGACGCCGAAGAGCGCCTAGAAACCACGGACCCAGCAGAGGTGGATCTCGTAGGAGAATTATGGACATTATCCTCAGTAGCATTCGCAGGAAGCCTATCAATATCCATCATCAGATTGGGTGCAGTAAGGGGTGCCATCACACCAGTCGTAACAGCAGAGGCCACCACCTTTGGGTCAGCCTTACTAGTCCAACCAAGAGAGTCATCATCAGAAGGCGGTAGGGCATCCTCAGCTGGGCCAGGAGTCACACCAAGCGGCAGCTGAGACACAAGAGCAGGCGCAGGCGCAGCCATCTGAGACGGGGGAGCCACATAAGGTAGGAAGTTGACCTGCACAGAGCTTAAGCCTGACATATAAGGCTTGTGGCTATTCTTAGAGAAAGCCGTAGCAACCTTTGAACCCTTCGGCCCCACCTTGACCCAGTCAGCCTCATCGGAAGATCCCGTACCCTCTTCGGGAGGTAAGATCGTAACAGTAGTAATCTCTTTTTTGACCACAACCTCAGGACAATCATCATAGCCATGGGAGAAACTGCCATAAGAGCCACATCCATTAGGAAAGTCTTCATACCACAAGCGGAGCTGGAGGGGTTCACTAGTACCCGTAGGAACAACTATGCTACCCACCAAACGATCAAGAGAAATACGAGCAGCAAAACGAGTATAATTCACTCGGATTTTCTGATGAGAGAATTTATCAAGGCGAATAAAGGTACCAATATTAAACTGCTCAAGAATGTCGACAATGGCTTCTCAACACATGAACTCAACAGGGAGATTTGGGATGCGTAGCCATATATCAACGTGAGTGATTTCCGCAGTTAAGGGACTAAAGGTGGGCGACCAAGGGTTAAGGACAAGGATAAAACCAAAAAAATGATAGGGGCGACCCTCCCAAACCCTGTTAAGGTCAGGTAATTTATTGAATCGAATTTCGAACCAGCCACAAGTTCGATCCTCAATAGTTGAGGATCGAGAGCAGAAGCGCCATTCAGCTCGGAGCTTAGGAAGGAGAAGATCAAAATCAATGTTACCTCCAAAGAGAGAGCCAATCAGAATATGTTGGTTTGCAATAATGGCTTTTTGACGGATATCAGCCATCCTAGCAAAGAAGGCCGAGTGATCCACCACCGGAGGGGAGGAATCCATCGCCGGAATCGGAGCAACCTCCGAGACCACCGACTTTCCTTTTTCCTCTGCAGTAAGGCGATTTGGAGGAGCAATAGGGGTAGTGTTATCCATAGGATTTTGCGATTCCGATTGCCCAGAAGAAATATTAATGGATGCCAAATTAGGATTAGGAGCTTGAGTTTCTTTGAGAGCTTGAAGGAAAGTTTTGGAAGGATCCATGATATGGAGATTAGAAACAACAGCAAGACAGGAGCACTTAAGAAAATCGTAATTAGGAGTTTGGAAACCCAGATTGGGGCGGATTGCCCAATTGCAGATTGTGAATCTGCTTAAATAGAAGATTTGCCGGTAGGCAAAGTAGGTAATCGTAGGTAGAGGAGTGGAGAGAGAGATACTTACAGAGAGTAGCCCTTCATTGCAGACGAAACCGAAGATCGGCGGACAAGACAATGAATCGAACAGCCAAGCCAACCAAGACAGAGGATAGAAGCGACCGTCCGGCGAGACCCGACCCCCGTCAAATCTCATAAAAGCCTCGTAGTAGAACCCTTTAGTCAGGCAAGTGGCCCACTGTGCGGACTGTGAGGTCCAATTCGGACGCTCCACCTCCTCCTTGTTTGCCAAGTAGTGACAGACTCCCGAAGGAGTAATTTGCAGGGTGATGAGATGGATTTTGTAGGGCCACAGTTGCAAGAGCAAGGGAGGTTCGACTGTAAAAGAGATCCAAAGACAGGAGGTCAGGTGATGATGGTGATCGGCCTGGACGGCGAAGGTGTGTTTGCCATGGCGGCGGCTGCCCTTATTAGGGTTTGGAAGGAAAGGGGTTTTGGAAAGGGAGTGTTTCATTTGGTCTACTCACTACCGAAAGTTTAGTAATACTGAAAAGATTGTTTTTGGGTAAGAACTTCTTCTGGGTGAAAAAATTGTTTTTTTTTGTCGTAAGCTTTCAAGAAAAAATTTGCAAAACAGGCACTTTATTTGGACAAATTGGGGAATTGTCCACCTTTTTGGACAAATTAGCAAAATGTCCACTATATATACTTTGATCCTAATTAGCAGCCCCAAATTCTGATTTTGGACAAACAGAGAAACAGAGCTTGCCTCCTCGCTCGCCGCCGAGATTCACCGAGATCCGATGCCACCTCCGGCCACCAGATCGCTCCTTGTCGCCGCCGCCGCCGCTCCTTCTCTTGTCGCCGGAGTTCCCGCGGGATCCTTGCTCTGAGATCCAAGATCTTCTCGATCCGAGGTCTCCTCGATCCGAGATCTCCTTGAGATCCATGGTGCGAGATCTATTCGAGATCGCAGACGGCGTCGCCGATTCGAGTGGGCGGCGATTTCGAGCGGTTCCATTGGTGTTCTGATTCGAGGCGATTTCTGATAGCGGAAGAAGGAGATCTGATCGTCCTAAGTACCGCCGCCTCCATCGCCAACCTGAAAGCAAATCCGACGATCTGTAAATCTCGGCGGGGAGATTGGAGATCAGTGAGCAGGGGACAAGTAATATCCACCAGCAATAGCAAGCATCGACGGGGTAATCAAGCTGAATTTGAAGAAGAGGTCAAATTGTTCGCTGAATTAGGGCACATTCAACAACATTAGGTAATTCATTTTCTGTTCTTACACCATGATTTCGAATCCCAATCAATTCCGGCGCAATTTAGCAATCAATTAGGGCTCAGGTGATCTCCATGGTCTGACACTTGACAATTTGTTGTTTTTATTTCTCTGTTTTAGGGATTCTGATCGTATTGAAGAATTCAACCATGTGCTCTCAGGTGTTTGGTAAGCCTAAGCAAGGTATTTCATCTCAATTACGTTTTCGACGCTAGTTTCATGATTTTGGAAATGCAATTTGAGTACTGGATATGTATTTGATGATGATTTATATGAAATCAGAAAGCTACTTTGAGTACTGATTGTGAATTTGATGAGGATTTCCAGCCCACCACCTGTTTGTTAAATGTCTGATTTGTGAAGACAAATATAAAGAAATCAGAAGTGATACTTGATTGTTTAATTTTCAGTTTGATTTTCAAATTGCTACTTTTAACGTTGTTTCTGCACCTAAGATATTTGCTAGTGCATTTCCTGTACACTATGAACCTCCTAAGGGCTTCTACTTTGAAGTTAATGCTGATTACCCAATTGTCCAAGTTAATGCTGACGCTAGTTTCATGATTTGCACAACTTGAGCTTAGAGTTGCACGACTCGAGCTTAGAGTTGCACGACTCGAGCTTAGAGTTGCACGACTCGAGCTTAGAGTTGTCACTTCATTAAATGTCTAAAATGTCTTTGATCTTGCCGTTTTTCATTTGGCTTAGCTGCAACTGCAATCTTGATTACCCTAAGAGCTTGCACCAACATAGACAACATAAGTATTGAGGTGAAGGTACACACATTCCACTAGCTTATAACAATAAGGAGTAACATGCAACATATCTCAATAATTAGTGCAGCTGTATGAGATTCATTGCTCAAGCTTTTCAGCATATTATTACCATACATTTGCTTATGCCACCTCGGCAGATGGTTTGGTTCCAATTAGGAGCTTTGTATGAAATCCGGAATTGGGTTGAATAGGAATTTAGTTCCCATGTGCTTGCTGTAACAATTAGGAGCTTTTTAATCTAATTCACTTTTAACTAGGAATTTCGTTAATTTTCTGATCAAAAGAACATACTGAGACTTTGCGATATTGACTTGATTCAAGTGTTGAAAGTTGACTCCTACTTATGACTCCTACTTATGCTTTTCCCTTATATTCGTTATTTCACGGCTATCTCCCTTCTTTATATTCTGGAGAAGGCGCTTCAAATGATGCCAGTGTAGATAAGGATGACATTTACAAGCTGGGAGTGATCTTGATTGAAGTACTGATAGGGAAACAAGTCTGATTAGAAACCACGGTAGATGAGCTCAAGCAAGAGGTAATTTTCCGAGCTAAACTAATTTCCAGCCTTTGAAATAGATTTGACATTGTTACAAAACATGTTTTGCAGCTTGAGATGAGCCTAAGTGAGCCTGCAGCAGCGCTACAGCAGGCAGTAGACCCATCTCTTCAGGGTACTTTTGCACACCAATCGCTGATGGCTGCAGTGGAGATCACCATCAACTGCCTTAAATTTGAAGAGGTATTTCATTCTGTTTGATTAATTCTTAATTCCTAGCATCAAATGTTCTAGTAGCTTCTGTCAAAGCATCAAATTCTGAAGTATGGTTCAAACTAATCAAGTCGTGCTGATTGTCATCTTTGACTTTATGGCATACCTGTTTTAAGTAAAAATATTTTACTTATCCTGTTCAGTTCAACACCCTCCTCCCCAATCTTGCAGCTCGCTTGGCCAACCGAGAGAGGAGATTCCATCTTCTTGCAAAGGATTAGAGGTGAGAAACTAAAAAGAATTTGATGGACTTTAGGGTATTTGATTTCAACATTAATACGCTATGATTTTTCTAGCTCTCGTCACCACATAGCTTCTAAAGAGAGATCTTAGATTAATGTTGCGTCAGCTGAGGGATTCGAGTGGCATTTTGAAGGAACCAATTGCAGCTCTATGAAGGATTAAAAGCCCCTTTTTATATTATTTTTAAGCTTACATTGGTAGATTTCAGTATTCATATCCGCATCTGATTAGGGATATGCATCTTCACGGTAAGCAATCAAACCAAGAAATTATTTCAGCTTGCTTGTTATTTATATGAAGCCTTACTATCTTCAAGTCTTTCTAAACCATGTGTTTTCTTCTCCTTCAATCCATAATTTGCCTTGACATTTCTCATTCTCTACAGGCTGAGATCAGAAGGCACTCCACTGCAGACTCGAAATGGTAAGTGTACAGGTTTCGCCTGGTTGACCAACCCGATCTCCCCTTGGCAAGAGGTAAAGTAAGAGAGAATATAGTGGATGGAGTTCGAAGGGCACTGATGGGTTGGTAATTGTGAAGATCCCTCTCCGTTTCTCCAACTTTTTCTGAAAGATGTAGATATGTTTCATAGTTGTTGGATTATCCTCTTCACATTTGCCCTTTTCTTTCTATGTTCTATTGTGTCGGCAAATTCTCATCGGCAATAAGTTTATCGTCGGCAAATTCCTTGTTGATAGTAGGTTTTGGGATTCTATGGTTGGACGTTGCCATTCATTATAAAGTTTTTTAGGGCGATAATGTTTTTTTTCTGTAACAATAGTTTGTCGTCAGTGGTGTCGGCATCAACAATGTTAGCGCCAGCGGCGTCGACGTTAGTAACATCGGCGTCGACGTTAGCAACGTCGATGTTATCAGCGTCAGCAACGTCGGCGTCCCATTTGCAACTATAAAAAACATTAATGTTTAATAGTCACTATAAAAAATTTGATTCTACATGTTATTTTAAAAGACTCTAAAATGAATGAATTTCCTGTTAGCAAATTTCTGTTAGCAAAATTTCAAAAGGAAACAACCCCCAATACACACCTAAAAAATCAGCAAAAATCAGCAAAAATCAAAATTAAAATCCAGTCTTCCTCGATTTCCTTCTTTAAACCCCACACTAGCTACCACCGACAGAGCGAGCCAGAGAGATTGCATTCAAATCCAATCTCATATTAGAATTGGGAAATAAATCGAATTGAAGATGAAAGATCGATTCAACTAACTCGGAAGCCAGCAACTCAATTGCATCACTATCCTCATACTCTTCCACTGATTGCTCAACAATACATTATATTTGCACAACATGGGGGGGTGCTGAAGCTCTGCTCAACTTAAACTTATATTTCCTCAATATAATCTTATACATGCTCAACTGTAGATTATATTTGCACAACATGGGGAGGGGTGTTGAAGCTTTGCTCAACTTAATGTTATATTTTCTCAATATAGTCTGAATTTTGCTCAACTATAGATTATATTTGCACAACATGGGGGGGGGGGATGCTGAAGCTTTGCTCAACTTAAAGTTATATTTGCACAACAATTGAGACTTGTTAAAGTTGTGCTCAACATGATCTTATTTTTTTCTCAATATTATTTTATACTTGCTTAATAGATTATTGCACAACATGGTCTTATTTTTGCTCATCAATAGACTATAATTGCACAACATGGGGGATTGGTGGAAATTTGCTCAACATGTCTTATTTTTGCTCAACAATAGATTATATTTGCACAACAATTGAGACTTGTGAAATTGTGCTCAACATGATTTTATTTTTGCTCATCAATAGACTATGATTGCACAACATGGGCGATTGGTTGAAATTTGCTCAACATGATCTTATTTTTGCTCAACAATAGATTATATTTGCACAACAATTGAAACTTGTGAAATTGTGCTCAACATGATCTTATTTTTTCTCAATATTATTTTATACTTGCTCAATCGATTATTGCACAACATGGTCTTATTTTTGCTCATCAATAGACTATAATTGCACAACGTGGGGGATTGGTGGAAATTTGTTCAACATGATCTTATTTTTGCTCAACAATAGATTATATTTGCACAACAATTGAGACTTGTGAAATTGTGCTCACCATGATCTTATTTTTTCTCAATATTATTTTATACTTGCTTAATAGATTGTTTCACAACATGGTCTTATTTTTGCTCATCAATAGACTATGATTGCACAACATGGGGGATTGGTGAAATTTTGCTCAACATCATCTTATTTTTGCTCAACTATAGGTTATTTTTGCACAACAATCGAGACTTGTGAATTTGTTTTCAACATGATCTTATTTTCTCTCAATATAATTTCATACTTTCTCAATAAATTATTGCACAACATGCTCTTATTTTTGCTCATCAATACTTTATTTTTGCACAACATTCGAGACTTGTGAAATTGTGTCTCAACATGATCTTATTTTTTGTAAATATAATTTTATACTTTTTTAATAGATTATTGCACAACATGATCTTATTTTTGCTCATCAATTGACAATAATTGCACAACATGGGGGGATTAGTGAAATTTTGCTCAACATCATCTTATTTTTGCTCAACTATAGGTTATTTTTGCACAACAATCGAGACTTGTGAATTTGTTCTCAACATGATATTATTTTCTCTCAATATAATTTCATACTTTCTCAATAAATTATTGCACAACATGCTCTTATTTTTGCTCATCAATAGAGTAAAATTGCACAACATGGGGGATTGGTGAAAATTTGCTCAACATCATCTTATTTTTGCACAACAATCGAGACTTTGTGAAATTGTTCTCAACATGATCTTATTTTCTCTCAATATAATTTCATACTTTCTCAATAAATTATTGCACAACATGCTCTTATTTTTGCTCATCAATACTTTATTTTTGCACAACATTCGAGACTTTTGAAATTGTGCTCAATATGATCTTATTTTTTCTCAATATTATTTTATAGTTGCTCAATAGATTATTGCACAACATAGTTTTATTTTTGCTCATCAATAGACAATAATTGCACAACATGGGGGATTGGTGAAAATTTTCTCAAAATCATCTTATTTTTGCTCAACTATAGGTTATTTTTTTATTTTGAAGTGTGTGCGGTGGCATAGTCTTATTTTTTGCACAACATAGTCTTATTTTTTTCTCAACTATAGGTTATTTTTTGCACAACGTACTCTTATATTTGCACGACAAAATGTTAAAAAAAATAAACAAAAACTAGTCTTATTTTTGCACAACATAGTCTTATTTTTTGCTCAACTATAGGTTATTTTTTGCACAACATACTCTTATATTTGCACGACAAAATGTTAAAAAAAAAACAAAAAAAAAAACTAGACTTGGGTCATATTTGCACAACTTACGGTTATATTTGCACAACATGATCTTATTTTTGCTCAACAATAGATTATATTTGCACAACAATTGAGACTTGTGAAATTGTGCTCAACATGATCTTATTTTTTCTCAATATTCTATAGTTGCTTGGATAAAAAGAGATTCCGAGTGTTAATCAAATGCGACGAAGTGGACCTGGATATTCACGAAAATGATTTTTTTTAAAAAAGATGCAATGACTTTGTCAGCATTTAAAAACAAACAATCTCAATAGTTCTATTTTCTAACAAGGATTTGTCAACTGCAAGAAATCATAAACAATTTGATACATGTTAGCCATAAACTACAGAAGTCAACAGGTAGACATGTAAGAATAGAACACTTTGGCATGACAGAAGACAAGGAGAAAGATGTATTGCCTCGCGCATCAATGCCACAACTGTCTCGGGGTTCTCAGGTATACCGTGCCCCAGAAAGGCCTGAAAGATAACAGTATGTTCCTCAAACAGGTACTATTGAGAATCTCCTAGCAAGTGTCCAAGCCTTGTGCTTACATTCATCATGCACGAGTTATATGTGTTTATCCAGAATGCGAGCTTATGGTTCCTGAAACTTGCTCCTCTTACTACAGATGCTTATACAAGCCAACATATCTTTCCTTGAATTCGGCTCCAGAGCCATAGGGATCCTAAAACTCGCTCCTCTTACTACAAGACGTTTACCTAGCCAACAGTTCCTTCTCATTCTTGAAAGAGGATAATACTAAAGAAGGCGGTATTTTCATTTTAAGCGTCTTATCAGTTAGCGCAGACAGCCTCATGAAAATGCTGCACAAGCCATTGCATTCTCCCAAGAAGCTTCATACATCAGCAATCTCCCTAGCTCAGCCATTGCATTCTCTAAAGTGAAAAGAAAAAGAAATCTAATCACATAGAAATCATGCGGTCAAACAACAAAGAAAGGAGGGGAGTGAAGTTGCAAAGAGTTTGATCATGAAATTGCCCTTTGAGAAGGTGTTCTTCATAAGATGAAGCATTGAAGGGTAACAATTCAAAGACTACATAACCATCCAATCCATTAACAGGAAATTCTCTCAATTGCAGCTTCTTTCTTTTCCATCTTTTTTCTTTTTTCGATTGCTACCGTCTAACATTAGTGTACATATATTTTTAAAATTAGACAGCTACATTGGGCTGATCTAGCATCCCTAAAACTTCAGCTTGATGCAAAGAGTTTGATCATAAACATTAAGGTGTCAGCACACTAGGCAAGCATCAGCAGCTACTCGGACAGATGGGTTCCACGTTATTGGCGTCAGCAATGGTGCTTGAGAGAGACATGTTCGTGACTAATTCCAACTGTGAATATACCCACAGATATGGCTACCTGGAGTATGAGCCAACAAAAATAAAAAAAAAATTATATCCAAATCTGATTAGGAATAGAGAACTCACACAAATGTAAAATCAAACACAACCATATTCTGATCAAACAGACCCTAAAATGAAAGGAAGAAATCTACTACAGTGAGAAAATAGAGAAAGCAATAATTATATCTTTGTGAAATATATATGTCTTGACAATGGCATGCATGATTGCAAGGAAGTTAAAAACACCAAAAATTTATATGATTGATCTATTATGCTATCACCAGTTGAGCATTGGTATCACACAGTCATGCCAATATGAAGACAAATTTACTTGAGAAAAGGATATTCTATGAATATAGTCATGCTCCATTGCTACGTGATCAATCAAATTCATTCCCACCATATATCCACAAACGGGGCAAATCTGAACACAAAAACAAAACAAGTAATGCTTAGTTTAGAAAAAAGCACATAATCAAATTTTAAAACTGAAAGTGTATCATGTTTTAAAAAGGATTATTGTAATAGTTTAAAAAAAGCACATACATGATTCTGCTCCTCCGTGACAGGCGATGAAACTGCAGTCTGCAGCACTCTCGCTATTAGTTCCATCAGGAGAACTCTCAGCGGGAAAATGCTCCACCGAGACAATCTCAGGCGCATCATGTTGCCACTTTCCTCCGTTCTCTCTCTGAAAACCATGTCAATTTCACAAATCAGAATCCAATTCAATCCATAACTTGGCCATACTTACTGAAACTACAATTTCATAAATAGTAGGTCTTATCAGAAGAGTAAAATGCACTTTCATAAGATACAATTTGCCTAGATCAGAAGCATCAGTCATCATCGGAAAATCATATGAATCTCAAACCATCCACAACCAATCATCCTACATATCAGAAAGTCCAGTCTTTTCTGCTGCTCTCGCTTTCTACTTCATTCATTAGAAGTGAGGCTGTGCTTATTGCTACTGGAGCAACTTTTGCTACTGGTTTCTTCAGAGGGATGAAAGCCACTCTGGATTTTGATAAGCCTGAACTGCCAATTAGGCTCTCCACAGGGTGCGGTTTCTTGCTTGGTGGCTCCTCTGACATCTCTATGGCCTCGTCTGGTCCCGGTAAAGTATCATTTGGTTTCATATGATCAGGATCACTATCAGGATCCTTCTTCAAATCGAGTTCACTGTCTGCAGGAAGGGAAAATCTGTTATCACTTTCTTGTATTTCCCACCCAGGGAATTGGTGGATCAAATAAATGCTCAAAACGTACCTCCAAGGAAAGCTTCAATGCTTTGGTAAAGAATGACATGTTTTTTTTAGGTTCAGCCTCTTCCAAAAGCTCTTCAGAGAGCTTAACATCGATTTTGTGTGCCTTTTCAACTAACACATATGTATCTGTTTCGCATACACATTCTAGAGTGATCGCCTCCTCCATTTTAGGATAATACTCTCGAAAGACCTGCACCCGGTGGAATGCTTTCTTGAAGAAATAGTAAGAAAATGAATGAACGAGACATGTTGGTTTTAGGAAAAATTACCTCTATTCCATCCTGATTTATTTTAATCGACTGCTTCTTTTGAGCAATATAAGAGACTGTGTTGAACATGAAAACGATGTCCAGTAGCATCTGTAACAAAGAAAAAAACTTTAGTAAAGGAATTGAAATCTTACCAACACCACAAGTTGCAAGGTAAAAGAGAGCTGGTGAGCATAAGCCTCCAGCGCCAACAAACACCCAACTGGTCCAATATAAGGCACATAGGTTGTAGGTTGCACAGCTAGAACAAAAATTATAGCACCAATCACACACTGAACACCTAGAAGGCAAGTATTTCCCCATCTCAGTCTCAATTTCCAATCCACAAAGCTCAATCTCAATCCAATATATACAGTGTGAACAAACAATTGAAATTATTTATAGACAATAAACAGCAATTAAGGTTGTGGGGGGTTATTGAAACCTTGCACAGGTGAGTGAATTGAGCTTGTGTTTCATCAGAACTAAAACTAGTAGGATTAGCGTCTTCCCTTCTCGGATATGCAATCTGATCAAGAAAGACCAAGCGGAATAATAAGAAACAAAAAGCAAGTAATACAAGGAGGAAAATGCAAAAGCTGGATAATTGCTCGGAAATGCACGATCATCATTTAAAAATAACACAAATCCGCCTTATTTCAGCACAGAAAAACACAGATCTTAGAAGCTGGACAATTGCTAAGAAGCTGAACATTGAAAAATAAGCTGGACAATTGCAGATTTGCACAGCTCCTAAGTTATTTTAGCATAAATCACACTTCTTTAGTATATTTTGAAGCATACTGCCAGTAGAACAAATCCTTTTTATAGGTCTGAAGATAACAAACTACATAAACTAAAATGTACGGTGTTCATACTATATACATATGCATAGAACAACTAAAATGAGTGATGACAAGCTACATTAAAGCTACCAAGTGATCTTTTGCAGTTTGGTACTCAACAAATCCTTTTTTCTTTGAAATATAATATTTTTACAATAGATGCGTACTTTCTTTGAAATATAAGATTTTTACAAGCACCAGCAAAATCAAGAAAAAGACCAGCAAATCATGAAATTGATACAAGCAAAGAACGGGATCAGTGGAAAGAGCAAAATCAAGAAAAAGACCAGCAAATCAAGCACCAGCAAAATCATGAAATTGAACCAAAATCAAGCACCAGAAAAATCAAGAAAAAGGAAAAAGACCAGCAAATCAAGCACCAGCAAAATATTAGATCAATTTCCTTATCAATCGATCGAAGATCGATTGATAATTAGAAAGCATACCAGTGAGCAATTAGAAAGCACTGAAACCATTGAAGCCCTAATCGCGTTCTCAGGAAAAGTATCCGCAGAAGACCTATTACATCCCTATTATACAGAAGAGTGGAAGAAGGAAATTCTCAGCTGGACACAAATCGCTAGACTTAGCACTTAATTGCAGCAATTGAAAAATGATAATCATAGGGCGATTCCCGTGCACCAGATGCATAATAATCCAACTCAAATTGAAGCACAAAGGAAATCAAATCAGAGCATCTGATCAGCTATCATGAGAGAAAAGAAAAGCACAATTAACCGAATGCGAAACCAAATCCAGACCTAAACAACTGAAACTCTAATAGTAGTGAATTGGCGACGAGAGAGAGATAAGTTTACAGAAGATTCGATCGATTGATAATTAGAAAGCATACCAGTGAGCAATTCGTTCGATTGAAGCATTCAATGGTGAGAAATTGAGCAGCCGTCTCCTTCGAACGCAGTTCCTCTTCGCCGACCACCAGTTTCGCCTTCAATGGTGAGAAATCAACTCCGACACGTCAAAAATCGAAGAAAATTTGCGCCGAAAGGCGCAAATTTTCTGTGATTCCAATGTAGTGATTACTAGATTTGAATGTATACTTCAGAATCGACACAGACATGTCAAAAATCAAAGGCGGTTTTGATGTGATCGGAGAGTTGATCGATCGGCGAGCAAGTGAGGCAAGAGAGGGAGCGCGTAGGAGGGAGAATGTGCAGCCCGTGTGAGATTTGTGGACATTTCACTAATTTGTCCCAAAACGTGGACATTTCACTAATTAGGACCAGTTTTTTGGACATTTCACAAATTCCCCCAGCTTTCAATCCTTCAACTATTTGCACAACCACTAAATTTCTCCCCTTCACTTTTATGTATTGTCCATAAATGGAGGAGAATCGGGTATGGCATTGCAGCACTCGTAGTTGAGCATGTCGATGGCTTGCCGTGACACGACCGAACCTCATCTCGTCATTCATGTTCTCTGATCTCAGTCAATCAATATCTAATATCTAATATCTAATATCTAATATCTAATATCTAATATAATACTAAAACAGATGTTGATGATGCCACTTGGTAAACTCTCCTTAATTATAGGCTTAAAAATCCCATGTGGCAAATTGTCTGACTCTTGGACCCACCTTAAATAATTAATTAACTTAATTATTAATTACTCCAATATTTTACATTTAAGTAAAATTTGTTATTCAAATATATAAGATTTTATAAGGGTCCTCTACCCAATTTTAAAAATGTTTATAATTGATATTCAACCGAGAATGGTTATCAATATTTATCTAAATCTGCTGATAAAAAAAAATGTATATCGACATGTCATTTTGTGTTTTTTTTAAATTTATTTATTTTCTTTTTCTTTACAAACGATTAAAATTGATATGGTTGTTTTTTTTGTTTTTTAATTGATATGGTTGTTATAACTATTATCAGTTTAAATTTTAAATAATCATGTTGCTTATTTCTAGGGGAGAAAACAAATTTAATCATGAAAAAAAAACTAATTCATTAATTTTAACATCTATTGACTACAAATTATAATATCTTTTCAATTAATTTAAAATAGTATATATCTAATAAATTATATATAATATAACAAATTTTTTATTGCTTTTGAACCCACCTCAAATAATTAATTAAAACATTTTTATGTTTATCCAAATCCATTGAATAATTTTTTTGAATGGTTATGAATATTTCTCATAATTTAGTTACTGATACTCATACAATCTTTTGATCTTATATTTTAATGCATTTTCTATTTGGAAGATTTAATGTGTAGATTTTTCAGTTTTATTTATTTCAGTATCATACTCAAATATATAATAATTTTGCATTACTATTTAGATCATGACGTTTAGCATAATTATTTATTCCATTTGATACTATATTTAACAAATCGTGAACTAATTATTATTGATGATAAAACTGACCATTTTAAGCTTCAATGAAAGATTTACCCATTAGTAAATTTAACTATGGCATTATTGACTACTGCTTTTATTTGACTTAAGGAGCTAATTTTTTATAAGATTTTGAAACTAAAGTGATAAAAATAATGAGTATAAAAATAAAAAGTATAATTCTATGTGAACAAAACCACATATTTTCACGATATTTGATCATAAATTTATTCAAAATGAAATAATTGTTTTTATTAAAAAAATTAATTTCCTTATTGTTTATGCAAGTTTTTATTGAAGAATTTTGTGTAGCTTGCACTACATGAATGTAAATAGTATTTTGTAATCATCTAAACTCTAAAAAAAGTTTGAATTAAAAACTTGATTAAATAACAATAACTATGCTTACACAATTAAAATTTTAACAAAGTTACATTTTCTCTTGAAACTTTTATTTTTTAGTCAATAACTTGGGAATTATTGTTGTAAATAAATATTTATATATTATTTTACTGATCTAATTTGAGAGATTGAGACTTTGGCAATTGATTTTCAATTTATAGTACTTCTCATAGAACTTTATCGGATATTTTTTTATCATGGATTTTGTCAATAAATTTCCAACTTTATTATTTCACTATATATTATTTCCAACTTTATTATTTCACCTCTCAAACACCTCCAGTTTCGATTCACAACAAAATAGATTATATTGAAAGTTATAGAAACTTTTAGAATTTAAATTTACTAACAAATTTATTCTTATCGTATCTTAAAAAACCCATGCATTTAGTTTCCTGTTCTAGAGGTTTGATCTAATTTGTTTTTTCTCTCTAATCTTTGCTATACTAATCTGATTATTTGCTTCTCTATATTGGGACATGATTGAAGTTTATCATTGAAGAAGTACTACGATGTACCAATATAGACTAAGAACCTTAATTAGCAAAGGCTTCTATATCAATATATGTATAACCAAGGAAAACAATTTTAAAAAATTTTAAATAGCTAGATTTGGCAAAATCTTTTTAAATCAAGGTTATTTAGTACTCCATCCGTTAATTAAAACTTGACTTTTTACTATTCATGTACGTTTTTTTAGGTGTTAAAAATTATACAAAATATTAACTTTTTTAATAATTTCATATTTATTACTATTAAGTATGAATTTATAAAAACAAATGTAAAAAAAGTTAATATTTTATATAATTTTTATCATTCTAAAGAAGCGTGCATGAATAGTAAACGACAAGTTTTAATTAACAAAGGGAGTATAAAATAAGAAAAATATATCTTTTTTAATATAACTATCATAAATATAATATAATTGATAGCCTAATCGACTTTTATTTTATTTTTTTATAATAAAAGAACAACCCATCAATTAAATAGTAATTAAATCAAATATATAAATTTGAACTTAAAATCATATCAATAAAATATTATGATGGATGATATTAAGGTTTTAGATAATTGAATTGGCAGGATTAAAAAAATAATTGAATAGGCATGTTTGAAATTTGATATTCAATTTCATTTATGTACATTATTAAAATAACATATTAAAACAACTTACAAGTTATTTGGATTGATCATTTTATATCTTCAATTTGTTTTTTTTTTCCATTTTAAAGTTTTAAAATTAATTAGACAGATGTTCCATCTTACTAAATAAGATTTTATAATTATAAAAAGGATTGTATTAACTATATTTTACATGGTCGTTGGTCTCAAACTCAACTTATTTATAAACTGTTTTATGAAAAAATATTTGAAACAAGAGTGTTGTCTAGCTCAAGTGGTAAAGGAAGGAAGGAGAACCAAAAGGTTTTAGGTTTAAATCCCAAATGCTTCACTTTTTATTTCTTTTACTATTTCATTAATTCTTCTTCATTTCTATCTATATTTTTTTGTTTCTATCAACTAGTTCATTAAAAAAATGTCATATTTATGTTTTACTATATCATTAATTCTTTTTGATTTCTCTCTATATTTTTTTTGTTTCTATCCACTATTTCATTAAAAAAAATATCATATTTATATTTAAATTAAAAAAATCACAAGTTTAGTGTTTTAACATTAAAAAAAGTCATATTTATGTTTTAGTATATCATTAAATATTCTTCTTGATTTCTCTCTGTATTTTTTTTGTTTCTATCAAAATTCACAATTTTAGTGTTTTTTCAATATTTTCTTACAAAAAATCTTCTTAATAAGTATACACCAAAAAAAATATTTCACGAAATTTTTTTTAGCACCCCCCGGAAATAAATCCTGGCTCCGCCACTGACTATACGTAAAGAAAAAGTAACTCCAATATTTTTATGTCAATTTGTCATAAATATGAGATTGTACGTACACTATATTGCTAATAATTTAGAATATTGAAAAATGACTATTTATCAGAATTATGAAGCTTTAGTCAATATTTATATCATATTAAAACCTTGGTAAAGTGATTCTCTCAAAAATATTTTTTTTTGAAACTTACGTGTGCATTTTTTTAAAAAAAAAATAATTGCATCATGGACCATAATTTTAAATAAAAAAAATTAATATATGAAACAAAGGAATTGTAGGGGGAAATCATATTATTACCTTATCAATGAAAAGCTAGCTAATAGAGATTATTTGTGCTAACTACTTAATATATGTATAACGATTTGGGTATTGGATATAATATTATAATATATTTAAACACTTAAATAGTGTTTCGTTAGTAAATTTAAAACATATTTAAAACAATATAAATTTTAAATAAAATACCTTATAAATTGTGTAAATCAAAATCCAACTATTGCATAACGTTATAAACTTTAATTAATTAATTGACATAATTTATAATGTTCATTTAAAATTTACGTTATTTTAACCACGCTATAAAATAATTATAATTATATATAATGCATTAGAATCCAAACACACATGGAATAGAAATGATTAATATTTATATTTGTTTATAATTGATTAATATAACGTAGTGTCTATTTATAACGTAGTGTCTATTTAATAATAAGTAAATATTGATTAAATTTACTATTACAAATTTGATTTAGCCAGATCATAGGTTAATACAAACTATTTATAATTTATAAAATATAATTGTTTATATTACATTAATCATTTTTTTAAATGATATTTTATTTCATGAGATTCTATCACAATATACCACCATTTACATACTTTCATTGATTACAATATCGATCTTAATGAAAAACCAACCTGATGACTTTGCGATTTTGATAAAATAGGGAGAAATACTTTATATATAAACAATGAAATGTGAGTACTTTATGTATAAATAAAAATTATTATAAAAATTAATTTTTTAATTTATTCAAATCAATAAAAATTATTATATCTAAATAAAATTTAAAAAAAAACCGCGTACGACGTGGGTAATAAGACTAGTTGGTTATAAAGGGGGCCAGCTGTAAAGGCCGGAATATTATTTTAATATTAATTTAATTAAAAGTATATTATTTTATATATGAGATATAAAATTGGAGAAGAACCCGTCCTCGAGCGTAAGTTTTGAGTTTAAAGTCATTCCAACATCGTTTTGAGAATTTAGATTCTACCGGATTTTATTCCGCCTTCAAGCTCCGAGTATTGATAAAAGATTTATTTAATTCCGATTATCTTGAAATTTGATTGAATTTTGATTTAAATTTGACTTAGTCGGGATTCGATCGGGCGAGCGGGTTTCGAGTCTTTTCCGCTAATTTGAATTCTTTAGTGGACCCAATTCTTTTATTTTCTTCCCCTTTTCTTTTATTTCTCTCTTTCTTTCTCTTTCTCTCTCTCTCCCCCCTGCGGTCCCCCCCTTCCTCACACTCTGCAATTCACACTGCTCACACATTGTCTTCTTCCCCTATACAAATCACACACCCTTAGCACATTTTGTTTGTTTCTTGATGAAGCCCAACACCCCCATCTCTACTCCCCACCTCGCCCACGCCATTTCACTCTTTTGGATAAGGATTCAAGCACAAACCCACACTCTCATCTCTCTCTCTCTCCCTCTTTTCTGATTTCACAGCCCTCACCTCCAGCTCCACCTCCAGTAGTCGCCGCCAACGAGCGCCGGCCGAGCGCCACCAGAGCTCTGCCGCTCCTCCCCTGTTTGACGAGAGGAAACCACCGCCCCATCCACCTTATTCCTCCGTCCTCTTCATCCCTCCAACGCCTGCGGCAGCCACATTGCACCACCTCGGAACCACCACCACCAGCGGCGCAGCCAAAGAGCCCCGGAGATCCCTCGAGCGCAGCCATTGTCCTTTTCCTCCCCTGTTTCGGGTCCGAGAACGGTAAGGCTCCATTTCTCTCCTTTTGCTTCAAAACCCAATAAAGCTCCACCTTTACGCCTCTCCATCTTCCTAGGCCAAGATCTTCCTGATTCCGACACCGAAGGAGTCTAATCGACCTCCGGCGAGCGCTTCCGGCGAGGACTTCGAACCTTGGTGAGCACCTTTCCTTTCCCTCCCACTTTGATTCAGTCTCGATTCTGGTTGTCTTTTGGGTAAAAAGGTGGTCGAAGAGCTTGTGAGGGTCGGAGCGAGGGTGAGCCGCCGGAGGGAGCCTCCTCCTTCTCCATTCCGAGCGCAGCAGGTCTCTTCTTTCTCCTTCTGCTGCTGTCGGCATAAGGGGGGGGAAGAAGAAGGTTGGGCGTGGGCCCCCACCGTGCCACCTTGGCGCCCCGTCAGCACGGGCCCACTCCTCTTTATTTTCTCCCTTCCTGGCTTCAGTTTTACAAGGGTATGGGCTTAGGATTGGGCTGGGTTTTAATTCCGGGTTTGGGCTTCGTTTGGCGGACCTGGATTCTTCTTTCATTTCCGGGTCTGTTCTTCTGGGTCGGATGTTGCTTCTGGGTTGCTGGGTCGGGTGGCCTCATGTCTTCTTTTCTTCTTTTCTCTTCCATTGGGCTGGGTTCCTCTATTCTTTCTTTGTCTGGGTTGGCTCTTCGGGTTAGGGCTCCGATTTTGGCTTGGGTTGGGCCTACTTTTTGGGGCCATTCATGGGTTAAAAATCAGATTTCGTGGGATGTGATATTGGGTTATTGGGTGAGTTAGGTTAATTATATTATGGGTATGTGTTAAGTTTATATTATGTGTTATGTTATTTTATATATATATATATATATATATATATATATATATATATATATATGTTATATTATATGTTATTTCTAATTTTGGATATGTATATATATATATATTCTGAAAATATTAATATATTATAAATGGGTTTAAAAGTAATATTGATAAGTGTTATTATATAATGATTTATAAGGTGATTTTAAGATGAGGATTTTAAAGAGATAAAATGCCGGAATCATTTCTATAATATGATCGTGGGAAATTGGTTTTAAAGCTTAAGTATTTAATGTCGGGATTTGGATAAGCGATTTTAAAAGAATTGTTGATTTTCTAAGTTGAGTTCCTTGAGAGATTGTTTGAAAATGAGTTGATGAGATGAGATGAACATGGAATGATATATGAAATGCGATGAGATAAGATGAAATAATCTGAAATGAGATATGAGAAGAGATGTATGATAGTTAGGGCCGCCTTGTGTGAGTTAGATAGACTTATGCATTTGTATGTTATTAGGTGATTGTGATATGTTGGACATTGCTTACTATTGGATGATTCATTACTTGGACTCTGCTTCTGCCTTGTTTCTCTGTTGTTCGGCTTATTCAGGTAAGTTCCTTTATGGGCTTACTCAGATTCGAAAGAGAATACCTGTTAGTGAATATATGACATACTAGGTGTTGCATAAGCATTAAAGCATGCCATGTAGTATCATGCTAGGATTGCACTTATGAATGAGCATTCGGTTACTTTGTGTGTTTGAATATAGAACGGCCGTTATCTGTGATGGTCCTAGAGTCTTTGCTAGGGTCATAGGGTAGCCCAGCCCCATCGGGTGCCCTGAGTCTATCGAGTCGATATGAGCATGATATGATAGCCCAGCACCATCGGGCAAGAGATGATATGATATGATATGATTAGCCCAGCACCATCGGGCATGAGCATGATATATGATATGATGATGATATATGAAATGATGATGAGATATGATATGATGATGAGATGAGATATGATATGATGATGCCGTGGTGAGTGCACCACCACGAGGAAATTGCTATGCTATAGCACCGAACTAGCCAGTCTCTGCACTAACGGGAAGGGGTGCAGAGGTAGGAGAGGGATATGCCACTTAGCATTGTCTTGGGCCCTTTACAGTTCTTTTTCCGCACATTGTAAATTAGGATCATGTTAGTATGATTTAATTTCCGCATTCGCATCGTCTTTATATTAGCGTATGTGTATATTTGCTTGCGGGACAGGGTGTGTTGGGGTCTCGGTCTGATCCCGCTCGCACCACTTGTTTTTAGGTATGATTGCTCCCTGTCTCTATGGCATGGGAAAATCCCCAGGCGATTGCAAAGAATCTGTCTAACCCCGCTAATTTGGCTATACGACTTTAGAATATATGTTTTGGTTTTGACCTGGCTCTGCCGTGGCTTTTGTATCTAAACCGTACTTCCGCTTTACTTACGTTTAAATTGAATTTCTGAGACTTCGATTGATTAGAGGTTTGAAACCTCGACCCGTACCTGAATTGCAACATCCGAACGAAGGTATCCGACCTTCGAAACGTATCTCGAATATTTATATCCGGGCCGTTACACCAGCAGCATGACACTGAAACTTTCGGTTATGTGATCATGTCGCCGAAGTCTCAGCACACGTCTGGGAGAATCGCATTTGTAGTCTTGACCGGATGGTTGAGATGCCAGTGATGGTATTGATGTCGGGTTAGTGATGGACGGTAACGAAAGAATTGAGTTCAAACTTGGGATCGGTCTTTTGTTCAGAACACTCTCCTTAATCGCAGTTCCGGAACTTGCTCTGATCATCGAGTCTTTAAGCCTCCTTACATATGACAATTTCACTGGCTTAACTATGTAATCCTTCGCTCCATCCTCCAAGCACCTGCATAATTTACGCAGAACTGGAAATCAAAAGGCTGGAATTCAATCAAAATAACCAAGAACAGGATAAATCAGGTGGCTTCATTCATCAGTAACACCCCTTGTTCTTCACTCTCCCACTGAAAAGGCAGAAGCTTTCATTCTTCGTCACTAAAACTCGGTTTCAAACCCATGCCTATCCAACTCAATACCTTATGGTTTACCGAACACACCCTAATATCATTCAACTCAGTAAGGGTTGTTGCCACATACTCAGGATTCGGAATGCATTTAGTAAGTCATCTTTATGTGAATGTCATCTTTGGCCTTCAAATTTTAACTTCTGATATCATTCAACTCAATAAAGGTTGCCACATTTTACTAGCTGCATTCGGCATTCATTGTTTATTCCATGGATATTCCCATGTTTAACAGGTCAATTGAATAGATTATCCATATATGAATGATGGAGTTTCTCCTTTTTAAGCATTACTATTATAAAAAAACCAAGTCTTGGGCTAATGAATATTTTAGCAGCTACCAAATCTAAGGATACATTTCACCAAGATCTACAACATTTGATTATCTTAAACTTCACTCCGGCTTTTAGTACTCGACTAGATACGTGCACGCCATTAGGCTAGACATACATAACATTCGACACCCGACACATCATACAAGATCACCTTCAGAATCCTATGAAATTTGAAAGTGAAAGGTTGTAGTTGAATATTTTACCAAATCCATTTTGAACTCCTCTAGCCCTTATGATAAGCCAAATGTGAAATTGGAATGCATAAACAAGTGAGGATAGATGTTAAGCTCACCTATCTATACGCGTTAGAATGTTCTCCGACGACATAATCACCACGGGTATCTCCCTTAGTGTCGACGATTCCTGCTTCAAAGAACAAAAAGATGTCTTAACATCATGTCTCATTTAAATCAAAATTGACACATAAACTAAGAACAAACAAGATCTTGATCAGAAAGCCAGAAAGTCATCTAACCTTGATCTTCTTCATCAACTCATATCCTGTCATTCTAGGCATAGAGTAGTCAGTGATGATCAAATTCACCTCCAATCTCTACAAAATTATGATCAATTAAAGTTAAAATCCAAAAACATCAATCCAAGTACACACTTTGGAAATCAGAAAGAACAAATCATACAAATTCTGAAATAGGCAAAAAATTCAACTTACATCAAACCCATTGGAGTTCCTCTCTCCATCCAGTAATCCGAGGTATTGCAATGCCCTCCTCCCACTCTCCACTGCAGTCAATGCACAAAAATTCCAACCGAATGCCTCTAAAAAAAACCCATACAAAAAGTTCCATTGTCACAGATATATTATATATTACATTATAAGCTTATTAACAGCGCAAATAAAACCCAAGTTGATTCCTTTGATGCATGAGATTATACATTAAAAACTCGCTCCCATCGTCTTTGTCGTCGTCGTAAATAAGTTATTTATTGACCAAACAAATAAGATCGTTGTAAGCCAAAAAAACAAAAAAACAAAAAAAAAACCTTTAAAAGAAGAAATCTTGAGGAGTCTCTCAATGACCTTCCTATCAACAAGACTATCATCAACAGCCAAGACATGAATCTCTTGGGCATCCCCGGAAACCTCAGCCTTACCCGGCAAGCCACGCCGGAAACCCATTTCACTACTCCGGCGACTGACCCCAAAGGTGTTGTCTTGCATTTGGAATAAATTAAAGGAGGAGAAGAAGATGAAAATGGGCTTTTGTTTGGGAAGGGATTGGAGACAACATATAAAAAGAAAGAGGGGTAGGGGGTGAGGGGGAAATCAGAGAGAGAATCAAATAGATTGTGGGGTTCTTTTTGCCATTTTTACACCATTTTTACACCCCCTCTTGGAAAGTGGGGGGGGGGGGATACATAACATTCGACACATCATACAAGATAGAAAGGTAGCCCGGCGTGGTGAAGTGGATAGCGAGCGCATAGGACAGCACCAGCTGACACGATGACTCGCCGCCGGAAAGACGGAAAGCAGAAATCCTCGTAAGGAAAAGACGACTCCTGGGGAAGTGTGGATCACACGACGTTCCCCCCACCTAGATGAGGGATCTTCAGAAACCACAAACACCACCAACACGATCACTTCGATCAACCAGGGCCGCAGAACTGCTCCTCAACCGAAACTAACCACGAACCAACAAACGGACACCCAAACAACACGAGAAAATGAAGCACGACCGCGGGCAGGGCGAAGAGCGAGAGAAGAATCCGGAATTTATTTATAGCTAATTGTTGCAATTTACGATATATATTATATATATAATACTTTTATACAGAGTATTTGATATAACAATCAGTATTTTTTTTTTTGAAATTTTATTTATATATATACACATATAAATATATAAATATTTATATATGTAACTATGTTATGTTTATTATTGTAAAACAAGTTTGTAGACCCATGGGCCTAAGGACCAAAAGAAGCCCACAAGACCAAACATGGGCCCGAAGGGAGCCCTAAGGCCCGAAAAGGACCCAATGGAAATTGGAAGATCAGGAGGAGTATGAAGCACACTGATGACGGAAATCCGAAGGGATTTATTTCTCCCTTTTTTTCCTTTTTTTTTCCAATTTTAATTAACCCTCGTCAACACACAGAGCACCCGCAGAAATCGGACAGCCCGTACGGACCAAGGAAACGCCTAGCCATGGAGGGGGATCGCCGCCGAGAACCACCGAGGGGCCAAGCCAAGGCGGCATCGAGCGACCCGAATGGAGGGAGGATACGGGTGAGGAGGAGAACGAACAACGGCGAGCGGTGACCGGAGAGGCCATCGCCGAAGACACCGACAGTTCGAACGCCGCCCAAGTAACAAAACCGGAAGTGACCGGAAGGAGGAGAGGTCGAGCCGCTCCGGGAGTGAACCAATCACCAAGCCAGCGCAGGGAGAATACATCGTTGGCGGAGACTGAGGCGCAAATCGGCGACAAGAGGGGCACCAAACACGGTCTGGAGAATCAATTGGACATGGAGGAAGATGGAATCGGGGACAATACCAAGAAACCAACGAAAGCCCCATCTTAATTTTGGCTATAAACAAATTCCGACCATAAGAAATCAGAATAGGGTATACCCGTACATGAACTTCAACACGCCCAACCAAGGGATCGACGACAAACAACGGGTAGGTGTCTGCCCGAACCGTAGTCAAAGGCGGCCGAAACCAGTTAGGGCGGCTAGAGCCGAGGTAGTGACGGCCGAAGTCGAGATTTTTGAGGCCGCGGAGGGCCGGTGGCTCCCGAAGGAGATTTGGGCTCCCGAAGGAGATTTAGACTCCCGAAGGAGAGGATGACGAAACACATGTTATTCGTAGAGACCCCTAAGTAATCGTTGCTGATTACTTGTTGCTGAACGAAGGGGATTGAAATTCAAGATCGATCTCATACATTCGGAATGTTTTGGGATTCCTCCCTCTCTCTAGATTTCTAGAGAGAGGTCAGAGTGTGATATCCATGAATGGGAGTGTATTATTATTATTATTATTATTATTATTATTATTATTATTATTATTATTATTATTATTATTATTATTATTATTATTATTATTATTATATAGTAATGTAATGTGATCTCCAAAAGGGTGTGCAGTGTAGTTATTGAAGATTTGGGTATCGCACTCCAGAGGATACGGATAATAATGTTAAATAGAGTATTATATTTTAGTAGCCCATGATTTTGATTTGATTGAGGGATGGACATAGTATCAAAGATTTAGTGTACCTTGACCGGTTGTTTTACAATTACTGTTGTGTTGTGTTATCCTTTATTAATTTAGAGGATCCTTTATGAGATGAGTCGGCAACTGATTTTTCTCCATCCATCGTGAAGGATTTTACAAAGTATTTGAAGCTCTTATTAAGGGGGTGTTTGGAAAGGGGGTGGGAGGGGTGCGCGGGGGGGATGCGATTTCGGGAGTCGGGCAAGGGTGTTTGGTAAGGGGGTGGGAGGGGTGGGCTGGGTGCGAAAAAGGGAGATGGAGGGGGTGCCGGGGTGAGGTGAATCCACCTCTTGGGAGGGAGATGGAGGGGGTGGGAAGGGGAAACGTCCCCAATCTGCCCCTCTCTCCTCATAAATACACCCATCCCCGACCGCCCTTCACTTCGCTCGTCCCTTGCAAGCCACAGAAATCACAAGGAAGAACAAGCACGAAGCCGAAGAAGACGAAGCGCAGGAGATCGGCGACGAGAGCTTCACCATTCCTTTGCATCTTCATCAACTGTCGACATCTCAGGTACGATTACCCCTCTGGGTTTATGAGTCGTTGTAATCTAGGTTTGGATTTTACAGTTTTCATCGAATTTGTTGACTTGTTTCGATTCAAACAAGTAATGGTTACTGGGTTTCGATTTTAGGGTGTTCTTCGAATTCGTTGTAATCTGGGTTTCGATTTTAGGGTTTTACCATAGCCTAGGGTTTCGATTGACACAAGTTAGTTAAGGTATTCGATTAAAACGATCGGTTTAGGGTTTCCAGTTGAATCAATTCATCTTTGTTCCGGAAATAAAGAAATTCCTTCCAAATTGGATGTTGATTCTTCAGCAAATTCATGGGCTCAAAAACTCAATCCTCTTGCTAATGCTTTTTTCATCCAATGTATATATTTTCTGTCCCAACTTCTCTTCCAATTTCCTCAACATTATGAACATTATAATTTGTGTTGTTTCGATTACAATGCAGTTCATCACTGTCGATTATTTTAGGGAGATCTTGTGTTATTGATAAATGCATCTCCCTGTGTCCACCTTCTGTAGAATACTTAAGCTGTAACTTGTTATAATTTAATGTAGACATCACTTCCTGTATGAGTTCAATTTACAGTTACATGTTGCTTACTTGTTTTAGTCTTATGTGTGCCCATGATAACCAATTGTGTATGCTGTATTTTTTCATTTCTTTGTTGTTTATTTTTACCCAGTTCATATGTTAGTTCAGTGTAATGTAATTTAAGTTTGTTTTAGCTTTTTTGACTTAATAAAAACTCTCTGTCGTAATTTATACCGGCAAAGAAACCATATAACAAGGAGGAACAAGAAACAAAAGTCAGTGTAAAAACTATTGCACAACATTCCCACCCTGTGAACAAAGGAAAACCAGATCATTGATTGTGACTCAGATCATAAATGGAGGCATAGTAAATTTATCTGACAGTTGGAATTTTGGGGCTGCAATTTAACCAATCAAAAGCCTCTTACTTTTACTATTTTTTACATGAAGGTTACATGACAGTTTTAATGTGTTGCAACCTATTTCAAAGCTGAGCTTCAATTATTGATATGGATAACTTATATTAATTCTAAGTAAGAAGCATTTGCCCAGTAGAACCCACTTGAATGTGCCACCTATATGGCCTTCTTTCTGACTCAAATGTTAATGTGAACTTGCATCAGTTGCTTAGCTGTTCATTTTTGGTTAAATATAGATGACATATTATATGGCCTTCTTTCTGAATAGGATAAATATGGACTTCTTTCTTAATATGTCAGTAATTCGTGTATAAAATATGGCCTTCTTTCTGAATAGGTTAACTAGGTTAATATGGCCTTCTTTCTGAATAGGTTCCATATGACCTTCTTTCTAAATATGGCCTTCTTTCTGAATATGGCCTTCTTTCTGCATATGTCAGTCCTTTATCATTTCAATCTTATCTTTACTTGTTCCTTTTGGTGCACAGAACATTCTCCTTTTCATTTTTCAGTCCTTCATCATTTCAATCTTATCTTTACTTATTCATTTTTGGTGCACAGAACATTATCCTTTTCATTTTTCAGTCCTTCATCATTTCAATCTTACCTTTACTCTCATTCAATTGTTTTTTTATCACAGACACTCTGTGTTTCAAATGTATTTGTTCTTTACTTTATTCCAGTTCATTTATCAGTGCATTCTTCTTTTTATTCTATTGAACAACAAGGTTAACTGACAGTTTCATAAGGATTGGCCAACTTTTTTTAAATCTGAGCTTCAATTACTGATAAGGATAACTTATGTTTGGTTACTTGGGGAGCAATTGCCAAGTAGAACCCAATGATCATCTCCTTAGCTGTGTTCAGTTGAGTCATCATTTGAATCCTGTTTTCATGTACTTCAACACTCAGCTGCATTTTCCATTTCATTGTGTTTGTTGTTTACATTTTTTGGATTTCCTTTTTCTGTGCAATTTTATGGTTACTCTATTTCACAAGAAGGTCAAACCAATGACAGTTATAAGGTGTTTCCACCTGTCTCATTAATTCATTTCTTTGCTGCTTGGACTGTCAACTCCAATGGTTTTCCCAAACCTGTAAGGTTTTGGTGATTGCAAAACTTCCACTGTGACCTTGATTGCGGTTTTGCCTCGTTTGAAGTGATGTGTAGTCTCTATTGCATTTATTTTTGTGATGGTTATGACTTGTGTGTGTAGTTTGTCTTGATCTACAAACGTATTCATACCATCTCCTACAAATTGTGCTCGTAGGTATCATGTGGCCCTACACCGACAGCGACGGCGACACTGACTCCGACAGTGACCGCTCCTACGAGAGCGGTGACCCGAGGAAGTACAATTGGCTGAGGTCGGACTATGACCACGGTCGCAGCCGTGCCGAGGCAGAGCAGGAGGATGACGATCAGTCCGACCCCAGGGACCCTGAGGAGGTCGAGGAGGACAACACGCTCTGGGACTACGCCGCCACAGAGCTCACTGAGCTCCGCGAGCAAGTGCGGTTGCTCCTAGCTCGGGATGCTCAAAGGGAGGAAGCTCTGGTCGCAACCAACACTCAGTTGCAGGCCGCCAACACTCAGCTGCAGGCCACCAACAATCAACTGCAGGCCACCGCGGCAGTGAATGTGGACCTGGCCAACAGGTTGGGTGCTTCTAAGGCTAGCAATGACCAACTCGTGCAGAGGATAGCTGACCTCTGTGCCTACCTGGTGTGGCCAGTTGGTAGAACACGCTAGCGAGCAGCTCCGCACCCGAAAGCTCTCCCAGTGGAACAGGATCCTTGGGTGGATTCTCGTCCTCATGATGGCTGTCATCGTTCGTCTCGTCATCGGGCTTAGGAGCTCCTCCGGCCGTATGAACCTCCTTTTTGTAAAGATTCAAGTGAAGTTGTTGTTGTAATTGGTAAAAACTATTTAAATTGTTGCAGTTTTTTGGACAAACTTTGTATTTCGTGGTTGACCCCTATTTTGTGCAATTCGGGTCCTCAGTTGTAGGTACAAACAATGTCTCACCCATACTCGGGTACTTGAAGTTTTTTGTAACGCCGAGTGTGGTTGCACCCTTTACCAAGGGTGCACGTATGATTGGCTAATGCTCAGTTAAAGGCAAGGTCCCTAGTTTATAAATTATATGCATGTTGATCAACCTATGTCACAATGCTTATTCACTTGAACCTTGGACTTCATCATCACTTGACATTAGTTTTTTGGTCATACAAAATGTGAACTTGTACAAAAAGGTTTTGCCAATCAAACCTTCAACTAAGGCAGCATATCTGCTGGTTGCTCATATATTACCCAATCAATCCTTGGACAAAAAAGGTTATGAACTTCTACAAACCTTACCTCAAACGATGCCCATACATTAACCAACCATTCAACCACCAAAAGTAGACAATTTGTGATGAACTTGTACAAAAAGGTTATGCCCTTTGCACTGTCTGATAACGGTGCCAATCAATCCTTACCTGCGACCGCCACGGTCGTTCCATATCTGCTGAGCAATGTCGTCCCTCAGTGCTCTAATCTGTGCGCTTATTCCCAGGTCCGCATCAAAAGAGAAGAAGGGGTCGTCGGCCTCGTGTCGAACCTCCTCTCCAGCGTTGTATGCATCTTCGTCAACATCCCCGTCGGACGGGATGTCATTTCCCGTAGGCTCCATGAACCTTGGGTCGTCTTCTTCATTGTCGTCCGATGCATCCTGTGTATCCCGAACATAATTGTGAAGAGCGAAGCATGCAATAATTATAGCAATCTGCTTACGGATCGGATACTTGGGTAGCTGATGGAGGATCCTCCACTTCATCTTCAATACCCCAAATGACCTCTCTATCGCGCCTCAGAGGGAAGTGTGTGCCTTGTTGAAGGCTTCTTTCTCGTTTTTTGGTTGGGTTGCCACAAAGGTCGGGTGGTGGTACTTCGTCATCGAGAAAGGAATCATGTAGCCATTTCGGAATGGGTAGCCCTTGTCGCAGAGGTAGTACCTACCTGGCGGTGGATGGGGTAACCGAAGGGCGGTCGTCTTCAATGCGTGATCGAACACACGTGCATCGTGGGCGCTTCCCTCCCATCTGGCGGATATAAAGGTGAATTGAAGATTGAAGTCACATACGGCCATGACATTGTACATTGTTGTGCCCTTCCTGCATCGGAAGTGGATCTGGTCTTCTTTCGGTATTTGTGCTTCAATATGCTTCCCGTCAATAGCGCCAATTGCACCCTTGAAGTAGGGCCAGTACCGATTTTCGTTCCTGATCTGCTCTAGTATGTCTTTGAAATGAGGTTCGGTAGGCCGGATCAAATCCCCTGCTAGCCCGCGGTACCCATTACATGCCCACCACATATGGCTTCTAGCTCGTCCAAAATGGACTCCGAAATCGTGTACGTCGATCGAAGGAAACGTTCGCAGGAGTTCTGCTAACTCAACCCCTACGCCATAGTGTTGACAAATTGGCCACCTTCTCCAACACAGAAAGTTGCACAGAACCACGAAGGCCATACTGGTGCTCGAGCATGCCGCACAGCCGGATGAAGGCACCCTTTTCCATTCGGAATGCGTTGATACTCCTTGTTTGCGAACGGTGGTTGAGGATCTGGTCCACCCAGCGTATCCCGGTGTACTCTCCAATAAACTGTGGAACCTTGTGAACCCTTTTGAAGTAGTGGTTCGCAATAGGGATCCACTTGCGAAGGATTCCGAAGAAGGCGCTGATGGCCTTCGCTTGTTCACGCCGACGTCGTTGACGGTGATCGCACACCGTGTCCTGGTTCCTGCATAGACAGCGCATGGTTTATGAAAACAACCAACGACATGGTGAAGAATGTGTCATGTTTGTGGACACCAAACAAGGGAAACAACAACACTCACCACAAGGTTATGACATAGCATAGAAATTATCAGAAAATGCTTATTACTTATATGAAAGTAATGACGAAGAATGACATGAAGTAAAGGAAAAAATCAACGTCAAGCAGTCACGACAGATTATTCACGAGCATTAACTAAACGTAGGGCGAGGTTCTCCAATGTAAACACTTTCGTAACAGGTGAGGGTAACGGTCGGGCTCAAGGTGGAATGGCGGTCAGCTGCTGCCCATCGTTGGTGGAGTACAACCACCGAAGCCACTTCAACCTGGCGATGTTGTTGTCAACCTGAACGAAGGCCTCACGTCGCTCGGGCGATTTGATGATTGCTAAGCTGAAGCACCATAGGGGGGTCACCTTCAGCGAAAAGCCCCTCGGCAACCATCGACCTCACAACGTCTAGCACTTCCTTCATTGTATCTTGGGGGGGGGGGGCGTTCGACGATACCTCATCCCGAGCTAGTATTTTTATGATCTCACGCGTGCTGTCCTCCATGACCCCTACGCTTCTTTCAAACAGCCTTGACCCCTCCGACGCATGAAGGCTGCGCTTCGAACTCCGACGGGAGGAGGGGGTGGACGTCCCTGGGCCGCGCTTAGACCTCAAAGCCTGTGAAGGCCCTGCGCCAGAAGCCCCCGGTGCTTGACTTTGGGGTGTGGCGTTGTCGTCGCAAATGCCCCGAAGAACGTCTTGCATAGAGGGCTTTGCAGCTTGACCACGAGGGGTGGTGAACAGTTCGTCGAACTCGTTATCGACCCCCTCATATTATGACCCAATGGGTTCAGCTCTTGCGTCGGGTTAGTCGTCACCATCGTTTGGGTCATTCTGCAGCTTCTTTTCCAGGTCAATAGCCACCTGCGCAGCCCGTGCTTCAGGGTCCATGGAGGGGGCGACGCAGTACTCGCCCGTTGCTACGGTGCCTCCGAACACTTGGTGGAACAAATCTTCAAGATCGGGAGGAATCCCCTTCTTCCAGAACCTGCTGAAGTTGTTATCCTCCTGCACAATGGGGGTGATGCAAAGGATGTGTTGATGACATTGCAGTGGCCGTTTTTGGATTACGAACATAAGGTAAAGGGAAGATGAGCACATACCGCGATTTTCTTTTCCCACTATTCGCCGGGGGCCCTTATGGTACCACTTGCTTCATCCCATCCTAGGCCGGTCTCCCCTTGTTTCAGGCTCTTCCAAGACTTGAAAGATTTCAAGTCGCGAGTTCGGTTCTTGAGGGTGTACTAGTTGCACCTCCTCCCTGTCACAGCCTCGAACTGAGTAGTAATTGGCCCCCATTTGAAGGACTGGTCCTTTCCATTTTCCCGCTGGTACGCAAGGAGAACAACCATCAACTTCTTCGTCAACTTCAATGACCAGTAGAACGCAGTGGGAACAACGGTCTTGTCGTCAGAAGCCGACGATGCTTTCTTACCCTTACCTTTGCCTTTCTCCTTGGTCGGAGCAGGGGAATCCATTTGGCCAGGTAGGCTAGTTCAGTCGTCGAGGGTGGCAAGTATAAGGAATCAAACAGTCGATAATTTGTGGAAGAATTCAGTTACGACAAACAAGTTCACACCATTATCGACCATAAAAACGAAATCGACAATAAACAGAAAGCAATAGACACATATTTGAATTCATAGATAATCAATCCTTACCCGAAATCCTTGAACCCTAATTCACTGTCAATTTCAATTTAGTCCACCACAAATCGGTAGACAGGGCCTAATACCACCTGATTTATGGATTTCTAACAAAATTCCTCTAACCCTAATTGCAACGAGTTCACCTCATGAATCTGGGCTACTCGCTTGATTGGAGGTCGAATAACACATCTTTTCAGTTCACAGAGGGATGACGCCCTAATTCAGCCTATCCTACAGACGATAATGTATCCTTGTGCTTAATGGAGTTGCTAATCAAACGAAATGCCAGACTACCCAAAGGGGAACCCCACAGCCCAACCCCAAATCGATTTTATTAACGAACTGAAGACAGCACAATTAGGATCCGGAGAACTTGCATGTGGCCAGCGTTGCTCTGATGGGCGTCGAAAGTGCAGGGCCGAGGGTGGATCCGAACAGCAAGCTCGAACGAGGAGGATGTCTTCGCACTGGAGCTCAACTTCTAGCTTAATTTCTCCAATAATGACGACTGAGAAGAAGATGGGTTGAGGGTGAGGGCATTTGGGAGGGGTATTATCGTCCTTTCATGTGGATTAGTGGGGTAAATGTGTCTTTTTTTAGTGCCTTCATCCTCAAATACTTTAACACACAATCAAACACGAACGGGATTAAAAGGGATTCGAATCTCCACCCCGTCCACCCCGAGATTCCATCCCCATCCCTTCCAGCCCCAAAAATCCATCCCCATCCACCTACCCGACTACCCCATCCCGTTGCCAAACACGCCCTAAGATTGTTCAAGGCTTATAATAAAGTGACTGATTTCGAATAGAAAAATGACCTTAATGTTTGTGAGTTATCGCAACTCGCAATGATCTATCACTAATGAGTTTTTTTGTTCCTTTGCCTTGTTTGTGTCTACTACTATTGAGCTATATATAGATTCCGAAGTTTTTTGGGGGTTGTGCCTCAAGAATAATTGATTATATGTTCCTTATAATAAAATTATTTTCCGATTTATACTTCGCATTTTACAACTCGATTAGATCTAAATCTTTAACGATGGTTTATGAGCTCCTTATCAATACAAATAAATTACATATAAGCAATCAATACAATGCATGGCAAAATGGTTATAATGACTGTTTATTTAATTAGATCTTATTATATAAATATTTACTTTTTTTTCAAGCATATCAGTTTTTTTTAAGATATTATTAGATTCACTAGTTTTTTTTTTGTTTTTTTTTACAGTAGGCAAAGAGTTGGATGTACTACAGACATCCATGATCATCTGAAAAGATGATGTTTTGGAACTTATAACAGTGAGATCCTAGGATAATATTACAATTTAACGGAGATTTTGCAAGGAAATCGGCTGCCTGATTTGCCTCTCTATAGCAATGCTGAAAACTGATTGATTCAAAGTCTTCTTTTAGAGACTTGATTTCTTCAATTAATTGTGCTATCTCCCATGGGGTTTTGATTATGTGATTGATGGCATTGATGATGGTTGCGTTGTCGCTTTCAATAATGATTCTTCTGATCCCCAAGTCATTTGCCTGTCTTATACCTGCATATATAGCCATAGCTTCTGCTAAAATAATAGAGCATTTTGTAATGTTACTTTTGTATATATGAATTACCTGGCCGTAGTTGTTTCTCAGAATGCAACCAATTTGAGTTTCATGATTGACCTTAACTGAGGCATCTACATTAATTTTGATCGTGTTAAGAGGTGGGTGTTTCCAAAATAATTTATATTGAGGTCTGCTAATTTTAGGTTTTATATAATTATTATTTTCTTTATTCCAGGAGGATATGTTGTTAATGGTTTGTTATAGCGTGTTGATGATGTTTTTGTTTTTGTTGTTTCGGAAGAATATATTGTTTCTGAGTTCCCATATGATGTGCCATAAGTAACAAAGGTCAGAGAAATCTTTATTGAGTGTTTTGGTGTTAATGATGTTTTCAGGGGCGTTGTCTGTTAGGTCCGGTATAATAAATAATTTTTTTAATTTGATGCCAAGGTTTGCAGAGAGAGCAAGTGTTGGGAACTCTATTTATATATTTATTTAAACGGGCAGTGGTAGGTAAGATATCGAGGATAATCTTCCAAATAAAATTTTTTATATTTGGAGGGAGGTTAAGTTTCCAGATCCAGTTTGCATTAATTTTATTTGTGTTACTGGTATTGAAAAGGGACGTAGTGGATTTACTTGTAAATTCACCATTGTTATTATAGATCCAAATAAGTTTGTCAGGAATATTTCTAGTTGGGATATGTATGTTGCTGATCATTTGGACGATGTTAGGGGGAAAGATATTATTCAATTTATTCATATCCCACGAATTGTTTTTAGTGAAAAGGTCACAGACTTTTAGATTAGGGATTTTATTAGATTCACTAGTTGAATTAAGTTGGGTTATATACTTATATCCGCATTTAAAAAATTATTGAGTTGATTTGGATAGGGATTTGGAGTATTGTTAGGTTGTGTTTTTATGAATGCCCACTTCTCCACTGCTATCAATTTTAGGTTTCATCCAAATTAATCCAATTCAAATATATAAATTAGTATCACTCTTGCCAATTCATATATATAGGCAAAATTACAAAAAACCACCCTTTAAATATGGTTGTTTTCACTTAACCACCCCTTAACTTTAAAATTACAGAAAACCATCCTTTAAATGGTATTTGTTTACAAATCACCACCCATTCAACTATTTTCTTTAATTTATCATTAAATATATTATATTTTAATATTTTTAAACTCAAATTTGATTGTAAATATATTCATATTTTGAATTTAATGGCTCGATCATATTTTAGGGATTATTTTATTTATTTTTTAAAAATAATAATAAATATAGCATAGAATTATTATCTTAATTTATGGTTGAAAATGTTTATAAAATTTTAAAATATTATGGAAATTACTCTTATTTATTTATATTTTAAATAAGAGTAATTTACATAATGTTTTAAAATTTTATAAACATTTTAAAATATAAATTAAGATAATAATTCTAGGCTTTATTGATTATTATTTTTAAAATTAAATACAATGATCCCTAAAATATAATTTGGCCCTTAAATTCAAATTTTGAATATATTTACAATCAAATTTGATTTTAAAAATATTAAAATATAATATATTTAATGATACAGTAACGAAAATAGTTGAATCGGTGGTGAGTTGTAAACAAATATCATTTAAAGGGTGGTTTTCTGTAATTTTGAATGTAAGGGGTGATTAAGTGAAAACAACCATATTTAAAGGGTGGTGATGTTTTGGAAATCACAGCTATAGTTAAGGATTGATAGGATTATCACATCTATAGTAAGGGGTGATATTATTAAGTCAAACCATGTGGTGTTATTAATTGTTTAGTTTTGACATTTTTTTAGTCAATTGAGTTTTGGGATTGATAGGATTATTTTAGGTTTTAGTTTTAAAACATTTTGGATATTATTTAGACTTTCAATTTTAAATATTTGATTGAAGGAGTCTTACTGGCACTCGATTTGCTGCACACGGATTTGTAGGTTTTTTTTACAGTAGGCAAAATTTAGGATACTTCTAAGTATCCATGATCATCAAGCATGATGATGTTTTGGAAATCACAGCTATAGTTAAGGATAGAGTTACAGCTCAGTTGAGATTTTGCGATAAAGTCTGCTGCACTATTCGCCTCTCTGTAGCAATGTTGGAATTTGATGAGTTCAAAGTCTTTGCTTAGAATTTGAATCTCTTTTAGTATTTGTGTAATCTCCCATGGAGGGCGGATTTCCTGGTTGATGGCATTGATGATGATTGCACAGTCACCTTCGATGATCGTTCTCTGTATACCAAGTTCTGTTGCCAGTCTTATACCTGCAAGTATTGCAAAGCATTCTGTTTGGATAACAGAATATGTTTTACCATTACATTTATGTATTCTAATTATTTGTCCTAGATTGTTTCTTACTATACAACCAATTTCAGATTGTATTCCATTTTTGACAGAGGCATCAACATTTATTTTCACAACATTTTTAGGTGGATATTTCCAGTTTAGTTTTTGACGGGGCCTAGTATGCTTAGCAGAGTTTTTTTATTGATTCCTCTTTTTTCCAGCAGAGAATTTTATCAATAGTTTGAGTGAGAGTGTATGCTATATTATTGTTAGAATTTTTTTGGAAGATGATTTTATTTCGAAGTTCCCAGATTGAGTGCCATAGATGGTAGAGGTTTGTGAAATCTTTATTTTGGCTCTTAGTATTTAAGATGTTTTTAGAGATATTACTTGTTATGTTGGGGATATTAAAGGATTTGTGTAATCTAATACCCAAGTTTTGGATGAGCGATCTGGTGATTTGACAGTTAAAAAACAAGTGATTTGTGTCCTCTGGTTGATAGTTGCAAAGAGAGTAGATATTGGGTACCCTATTTATGTATCTGTTTAGACGCTCAGCGGTAGGTAGGATATCTAATATATTTTTCCAAATAAAGTTTTTGATATTCGGAGCGATATTTAGTTTCCATATCCAGTCTCCAGAAGTATTATAGTTGTTTCTTGTGTTAAAGAGAGAAGAGGTAGATTTAACTGAAAAAGAAAGATCCAAATTAGTCTGTCCACGATATCAATTCTGGGGATGTAAATGTTAGATATCATTTCAACAATGTGAGGTGGGAATATGTCGTTTAGTTTCTTAGTATCCCATTTGTTTGAGTTTGTGAATAAATCACAGACTTTTAGGTTAGGGTTGTGGTTGTTTCTAAACATTTCAAGTTTCTGTGCGTTTATCCAGATGTCAGACCAGATATTAATGGTTTTTCCATTGCCAACTAGCTAGAGTAAGCCTTTGGAAAAGGTATCTCTAATGTTTAAAAGTTGTCCAAATTGCCATGAGGTTTTGGCTTTGGTTCTTTCCATTAATGGTTCTTTTGATAGGTATTTTTCAGTGATGATCTTTGACCAGATATTGTCTGGGTTTGCTATTATCCTCCAGAGAAGTTTCATTTGCATGCCTAAGTTGATTTGTTCAGCTGTTTTAAAGCCTAGCCCACCATCCTTTTTTGGGGTACATAACCGTTCCCAACTAATTATTGGGTGATAGTTGTCAGATTGAAGTTTGTTCCAGAAGAAGTTTTTGTTGATCTGGTCAATTTTGTCAAGAATTCCTTTCGGAAGAAGGAAGGATTGCATAAGATAATTGGTTTTAGAATTGAGATTGGCTTGAATGAGAACAGATCTTCTTGCTTGAGATAGGGTGTTTGATTTCCATTTGGATAGTTGTTTTTTTAGGTTTGTGATGGCTTCGTCGAAGACATTGTTGTTTACTCTGCCACTGATGAGTGGTATTCCTATATACTTTTCTAAAGTTTTAGTTACAGGGATGTTTAACTGTTGAGCAAGACTTTGAGCTTTTTGAATGGAGATATTTTTAGAGACTTGTAAGGAACTTTTATCGTAGTTTATGGAAAGGTCTGATATGTTACAGAAGTTGTTTAGAAGGTTTTTAATTATGTGAAGACTTAGATCATTAGCTTTTCCAAAAATGAGTGTGTCGTCTGCAAAGGAGAGAAATGGGATAGGATTACTGTTATTTTTCAGTTTGATTCCAATTAGCGGGTCAAGTTCTAATGATTCTTGTTGTATCATTCTGGCTAGAAGTTCCATGACTATGACAAAAATATATGGTGCAAGGGGATCTCCTTGTCGTATACCTTGAGAAGTTTGGAATGTTTTGCCAGGTAAGTTATTTACTAGGACAGAAAAGTTGGTTTTAGTTAGACATGTCATGGTCCAGTTTATCCATTTTTTATGAAATCCGAATTTAGTCAGAACGATACGTATGTAGTCCCAATTTATTTTATCATAAGCTTTTTCCATGTCTAGTTTAATTGCCATCCATCCGTATTTCCCTTTTTTGTTATGGAAGGAGTGGAAGACTTCGTGGGCTATTAGGATGGTATCCTGAATATTTCTACCCTGAACAAAGGCTCCTTGAAAAGGGTTGATAATGCGAGGTAAAATTGGTTTTAAACGGTTAGCTAGGAGTTTGGATATAATTTTATAGATGGTGTTGCAGAGGCTAATGGGGCGATAATGGTTAATATTGGTGGGGTTATCGATTTTTGGAATGAGTGCAATGAATGTTGTATTTACTTCGTTGAGAAGAATGCCAGAATGAAAAAATGATTTGATAGCTTTGCAAAGCAAGCTTCCCAAAATGTTCCAGTATTTTTTATAGAATTCGGGGGGGGGGGGGGGAAACCATCAGGGCTAGGAGATTTGTCTTCTTTCATTGAGAATAGAGTATCCTTAATTTCCTTATCTGTGAACGGTTGAGTTAGGGTTAAGTTTTCAGAGTCAGTTATTGTGTGATTTATTAAGTCTGGGAAATATTTATTGTTTGTTTGTTTATTTGAAATGAATCTTTCAGCTAATTCATTCGTTATTTCATCTCTGATTTGCTTTTCATCTTTAATGACTAAGCCATTTTTATTTGTAAAATTACGAGTGATGTTTTTAGAATTCCTGATTTTAGAGATTGATTGGTAGTATTTGGTATTCCTGTCTCCAAATTTAAGGAAGTTAGATTTAGCTCTTTGTTTCCAGAAGGTATTGTTAAAGTTCATGAGTGCTTCACGTTTATTTAGAAGTCTTTGTCTTTTGTTTGTTGTAATATCATCATAGTTTCCAGTAATTTGTTGGGTTTGTAACAATAAGAGTTGATCTTCAATGTCTTTTAATTGTCTAAAATTATTATTTGGATGTGATTTACACCAAATTTTCGTGTTTTTCTTGAGCAGTTTCTGTTTTTGTAATAGCGTAAACATGAATGATCCACTAAGTTTATTTTCCCAGGTTGATTTGACTAGTTTATTATAATTATCATTGTTTGTCCAAGCCATCTCAAATTTAAAGGGTGATCCTGCTCTGATTGATTTCGTTCCTATTGAGATAGATATTAGGGAGTGATCTGAGCTTGTAAAAGGATGGTTATGGACAGTTAAGTTGGGGAATTGTTTAGAGATGTCTGTATGGATCATGACTCTATCTAGACGTTCATAGATATTGTCAATAGGGGTTTGTCTTTTTCTCCAAGTAACTGCGCTGCCAGTGTAGGGGATAGTATGAATATCTAGTTCTTCATTAATTTGTTGAATACGGGTGAATCTATTATTTTGTGGGTTTGTTCCACCTATTTTGTCATTTATTGATTCAATTTCATTAAAGTCTCCCATTAGTAGGGACAGATAGATAAACTGTCGAGTTGCTGTGATTATTTTATCCCAGAAGCTATTTTAGTCAGTTTGATTTGATGGTGCATAAATAAAATTGAGCATAAATCTAAAATTGTTGATATTAGCCAGGTACATTATGTAGTTATCTGATCTAGTTATTTCTTCTAAAATGTCTGTGAATTCAGAGGTTTTGAAAAGGATCCACATTCCTCCTTTTGATCCATCTGATGCAATATGGTGGGCTTTGTTAAATCCAGATTTTTTTATATAGATTTTCCATTGGTGCGTTAGTTGTTTTAGTTTCAGATAGGACAAGGATGTCTAAGTTATTTTTCTTTTGGATATAGGCTAAGTCTTGCCAAATGTTAGGCTTTCTGATGCCTCTAATGCTCCAGTATCCTATGTTTGTCATTTTAAAAAATTTATAGCGTGTACCCGCTTTTTAAGCAATTGTAAAATTTTTTGGTATTCCTTTTTGGTAAAAGAGTGGTAATTGATTTGTGCAATTTGTTTTGATGATTTTAACCTATGTAATTTTATAGAGTAGATGTTGTATTTTTTATGATAATTATTTGATAGATCATATTTGTTAAAACAATTATTTGATTTTGATTTACCATATTTTCCCCGGATATAATTTTGTCTTTATGATATTTTTTATTTAGTAGGTAATTGTAGTTGTTATAAGTTAGATTTATCGAAATTTCTTTATTGTTTATCTTAATGATTTTTATGAGGGTATTATAAACAGGTTTAAAGTTATTTGCTAAGTTTGTTACTTTGTCAATAGTCTTTTGTAGGCAAAATTTGTTTGTACTATGGATTTTTATTGATGGGTAAGTATGAATTCTATCTATATTTGTAAATGATAAAATTTTAGATATTTCATTTATTGTGCTATTGTAGAAGTGGATATAGTCTAGTGAGCCAACATGTTTGTTTTTATTTAGTTCAGATTTTATAATGGATCTGTTATATTTTTCTTTATTTATGTTGTAAGTATTTAGTCTATGACTTTGGTGATATTTTATCAAAAAAAATTTATGAAAATATGTAATTATTCGTAATTTCTCTTTGTGGAGGGGTGTTAACCCAGTATTAGTGCCGTTAGGCATTGGGCCGTATTTAATGGGCCATACAGGCTGGTGGGCCGAAGAGAGATGTAACAGTTTAGTCCATCTTTGTTTTCTGTTGTTACAGTTATGGAGGGAGGTTCTGGTTGGGGTGATGTCTGTCGAGGCACCTTTTTCCTTGATTTTTTCTATCAGAACCTGGAAGAATTTTGTCAAGCACGATAATAAGGAGGAAATCCCATTTACATTCAAAATTAGGGATATCCTGAAGATGGTTAATATAGCAGAAGTAAGAAAAGACAACCAAAGCCCTTAGTAATCTAGCAAAAACAGTAAGGTAGGAGACTAGAGTTTTTGTAGAGCTATTACAATACCAAAATTTGAGGGTGAGGAGATTGTTATTACCAGTAAATCGAGTGACCCTCTTAGTGATTGTAACTGTCATAATGATTTAGGGAGACTGTCTCTGCTTCTTGCTAATATGATCATGTGAGTCTGCCTCATGTTCTTCTGCAATGTCCTTCCCTTTATAGTGTATCATCATGCTGTCTTGGTCTTGATCTTGTGGTGAGATGTGAATTCCTGACATGTTTCTTATCACAAAAGTGTTTGAGTTCATGGATTGATAGGAAGAATGAGCTTGATCACCATTGTGTGCCTCACTGATGAAGGGGCTAATTTGATTGCAGAGGTTGTTTAGCTGTCGATCAGGAGCTACTGAAGATGAGGCATGCTCATTAATGCATGAGCATTATTGAGTAGGATGAGGTTATTGATCAAGTCTTGAGACAGATAAGGAGTAATCATGTGACTGGTGTTTCCTATAGCTGGTTGTGTGATGGGGATGATGTTAGGGAGGTTTGAGAGAATGGGTAGGTTGCCATAATCTCCTTTGATAGCCTAGATAGTGGCACCAGTTTCTGTAATAGAAGTTTTACCCATCATCATCATGGCTTCATCTGCAGATGGTGTAACAAAGTCTTCAGTAGGATAGACCTCTCTATCATGGTGTGTTTTTTCCTCTAGGAGATTAACTCCTGGTCTTTCCTGGATTCTCAATTGGAACTGTCTAGGTTTAGGGGTATTGGTTGGGCAATCAGGATATAGATGGTCCTCCTTCCCACAGCAGCCACATCCTATAGAAAAGTCTTCGTACCAAACTCTAAGGCAAATTTTGTTCCCAGTTGGCATCTTCCATTTGATATAAGATATAAGCATTTGTTGGAATGAGACATGGATACAGAGGTGCACAAATCTGAACTGAGTTTTGTAATAAGCTTCTTTATCCACTTTAAAAAGGGTACCAACATGGCAGGTTTTAACTATATCAGCTAGGATGTCAGTGGTGTTCAGTTGTGGAGGAAGATTGATGATACGAATCCAAAGTTCACCAGTAAGGGTATCAGCTGTTGATGGATCAAAAGCTGGAGTCCAGGGGTATAAGGCTAAGAGGGCTCCTGCTACATGGTAGGGCCTGTTGTTCCATGCTTTGATTCTATCCTCATTTGTGGCAAATCTAAATAAAAGCCAGTCATAGCCAATAAGATCAATAAACCCCTGACCTTTGAGGTATCTCCATTCTCCTCTCATTTTTGTCAAGACATGTTTGAACTCCACCTCTCTGTTCACAAATCGCCCCACTAGAGCTGTGTCCTTGAGTTTGCTGTAGACCTCATTTATGATAGGGATTTCAACTTCCTCTGTGTTGAAATTTACCTCTGGGATTTCTTCTGCAGTTATCTGTTGGTGGGAGCTATTTGTTTGATTTAGTTGAGTAGAGATGTTGATATTAGGAGTGATTGGAGGGATAGTACATGGGAAACCAGGAGGGCTAGAAGTAATGTCCATATTGTTTTGAATATCTCCATGGACAACAGCAGAGAGATAGGAAGATGTCATGATATTTTTCTTAGGGGAGTAGTTAACTATGACAGTAAAGGCTATAGGAATGTTATAAGATATGTGAATTCTTAGTTTTTAATTTATTTGTATAGGGTAATTGTTGTTAATTTGTATAGCATGAATTTTCCTGGGCTTGACAGTTGTAATAATGTTATAGCCGTGGCAAGTACACAGAGTTTTAAGTAGATAAGGCTTGTGCTAAGTATAAAGTTATCTTTATAGTAATGATTACAGCCGCATTCTTTGCTGTTAAGTATTTTTTTGTCAGAAGGTTTATTATTATTATTAAGGTTATTTTTATACAGATGGATTTTAGGGGGTGTGTTTATGTAATAATGAATAATATGTATAGTAATTGGTGTATGCCATAAGGTGTGAATATAATATCTGAATTTGTTTATTTGATTGAAATGCTTTTTATTATGAAAAGGGTTAAACCGACTAAATAAACTGATTGAGTTGTGATGCCATTGTCCTTTAAATTTGCTGGTGTGAGTATGACAGAGAGGGTTCTGAAGATAATCAGTTTTGATTCTTGATGAAAGGATGTAAGTATTTGTATAAGTATTGAAAATTAAGTGGTGATTTGGAGAGGTTATTTGAATATAGCTAGTTTTTGCAGTATGGATGTAATGAATGAGTTTGAGATTAGCCATCAAGTTGTCAAAATTATAGTTGTTTGCACTTCTGGTTGTCCTCAGATTGATGTTTTGATATTTTTTATTTTGAGGTTTAGTATGACAGATGAATTTAATTGGGTTATTTTTCCAGTTTGTATTGAAGAGTGATGGTTGTTTACTGGAATCATGATAGGCATAATCTTTATATTTGCTGTTGGTGTAAGAAATGTCGTAAACAATCTGTGATCTGAGTGAATCTGTTATAAAAATTGTTCTCTAGTTTGCTCGAGTGTTGTGGCCTTTAGTAGTAATATTCTTTCGAATCCTGTATGATGATGAGCTAAAAGCTAGAAGATGGTTATTGATTTTGCTGATGATCAAAATTTTTATGTGACAAGCCTGGCTGTTAAGCCTTGAATTTGACATGTTAGGAGGGCTGTTAAGTCTTGAATTTGACATGTTAGGAGGGCTGTTAAACCATACCTGTAAACTGCAAGTGTGATCTGTGTGTCTATGGTTCTTAGATCTGGATTCCTCTGAAGAGGAAGAACAGTCTAAGAGGTTGAACAGTTTAAAGAGAAGAAGAAGCAGAGGAGGAAGGGGGAAGGAGAGAGAAGAGAGCTTTTTTGGAGGAAAAGATAATATCACCTGGATTTGTAGGTTTGTATGGATGTTTTGTCATCTGGAATTGGTACTCCATATTTGCTATGATCGCGTTACATCCACTTGAAGCACATGGGATATAATATAGTACAAATATATATATATATATATATATATATATATATATATATATATATATATATATATATATATATATAATCAAAATAATTATAAAAACGGTCTTTTTATTCTATACCTTAAGAGCATAGAATAAAATCCTACTTAGAAAAGATACCCTACTAAAAATAAGCGACTTTAGAAATCTAATTTAAAATTTGGCTAATACATCATTTTAGTTAAAGATATATTTTTTCTAAAACGGGAATTTTATCTTATGTCCTTGATACATAGGATAAAAAAAACTGTTATAAAAATGACAAAACTGTCCAAATTTTTATTTTTTGCAGTCCAAAAAAATGGTATTTTTCCCTTTTAACATAAATATGCCATGAGATTTTTTTTTTGTTTTCTAAACATGAAATATTATTAAGGTAATAAAAAAAAAAGGGTTTGGATGGTCAAATAATATTTTTCAGGGGAACAACTTACACCCAAAATTCATCTTTAACTTGGCTCTATTTTATAGTACTCCGTATTAGATAGGCCTATCTTACATTTAACTATACTAAAAGGCACATAGTTTCTTTTTATTGAAATGCACAAAATGCCCCAAATATATTTGCTCTCTAAAACCCTAAATTGCAGTTGAAGTGAATTTTCTGCTATCATGGAGTGTTATCTAAAAGAAATTGTGTCAATTATTCGCGCTTGGGTTAGAGAACATAACTTGAACTCGAAATAAGCGTCTTTTTTATAGATTATGAAGGTATCTCAAATTGTTCGCGGTTATACATTTGGTATGTTCAAAAGTTGGAACTCGAAATCTAAATGTGGTTCGAGTTTGTAAATGAAGTTATGATTGCTTGAAGATCCTCTCTCTGTCTTCTGGTATCTGAATTCCACAACAGAAGCCACATTTTGTGTTCTGATTCGCAATGAGTGATCGTGTTTGTCCACCCAATGCTTTCCTTAGAAGCAAATCAACCATGAATATGGAAGGACTCGGTAACTTTTTAGGTTCAAAATAGGTAGAAAAAGGGGTGCAAATGGCATTATTTTGAAAGAATCATGTAAATTTATTTTTTAAATCTACCCACCAAAAAAATTCATATTCGAGATTTGATCACAGCAATACCAAACAAAATGCCCAACCGCTAGTTGAAATGAAAGCGCTATCAAATCAAACACTGCTTCATAAACTAAAAGGTTAAACGCTAACAAAAACAAAAATTTTGTTGTTGTTAGAAATGACTGCACAATCTAGTTGTTTCTTACAACTCAGCAAAATGGAAAACATATAAAACAGAAGAAGAGGGAGATCACCGGAAAGGGTCCGAGAAAGAAGAAGAGGGAGATCATGTAATCTATTAATATACCGATGAATCTAATCACATAAACAGTTATTCAGGGATGGGAATCGTATGAAGGGAAACGCCGAACATCCATAGATGGGAAGGTCGGCGATATCTGCATTGACCGGAGTAGGTTTTTTGCAGTTTCCTTTTCCTGCATTCACCAGATGAGGGTAGGGATGAGGTTGAAGCAATGAAACAGACAGACAAGCTAAATATGCAGGAAAAAATAAACGTAATGGTGAAATGCAGTGCAACTTACTGGCCCAGGATAATCCATGAGTCTGGTGCAATAAACCTCTGCTTCTTCGTATTTCTTCTGATTCTTGTAGTAGTTCGCGAGGAATGTCAGGGCATCAACCATGTTTGACGATTCCCTCTCCTCATCTTCCATTCTTTCCAGATCCTTCTTGTAGTAAAATGCAGCCTCAGGAAGACGCCCCAGCTCGTTATGAAGCTTTGCCAGTCTGTTTATAGCAATTGCCTCTGCATCCTGATAGTTAGCTGCTCTCTTGTAGCATTTAATTGCCTCTTCAAACATGCGAAGCTGATCATTCTCGTAGCAATGGGCCATAGCAATCCACATACGTGCATCATTTGGTTGGATGAGTACAGATCTCCTGAAATAGTACAGCGCATAAATAGGCATCATCATCATCTCATATGCTTGTCCTAAACCATACCAAGCTCGATAATCACATGGGTTTATATCTACAGCTCTGCGGTAGGCATCTACCGCAGCCGCAGTGTTCTTTATCTCCACAAACTCGTGCCCCATCAATGTCCAGGCGGTCAAGTAATTCTTATTCAGCTTTAAGGATCTCCTGAAGTACAAAATCGCCTTCTCATGCTGTCCCTTCAAACTATAATAGTTTCCAATAATGCAGCATGATTCAGGTCTATATTTATCGATCAGGAATATCTGATGAGCAAGGGAACTAAGAGCAGAGCAGCACTCTTTTGCATATAACACATTAGAATAAATATCCATGTCTTCAATTCGGTATGGATCAGTTCTTGAGAGCTCTTCAAATATGACTTCAACCTGCTCAAATTCTCTTAGATTGTACTGCACCTTTGCTAGTTGCGCTCGCACATAGTTGCTGGAACTAAAACTTTTCTGGAGACTTTCGTATCTAGAGAGAGATTCCTTGTGCAATCTAAGTTCATAGGAAGCACTAGCAAGGAAGAAGTCTTTCATCCAGTGAATATTGAGGTTAAGGCTGTTCAAAATGGTGGTTGAGGTGCACAAGGATTGCAGCTCCAGCCAGGCACTCCAGTTCCAAGGATAATTATTTACCGACTCCACCAAGACTGCACGGGCATGATTCTCGTTTCCTTTTCCCTTTAGCACTAGACCATACAGATACATGCCAAAAGCATCTAGTGTACCCTTCTTAAGAAGAGCAGATAACTCCCTTTCAAGAGAAACGAGTTCACGGTTCACAGCATCACTTTTTCCTAAGGCCCCTTCAAGTTCTATCATCTCCTCTTCCTTCCGCTTCTCCCCGGCCTTGTTAAAAAGACAAAACCATCGTATTAAAAAAGATACCTTAAGGAAATCCCTTTTCACATGAAAGTATATTAGAAAAGCCGTTTGGCAACAGAATTGAACAAGCATTCTGCTCATCCACAAAACAATTGCTGAAACAATATGCAGATCATCAAACTTAGAAGTTTGTATGGGGTGTTTCAATCAAAATGATGGCAATTTGATTTCAAATGAGGCACAATTAAATTCCAAACGTCGAACAGATTAGACAACATGTAATGCAGCCATTCTGTGTGACAACTCAGTATCAACTTTAAGGAATCACAAACAATCCACTACATGTAACTTCTTCTACGAACTCCGTGCAATAACTAAGGTGTTAAACCAAAAAAAAACTCGAACAACTGAGGCAGTGATGAGGATCTATAACACTGAAAATTAATTGATGCAACTATATTCTATATAAGAGAGAGGACAAAAGAAACATACCAAATACAGTGCATAGTGTCGCAAGAATACAGCTTTCTGCGAAGCCTGTTCCCGAAGCACATGGGCAGCCCTCTTATACTCCTTGCAATCAAAGTAGGACTTTGCAAGAAGATAAAAGTCATTGTCCACGGCATCATCATCATCCTCCGGCACAGATGGGGAGGCATACGAAAGGCCAGGACTAGGTGTTAAATTGACATCAGTTGTTCGGAATCTTCGTCGAATACTTGAGCTCCCTCTTTGGAATCTGGTACAAGAAGGTGTGGACTTTACCGGGCCTTGCTCTATTCCGACTAATTGTTCAGCTGCCCTGAATACCAACACCATGATCAATGAGATTGTTTTCATGTTTCTCTGCACCATTCCCAATTTCAGGGTTGGATCTCATGCTAGGCAATTCCTCAAACATGTAGGCCGCATAACCAGGAAAACTACTTTACACACAAATATCACAGACCTAGAAATGAAATCAAGCATTAAGATCTTGAGAATGAAAGGGGCAACTAAATTAAACAGCTAAATTTTCAAATCGAACGGAAATTTTCCAAGAAAAAAGGAAAAAGGGAGACAGAAATCGGACCCCAAAAAAGCAAAATGCACCCAAGCAAATGGAAGATAGCAAATGAAAGCTACAACAAAGACATAGGAATCAACAAATTTGGAAGAAAGAATATAAGAACATTGTAACGATTAAAGAAAGAATCTTCAGAAAGAGACTAGGATTTCAGGAAGAAGGAGCTTACCATTTTGCGGCGGAGTAGAGGCAGCGATCGCTGAGCTGACGTATTGCAGCTCGAAGTTCGACTCTACAAATCTCTTTAGTGTCCATTTTTTTTTTCGGTTGAATTCGAATCGATTTTCCTCCGATTGTCTCAAGGAATGCCGCCCTTTTGGGGTTTTGTTTGAATTGATTTTGCGTTTGAAATTTTGGTTAAATTGCTGAAATTTGGGAGAATATTAGGGATACCAGGGTGGGAGACTACCTGCCACATCATTCAAACACTTTCAATTAAGTGCAATAGAAAGCAACAAATTCGCAAAGTACATTTTCAGGCATAAAAGCTGAACAATCCTTACGAATAACATGGAAAATAATTAAGGTGCTTGGGTCAAACCAACTTGCAGCATCACATTCAGCATATTAGAGGCATTAGATATTAACAAGAAACAGATCTCATCAGATATTCTACAAAAGACTTCCCCAAATCACAAATTCAATTCACATATTCATAAACTTCATTCTCAAAATTACATCTACACAATAATTAAATGACAAAATTGATTCCCAAAATTACAAACCCTAATCAAAATCTCACTAAATTGATTCTCAAAATCAAACCCTAATTTCACCAATTGGTTTCCAAAATCAAAACCCTAAACGAATTCTCATATCCTACTTATAAATCGAATCTCACCAAACAAAAGTTACAGCACAAATTCACAAAGTATGAAACACAAACACTAACCTTTTCAATTCGGATTTGGGATTTAAGGAAGAACAATTTGTCACACAACCAGGCAGTTTCGGCCTTTGGTGCAATGGTGCAGCCGTTCACTGCAGTGACAGCCCGGAGCCGACAGCAGCGTGCGAGGGAGGACTCGCGGTCGCGGCCGAGCCAACACAGTGGTGCGCCGGCGGGGGAGGACTCACCTGCGGAGGCAACACAGTGGTTTTCGCTTTCGCTCGGGCTCCTAGGGGTTTTCGCTTTCGCTCTATCTCTGTGTGCGAAACAGTGAAACAGAAAGTGAGTTTGCTGCTGTTCGTGCTTGTCTGTGCAAAAAAACTAAAAAAAAAAAACAAATTAAAAAAAAGGGCTTTTGAATTTTGATGTTTTGAAAGAAGGGGTATTGGAAAAAAATGAAACCCCAAAAACTCAAAGAGAACGCGCTCAGAAACGCGCCCTTTCTCATGCCCCTTCAATGGAACCCTAAACCAACTCACCCAAAAATCCAACTGCTTCCAGTCGTTTTCATGGCAATCATTCCCCTATATTTACTTCCTACAAAGCTATGGAGTCTTTACAAACAAAAAAATCTACTAGATCTGGACCTGGTACTCAAGTCAGTACCTCAGGACAATAATCAAAGATCCATCCTTCTCAATTTTCATTGGCATCAACTGAAGATACTGGGCTTGATCTCTCTGATCTCCACTGAAAAAGGGGGCTCCCTCTCGGTCCGGCTACGACGTCCTAAGTCTAATAGATGGGACTTACCCTTCTTCCTCCAAGTTCTGTGCTGGCCTCTATGTGGCTTTTCTCCCTGGGGTTACTGGGTGTCTTTCCCGAAGCTAGTTGACTTCTTCAGTTCTCTAGTGCGAGTACGATTGTTTTGGTTGTTGCTACTCTGTAATAGAATCTGAAATCCTCTGAGTTCTCTCATCAGTCATGGCAGGTATGATATCTTCCTCCATATCTCTTACTTTTGCTCAAAATCAAACCCTAATGCTGTCCTAAATGCTTGTTTCCTGCATATCCAAACCTATCAAAAAGCAAATCAACTAAATCTAGAATCCCCTCTTCCTTACAACTATAAAAATGCAACCACTCTAAAACTAATTGCACATCAAGCAAAAAAGTCTAAAAATCTTCAGTCTCTGTCTGGTTTCTCTGTAAAGCTCATTTACTCTCTTCTACATTTGATTGTCATGAACGACAACAACCACCCACCAAAAGGGAAGGAATGTCTCCCAGAGACTACTCCGAACCCCACCAAAAACAAAAAACTCAAAGGGAAAGAGAGTTTCTCTGAAGCTCCTCTGAACCCCACTGCCAATACCCAATCTGGGAAGCCGGAAGGTGAACCCCAAAAATCCAGTACCCCATGAAAGCAACCTAAGAGTGACAAAGGGAAAGGTAAGCTTGACTTTTCCTCTTTCTATTCACAACTACAGAAATATGCCCCTAAATATAAGTTTGAGACCTCTGCAATCCTTTATGGGTGTGCCTTTGGTGCCCCTGTGGATGTGCAGAAGATTAACTCCAAGTTCACTAATGATTGGGTTGGCTTAGCTGGGGAATTTGAAATCCTTGAGCTGCCCAATCATTGGTTTGAGCTCAGATTCACTATCAGTTTGGGAGGCTAGACCTTATCACATATTTGGTCAGCTGATCATCCTGCGCCCCTGGAAACCAAATTTTGACCCCTTTCTAGAGAACTCCACTTCTCTAGATATGTGGGTTAGAATCACCCTTATTCCATATATTTACAAAACGCCTGGAGTCATCCAAACCATTCTCAAACATAATGAATTTGGCACCTATATTAAGTATGATCACACAGTTGATGCAAGTGCTCGCTATGCCAGGGTTTGTATTAACCTTGATATAGCTGAGAAAGTGTCAAACACCGTTCTTATTCCAGTCAACAATAACCAAGTTTTAGCTCATATTATCTGGTTTGAGGAATTCCCTCATGGTTGTGGCACCTGTGGTTCCCCTGACCATCTGTCTACCCAGTGTACACACTTCATTCCCAAGCAAAAGAAAATCCAGGTTACCATTGAAAAACCAAACAAACCTCCCTCTGCTGCAACTGAAATAGCTGATGATGGTCGGGTTTCAGTTCAAAGAAATGGGAAACCTCTAAAGCTACCCAATCCTATAAAAGCTTTCAACAATAAGCCTTATGTAACTGGGAAAGGTGGGGTTTCAGTTGCCTTTGAGACCCACTCTACTTCTTCCTCTTCTTCAAGAGACTCAAAAACTCCCTCTGTTCAGCTTAGAGCACAGACCATTGCCTCTGATGTCCCCTCTTTGTTGCTCCCTTCTTCTGCTCCTAAGCCACTGGTTGGTGTATCTGTCAACCCTGAACTTGATCCTTCAGCTGGTTGTAGCTCTGCCCCTTTGACTCTGGCTGCTCAGATGGTTGCCCTAGAGGGTCCTTCAGCTGTTGCAATAACTAATATCTGCACCAATGCTACTGGTTACAGTGGAGTCCCAACTAAGCTCATTCCCAAAACCTCCTCTGATGATGATCTGGTGGCTGCTGGCTGTGCCCTTCCTGACCCTGAGCACTTCAATGAGATAGGGGTTGAGATTGACTCTGCTACCTTATCTTGCCTAAACTACAACATAGATGAGGAGGATCCCTATGATGTCTTTGAGGATGTGGACTATCTTGTGGATGAACCCATGATTGATGAACCTTTGATGGATGATGTGGGTCAGGAACTCATCTCTGAGCCTTCCTTCCACTCTATCCACTCCAACTCAACTGTGATCAAGATGCTCTCTACCATGGAAATGCCTAACAAGGCTACTTCAACCTCATACTCTATCAAGAGGAAGGCAGTTGGGGGAGAGGATGACACAGCCAGCTCTACCCTGAAGAGGACCAAGCCATTCAACTAAGTTTTTTAAATGATTAAGCTTTTGAGAAGAATTGGAATTTCCTGGTGTCGGTCTACTAAAACCTTCAAAATTAACCCTTTTGCTAAAAACTTCCATCCCAATTCTTGGCAAAATCTTGTACTTTGTTTACTTGTACCTTCAATGTTGCAAGATTCCCATCATCATGGTTATCTTGCCCTAAATAACTACTCTAATGATGCATGTATGATCTGTAATTCAAGCTGTTGTACTACTCTAATGATGCATGTGAAATATATATATCTGCTTAATTATAATCTTTGCTTTTATTTCACACAGATCTACTTCACTATTAGAGATTACCCTATTGCTCACACAAAGCTAAATGAAATCTACAATGTTTGGTGCCTAAAGGAATGTCATGATCATAAAAGCATTAAAGAACATACTTATAAGAATAGGAACTATCCCAATAAATGGCTTAAAAACCACCTGGAATACCCTTGTACTCTATACCAACAGATGCATTGCAAAATAAGCCCAAGAAAATTGACTGTAATTTACTACACTCACACAACTAATATGGACAAAACACATTCTTAAATTCCACATTTCAATTATACGAATTTAAGCTTACAATATATTATAGCTAACCTTGCTCGAGTGAGCTTCTCACTCGAGCACCATGAATTTTACTGTCAATTTCAGGAACTCTACTGGCCATACAAAGATGAAAAGGAACACTTGACTCCTCTATCTAATGCAAGCCATCCATGGCAACTGAACTGGTCTGCTTCAACACACTCAATAAAATACCATGACTTGAAGACATCCATGATCAAGATCCCAATTGGTATTGAGCAGCACTCTACTTCCTCCCCTATAGGGAAACTTGGCAATTCATTACTGCAAAATCATGCACATAATCCTTGTTTGCTTCTCCATATTTTAAGTTGTACTATTTTTGTTTACTACTGCTCAGCTACACAGTCACACATACTTCACATGTCTCCAGAACTGCATGACTCTATCCTAAGGGCTCTGTCACTTCTTTGGCTTTATCTACAATACCATCTAAAGCTGTATAAATTAGGCTTCACTAATCCTATCACAGATCTATTTAAATGTAAGCTCAATGAGAACTATACTTTTTGTGCGAACCATAAGGTAATTTATAATTTTAAACATGATCGGTATAAGTTGTTCAAATTGACCTACAACACTATGAATTTGAAATTGCTCACTTATAAATCCCAAAGGAGCTGCAAAAGCCTAAAATTAAATTATACATTAAATTATACATTATTCAGACTAGACTACTTTGATTACAACTTGTCTCATAAACAGATGCTCCCCTCCCTTAGGACTAGAAACCTCTCCTTTATTCCAAATATGATTAGCAACATTAATATGGTTGGAGTAACAATGACAAAATTTGTTACACAATCATATGACATGAACCTAACCATGAAAGATTGTGACCTGCGAAATACTAAGTATTTAAAATGAGAATAAGCTATTGGAATGTGCGCGGACTAAAGCACAAAAACATATGGACTCGGATTGAAATTACAACTAAAACGGAAAACATTAGGATCCTAGCCCTGGCTGAAACCAAAATTAGCACGCCACCGTATGAACCTTGCTGGCATAAAGCAGGCTTTGATCATATACATTTCTGCCCCTCGATTGGCCTCTCTGGGGGTATTTGCCTACTTTGGAAGGAGTCTCTTTTTCAAAATAAGCTCTTCAAAGTTGAATACTCTTTGGATAGATTGATTTTTGCAACTTACACAAACAAACGTCTGGGAACCAAAACATCCATATTATTTCCTTATGCTCCTCCACAATCAAAAGACAGACGTTTTTTGGTATGAACTCTCCAGCATCCTTTCATCACTAACAACCCCCTACTTGATTATTGGAGACCTTAACGAAATTCTCAATCCCTCGGAAAAACAAGGTGGAGCCATTCCTACCTAAGCTCGGTTTACAAGATTATCAGAATTTATAACTACTCATAACTTGATTGATATCCCATCATCAGGAAACAAATTCACGTGGAGGAAAAAGGAAACAGGTAGTGATAACACTTACGAAAAACTAGATAGGTGCCTCAGTTGCACACGTTTCTTAAATACTTATCCCAATGCCACTACCAAAAACTTTCCTTTCACTTCATCTGATCATGCACAAATACAGATCAACCTAAATGACGGACAAAGACCTAAGCTACAACCATATAAGTTTGAAATGGCATGGACTAATAGGAAGGATTTTGAGAACCTTGTAGCAAACGCATGGAGGCTGGATATGCCCGGATCTCACCTTTACAAACTCACAAAAAACTGCAGGAGGTTAAAAAGAAAAGCAAAATCTGGAGCAAACTATACTATCACAATATTACTAGTCAATTTGTGCAGACAGAAGAAAGAATGCAACAATTACAAGCTCAACTATACACACAATATGATGAGAACATAGAAAGAACACTATCTCAGTTAACCAAGAAGCATGCTGCCCTTCTAAAATTTTAAAAAACTTTCTGGGGGCAGAGAGCAAAACGTACCCACATTAAAAGCGTCGATGCCAACACAAAGTATTTCCACAGGATAGCAACTGGACGACGCAACAGGAATACCATTAAAACAATACAGGGAGACGCCGGAATTTCCATCACAAGCGACACTGAAATTAGAGAACATATTAGGAAAGACTTCCAAGCTCGATATACCCAAACCAACCGAACCAATATAAGTAATAATCTACTAAATAACATAACATAACTGCGGGATTCTTCAAAAAATACTGGCACGTAGTTGGACCAACTGTAACCAAAACTGTCAAAAGTTTTTTCCTTAGTGGAAAAATTCTTAAACAAATAAATCATACGTTCATAGCACTAATCCCGAAATGTGAAACCCCAACAACAACGGCTCATTATAGACCCATAAGCCTCTGCACTACCACATATAAAATAATTTCCAAAGTATTTGCTAATAGACTCAAGAAAATAATGCCTACCATAATACACCCCCTACAAAGTGCCTTCTCTTCTGGCAGGGCCATACAGGATAACATTCTAATCGCACGTGAAATATTTCACTCTTTCCAGAGTAAAAAAGGACAGAAGGGCTGGATTGCAGTCAAACTAGACATGGAAAAGGCTTTTGATATGGTTGACTGGGAATTTCTACTAACTATTCTACATAAATTTGGCTTCTCGGCCATATTTATTAACTGGATAAAAGAGTGCATCACTACTATCACATACTCTGTTTTAGTCAATAATGAACCTACTACTGTGTTCAGACCCTCGAAAGGAATCAGACAAGGTGATCCTTTATCTCCTTATCTATTTCTCATCATATCGGAGGTTCTAGCTAGAGCCTTACAACAGGAATCTCTAATAAACTCAAGCCATTTAGGAATTTTGATATCTAGAGGTGGCCCAAAAACCCCTTTTTTAGCATTTGCTGATGACATAATAATATTTACCTCTTCAACTAAAACAGCATGTGATAACATTAATAAAGTTTTAAATGAATAATGCGCCCTTAGTGGGCAAAGGATAAATAAAGCTAAATCCCTATTCCAATCATCCAAAAATGTTAACGCTACCTGCAAAAGATTAATACAAAGCGAACTTGGAATAAACCACACAGAAAACCTGGGTAATTATCTAGGAAGCCCTATCTTCTCAGGCAGAGTATCTAAAGAATCCTTCAAAGATTTAATTTCCGCAAACAAAAAGCAACTAGATAAGTGGAAGGCATTTATGCTATCCCAAGCTGGATGATGTACTCTTATCAAATCTACCCTAGCATCAAAACCTCTCCACCTGATGCAATGTTTTATGCTTCCTTCATCCATATACAAGGAACTGGACAAAATTAAAAGAAATTTTCTTTGGAACAAGGGGACTCAGCACAAACCATTAATCAGCTGGTTTTACGTGTGTAAAACTAAACAAAACGGAGGTCTAGGAATACGGAGCTCTGAAGATATGAACAAAGCTCTTCAGTTGAAACTCTTATGGAAAATATTAGCAGAACCTCACAACCCAAGGGTGAAGGTAATTACGCATAAATATCTTAAGGACCAATATATCCTTAACTACAAAAGGCAAGGACCATCCTTTTGGCAATGGGCGAAACTTAGTAGCCTATTAAGCTTGTTCAAACAAGGAATTAGATGGGTAGTTGGAGATGGCAACACTATCAACCTTTGGACTGATGCCTGGTGTTGTTCCTCTCCGCTACTAGAGATGGCGACCAATGTAGACATGATTGACACTACAGTTAAGGTAAGCCAATATATCAATCCTAACAGAACATGGAACACCCAAGTAATAAATCGTGATTTGCATAATATATTAAATAAAGAGCTCATTCAAGCCATTATCACAACACCCATCCCTAAACATATTCACCAGGATCGTTTATTTTGGAAATACAGCAAGAATGGGTGGTTCTCGACTGCCTCTGCTGTGGAACTCATCAGCATCCAGAAAAACCACGCAAGATCCAACATAAACTGGATTTGGGGACTAGACACGACCCCAAAAGTAAAAAACTTCTTGTGGAAAATAACAAAGAACGAAATCCCTACTTCCGCCACGCTTGCTCGTCGTGGGATTGGGATTCCGACAAATTGTCCGCACTGTGACTCTTGTTACGAGGACACTCCCCATCTTCTTTGGAAATGCCCTGTCACACTTGCAACAATAAATATTACATATCACAAAGTATTTAAAATTATAGAAAGTGTTCAAAATTGGAACTTAGACACAAACAATTCAATACAATAAATTAGGAATAAAATTGGAAATGAGAAATTCTCCAAACTTGCTATGAGCTGGTGGAGTTTATGGTTTTTTCGCAATAAAGCGATCTTCGAAACTGTTCGACCAGACTATAGGTCCATTGCAGTTTGCATAAAACAAAATTTACATTACTGGCGCACAGCAAAAACGGATGACTCGGAAACTATATTACAAGAAGCTAGGAAACCTAAAGCTAAAAGAGGGAGGCATAACAAATGGACTAAACCACCTAATGGAACGTATAAACTGAATTTCGATGGGGCCCTCTCCAACTCCGGAGTTGCTTTATTTGGTTTTATTATTCGTGACAGCTCTGGTACCCCAACTTTCCTCGGAGCTGGAACATCCCCTTTCAAATCAGTTCTTGGCTCTGAAGCCTATGCCTTATGGCAGGGTCTCAACACAGCGGTTGAGATGTAAATCACTGACATTATCATTGAAGGTGATAACCTTACAATCATTAACTGTCTTTTGGGCAGTTGGTCTACGCCTGGAGAAATTGAAATGATCGTCCCTGACGCTCTCTTCTCCCTACGCTGCTTCAATTCCTTCTAGATTCGCCATGTTTTTAGAGAAGCAAACCAAGCTGCGGACTTCCTCTCGCATCTTCACTGTGCTTTCTTTGGCCCATACTATGACGACTCTGAGTTTGATTCTATCATCCTCTCGGATGCTCTTGGCAGATGACTTCGTCTTCTTGCCAAATTCTTTTCGGTTTAAAAAAAAGGGTCTATTATGTGGGATACCTACGGGCGACTCAGAAATGATTGTCTCCGACAGTCTAGTCTCCCTAGGTCTCTTTCACTCGATTGAGATTCGTCATGTCTTTAGGGAGGCCAACAGAGTTGCGGACCGCTTATCGCACCTCAACTTCGCTTTCTCTGGTTCCACGACACCTGACGACTCCGTGCTTCGTAATTTCATCCATCTGGATGCTCTTGGCATATAAGGTCTCCTTATTTCCAAATTATTTCCGGTTCAAAAAAAAAAGAAGGGTTCTACTACCACACTCAAATTACCTTGGATCTAATGGATAACCAGAAGCCTAAACTACAACCCTTTAAATTTGAAATGGCTTAGACCACCAGGCAAGAATTTGAAACCCTAGTGCGGAATGCTTGGAGAATTGATGTTCCAGGATCACACTTATATAAAGTCACATTTGATTTGGCAAGAAATTAGAAGGAAGAGTAAATCATGGAGTAAAGTCACATTTGGCAACATTTTCCGCCAAATAACACCGGTAGAAACAGAATTGCAAGAACTACAAGTAAAATAGTATAGTACCTTTGACCCCAATATTGAGCAAAAAATTAGAAGACTAAATGTAAAACATGCTTCCCTGCTGAATTATCAACAACAATACTGGGGATAAAGGGCGAAACACAACCATATAAAATTAATTGACGCTAACACAAAGTATTTCCACAAAATAGCAACTGGAAGGCGAAACAAAAACATTATAAAATCAATACACATAGTGTGACATTAACAACCGAAAAAGAAATCCGAGATATCATCAAACAAGACTTTGTAAGTCGATACACCTTAAATCAAAGGCAACAGGTACCAAGCAATCTTCTAAGCTATATTGGTCAGGAGATTACAGAAGTTAAAAAAGCAGTATTCAGTCTGGCAAACGATAAATCCCCTGGACCTGATGGATTCTCCGTAGGTTTCTTTAAAAAATACTGGCACATAGTTGAACCATCTGTCATTAAAGCAGTTAAGAGTTTTTTCCTTAGTGGTCGAATCCTAAAACAAATAAACCACACATTGATTGCACTAATTCCAAAATGTGACAACCCGTCGAGTACATCACAGTATAGACCAATTAGTTTATGCACAACTACGTACAAAATTATCTCCAAAATACTAGCAGCAAGGCTAAAAAGGGTTATCCCTAAAATTATTAACCCATTTCAAAGCACATTCACGACAGGACGATCTATTTAGGATAATATTCTTATAGCTAATGAAATCTTCCATTCTTTCTCAAAAAAGAAAGGAAATGCCGAATGGATGGCAGTCAAATTAGATATGGAAAAGGCCTTCGATATGGTAGACTGGGATTTTCTCCTAACAGTTTTGGAACGATTTGGGTTCTGCCCTCGTTTCTCGGGCTGGATTAAGGAGTGTATCACCACAGTCTCTTACTCGGTTCTAGTTAATAATGAGCCGACTGAACTTTTCAAACCCCAACGAGGACTTAGACAAGGTGATCCCCTATCGCCCTATCTTTTTCTTATTATCTCTGAGATTTTGGCTCGGGGACTGCAGATGAAGTCTGCCAAGCCACAAATTCATCTAGGTGTCAAGATTACACGGGGAGGAACAAAAATACCTTTCTTAGCCTTCGCGGACGATATTGTTATCTTCGCATCAGCAATTAAAACAGCTTGTGACCAAATTAATAAAATTCTTCAAGAATTCTCCTATCTCTCAGGACAAAAAGTCAATAGACATAAATTACACTTTCAAACTTCCACAACGAGCTCGAAATATCACACACAACTACGTTAGGCAATTACTTAGGATGCCCCATAATATATGGAAAATCTACTATTAATGACTTCCATGACTTATTATGTACTACAAAAACTAAACTCCACAAATGGAAAGCCAATTACCTATCACAAGCGAGACGTTGTACTAGAAAGACTACGCTCTCTGCTAAGCTACTACACTTAATGCAGTGCTTTCTATTACCTAAAACAGTACATACAACTTTGGATAAAATCAATTGGGATTTCCTTTGGAACAAGGGCCCTAGGCATAAACCATTGATAAGCTGGTTTGAGGTCTGCAAGATCAAAACTAATGGTGGTATTGGTTTAAGAAAATCAGAAGACATGAACACAACTTTACAATTGAAATTACTTTGGAAAATACTAGCAGAGCCATCAAACCCGTGGGTTTCTTTAATCACAGAAAAATATCTAAAAACACAAAATATATTGCAATACAAAAAGAAATCGGGAACCTCTTGGCAATGGACTCAACTAACAAAACTAATCCCTCTTTTCAAAGAAGGTATACGATGGTCAATTGGTAATAGAGAAAGCATAAACTTCTAGACAGACCACTGGACTGGTAGTCATCCGCTAATAAAAACCGCAACAAATATAGAACGAATTGACACGACGATGCTAGTAAAAGACTTCATAAATGACGAAAAATCATGGGACCTGGCTAAATTACGACATACAGTTCAAAATCATCTACCACCGGAGGTGATTGACTCCATTACAATGAAACCTTTGCCCAAGAACATACATATAGACAGAATTTACTGGAAATGGAGCAGGAATGGATGGTTTGACACCAAAGTTGTTATGGATATGATAAACAACATAAAATACCATCATAAGGCAGATACGAAATGGATATGGAGCCTAGACCTACCACCAAAAATCAAAACACTACTATGGAAGATCTTAAAGAATGGGGTGCCCACTTCTGTTCGACTTGCTTCTCGTGGTTTGGGTATCCCTACCAATTGTCCCCAATGTGACTCAAATTATGAGGATCTGGGGCACCTCCTGTGGTATTGCCCTAGTGCGAGAGAAGTCATAACTATGACAGACCCGACATTATTCGTTAAAATAAACAACTGCTTCTTACAAGGAAAAGATATTAATGCTACTATCTGGGATATTAAAGAGGAAATTGGAATTAATCGCTTTACTAGGCTTTGCTTTATTGGTGGAGCCTCTGGTATTTTCGGAACAAAACCCTATTCGACAACAAAAAAGCCAATATAGGGAACATACCTGCCTTCATTAAAGACCAAACACTTCTATGGAAGTCTTTTAAATTATCTATCAACTACACAAATATCCCTAAACATAATGAAAATATCCAGAACCCAACATCCAGGAAACAAAGGAAGAAAGATAGATGGAAACCACCAATAGCAGGAGCTTATTAACTAAACTTCGATGGTGCCTTCTCCCCATCTTCTAATGGCTCCTACGGATTTGTTATTAGAGATTGCAATGCCAACCCTATATTCTCCAGCTGTGGGCCCTACCCCATCCCTTCTGTCGCTGGCTCTGAGGGGTTTGGTCTCTGGAAGGGTATTAACACAGCTATAGAACTTAACATAACAAAATTGGAAATAGAAGGTGATAACCTCACCATCATAAATAGTCTTAAAGGCCTTGGAAAGCCTACAGGGGACTGAGAAATGATTGTCTCTGACAGTCTTATCTCGTTAGGATTCTTCCACACACTGACGATTCGTCATGTCTTTCGGGAAGCAAATCGAGTTGCGGACCATTTATCGCACATGGGTTATGCTTTCCATGGTATTGGGACTCCTGACGACTCGGTGCTTAGCAATTTCGTCCGTCTGGATGCACTTGGCTATTAAGGTGTCTCCTTAAGCCAAATTTTTTCCGGTTCAAAAAAAGGGGGTCTATGTTTTAGAGTAAGGGAAAAATATTTTTTAGAACACGACCAAAATACCCTTATAATATATAACAATTTACCCTACTCTACCACCCTCCCCCACCCACACACAACTCCATCACGCAGCACAAAGCCTCACGCTCACGCAACCCTCCTACCTCACACATTCATTGTACCCCGTACTGTATATGAATCCATTTTCAAAATCTCAAAAGAAAACTAACAAACTAACATTATCACACTAAAAAGCAAAGTCCTCCCTTTCTAACTGACTATTTTTAGGTCATGGCATTTTCTTCTCTTCAATTCTTGTTTCTTTTTGTTGAAATTCAGCAATCTTCTGAATTCCAATTGATTCTGTTGTCTTTTCACTTGAGCATGCAATTAATGGAACATGGATGCTTGGGGTTACTATGCCTGCATTTGAAGATTGGAATTATTGGGCTCGAATTTGACATGGACAACAACCAATATGAGATCTAAATTCTATAATCTATAAAAGCCTAATCTAATTTTCAAAATTTACGGTTTGTAATTAATGATTTTGTATGGGTGTGAAGGTTAGAGACAATGGAAAGAGGGAAGAAGGAAGGACAGAAGAAGAAGACAGAGGACCTCCGCGTGCATCGCTCTTTTATTAAAAAATAATTTAAGGACTTTTTAGCTCGGTTCTTTTTAGAACTGAGCTAAAAGTGCTTACAAAAATAAAAAGAAACTCTTTTTAGCCCGGTTATTAACAGAACCGGGATAAAAACCCTATTTTTCCAAAAAAAACTGGTCGTTGTGACCAATTCTCTAATGGTCGTTGTGACCAAGTCCCTAATGGTCGTTGCGACCATGTATATTTTGAAAAAAAAAATTGGTCGCAACGACCAATTAATAAATGGTCGTTGCGACCAAGTGGTTATGCGCTAAACGAAAATTTCACCCTGTGCTAAATAGAAATCGTGTTAAAGAAGGGTAAATTAAGTTCAAAGTGGCCACAGAAAAACTGATTAGGAGAAACCTTCCACAGGCCAAATGAACGCGCCTCACGCGCCCCTCTTTCACAAACCCAAATCCCTTTCTGAACACCCTAGAGCTCCCCGTGAACTTCATCTTCGCCTCCAATCAAAATCTTCCTTATTCTATCCTCTTCGATTCTTTCAGCCTAACTGGATTTGGTTTTTTCCTAGGCTTTTCTGGCATCTTCGCCCTCCTTCTTTCGATCCCCTATTATCATCCCTAATCTGGGTTTCGTACAACCTATACTGCTACAAACTTTGGATAACATATGCTATTTATGGCTAGATTAGCTACCTACAAACCTCTCTTGCTTGTTTGGAACAATCTAAATGTTATCACCATTTCAGAACTATGATTACTGTGTATCATTTCACACACCCTCCTCTCTGGCATCTGTACGGTATAAGCCCTCACAATAGAAAGGATTTAAGGAAATTCTTCAACTGGATCTGGTATTTATTATCTTGGCCATGCTGCACTTGCGTACCCACTCAGTTTCCTCCAAGTTTGATGAACTTTGTCTCATCCTTTTCTGTACGATTGGATCTGCTCCTATTGATTGGGGGTCGGAGTGGATTTCCGGGCTTGTCGGCTCTGTGCTCTACTTCTATCTCTGGGATTTGACTATTCATGGTTGGTCTGTGCTTGCGTTTACTGTTGGATCTCCCTCTCCAAGTTCTTCTAGCTATTTCTTCTGGATGGATGTACGGTTTTGCTTGATCTTTCTAAGATCTTCCACTCTGTTGGATTACAGGTATGATCATTCTTTCCCTTACTCGGCTATCTACTATCTAATCCCCTCTAATTTGATAGTTGTGGTTATATCTCCCTCTATCTACTATAAATTCAAGCATCCTTGTAACTTTTCAACTCGCACCAATCTATCTTCTCTTCAATCTTCTCCTCTTGTCCTAGCTTGCTCAATTGTCTCCTTTCTTCTTCTTGATTTGTGGTTTTCTGTCATGGGAAAGCATAAGAAATCATCTAAGGGAAAAGGTCTCGCTTCTGACAGTGAGTCCTTGACACCCAATGTTCCTCCTCACCCAACTGGGATGCAGCAATGCAACACCCAAACTACCCCATAGCCTCCCTCCTCATCCGGCAAGGATAAGGGTAAAGGGAAAATCAATCTGTCAAACTTCTATGCTCAACTTGAAAAGGTCAAAACCAACTTCCAAGCTCAAACTGAATCTATCCTATATGGTCGTGTATTTGGTACCCCAATCGAAATCTCCAAGCTCCAATCTAAGCTACTTGAGCAATGGCTTGGCCTTGCCGGGGAGGTCGAATTTCTTGACCTCCCTAACCATTGGTTCGGGGTTAGGTTCTCTAATCCCACTGACCTGCATAAGGTTTAGGAGGAGAGGCCTTACCATGTCTTTGGTCAGCTTCTGATCCTTAAACTTTGGAAGCCAAATTTCAACCCCATCACTAAAAGCACCTCCACCGTTGATATGTGGATGCACATTACACCCCTCCCTGATGAGTACAAAAATTTTGAAGCTATCAGTACCATCCTTACTTACAATAAGTTTGGAAAATTCATCAAGATTGACCCTAATGTCGATGTCAACACTAGGTTCATCCGAGTTTGTGTTAACTTGGATGTATCTAAGAAATTTGGGAACATTGTGCTTGTCCCTTCTGCTAACCAGCAGGCTACTGCTCATACCTTATAGTTTGAGGAGTTTCCTGATGGTTGTGGTAATTGTGGCTCTCCAGACCATATGTTCAACCAATGCCCCCTACGATTTCCTAAACCAAAGAAGATTATCATCACCATCAAAAAACCCAATCATAAACCCTCTTCTGATGCTGATGAAACCTGGATTAAGGTTGCCAAAAAAAGGGAAATCCACTGCCCTACCCAATCCCATTTCAGCATATGCTAACAGGCCCTACATCTCTCTGGCAAAGGTGGGGTCTCTATCACCTTTGAGTCAAAATCCTCATCTTCCCACTCATCTGAGAACTCCAAGCACTCTTCAAAGGATTCCAAAAACTCACCTCCCTTAGCTACTGACCCTTTGCCACAACCTGAGTTTGTGCCTGAGCTTGTTGCAACTCACCCCAAGGAAACCCCTCCCACTGCCACTCAGCCATCTTAGCCACCCTTGATGATGTGCCTCGAGCCACTTGCTGCTCCTCTGTTTAGCCCAGCTGTTGCTGTTGGCTGTCAGGGGATCAGTGAGTTTGGTTCTAGCCATCAGTGCCTTGAGCCTACCACCCCCAACAACATAGACCTGACCCATGCCTCTGGTGATGATCTTGTGGATGGCTTCGTTGCTCTCCCTGTTCCCTTACTTTACCCTGGCTATGGCGAGGAGATAGACTCCAATGTCTTTCCATGTCTTAACTAAAACATGGATGAAGATGAGTACCCGGATGAGCCTGACTATCCGGTGGATGATCCTGCTGATAACATTGATCTGCAGGATGTGTTTGTGGAGGGTGAGGCTCCCTCGGAGCCTTCCTTTCACTCACTCCCCTCCACCTCAACTGTTATCAAGCTTTTATCTAACATAGACATGCCTTCATATGGATCTCTCGACCTCCAGCTTAGCCAAGAGGAAGAGTAAGGATGGGGATGATGACACTGCGAGCTCCACACTGAAGAGGAGCAAGACCCACAACCTTTGATCTATGAATTGGATTCAATCTACTCTGCTGCTGAATAAGCCACTTACCTTGGCTCCTAGATGGTTCTACCCTGCTCTGTCCTTGATGGACTACTATCTTTCCTACTATGTTTTAGTTTTTAATCTTAATAAGGGTCTTGTTGATTTGGGTATAGCATGCTGTTGTACTCTTATCTCCACCCATGTCTCTATTAATCACCTTAGTTTATTGCACTCAAAAGTGACATGTAATGGTAATTTATGTAATCACCTTAGTTGTAATCTTATTTCCACCCATATTTATGTTGTTCACCCTAGACTATTTTATGTATGATAAATTTATCTAACTACCTTTGTCTATTGCTAGATATTTTATCCAGAATAATTGACTTCTATCTTGTTTGGATTATTCTGTATTTTATTTTCTGAAAATATCAATATCTTCAACTGATATATATCAAATTAATTTTAAAAAAGCATTTATATTTATTAGTCATTATTTTAATTAACCAAACCCCACTCACAAACTCCTGGGTGTCCACCATCCAAGCAAAAACATCTCTTCTATCCTCTTGGTCCTGTGCAGGTGCTTTCTGCTTCGGTTCTGCTTGGAGATTGCTTTCTCTCTTTGTGAGCTGCATCAACACCACTCTGTACTCAAGGAACACTTTACCTCAAGACCTCGTAGCTGATTGTAACACTGCATCTATATTGTACTTTGGGCCTATTTTAGTGCATAACATATCAATTGTTCTATCATTATATTTATGTAATAACAATCAAACTCACCCTACAAACCCCCCCCCCCCCCTATATTGTAAATATATACATATTTCACCCAATTCATTCCACAAGCTACCATCTGCTAATTAAATTAGAAGATTACTTTTTTGAGTTTTCTTACCACTTGGATTAAAATCCCCTTACTATTTTGTTTTACCTATAACTCTAAAATTGATTGGCATGTTTCTAATACTTCTATATCATGGGGCAAAGCTACAGATAATGTATCCCACTATAATAGGCTTAACTTTGGGTTGACTTCAGCATTCATTATCAGTATCATCTTAAAGGTAAAACCGATCACTAATTACCTTTCATTGATTTCCCCAACAAGTCGATCTCCTATTAGATATAAATTTAAAAAGTTTTATTACCATCCAATCATTTTTTATAGCATGATTTATGCTAGCTACGGTTTGATTACACACACCCTACTTATAAAATACCCATGTGGCACTTTACAGTCCCACTCTGACCTACCTTTCCTTAACTGGCCTTTGCTAAAATTCAAACTTACCTTTACACATGCTATATGGCAATACCTAAACCATAACCAACTGTACCAAGTACTTGGTCTCACCTTCTGGCCTTTTCATAAAGTTTTCCCATGAAGATAGCCTACTGGAATGTCAGGGGTCTTGCCCGACGCAACATCTGAACTTATATCGAGTCCATGTGTAAATCAGATAACATCCAAATTTTAGCTTTAGCTAAAACTAAATTACAAAACGAACCTCCTGCTAGGCTTTGGCGCAAAGTTGGATTTGATAACATTTGCTTCCGCCCTGCGATTGGTTTCTCGGGTGGTTTATGTCTTCTCTGGAAGTCGAACCACTTCAGTAATGAGTCTTTCCACATAGTTTACTCTGAGGATCGCATTATACAAGCAAAATACGAAAACTATATGCTTAATACCTCCTTTCATTTATTTTTTCGTTTATGCGCCTCCCAATTCTCAACAAAAAACCCATTTTGGAATAAACTTTCCATTATCATCAACATCCACCCAGAACCTTTTGCAATCGTTGGTGATCTAAATGAAATTTGTGACCCCCAAGAGAAGAAGGGTGGAAATCAGCCTACCCACGACCGTTTTCATCGACTGAACACTTTCATAGCGCAACATAACATAATTGATCTGCCGACTCAAGGCAACAAATTCACCTGGCGTCGAAAGAAATATGGAATCGGCAATACCTATGAGAAATTAGATCGTGTTCTAGTCCATAGTAGTATCATTAATGTCTATCCAAACCTCATAACCAAAAATCATGCCTTCACAACCTCCGATCATTGTCATATATCCACATATTTCAATGACCATCAAAGGCCTAAGTTACAACCTTTCAAGTTCGAGATGGCTTGGAGAAAAGGAAAAGATTTTGAAAATATTATATCACAAGCTTGGCGGGCTGACGTTGAGGGCTTCAGCCTTTTCAAGCTAACCAGAAAACTAGCTGAAGTCAAGAAACGATGCAAATCTTGGTGTAAAATAACCATAAACAACATCTTTCGTCAAATATCATCTTTAGAATCAGACCTATAAAAGACACAAGACTCTTTACATCAAATCTATAATCCCAAACTAGATGACAAGCAGAAACGCTTACTGCGTAAGTTGTCGGAACTCTTAAAATTTCAAACCACCTATTGAGGACAACATGCTAAACGATTTCATGTTAAATCCATTGACTCCAACACCAAATACTTCCATAGAGTTGCTACTGGCAGAAGAAATCGAAACATTATAAAAAAACTTCAAACTAAAACTGGTCTTATGGTTACTTCCAATTCAGATATTCGACACGAAACCCGATCGGTTTTCATTGTGCGCTATGCGCAACCCACTGCACACAATACAAGTTATGACCCCTTACATCTCATTAACAAAGAAATCACTAAAGATGATAATCGCCAGCTCATTGGCCGGGTCACTAATTCCAAAATCAAGAATGTTGTCTTCTCCCTAGCAAATGAGAAATCTCCTGGGCCGGATGGGTTCCCAGCCGGTTTCTTCAAAACATATTGGCACATTGTGGGGCCTTCGACTACTAAAGCAATCAAAAGCTTTTTTGCCAGTGGACATCTTCTTAAACAAATCAATCATACATTCATCGCTCTTATACCCAAGCAAGACGACCCTATAACGACCAATCACTTTAGACCTATAAGCTTATGCACAACAATTTACAAAATAATCTCAAAAATTTTAGCAGAACGCCTTGAAAAAACATTACCCAAACTTATTCACCCCCTACAAAGTGCGTTTATTTCTGGGCGAGCTATACAAGACAACATTCTTATTGCCCTTGAGATTTTCCACTTTTTTCGACTCAAGAAAGGCGTCAAAGGTTGGATGGCTATCAAATATGATTTGGAAAAGGCGTTTGACATGGCCAATTGGGACTTTCTGTTTTCATTACTATTTAAATTTGGCTTTGATCCCCTTTTCATCAACTGGATCAAAGAATGCATTACTACTGTTTCTTATTCAGTGCTTGTTAACAACGAACCCACGGAAATATTTCACCCCACTCGTGGACTGCGTCAAGGAGACCCACTATCTCCTTTTCTTTTCCTATTAACTACGGAAGTACTGGCAAGAGAACTTCAAGACCACACAAATAAACCGTGTAATCAGGTTGAAATTAAGGTTAATAGGTCCAGCCCTAACATTCCCTTTCTAGGCTTCGCCGACGACATTATTATCTTTGCCAATGCAAACAAACCAACTTGTGACCAAATAAATCAAATCATTCATAACTATTGTGCCTCATCAGGGCAAAAAATCAACCTGCACAAATTCCTCTTTCAAACAACGACAAATGTTTCCAACAACGTCAAGAATATCATTCGAACAGAACTCGGAATACCCTACACAACCAATCTAGAAACTTATCTAGGTTGCCCAATCATCACTAATAGGGTCACGAAATTCACGTTTGCATCCATCATTGACTCTAATAAATCGCAACTCACAAAATGGACTGCTAATTCACTATCTCAAGAAGGCAGGCGCACCTTAATACAAAGTAATCTTGCTGCGAAACCTTTGCATTTGATGCAATGTTTTATGCTGCCTGCTACTATTCACAAAGAGCTAGATAAAGTTAACAAGAACTTTCTATGGAACAAGGGCCCTCGACAAAAACCCCTGATTAGTTGGTTTGAGATTTATAAATCTAAACACAATGGAGATCTTGGACTTCGCAGCTCGAAAGATATGAACATAGCACTACAACTCAAACTCTTATGGAAAATTTTAGCAGAACCCTCCAACCCCTGGGTTTTATTGATCAAGAATAAATATCTCAAAAATAATCAACTACTAGAATATGCTCGTAGGGGTCCTGCCTCCTCGCAGTGGTCTAATCTTTGTAGACTTCTACCAATATTTAAAGATGGTCTTGCTTGGCGTATTGGCGACGGTTCCTACGTAAAATTATGGACTGATGCATGGCTCTCGAACACCCCGCTTATCACATTCGCCAAGAATCCAAATATGCTGGACATAAACCTCAAAGTCTGCAACTTCATTACAAATGACAAACAATGGGATTTAGGACTCATTCAACAGAAGCTACAAGACCAACTCAACCCTGATTTACTAAGAATCATCACCAAAACACCTATTCCAACTGCCATCTCACATGATAGACTTTATTGGGCTCCTAGCTCAAACGGTTGGTTCTCCACATCTTTTGCGTTCGATCTACTCCATCAAAGGAAAAATCATGTCAAATCTGAACTCCGGTGGATCTGGAATCTCCATATCATGCCCAAAGTCAAAGGCTTTTTGTGGCGTATCTCTAAAGATGGCATCCCCACTGCATCTAAGCTTGCTTCTCGTGGTTGTGGTTTCTCTTCTGAATGTCCTATATGCCACCACCAATTCGAAGACATCAACCATATATTGTTTGATTGTTCATTTAGTCGCCAAACGATAGCCCTTCTTAACCCGAAGATATCTCTAATCACTATGAAGTATCATAATTCTAACACCCCCATCCATTTTACACTTAATGAAATACGCAGCGAACTAAAAACCTCCGACCTTGCCTCACCAGCAACAGCTTGGTGATGTCTTTGGTATTTCAGAAACCAAGCTCTTTTTCATAATCAGACACCGAATCCAAATATTGTTGTTAAATACATCACAAATCAACTCCTATTATGGAACTTCTCTAATGAAAACAACGAAATCAATCACCATCACGCTATCAGTAAACCTGTCAAAAAGAGAGAAAAAAACTAAATGGATTAAACTACCTCCTGAACACTTAAAACTTAAGTTTGATGGAGCACTCTCACAAAATAACAATGGTTCTTACAGATTCATCATCAGAAATCACCTTGGTGAGTCCATCCATTGTGAAGCCGCTGCTCTGCCTTTGTCCTCGGTTTTTGGCTGTGAGGCCTTTGCCCTTTGGGAAGGGCTCCTTCTTGCCCGACACCTCAAAATGAATAAGCTCATTATAGAAGGTGACAATCTTGCTGTCATTAATAGTATCAATCTAGGAAACTCTTGTCCTTGCTACTCCGAAATTATCATTTCGGACTGTAAGCTCCTGCTTCTAGGGTTCCATTCTGTGACTATTACACACATATTTAGAGAGGCCAATCAAACTGTAGATCTGTTAACACATTTTCCTACCCCTTCTCCTATTCGATTCCGCCACCTGATCAAACCTTGTCTGATCTCATCCGTCTGGATGCTCTTTGTTGATTGTATTTCAATCTGCCAAATTCTTACTAGTTAAAAAAAAAGGGTAAATTAAGAACCCGAGCACAACCCAAAAAAGAATGCGCACCCACGCGCCTACCCCTTCCCCATTCTCCAAAACTCATTGAAATCCCTAGAACAACCTCATCCCTTTGATCGAAATCTTCGTTTTCTTTTCTAGCCTAAATCTTTCCCCCTTCCTTCAAATTAAATCTTTCATGTTCTAGATCTGGGTTCGATTTTGATCCCACGTTTTCTTTGCCCTTATCCAGATAATCGCTGCAACCCTTAAATTCTTCTATTGCTATGTTAATTCGCCCCTCTAATCCTAATTCACTCCGGCGAAAGCTCCTAAATGCTCTGCATCGAAGGCCCTTCGATTCTGGATTTGGGTCTCCTCTGTGACACGCCTCTCGTTTCCAGCCCCCAAATCAATTAAAAAAATTCCCCTTTCTTTTAGAGTGAAGCTAAAATCCCAATCTCTTCAATTACGAGTTGTCTTGGATTTTCTGGGTAGGAGTCTGCCTTCCCCTTAGTCTCTCTCGATCTGCCTCTTCTCATATCCTTCCTTTTGATTGGAATCATTGGCCTCATCTTTGGTGCTCGAGTTGGCTTTTTGGTCTTGCTTCTCTCATTGATGTCCGAGTTTGTCCGATGCCAGCTGATCGCCTTCTTCTCAGTGCTAGCCGACCTTCCTCTTTCTTGATTGTGCTCTGGTGTCTCGGCTCGCTTGCGACTCGAGCGGTCTGCTCTGACCTCCTCTGCGAGTCGTGCTTGCAGCCTGGTGCCCGTCTCTTCGGGTTTCGCCTCGCCTGCTATCGACTTTTCACTCTTACTCATTCTCGTGCTCTATCACTATCCCCCTGGTATGCTTTCTATCATTATCCTAACCTTAATTTATTCAGTATACATCTTAACCCCTTTCTGTCATACCTAAATTATGTACAATTTACTATTCACTTGATCTGCTACTGCTCCTTTGTTGGTAATGTAAATCTAATGCCAAGGGTAAGGGGACTAATGCTCTTTGCAACTCCCCAAACCCACAACCTTCAAACTCACCCATTGGGACTACTGCTGTAAGCAACTCTCTTAACCTACAAACACCAAAATCACCTAGTGGGAAGCATTCGTGCGACGCCCATTCTAACGCATCTCCCTCCACGTCGTTGAAGAATGACAAGAGTAAAGGGACGCTCCACATCTCAACCTCTTATTCTCAACTCTCAAAATTTGAAACCAACTGCAGAGTCCAAACTGTATCCTGGGTTGTTGTTTGCAACCTTCCGATCTGCTTGCACTTACCCAACTTTCAGAACTGGATCAATTCTCATAAATATAGGAACTGCACCTTTATGAACAAGAACATAACTCTAAATGCCGATGCTCGATTTTTGCCTCTAAAGGCTTTAATCTACAATGTATCTTTAGTCTATCCTCATTTGAACAATGATTCATCTACTCTAAGCTATAAGCTGAACTACAATACTAGCCTAAATGACATGTATCAAATGATTGAAAAAACCCAAAACAAAGATACTTACTATAAAGATTCTATTAGAAATCATACATTCTCCTATTCAGCTTATACTGTACTGATGAAATGCTCACCAATATTAACTTTTCAACTATTTTTAGCACCTTATATATGCAACTAACCACCCCAGTAAGCCTTTCGAAGACTTCTTATCTTTACTATATGCAGGTTAATTTGATTAACAGATTTACCCGCCCTATTGGGAGCCAGCAGATTCGATCTAAGGATGGTCGATGGCTAGATTCAAGCACACAACCTCGACTATGTCCTATTCGTGTTCATCTCTAATCTTGGTTGGGCTCATCAGCAAACTGTGTATCCAAGTTACAGCAGTTGAACAAATTCTGTAACCACAATCAAATGTTTTATTATTTTAACCTAAGCTCTTGTAATCTGACAATGTATTGTAATCAAATTCAAAGGCTTGATTCTTCCAACCTAAGCCCCTGTAAAAAAGACTAAGTTATCAACTACCATGAACCATTTCAACAGGCGCAACTATGAGACGAAATTAATATATACTATTATTATCACCTTAATTCTAAATCCGATTAATGCTTACCTTCCATGGCTTTCTTCTTCTGTTCTCCCTTTCTATTTTGTTGCCTTGGCTGTGTCTAGTGCTCATCCCAGTCTAGTTCGCACCATTAGTTGCATAGCTACAATTATAATTCCTTACTCATATTTCTTTTACCGGCTTGGCCTCTATGGCCATCACATAATTTTAACTTTTGGTTTAATAATCTCTTCCTTCCTTTTCTTTCCTTTTGCTTGTTGTCTTCTTTTATCTTCTTTCTAATTCGGTTGTTATGTTTGTTTTACAAGTTTGGCTCTTGGTCGAGTATACATCCTACACCCGATCCGCCTTATTGGCAACACCCAATCACACTTAACAACATGAACTATGCTACCCGTGTATCGACTACCCATACGGCATTTTACAGCTCCACTATGGCTTGTTCTTCTACAAATGGTCTCTGCTGAGTTTACAAATTGCCCTTGCCTCTTTCAATTGGCAATACCCAAACCTTAAGAAATTTCACCTAACTTCAGGCCGCACCAATTGGTCTCTAAACAAACTTTTCCCATGAAAGTAGCCTATTGGAATGTCCGGGGTCTCGCCCGACGCAACATCTGGACTTATATCGAGTCCATTTGTAAATCGGATAATATCCAAATACTTGCTCTAGCTGAAGCCAAATTACAAAATGAACCAAAATTTGGGCTCTGGCGCAAAGCCGAATTTGATCACATTTGCTTTTGTCCTACCATTGGACTCTCGGGTGGTTTATGTCTTCTCTATAAGTCGAGCCATTTCAATAACGAGTCCTTTCATATTGTTCACTCGGAGGATCGTATTATTCAAGGAAAATATATAAATCATACGCTTAACACCTCATTTCACTTATTATTTGTTTACGCGCCCCCTAACCCTCAACAGAAAACCCCATTCTGGAATAAACTTTCCACTATCATAAACATCTACCCAGAACCTTTTGCCATTGTTGGTGATTTAAACGAAATTTGCGAACCTTCGGATAAGAAGGGTGGAACTGCACCTACTCTAGATCGCTTTCACCGGCTGAATACTTTCGTAGCGCAACACAACATAATTGATTTGCCGACTTTTGGTAACAAATACACCTGGTATCGTAAAAAACATGGAATAGACAATACCTATGAAAAATTAGATCGTTTTCTAGTCCATAGCAGTATCATGAACATTTATCCAAACCTTATAACCAAAAATCATGCTTTCACAACCTCGGATCATTGCCATATATCTCTGGACTTCAACGACCAACAAAGACCCAAACTACAACCATTTAAGTTTGAGATGGCCTGGACCAAGCGTAAAGATTTTGAAAGCATTGTTGAACAAGCTTGGCGGATAGATGCCGGTGGCTCTGCCCTTTTTAAATCAACCAAAAAATTAATCGAGGTTAAGAAAAGATGCAAATCTTGGTGTAAACTAACTCTAAATAATATCTTTAATCAAATCTCATCCCTAGAATCAGATTTATAAAAGCTCCAAGACTCTTTGCATCAAAACTACGATTCCAAATTAGATGAAAAACAAAAACGCTTATTGCGAAAACTGCCGGATCTTTTAAAATTCCAAACCACCTATTGGGGACAACGTGCTAAACGTTTTCATGTCAAGTCTATTGACTCTAACACCAAATACTTCCACAGAGTTGCTACTGGGAGAAGAAATCGAAACATCATTAAAAAACTCCAAACTAACACTGGTCTTACTATCACTTCAGATTCAGACATTCGTAATGAGATCCGATCTGCTTTTATTATGCGTTACGCGAAACCACCTGCTCCTAGAGAAAACTATGATCCTTTACACCTCATTAACAATGAAATCACTACAGAAGATAACCATCGGCTCACATATCAGGTTACTAATTCCGAAATCAAGAACATTGTCTTCTCCCTAGCAAATGATAAGTCACCTGGGCCTAATGGGTTCCCAGCTGGCTTCTTCAAAACCTATTGGCACATAGTGGGACCTTCGGTTACTAAAGCTGTTAAAAGTTTTTTCCTTAGTGGTCATTTACTAAAACAGATCAACCACACCTTTATTGCTCTCATACCCAAACGAGACGACCCAACTACTACCAGCCATTTCAGACCTATAAGCTTATGTACAAAAATCTACAAAATAATCTCAAAAATTCTAACAAAACGCCTAAAAAAAACCTTACCCAAAGTTATTCACCCACTACAAAATGCGTTTGTATCTGGACGAGCTATACAAGACAACATTCTTATTGCCCATGAAATCTTCCACTCCTTCCGTCTCAAGAAAGGCGCTTTGGGATGGATGACAATTAAATACGATATGGAAAAGGCATTTGATATGGTCAACTGGGATTTTCTGTTTTATGTATTATACAAGTTTGGATTTGATCCCAGCGTTGTTTCTTGGATTAGGGAATGCATCACTACTGTATCATACTCTGTGCTAGTCAACAATAAACCCACCGAAATATTTCACCCAACACGCGGTCTGTGTCAGGGAGATCTCCTTTTCTTTTCTTATTAATCACGGAAGTGTTGGCTAGAGAACTCCAACACCACACAAATAAATCAAGTAATCAGATTGGGATTAAGATATGTAGGTCTAGTCTCAATATCCCTTTTCTCGTCTTTGCTGACGACATTATTATCTTCGCTAATGCTAACAAATTAGCATGTGAACAAATAAAACAAATTATCCAAAATTACTGCGAATCCTCAGGACAAAAAATCAACCTGCACAAATCCCTCTACCAAAACCACGACAAATGTCACCAACAACGTTAAGAATATAATCCGATCAGAAGTCAACATACCCTACACAACCAATTTACAAACCTACCTAGGGTGCCCCATCATCTTTGATAGGGTCACTAAATCCACATTTGCGTCCATCATCGATTCTGCTAAAGCACAACTAAATAAATGGACAGCTAATTCCCTATCTCAAGAAGGTAGACGCACACTAATACAAAGTAATCTTGCTGTTAAACCGATGCACCTGATGCAATGCTTTATGTTGCCTACCACTATTCACAAAGAGCTAGACAAAAAATCAACAAAAACTTCCTTTGGAATAAAGGTCCTCGACACAAACCTCTTATCAGTTGGTTCGAGATTTGTAAATCTAAACGTAATGGCGGACTTGGACTTCGCAACTCTGAAGATATGAACACTGCATTACAACTCTAAACTATTATGGAAGATTTTAGCAGAACCCGCTAATCCTTGGGTTCTGCTGATCAAGAACAAATATCTAAAAAAGAATCAACTACTTGAATATACCCGAAAAGGACCCGCCTCCTGGCAGTGGTCTAATCTCACCACACTCCTGCCAATATTTAAGGAAGGCCTAGCCTGGCGTATTGGCGATGGTTCCTACATTAAATTCTGGACTGACGTTTGGCTCTCAAACACCCCACTTATCAGGCTCGCCAAGAATCCAGACAACATAGATATAAATCTGAAAGTCTGCAACTTCATCAAGGATGACAAACAATGGGATGAAGCTCTAATACAACAAAATCTACAAGACCAGCTTAACCCAGACATACTCGCACTTATCACCAAAACGCCCATTCCAACATCCATCTCCCATGATAGACTCTATTGGGCTCCTAGCTCTAATGGGTGGTTCTCCACATATTCAGCTGTTAATCTACTCCATCAAAAGAAAAATCATGTCAAATCTGATCTACGTTGGATATGGAATCTCAACATCATGCCTAAAAAAGTCAAAGGCTTTTTGTGGTCCATATCTAAGGACGACATCCCTACTGCATCTAAACTTGCTTCTCGTGGCTGCGGTTTCTCCTCCGAATGCCCTACATGCCACCTTCAATTTCAAGATATCAATCATATACTGTTTGACTGTGCGTTCAGTTGCCAAACGATTTCTCTTCTAAAGCCAAAGATAGCCCTTAGCATAATGAAATTTCATAATTCTTGCACCCCCATCCATCTAATTCTAAATGAAATACGAAACAAACTTAAAACTTCCGACTTCATTTTACTAATAACTGCTTGGTGGTGTATTTGGTACTTCAGAAACCAAGCCCTTTTTCACAACTAGACACCAAACCCAAATGTAGCTGTAGAATATATTAAAGAACAGATTCTATTATGGAATTTTTCCAATGATAACAATGACAACACCCATCACCAAGCTACCAATAGACCCCCTAAAAAGAGAGAAAAATCCAAATGGACCAAACCACCACCAACACACTTAAAACTTAATTTCGATGGTGCACTCTCGACTAATAACGAGGGTTCTTATGGATTCATCATCATAAATCATTTTGGAAATATCATCCATTGTGAAGCTAGGGCTTCACCCTTGTCCTCGGTTTTTGGATGTGAGGCCTTTTCCCTTTGGAAATGTCTTCTACTAGCTCTAAATCTCAAAATTAACAAACTCATCATAGAAGGTGACAACCTTGCTGTCATAAATAACATCAATCTGGGAACCTTATGTCCTTGGGATGCAGAAATTATCATTTCGGAATGTAAGCTTCTACTACAAAGGTTTCATTCTGTGACTATTACTCACATATTTAGAGAGACCAATCGAACCGCGGATCGGTTATCACATTTCCCAGGCCCCTTTTCCTGTTCGATTCCGCCAATTGATCAGGCTCTGTCTGATCTCATCCGTCTGGATGTGCTTGGATGATTGTTTATGCAATCAGCCAAATTCTTACCAGTTCAAAAAAAAGGGTAAATTACATAAAACCACCCCTTATAAATCCTGATTTTCATTTAACCACCCGTTATAATTAAAATGACACAAACCCACCCACTAAACCCTATCGGTTAACAAGTTGCCACCCACATGGAGGTGTCGTTAAAAAAATCAATGAAATTACCATATTATCCTTACTCACATATCATATTTCCCCTTATTGCCATTGAAACCATAAATCCCCTTTACTCACACATCACGATTTACTCAAAGCAAATGCCCAAAATTATTCTAATTTTCATCATTCTCCTGTCCATTTGTTTGAATCTTCCAGTTTACTCAACAAAATTAGAAACCGAGCAACACTTACAAAACAATGAAGCAAGATTTAAACCTAAAACAGTGTGCCAAATAAATTTACAATTAAACAGATATTCGTAGGGGTGGGCACAAATCCCGCAAATCCCGGGCCCGTCCCGGTCCCGTCCCGGGCCCGTCCCGGTCCCGTCCCGGGCCCGTCCCGATCCCGGTGGGATTTGAAAAAAAAATAGTGAATCCCGTCCTGGTCCCGTCCCGCAAAAATTATGCAGGACGGGACGCGGGACGAGGATTTCTTATCCCGCAAATCCCGTCCCGTCCCGCATATATAAATAAATAAATAAATATATATATATATATATATATATATATATATATATACACACACTTTTGATACTTTGTATATACAGTAATGATACTCTGTATATACTTACTGTATATACATTTGTACGTGCAGTGTGTATATAACTACATATATACTGTAGTATATACAGTACATGTATATGTATACACTTTGTATATATTGTATATATATACTACACTTTTACAGTGGGTGTATATATAATATATAAGTGTATTGGTATGTGGTATTTTTTATTTGTATATAAGAAAAATTATAAAGTTATATAAAAAATTATATATATATATGTTATACCTTTAAAAACCGCAAAATATCTAGGAATATTATAATTTTTTATAATGTTTTTTATTTGAGGGACAGGGCCCGTCCCGTCCCGGTCCCGTCCCGTCCCGTGAGGGATAAGGCCCGCGCGAAATTGGAAAAAAAGTAACGAATCCCGTCCCGGTCCCGTCCCGTAAAAATTACGTGGGACGGGACGCGGGACGACCCTCGTCCCGTTCCGTCCCGCGCCCACCCCTAGATATTCGCATGTGCCCAACAAATAAATCCACATAAATATTTAAATATCCTACTAAACTCGGGTGATTGTTCTTCCTAGTATTCAAATCAACTCTCAAGTATGTGATTTCATTCACCCACCATCAACAATAACGCCACTCTTTCGATTTCTCTTCAATACCACCACCAAGACCTTCCCTTGGATTTTACAGTGCGCTTATAAGTGTCTTTGTCAATAGTCATGTCAGGTTCAAGAACTCGTTTTTCATTTCGACACCATATCTATGTACAGACCGTATCCACCCAGGACCACGCTCAATTCTTTGCTAATCTGTATCTAAAATGAAAATTTCGATGAAGAAGAATGACATCAAGGAAGAAAATCAGACTGTATCTACCCAGGACCACCCTCAATTCTTTCCCATCTAGTACAGAGAATCCATTCAACAGGGGTAACTTAGTCTTTTTGGGAACCTGCAACATAATCTAAAATGGATATTCGATTTAGGTGGTTCTTTGTAAACAAATAGCCTTTAATGGGTGGTTTTTTGTAATTTAGATTGTACCGGGTGGTTAAGTGAAAACTACAACATTTAATCGGTGGTTTTTTGTAATTTACCCTTTAAAGAAAAAACAGATACGGAATGTAATGGAATTTGAAGTTTACTCACTCAAGATGAAATTCCTCCCATCATGTCTCGTATCCTTACTACTGAGTTAAGTTTACTCACTTAAGATTAAATTTCTCCTTGGAAAATCTCAAGAACAGTTGAAAAGATTCATCGCTATAAAGATAGTTTTAGCAGCCTTGTCTTTAAACACTGCTATAGAGAAACAAATTGTGTTGCTGACTATATAGCTAGATCTTCGAAAATGTACCTGATGACTCTCCCTTTGAACAGGGAGCTTTGTAACATCATCCGTAAGGATGATCAAGGATAATCCTTGCGACCTTGCTCAGTCAAAGCATCTTGTTCATTGCCTATTGTTAAAAAAAATTGTCTTTGTTAGTCTACTTCACTTGTATATATTACAAAAATAACAAATGCATAATATATATATATATATATATATACCTTTTTTAGCATTGGGGCCAAAGACACAAGAATCAACAAATCTGGAACAAAGAATATAAAAACATTGTAAGGATTAAAGAAATAATCTTGAGAAAGAGAATAGGGTTTTGGGAAGAGGAGCTTACATTTTGCGCGTTGAGCAGAGGTATTGCAGCTCGAAGCTCAACTCTACAAATCTCTTTAGTATCCATTATTTTTTTTTCGGTTGATTTTGGATCGATTTTCCTCCAATTGTCTCAGAGTTACAATTTCATTTCCTACCCAACACTCACAAAGAATGTCTCCCTTTTGGGGTTTTGTTTAAATTGATTTTAATTTGCGTTTGAAAATTTGGTTAAATTATTGAAACTTGGGAGAACGTTAGGGATACCAGAGTGGGGGACTATATGCCACATCATTAAAAACAAATATTGTTTTAAATAAGTCAGCAAATAGAAAAAATAAAAATAATTACTTAAGTTAAATTGAATCATCACTTTTACCCTCAGTAGTCCACCCTAATTAATTCTACCTCATGTATCTATGCTATGTTTGGTTAACACTTATCAATAAAATAAATTCCTAATTAATTATATCATATCATATCCCATCTTTTCTTTAACATTAAAAAATCAAGGAATAATAATTTGGGTTCATTTTTAGATTGTAGTTTTACGTACTTGAATATGCTTTATAAAAATACGTTTAGGAGCCCAAAAATAAAACATTATTAAAAATATATTAATGTACTATATCTAAAAACATGAATCCATCCTCATTTTATTGCAAAGGAAACTCTCTCCTCTTTCTAGAATTCTAGAGAGAGCTCTAAATTCCTTTTATGGACATTCACCACCCCGCCGAGAGGGTTTGACCACCACTTTTGCCGAGTCGTTCTCGACAAGTATGGCTCCGAAGTAGCTTATATACCTTCGTCCATCCCGGTTTCGATGTCCGTCTTGGCAACGGTGTCGACCTCGCAAACCGAGAAAGAGATATCCTTAGTCCTGACTTACCGATGTTGGCTTCCAATCCTTTTCAGTAATTGGTTGGGGCTTTTGTCGGACTTAGTCCCTTTCTCCAAATCTGCTATAGCTTGGGATGGATTGTGCAAACCCACCCTCTTCCTTCGTCGGGGTGTTCCATTCCATCAGGTTTCAATCCTGTTGGCCTACCCCTTCCTTTCATACCTCCGATGTGGTGCTTTATCCATCGATATGCAAATCAAGGGAGGTGTGATGTGGTGTTTCTGGCCGATGGCTGGCGAACCGTCTCTTTCCTCCTCGTAGTATCCCTCAGCGTCTTCTCTATGTCGCATCCTCTATCGGTGCCTCTGGGGTGGTGGAGGTCGGTTTGTTGTCGTTTCTTCTGCTTTCGCTACCTTTCTCTTCTTCGGGTCCCCCCCCTCGCCTTCTATTCAATGGCTACTCTGCCTTTCGATTCACCACTGGCGGATCCGCGTCCGCCCACAGTCCTTTGTGCCCAAGCTTCGGTCCTTCAAGATCAAGGATGGTCCTCCAGTCTCCGCCTGTCTCTCCTAAATTCACCATCTCTCCTCAATTATGGGGGCTGTCAGGGTTTGGTGGGGTGGTTTCGTGTGGGTCTTCACTTTTTATGACCTCACCTTTGGCGTTGGGTTTCCGCTCTCACGCCGTTTTCTTTATTATGCCCATCAATTCCGACGATGCTGGGTTAGCGTTTCTGCTGATGCATTATCTTTTGAAAATCCTTGGGCACTTAGGTGGCCCATTAGTGCTAGATTTGGGCCCGATTTTCGTGCTTTGGGCCCAAGCCTTTTGTATTGGGTCCAAAGCAGTCCGAGGGAAAAAATAAAACAACAATAATAATAATGGCGTGATGAATTATATATACATATATTTGTTGGTTATTTATATTTTAACTAGTTTTATATTACCGAAAGGGATAGGAAAATATTCTTAATAGTAATAATAATAATAATATTTCTCCCCAAACATTCATCTTGTTCTCGGAGGTTTGGCCACAAATTTTCGGCTGATTTTTTATCTTCCTTTTTTGGCCCGTATTTGCTCCTCTTATGACATCGTGTTGTTGCTTTGACTTGGTTGCGTTTAGTTCCAAGTTGGGTTGCAGTATCACCCATCATGTATGATTGAGAGGATCATGTTTGTGTTTCAAATATCCCTCATCTAGGTGGGGGCAACGTTGGTGATTCGCACTTACACAGGTTTTGCCTTTTTCGGTGGTGGGGTATTGTTCTCCACCTTCTCGGCGTCAAAACTCCGTGTGAGTCATCAAAATCTCCCGTGTTCAATGCATTCGTGGCTTGTCTTGGATCCTCATTGACTCCTTCGCTGATTGCCGAGTTTTATGGGTTGTTTGAGTTTTTCTTTCATCTATGTTAATTTGTGGTTTTAGTTTATTGTTTATTTGACAATTCATCGTCTGCCGACTTATCAGCCACTCAAGGTGTTAGGCCTGTCTAGCCCTTGATTTCTTACCTAATAATAAAAAAAATCCATCCCCATTCTCTATTGTTGAATAAGTTGATCTAAAATAGTCAGTCCCACTTTTCATCAATCATCTACAATGATAAATTGCTCCATCCGAAACTTTCTCTCCAACACCAGTGATAAATTGTTTATATTCCCGAAAGGGTTAAATAAATCTCAAAAGGGATTGAAAAATATTCTTAATAGTAATAATAATAATATTTCCTCCCCAAACATTCATCTTGTTCTCGGAGGTTTGGCCACAAATTTTCAACTGATGTTTGATCTTCCCTTTTTGGCCTGTATTTGCTCCTCTTATGGCATCGTGTCGTTGCTTTGACTTGGTTGCATTTAGTTCTGAGTCAAAAAGTACTTTAGCCAAATTAGCGGGTCAACTTCGTTCTTCGCATTCGCCCAGGACGATTTCCCACATCATGGAAACACGGAGCAAGGATACCTAAAAACAATTTGTGCGAGCGGGGTCAGACCGAGACCCCCCAACGCACTCTGTCCCACAAGCAAACATACACATATGCTATACTTATAATAAAGATTATCTAATGCAGTACGGAAATTTAACACTCAAGGCATGCTTTATCAGGATATAATATAGTGCAGAAAGATAGTAAAGGGCCCCAAACAATGCCAAGTGACATAGCCTTCTCCTACTCCACCCCAAACAATGCCAAGTGGGCTACCCTATGACCCTAGCAAAGACTCTAGGACTCACAGATAACGATCGTTCTGTTCTCAAACACACAAAGTAACCAAATGCTTATTCACAAGTGCAATCCTAGCATGATACTACATGACATGCTTTTAAATGCATATAAAGCACCTAGTATATCATATGATCACAAGCAGGAGATTTCTCTTTCGAATCTGAGTAAGCCCATAAAGGAAAATACCTGGAGGAGCGCAGAATCCAAGCAATAAACACCAATAGCAAGCAAATCCAGGCAAGTCAGAGATTCATCTAGAAAGCAATAAGTAAAATATGCATAAGTCTATGTCTAAACCACATAAGGCGCCCCTAAATATCACACATAAGTTCATGAAATCATAGAATATCGCATCTTATCATTAATTCATCATTATCATCTCAACTCATCTCGTCATTCATCGTATACCACCTGACATCTCATTTCATATCAATATCTCGTCGCATAACATCAGCATAACTCATCAGATATCATTTCAACTCATTATTATACCATATATCGACCATTTAGAAATCATGCATCATTATCTCATATATAAGTCATATTCATGCTCTAAGTCATATTCATACTCTAATCAGCATATCATACTTTCATTTTTAGCACATATTCATAATCATGCTTATCAACCATATAATATAACATCATGCTTTAATATAATACATCATAGTCTCACATCATAATTCACATACAACACATCATCATAAACTCATATTTAAGGACATATATCAATATTTTATCTCATAATTCACATCATAACATGCTTATCAGATTAATATCTCGTCATAGATAATATATCATATCATAGCAATACTGACATATTGTAATTTATATTCACACAACTCATCAAGTCATTCATCAAGCTATGCAAAGTAAGTCATTTTTCCAAGATTTCCCAAAACTCTTTAATCTCAAGTTAGTTCGAATCATTATTCAAAATAATTTCTCAGATTATACTTAACCCAAAATCTATTTACAAAACATTACATTTTAAATTGTAAAGACTGAGATTTTTAAATATTATTTTTAGAATTATAGAATTCATTCCGATTTAAAATTCATTTAATTTTTAACACTCCGAAAAATTGTGAAATTTTCCGTCCTCGAGCAAGTGATTGTATTTGAATCCTTTCGAGCAAATTTTGGCATAAACTCGTTATTTAAATTGAAAACGAATTTATATCGTTTTATTCTTCCGAGGTTTGAAAATATTTTTGGGTTTCGTTATTTAACTCGGATTTGAGTAATCATTTTAAATTTATTTTAATAGTCGGGATAAAGTCGATAGAGCGGGTTTCAGGATTGATTTCCAAGTATTTTAATTTTTGAATTCCAGGACCACTTCCACTTTTACTTTTCTTCTCTTTTTCTTTTTCTTTCATCTGTTTTCTTTCCCCCTCCCCTTTTTTGTTTGACTTCAAAAAGCCAGCAACCCACAAAGGCACCCCTGCCCCTACTGTAGCCTCCTTTCCCATCCTATTCCATCCCCTACTCTCCTACTCCATCCATCTACTTCACTCCCTCGTTTACAACTATCCCTACCACCACCATCCCTTCCCCTCCCCCCCCCCGTTTTCACCTCTGCCACTGTACTACCACCTCCACCATCCCTTGTTCTCTTCCTTCTCTTTGCTGCCAGTGCCACACCCCCACAACCCTGTCATCGTCGTCGTTCGTCACCCTTGGAGCCCAAGTCGAGTAGCACCCCAATCTCTCTGTTTTTCGAAGTAGAACAACCAAACAACACATCACCACACTCCACCTCTTTCCTCCTCCTCCATTGAAGATTCCAGTAGCAGAGAGATCCCTCGGAGCCCAAGCACACCCAGAAGCCACCACGGAGCCTCTAGCGAGCCCCAACGAACCTCGACGAGTTGACGGAACCCTCAGTGAGCCCTCTTCCTTTCCATTTCATTTGCTAGCCTTAGGAAGCTCTCCTTGTTATGCTTGCGGGTTCCGGGGAAAGGGCGGGGCGAGGTTGAGCGAGGTGTGAGTCCGAGCGAGCAACCGAGGGAGTCCGAGTGAGCAACCGAGGGAGTCGAGCAAGCAAGAGTGAGGATGAGAGAGTGAGAGAGCATGAGGGAGGTCAGGCGTGAGCAAGAGAGAGAGACCGGGGTCGGAGATCAAGGAGGACACAGGGAGAGGATGCTCGAACCGAGGAGGGGCGGAGGTTGAAGAAGATGAGGAGTGGGGCCTGCTTTTTATTTTATTTTATTTATTTATTTCCGGAAAAAGGATCTGATAGAAGGGAGAGAGGTTTGAGCTGGGATTTTGGGGCCAGAAATTTTGAAGGGATTGGGCCTGTTTTAATTGCAGAAAACTCAAATGTGTTTGGGCAGGGTTTTTATTTTCGTAAATGGGTAATGGGTTTAATTGGGTTTGTCCAGTTCGGTTGTAAATAAAGGGGTCCGGTTTGGGTTTAAAGGGTTTGGGTCCGGGTTTGTGTTTTGTTTGTTTATTCATTTATTTAATTTTTATTTAATTTATTCTGATTTAATTAATTATTTTTATGATTTATTATAAGATGATTTAAAAATGGATTTAACTGGTTATTTATTTACCTAATTGTTTACTTAATCAATTGATTATTACTTTTTTTGAATCAATTGATTATTATGTAATTATTTCTGATTTAATTATTATTTAATTAATTATTGTTCAAATATTTATTCATTGGCCATTTTCTTATGTGTTAAAGTATTTAAGTGTTCGTGTGCTTATCTGGAGGGTTTAAAAAGGTTAATATACATTATTTGAATGGACTTTAAAATGTCGGAATTTATCTAAAAATATTAGAGCAAAGATTTCGAAAATAAACATACTTATGCCGGATTATTTTAATAGTATAACATTGTGAGGTCGGTTTAAAGGTTTATATGCTTTAATATTGGACTTTGGCTAAGTATGATTGTAAAAGAATTGATTGATTATCGAGTTGACTTCCTTTGGATTTAAATGGCTTTGACTAACCTTGGAACCGACTTATTTGGACTTAACTTGGTAAATTGTTGAAGAGTCGTACTTGTGAATTTATGTGAATATGATATGGATATGAGTTTCAAGCATGAGTGATATTTGAAATCTTGAGTTGATGATTATAAAACATGATGTGTTGATATATGAGTTATTAAGTGATGAAATATGAGTTGCTATATAATGATGCATGATAAGATGGCGAATAAGATATTAAATTTGAGATGATGGATGGAAATGAGTTAAGGAAATTGATGTTATGAGATAGCTTGAGATTATGAGATGAAGAGATATGATGACTTGAGATAATATGATATGAGAATGAGATGATATATGACGATATGAGATAGTCGAGATGATGATGATGATGTTATGACTAATAATTGATGGATAAATTATGTCTAGTGGTAAATGGATCCCGTTCTGTGCAGCATGCTTATCCATGTTCATTTATAATTGCTAGGTGATATGTGACCTGCTTGCTTATCCTCTTGCTGCTTTCCTCTTGCTGATCTGCTACTCTAGGTAAGTCCTCCGGGACTTACTCAAGTTAGAACCTCATGCCTAATGTGTCATATAGTGTGTAGGTGTTGCATCCTGCATATTCATGTAGCTTCATGCTTAGGTTGCACAAATTAACCGAGCATCCGTATTCTCTTTACGTATGGTAGAACGACCGTTAAATTATGAGTCCTAGAGTCATTTGCTAGGGTCATAGGACAGTCCAGTCCTATCGGGCTTTGTCCTCATCGGGTAATACTTTATGTTATGATATTGAACGCGACCGGTTCCCACACTAACAAGCATGGGTGCAAGAGTAGAAAACGCAGTCGGTTCCTGCACTAACGAGCATGGGTGCGTGAGTAGGAGAGGGATATGCCACTTGGCATTCTGTCCGGGATCCCATTTAATCGCTTTTTGCATATGTGTGTGTGTGTATAAACTGTTAGCATGCTTGTGTGTTTAATATTTCCGTACTGCATTAGAGCATCCTTTATTTAGGTATAGGCACATTATATGTCCTCAGCGAGGTCTTCAGGGCCCGCATGAGTGGCTCGACCTTGACTCGTGGTATAGTTTCAGGTATTTAATCCTTGCTTGTTCCGTGCTTCCATGACGAGGGTTTAATTGGGGACGTTCAGCTGACTAAGAGATTAGTTTACCACCAGACTCGACGCTTGGATGTTTATAATCGTTATTTTGGTTTTTGACCCGGCTCTGCCAAGGCATTCTGTATCGTCAATTTCCTTTTATTATGTTTTGAACTAAAATCTGTTTTGAGCGACTTATTCAAGTAGGACAGGTTCGGGGTACCCAACGACCCTACCACGAATTTAGGGTGCGAAATCCCTTCCTTGAGCACTAAAAACTTTGTTTTAAAACTCAACTCGTACTCGAATTGCAAGATTCGAACGAAGGTATTCAATCCTTCGAAACGTAACCCGAATATTTATATTTGGGCCGTTACATAAACCAACCTCATTATTTTATCAAAACAAGCCGACAAGGTTAGATCATTTCCAAAAATCCCCTTTATTTAATATTTATATAATACATACAAATCTTTAAAACTCATTTTAAATCTCAACATTAATATTATATATTATATGATATTCCAATTAATTCTACTTTTAAAGCAATTTATAATATATATATAATTTACAGAAAATATTCAATATATCAATAAATCAAAACAATAATAATAATAATAATAATTATTATTATTATTATTAACTAAAAGTCATATAATACCACTATATAACATGTTATACTCCCTCCGTCTCGAAATTTAGGTCGTTTTAGCCTTTAATTCTTGTATCAAAATTTTGGTCGTTTTAGGTTTTCTAGGTAGGGGATAGTAATGATTTGTATCGATTTGTGTGTTGTTGACTTTTTTAAAGATTTTGATTGGTTAAAAAAATATAGTGGGTGTTAAAAAATAATAAAATTTATGAAAAAGTAAGTGGAATGATGATTTTGATTGAGGGGTGAGTGTTTTTATTAAAACTCGTGCAAAATCCTAAAACGACTTAAATTTTGAGACGGAGGGAGTATAATTTAAATAAAATAAACCCCAAAATTCCAGCCCAAACAAAAACCCAACTCTCCAACCCGGATTGGACCAAACCCGAGTCCAGAACTCGTCCCAAACCCACACTCAAATTTTGAGTTAAATGAACCGGCCCTCCCATTTTTTTTGAACCGGACCGGCCTTAAAACAAAGAAAAAGAAAGAACCGATCCGCCTGAATTCATTATGCAGCACTGTTCACCGTCTTCCCCAATCAGCCGATCGTCTGCTCTCGCCTAGTTCATCTCCCTCCGACCGCGCCTCGCACCCGCGCTCCTCCCTTACTCGCTCACTCATTCTCGCATTACCCTTTCTCTTTCTCTCTCTCGTCCGCTTTCGCTTGAAGCCCGCACGAACTCGCCCGTACTCGCCCTCGCTCTCACCGATTCACTCCCCACCTCTCCGACCTAACTCTTCCTGACACTTTAACCCCAAAAGAACCCAGAACTCAAACAACATCAAACGAAAGAGAAAGAGGAGCGGAGCTCACCGAGGGGAGTGTGGTTTCGATGCTTCGCCGGAGCTCGATTCGGCCTCATCGGAGTCGGAAATCAAATGAGCTTAGCCTAGGACGACAATAGATTGTTGAAGCCGGAAAATTAGCCTGAGCCTGAAATTGCAAACTCCACAAAATTATCCCTAGCCGAATTGAGCCTGACCCCAATTTGGGAATTGAGACTTAGATTGGCTGGACTAATGCCTTGTGGAAAGAAAAGTGCATATTGTCCAGTTTTGAACAAGGAAATTATGGGTTGGTGCATATTTACATCTTGTCATATTTTGTAAAAGGATTTTTTGCTCACCATATAAATGCACATATTTTTTAGTATTTATTTATTATTTTCGTCAAAAAAAAAAGAAAAAAAAATCCGAAAAAAAGAGATATATGTATATAGTGCATGAGCCAAAATCCTTAAGTCCTTTATTTATTTCATACAAGTGTTATATTTTTTAGAGGCATATTAGAGTTTGAAAGAAGGGTTAATAGTATGGTTTACATCTTTTAGTGCATCTTTAGAGTATATTATGGAAAGATGAGTTGAGAAAGAGCATTATGGAGATTGAGCTTGAAAAGAGCAACATGGAAGAGTTATGGTTTGGATATTGCAAGTGTTGAGATTTAGGAGTCTTGATTCCCGAATTATATAAGCACCACATAGCCAAATAATTCCATACCTTTTATTTCATACCAAGCCCCATTACAACCGCGCCGAATGGAGTCTTCTTTGAAGTCTTCCATTGAGCGAAAGTCCTCCTGATGGTTCTTATTGCATTTTCATAATTGGTTGCGAAGTGGATTTTTATAAATTGTAATGTTTATGAGATTGTGTATGGAATTGAGTTGAGAGTTGATCTTCATAGCCTAAACATATGAGAGTTGAGTGTAAACACATTATCCCTGTGAGGTTGGATAAAAAATTGCATATGCCTATGGATCGCCTAAATATGTGCTATGACGTTAAATTCACTTGCTTTGCTTTGCTACCGCTTATGATGTTGCTTTTGACAAGGGCGAAGACTTGAAGGGTGTGTTCTAGGTATTGGTTATTGCTTGAGGACAAGCAAGTCTAAGTATGGGGTGTTTTGATGTACATATTTGTACCTCTTTTTATTGCATCTTTTGACTTCATATTTCATTCGATTTCCAAAGAAAAGTTTCAAAAGTATATAAACTTGTGTAATAATGGGCTAAAATACAAGAAATAGAGTCTGCACAAGTTTTGAGTTAACCATGCAGGAATTCGAGCGAAATCGGAGTCAAAACGGAGAAACCAAGGAGAGCTGAGCAGAGGTAGATATCGACCTTCAACATCGATATCGACCTCAACATAGACATCGAGTGGAGATGGACAAGTCGAGCAGAAATACAGACATCGATATCGACCTTCAACATCGATATCGACCTTATCTCGACAGAAGATAGATCCGATTTTGAGACTCGGATTATGAATTCTATCATCAAGGCCACGGATTATCTTGTACTTTTAGATAGTTAGCAACTGAGATTTATCTTTACCTTTAAGTTTTATCAAGTTGGTTTAAGTTTTATCAAAATAAAAGACCTATCCTAATAGTTTGGATAGAGTTCATAGTTTAAATAGAAGTTACAATCATTGGATAGCAAGGATTAGTAGCCTATAAATAAAGCCCTAGGGGCTGGTTTGTTAGAATCATCCAAGCAAGAAAGACAATAGAAATAGGCAATATAAAGTTATAGTTTTAGTTTTGAGCTTTAAAGTTTCAAACGCTTACGATAGTTGGCGTTGGGATTGTAAAGATTCAAAGTTTTCCATTTATGCAAGTTTATTTCTTTCAATCAATGATGAGTTCCATGATGAGGTGCGAGTAGTCCCCCAAAGCTCTTAGGGTCGGGGTGAGCCCGACGTTAGCCATGCGTGCTTGAGGTAAGTGTTAGATGTTGATATCGTTGTGTCTATATCATCTCCTACGATTCTATGTTTAGTCCTAATCGAAAGAAAATGGATTCATGCTAACAACTTGAGTTATAAACATAAAATTGGTAGAGATAGTTAGGTTTATTTGCAAGAATAATCCTAAGAGTTGGTGTACGGCGAAAGCTTATCCCTCGGGTGAAATAGAGCAGTTGTCCGTCTTATTTATCTTAGAACATGCATTGGTTAACATTGTGGTAAACCCTAATCCTAGGAGTTGCCTTTTACATAGTTTATATTCATCAAAACCTCTGTTTATATTTGATCATTGCATCCTCATTCATCCTAAAGTCTTCGGCCTTTCTTTGCCGACAAAAAGCTAACAACTTTACAGGAGAAGACATCGATATCGACCACAGACGTCGATATCGACCACTGAGTTACGTCGACAGTTTTCTGAGTCGACGACGAACATCACTGCTAAGTTACTGAACATCGATATCGACCCCCCAACGTCGATATCGATCACCTGTGTCTACTGGCAGTCTTCTGAGCCAGTCGATTCCGTCTGCTGACATCGATATCGACCTTCCCTAGTCGATATCGACTACTTGTTTTTGTCTCTGCAGGTCTTCTGTTGCAGAGAGGATCGACAGCCGAGGTCGACATCGAGCACCAAGGTCGAAATCGAGTCTTCTGGTCGACGCAAGACGTGAGATTCCAACGCTACTAGGATCCCACTGACACGCCTCCTCGTGGATCGATCCTGACTACCATTCTACTATAACGGGAGGAAGTCTTGTAATTATTTGCATAGGGTAGGAGTCAGTTTACATTTATATATCTTTATATTTGTATTTGAGATACTCGACCTTCCTCCTGCTTAACAACGACTATTTCATTTGGATGTTGTTTATTGAATGAAATTGATTAGCAAGGCCTTCTAAGAGTTAGTCGAGACTTGGTTAAGCATGTAAGATATAAAAGATACCTTGAGAACTTGTTATACTTGTAAGCTTGTTGTTATGCTTTTTAAGTTAAGAAATTGGTTAATAATTTGAGTTAGCTATTAAACATGAGTATAGATGAGTGTTGGTTGTTATTTGCTTATAGAATTATATTTATTGACTAAATCTTTTTGGCTAGGGATAATGATCCTTTAAGTTATATCTATATTAATAAGATCTTATTGTGATAATGATAAAATCTTACTAGGTTACAATCATGTGTTCAATAGCCAATACCTTGAGATATAATTTAATAACTTGTCTTGATAAGCAAAGTTGAGATCTTAGATAAAGAGATACCTTGATGACTTATTATGTTTTAATCTTGATTGTGTTGGCTTCGAGCTTTCATTGATTTCTTTAGTGATAATTGAATTCATAAAGGATTTTAGAAATGTTGACTTATCGTGGCTTGGTCCTTAAATATGAATGAATATATGATACTTGAGAAAATGATTTGATAAAAGAGATTCTTGTCAACTTACCTTGGTTACTCGTTGAGCATGATTTATTATGTGAGTTTTGATAAATAAGACTTGTTGATCATTGGTTTTGGGATCCCGTGGTTTAGTTGAGTACTCGAGTATTTGATAATCGATGGTTACTTAAAAAAAATGGTTAAGGAAACCCTGAACTTGATATGAAGTAAGATGTTTTGAGTGATGATATTAGTAAGACTTTGAGCTAAGTTTCATACTTGATGAGAGCAAGGTTAATTGAGAATAATGGTTATGATGAGAATGTGATGTTACTTGAATAAAATATTATTTAGTCTGGTAATGACTTGGAAACCTATTTATGTGTTGATTAAATATGTATTGATGAGTATTCCTTGCTTATTACTTGCTAGTGTGATTGAATGGTTCTCTGAGTTGCTTATTTGCTGATCGATGATTCTCTGAGTAGCTTATTTGCTGGCTAATTGGAAGTGAAGACTCCAGGTAAGTTTCCTACGGGAGCTTACTCAGTAACCAGGACCTCATGTCTGATGTGTCATATAGTATGTAGGTGTTGCTTATGCATAACAGCATACCATGTAGTATCATGCTTAGGACTTGCACTTATGAATGAGCATCTCTATTCTTTGTGCGTTTGAAAAGAGAACTGTCGTTATCTGTGAGTCCTTAGAGTCGTTGCTAGGGTCATTGAGGCATTCGTGTTTCATATCGTTTCGGTTCCAGTTGCGTCTTATATTATGATATGGCTGCGGCGGTGACCAAGTGTCCTACCTCGGAGTTGGGTACGGACACATGATGGCTGCGGCACCGACCGAGCGTCCTACCTCGGAGTTGGGTACGGACATGTATGACCCCAGAGTGGGCACAGATTGGGAGATTGGGGATATGCCACTTGGCATTCTGTGTGGATCCATTTAATCGCTTTCTGCACACACACACACAGATATATATATAAACTGTCAGCATGCTTGTGTGATTTAAATTCCGTACTGCATTAGAACATCCTTTATTTTAGGTATAGGCATATTATATGTCCTCAGCGAGGTCTTTTGGGCCCGCATGCGTCTCTTGGCGTGACTTCGTGGATAGTTTCAGGTACCCGCTTCCTTTTGCGTGTTGAATTGCTCATAAGGCGGGGTTTTCTCATGGGACGAGAGTATTAAGAAGATTTCGTACAACCTTGACTTTATAAATGTTTTGGTTTAGTTGGACATTTAGAAGCAATGTATATTTATATTGATTTAAACTCGTTTTGTCTCTTTTGAGTTTTGACTCGTTGAATTAGGACAGGATTATAACTTGAAGAGAATAAATAAACAGCTCGTACTTGGATTGCTAAGATCTGGCAGAGGGATAATTTTTCCCTCTAAACATAACCCGGATTTTATAATCTGGGCCATTACATGTTTGACCTTCTAGCTTGGACTATCGATTTGAAAACGATTTAAACGACTGGTTCTTCAAAGATAGTTTTGTTTTTGATATGATTGTGAGTGGGTTTATTGTGAGGTTTTTGTGTTGATCCTTCCTTTGATATCGAACATCTACCTCATCTGATATGTGCTTTCTTCTCTTCAATTAGGTATGTTCATGTCGCCTCTGCTCTGCGCTTTCTTCTCTTCAATTAGGTTTGTGTGTTTTCTTCTCTTAAATCAGGTGTCTATTGAATTAAAAAAAAAATTGGTCTGTGTGATGAATTTCTGTTGGATTTTGTAGTTCTAAAATTTATATGTTGGCATTTGGGAACTATAGTGAGTGCTCAGGAATAGCCAGAGCCATTCAAATGAGTTGCTTAGCTCCTCTCTCTGAAGAGCCAGTGAATGAGGAGCACCTTAACAATCACTCATGAGAACCCATCAACGGAAGAGCCATATAGGATAATTAGTATAAACAATGAGTACATTTTACATAGCAACCCATTTTATTGTAATTCTGTCAACGTGTATCCACGTTTATAGAAACTCAGTTCTATTTTTTATGTTGTAATGAAAAGATCTCAACCTAAGATACATGAGCTGGCCTTTAATTTGTGTTTCTTACTTGTGGATAAGTATTGCATCGTTGATTCATTCTTTGGGGAATTAGTAATAAACTTGAGATGTCTCATCGATAAAAATGCAGTGGGTCTTGTCTTTCAAGGAAATAAACTTCCCTTATCCTCTTGGGTTGACTCTGCTTCACATGACCTTCTCCTGTGTACTATGTTTCCTCCTCACCAAAGGTTTCAAGGTGCGTTTTACTGCTTGTCAATTGTTTTTAATTTTTATAATGCTCGTGTACTTCAAATTATTAATATTATTCTATTCAATTTATGTGTAGATTCTAAAGGTTAGGAATGTAACGGCCCGTATATAAATATTCGAGATACATTTCGAAGGTTGGATACTTTCGTTCGGATGTTTCAATTCAGGTACGGGTCGAGGTTTCAAACCTCTAAAGATCAGTATTCAAAGTGGGGATTTCGAATCCCAAGCAATCGAAGCCACGTAAATTCAATTCAAATGAAAGTAAAGTGGAAGCAAAGTTTAGATACAAGTGTCACGGTAGAGTCGGGTCAAAACCAAAACATAGTGGGTGATTGCCATTTTATCAAGTTAGAATATTAGCCGGATTCTTCGGTTCGCCAAGAGATTCCCCGTCACAGAAGCAAGGAGCAAACAAGAGCGCACGAAGTCAGGCCCGGTAATCGCCTGCGGGTCCTCTGACCGCGCTGAGGCCACATAACATGCCTATACCTAAATAAAAGATGACTAATGCAGTACAAGATTTAAATCACACTATCATGCCCCTAGTATATATAATATGCAGAAAAGAAATGTAAAGGGCCCAAGACAATGCCAAGTGGCATATCTCTCTCCTACCTCTGCACCCCTTCCCGTTAGTGCAGAGACTGGCCAGTTCGGTGCTATAACATAGAGATTTCCTCGTGGTGGTGCACAAACCACGGCATCATCATATCATGTTATATCATCTCATCGCTTGCCCGATGGTGCTGGGCTATCATATCATGCTCATATCGACTCGATAAACTCAGGGCACCCGATGGGGCTGGGCTACCCTATGACCCTAGCAAAGACTCTAGGACTATCACACATAACAGCCGTTTTGTATTCAAACACACAGTAAACACATGCTCAGTTCAATGCAATCCTAGCATGATACTACATGGCATGCTTTAATATGCAACACCTACACATCATATGACACATCAGGCAGGAGGTCCAGGTTACTGAGTAAGTCCCGTAGGATACTTACCTGATAATGCAGAACAACAAGATAACACAAGCAAGGGCCCAAATGCAAGTCCAAAGCAATCCAAAAGCAATACACACCTATCATCAAACCATTTCCATAAGCTACCGGACCAACATTCATACACACGAAACCCAAGTTCTCGACATCCTCAAAACCAATCGATAGTAACGCCGTTTTCCAAAACCTTAAATCCAAAATTAAGTCAACTCATATTCAAAATAATTCTCAAATCATACTTGGCCAAATTCCGACATTAAACATTTAAACCTTAAAACCAATCTCTAAAAATCATATTATAGAAATAATTCCGGCATTTTAATTTCAAATAAATCCATCTTCTCAAACCTTATTTACAAAACATTAGCTCTTCAATCAACTTGCAAAAGTATACCACTTAAAATAATTCCGGCATTTTATCTCTTTAAAATTCCTCGTCTTAAAATCACCTTATAAATCATTATATAATAACCCATCTCAAGGAATATTTAAATATAATAAAATTGCCAAAATCACTCCATTTTAATAACCCACATTTATAAATCAAAATGCTAAATTGCTTTAACATATTTTAAAACACATCTCAAAATCATCATATAATCATCATACTAATATATAACAATTAATATTACTTTTAAAACCTTCTATAATATATATTAATATTTCCAGAATATATATATATACATATCCAAAAAAATCAAAATAACATATAATATAGCATATATATATATATAATACCATAACACATAATATATATAATAATGCATAATATAAAAACAATACCCCACAACCCAAAATTAAACAGAAGTCCAACCCAGCGGCCCATTCTCCCAGCCCGAACACACAACCTGAATCCAAAGCTGAGGCCTAACCCGGAAACAATAAAAAAAAGAGGGAAGGGGAGGATCCGAAAAAAGAGGGAAGTGGGATTTGGGTCAGGCCCAACCCGTAGCCCAAAGAGGAACCCGGAAGAAAGGCCCACGACCCGGATCCAAAGCCCAAACCCGAAGTCCCCCAAATCCGCATGCCCATTTTGTATTAAATGAACCGGGGAATTAAAGTGGACATGCCAAAAAGAAAAGGAAAAGGAGATGAACCGGGGGAGGGCTGAACCCGTCTTCCCCAATGATAACTCCACTCCCTTGATGAAAATCGGAAAAGGTTTCAAAGGCTTTGACACAAAGCCTGTGTCAAAGGTCTTGAAGCTAAAGCTGTATTGATGAAATTCAAAACCTGTATTTTAGTTATTATCTTATATATATTATCTATGTATGGTTTCCAAATATTATTATACATATGTTATACTAACCATACAGCAAAGATTTTGAAGAAATCTCCTTCCTTAAAGCTGAAAGACATGAAGATCAAATCAGGTGGATTGTGGCTTCGCAGTTTCCCGAAATAGAAGATTGCGAAGATCCTTCCTAAGCCATGATCTCAAGTAGCCGCTGGGTGAAGATTCTTGGCGCCGATTTGATCAAGAATAAAAGGAGATGAAGAAGAAAGAAGAAATGAGAGTTGAACAACTGACAATCATTGAACTACAACGCACACTCAGCCCTCAAGTCAATCTTTCTTCTACGTGTACTCTCTGCTAGGTGTTAAGTGTTTTATCTTTTGTTTCAAAGCATTTGAGAGTTACACAGTGAGCTTATAGGATATATTCTGAGAGAGTGTTATACTCAAGAGTTTATAACTCAGGAAGTGTGCACTAGGTTATTGATTCACGAGTGTAAGAGGATTGTACTAGATAGTTGAGAGAGGTGGGGCTCTTCTAGATTGGTCTAGGACTCTAAGGGAACGAGAGTTGACTAGATTGCAATTGTATAGGAGAGAGGCTTCTCGGTGAGATATTAGGATCCTAAGTTTTGTGAATAAATAAAGCCTATTGAATCCTAGGGTTGTGGAAGAACCCTAGGCGGGGACTAAGCCTTAAAGGAGTCGAACCTCGTTAACAATTCATCTTGTTCTTTACTTATTGCTTTACCATTATTTTCCCACTTGTTTCGAATTGTATCCCAATTGAAAGAATTGAGGTTACTCCCAGAGGTTTGGAAAGCATTTCAAAAGTCTTGAGATTGTCAGCGAAAAGTTGGCATACTCTATTCAACCCCCCCTTCTAGAGTATCTTTATTCTACTTTGTTATACATTATCGAATCTTCAATTGGTATCAGAGCCTTACTCACTGCTTTTGATCTAACAATCTTGTGAGTTTTGATCATGTCTGGTGAAGCAAGCGGAGGATTTGCATAAGGGAGGTTTACCAATAGACCACCACTCTTTGTGGGAAACAACTTTGTCCACTGGAGGTCCTTGATGAAATTGTTCATTATAGATCAAGATCTGGAACTTTGGAACAATATAGAGAATGGTCCAAGAATTCCTGAGAAAGAAGGACCTAATGGAAGCAGAGTCGCGAAGACTGAGGACGATTACATCCAAGCAGATCTTGAACTCGTCTCCAAGAACTATAAAGCCATTAACTTACTATATTGTGGTCTTAGTACTGATGAGTTTAATCGTATTTCATCTTGTAGGTCGGCTAAAGAGATTTGGGACAAGTTAGTTGTCACCTACGAACGAACCAGTCAAGTGAAGAACACCAAGATCAGTATCTTCCTTCGAAAGTATGAGCTTTTCAAAATGAAGCCTGATGAGTCTATCAAGGCCATGTTCACACGATTCACGGAAATCACGAACAACCTTGACTCTCTCGACAAGACCTTTGAAAATGTTGAGAAAGTAAGGAAGATATTGAGGTGCCTCCCAAAAGACAAATGGGGCCCTAAAGTGACAGCCATAGAGGAAGCCCAAAATCCCACCACTCTACCCCTTGATGACTTGCTTGGGAAGTTGATCACACATGAGATGATTCTCAATGAAGACGATGGAGAAATCCCAATAAGCACTAAGAACTTGGCACTCAAGTCTAAGAAGGATGAGCTCAAAGATGTGTCTGATTCTGAAGAAGAGGATGATGATGAGGATGATCCCTTTGCTCTCATTACAAGGGGTCTTTCTCGAATCCTCAAGATGAAGAAACAATTCAACAACAAAGATGGATGAGAGTCTTCTAAATGTCATGGTAAGTCTCAATACAACAAATATGACAAGAAGACTAAACCTTTGTCTTATTTTCAATGTGGTGAAACAGACCATCTAGTGAAAGATTGCCCTCAAAAGAAGAAGAGTCAGGTCAAGAAAGGTGATAGATGGAAAAAGAAACCCATGGTGGCAGCTTGGAGTGATTCTGACTCAGGTGACTCAGATTCAGATGATGAGAAGGCCAACATTTGTCTCATGGCCTCAGGAAATGAATCCCACGATGAGCAACTTGAGGTAACTGTAAGAGAACTTATGGCAAGTCCAAAAGAGGTACTATCGGAATTCCTTTCTAATATGATTGCCAATGAAGAGAAGCTTATTGCCCAAACCAACACTCTTATTAAGAAAACCGTGGACCAGGAAAGAACTATTGAGGAACTGTCAATGAGGGTCAAAAGTCTTGAAACCTCTTATTCGGGTCTTGACATTAAAGTCAAGACTCTTGACTCAGAGAAATCTGAACTCAAGCAAGATCTCTCGTCTCTAAGAAGTGAACATCATGACTTAGAGAGCGAGAAGATCTCCCTGAATAAGAAGATTCAAGACCAGCAGACAACCCTCATAAGTTTTACCAAGTCCAAAGGCACTCTTGATAGGATGTTGGGTGAGCAACAAAGCTCTCTAAACAGAAGTGGTATTGGTTACAACCCGAGGTTTTTAAAGAAGCAACACAATACCACTTTTGTAAAGGCAAAAGGAAGCAGAACCTCTCCTATATGTCACCACTGTGCAAGAAAGGGACATGTAAGAAAGACCTGCCCCTACAAAAGAAAGGATCCTCATATTATTCGCAATACATTTCTTGTTCACTTGAGAAAAGAACGGATAACGCAAGTTCGGGTCCCCAAAGGCACTATTTTACCAAATATGGTTTATCCCAATAAAGGATCTAAATTTGCTTATTGGTCTAGCCACAAAGGTTGATTTTTGTTTTGCAGGAGATCACCAAGGTGAAAGAGCAAAAATGGATTATTGATAGTGGATGCTCTAGACATATGAGTAGAAAGAGGTCTCTCTTCCATGAACTGAAGAAGCAATCCACTGGAACAATCACTCTTGGTGACAAAGGAAAGTGTGACATCATTGGTATCGGTAGTGTTGGGAGTGATACTAACCACAGTATTAAAAATGTTTATCTTGTTGATGGTTTGAAGTATAATTTGCTTAGTGTTTCTCAACTATGTGATAATGGTAATGATGTTGGATTTAAAAAGAAAAGATGTTTAGTGCGCAGAGAAGATACAGGTGAAATAGTTCTAACTGCCTATCGTTATAACAACATCTATGCCGTGAATGTTGAGCAAGTGGCACAAGGAAGCTTAACCTGCCTAAAGGCTTTGACAGACGATCCAAAGCTCTGGCACAGGAGACTCGGTCATGTAATCCCACATACACTACAAAAGCTTGTGTCCAAAGGGCTTGTAAGAGGACTACCTGAGATGGACTTCAAAGGTATTGAGATGTGCAAAGCCTGCACACAAGGTAAACAAACACGTAGCTCTTTCAAACCCAAAAAGGTTGTAAGTACTTCTAGACCTCTTGAACTTTTACATATGGATTTATGTGGTCCTATGCGAGTCAAATCTCCCAATGGTAAAAAGTACATGCTTGTTGTTGTTGATGATTTTTCGAGATATGCTTGGGTTGCATTTTTAAAAGAAAAATCAGAGGCTTTATTTGAGTTTTCAAAACTTTGTAAGGAGTTGCAAACATTAAGAAATGAGCCCATAGTGTCAATTCGAAGTGATTATGGTAGGGAGTTTGATCAACTTCAGTTTGATTTGTTTTGTGCTAAATATGACATCTCCCATAATTTTTCTGCTCCTAGGACACCTCAACAGAATGGGGTTGTGGAACGAAAGAACCGTACCCTAGAGGACATGGCCAGGACTATGCTTTTAGAAAATGCACTACCTAAAACCTATTGGGCTGAAGTTGTTAACACAGCTAACTATATTTTGAATCGTTGTCTTATTCGTTCCATCTTAAAGAAAACTCCTTATGAACTTTTCAAAGGCCGCAAACCCATTATATCGTATTTCAAACCCTTTGGATGTACTTGTTTTTTTCATAACAATGGAAAAGATAACCTTGGGAAATTTGATGCGCGTAGTGATGAAGGTATATTTCATGGTTACTCCACAAGTAGCAAAGCATATAGAATCTTCAATAAAAGGACCAAGATGGTTGAGGAAAGTATTCATGTTATATTTGATGAATGCAATGACGGTTCTTTAAGTGAAAGTGTTGCAGATTTAGATCTTAACAGTCATATAGAGAATGAGGATGGTGATGATATTGCTACTAAGAACACAGAGAAGAGGAACATGCTGGATCAGATTCTTAACACTGAGGAGTTGGCTCAAGGTCTTGAAGCTCAATCCAAAGCTATTGAGATCTCAGATACTGCAGTAACTGAGCACAATGTATCCATGGAGTCAGATGGACCTCAAACAAATCCTGTTGATATGACGAACCAGAGAGCTGAGACTAGCAAGAGAAAGTACAAATACTCCTCGTTACACCCATTACAGGATATCATCTCTGACCCTACATCTAGTGTTCAAACTCGTTCTAAACTTAAAAATCTCTGTGCTTTTCACGCTTTTGTTTCACTTGTAGAACCAAAGAAGGTGGATGAGGCCCTTTAAGAGCCAGACTGGATCATTGCTATGCAAAGTGAGCTTAATGAATTTGAAAGGAACAAAGTCTGGACCTTGAAGCCTAGGCCAAAGCATCAATCAGTCATTGACACACGTTGGGTATTTCGGAACAAGCTAGATGAGAATGGTAAGATCGTGAGGAACAAAGTAAGGCTTGTTGCTCAAGGCTACAATCAAGAGGAAGGTATAGACTACGAGGAGACTTTTGCTTCCGTAGCTAGGCTTGAAGCCATTCGCATTTTATTAGCATTTGCATCTTTTATGGGCATAAAACTATATGAAATGGATGTCAAGTGTGCATTTCTTAATGGTTTCTTAGAAGAAGAAGTTTATGTTGCTCAACCCCCAGGTTTTGAAAGTTTGAAATTTCCTAATCATGTTTACAAACTAGACAAAGCGCTATATGGTTTGAAACAAGCCCCAAGAGCTTGGTATGAGCACTTGTCAAAATATCTTTTAGAAAATGATTTTAAAAGGGGGTTGATCGACAAGACTCTTTTCATCAAGACCAAAGAAAATGACATATTGGTTATCCAAATATATGTTGATGATATATTGTTTGGTGCTACTAACACATCTTTGTGCAAGGAATTTTCCGATATAATGTGCAGTGAATTTGAGATGAGCTTAATGGGAGAACTCAACTTCTTTTTGGGGTTGCAAGTACATCAATCTAAGAGAGGGATCTTTGTCAACCAAAGCAATTATACTAAGGATCTCTTGAGGAAGTTTAAGATGGATCAATCCAAAGCAGCCAAGACACCCATGAGCTCAACCTTGTCCTTAGATCAAGACAAGACCGGGAAGAGTGTCAATCAAAAGGAGTATCGAGGGATGATTGGATCTTTATTATATCTCACTGCTAGTAGACCTGACATCATGTTTAGTGTTTGCATGTGTGCTAGGTTTCAAGCTGATCCCAAAGAATCTCACCTCGTGGCTGTGAAGAGGATCTTTCGATATCTAAATGGCACCAAGGAGCTTGGCTTGTGGTACCCGAAGCAAAGAGATTTTACACTAATTGGGTATTCTGATGCAGACTTTGCAGGCTATAAGGTGGATAGGAAGAGCACGTCGGGATGTTGCCAATTCTTAGGGGCATCCTTGATTAGTTGGCACTCAAAGAAACAAAACTCAGTTGCTCTTTCCACTGCCGAAGATGAATACATAGCCGCTGGAGCATGCTGCTCCCAAATCCTTTGGATTGCTCAACAAATGAGGGATCTTGGCATTGACCTCAAAAACATTCCCATTAAGTGTGACAACACAAGTGCCATCTCCATTACAAAGAATCCCGTTCAGCATTCAAGGACCAAACATATTGATGTGAGGCATCATTTCATTAGAGATCATGTCGAAAAAGGTGATGTGTCAATATCATTTATATCAACTAATTATCAATGGGCTGATATTTTTACTAAGCCTTTGGCAGAGGACAAGTTCACCTTCATTAGACGAGAAATCGGAATGCTTAACAGGGATGCACTTTCGTAGGGGGAGCTTTCCCTTTACGAAAGAAAACTTCTACTCAGTGTCAAGACCTTTGAACCTCATTTCAAAGGTTGTGAACTGAACAGTAGAGCACATATAACGGATCATATATTTGGTTGATATCTTTTTAGATATTTGATCAAATATGTTTTAAAAAGGAAGGTTAAATATCTTTACTTCATTGTTAACTTCAGGAAAATATTTTTATTGCATGTTATCCGATTATATTTTTATTTGTGGAAATTTTTAAATCGGATAAACATCTTGCCTTAACAATTAAGATTCAAACGGCTCTTTGTTCAAATTTTGAAATTGTTTTGGTAAAACAGATTTTGAAAATATGGCAATGATATGATGAGTTAGAGTTATTACCTTGGAAACTACCACCTTGTCCCATCAACTTACCTCACCCGCTCCCTTTTTAAACCACACAATATTTACCCCTACTATTCACATCTTCAGAACCCACCGTTTCTCTCTCTATTCTCTCTGACCTTTAGACCATCTTTTTCATCCTTTCTCTCTGAAATTTTTTACCGTTCATATCCATGGCACCCAAATCCAAGAAAACCTCCACCCCCAAAAGACTTGGCGCTACCTCCAAAGGTCGTCAAACCCCCCTCGTGTCTTCCCCTCAACCTGAACCTACCCCTGAGACCATTGTCCCGAGCACCGTCCCTGAGAGCACCCTTGCCGAAATCAAACAGTCCACGAAGTGCCTGAAAAAGACGCCCCTCAGTAGGAAGCTTAAGAAAAAGAAAAAGGTCATTGTTGAGGAAGAGAAGGAAGAGGAAGATCTTGAGGAGATTCTAGAGAGAGATGCTGAAAAAGAGGCCGAGGAAGATGCCCAGAAAAAGAAAGAGGCCGAGGAAGAGGCCCAGAAAAAGAAAAAGGCCGAGGAAGAGGCCAAGAGAGAAGCGGAGAAGGAGGTTCCAGCAGGAGAGGAACCAGAGGAAGAGGAAGCTGAGGAGGATGACGAGGTTGATGATGACGCGGAGGCCGAGGGAGATGAGGCTGAGGAGTCTGCTGAGGGCTCGGGGTCTGAGGAAGAAGAGGAAGAGGAGCCGGAACCTGTTCCCTCTCCTACTCCTTCTCCTCCTCCCCCCTCCCCGAAGAAGCGCAAGGCCGCTAAAGCCAAGACGTCTCCACCTCCCAATCTCTCCAGGAAAGCCACTCCCAAAAGATTTGAAGCGCCCGTCAAGATGTGTTGCTGAACCTGTCGTCAATCCCCCTGCACTTATCCAGGTAAACCAATCCTTACCCTCCTCCTGGTTTGAGAATGCTGAGATGGCTGGCAAATGGGTAGACGAGTTCAAAACTCGTAGGATTTGTTGTTCTGATTTTATTGATTTTAACTTTTTAGAAGCTTTGAACCTACCCTGCATCTCCCTTCTCAAACAAACCCCAGCATGGACCCTGCTAAACTTTGAATCTGAGTACTACCCCCAACTCACCCGTCTCTTCTACATAAACCTCAAAGCCAAGCACACCAATGAAGGCTAGACTCTGGAGTCAGTCGTCAAAGGGGTTAGAATCATGTTCAACTCCCTTGACTTCGCTAAACTCCTTGGTCTTCCCAAACCTTGTCCACCCTCTCCTCAAACCCCCACAAAAGACCAGTGTGTTACTCTTGCTCGTGCCAAATACCTGCTCCCCGAAGCATCAAGCAGCACCTCCAAACAACTCACCCACTCGTCCCTCACACTTGAAGCCAAAATCATCTTTAACATTATTGTGAGATGTCTTTTACCCCGAATCAACTCTGGCTCCCTCCTCACTGACAATGTTATAGTCCTCCTGTACCGCATATTGAATGGCCATGATCTTGATCTGGCCAATACCATTTTAGGTTCCATTGCACACACCCCAAAAGCCAGAAAAGGAACTCCCCTCCCATTCGCAAACCTCTTGACCCGTGTCTTCAAAGCTTCTAAAATTGATTTCGAAAATGAAGAACAACAACATCATACGGGAAATTTTGACTCCAAGAGCTTTGAGAAGATCGGCATAACTCAGACCCCTCAAGGGACTTGGAGTCTTGCCTCTTCTTCTTCAAAAACTCTCCCCACTAGCTCTGCCATCGATGAATGCATGGAGAACCTAGAGTTGGGTTTGGAGGAAGTTCGCCTGGACGTCAAGGAGTTGCGCCACGAGTTGTTGGTTGAGATGAGGGAGCTGGCCAAGCAGTTAAACGAGTTAAAGATGCTGATCAAGGATGGTGCTCAAGACAATGAACCCTGAACCCCTATCCTGACCCTTGATCTAACTCTCTAACACTGCTGGCCCTGTTTTCAAAACTTTTGGTGACTGTTCTCATACTCCTCCCTTTGTTGAAAGACAAAAAGGGGGAGATTGGTTAGACTTTAAACCGTTTTGAAGTAAAGGTTCTTGGAAGACCTTATTTTGCCTTATTTTGTTGGATGCGTTTATCATTGGTTTTGAACTTATATGATCCAACATTTGTCTAACCCCTGCAAGTACTTAGTCCGATTTTTTATATGATATATTTGCTTGACTAAGTTACAGGGATGCACAGGTTTTGTCTTTCATCAAGGGGGAGATTGATAACTCCACTCCCTTGATGAAAATCGGAAAAGGTTTCAAAGGCTTCGACACAAAGCATGTGTCAAAGGACTTGAAGCTAAAGCTGTATTGATGAAATTCAAAACCTGTATTTTAGTTATTATCTTATATATATTATCTATGTATGGTTTCCAAATATTATTATACATATGTTATACTAACCATACAACAAAGATTTTGAAGAAATCTCCTTCCTTAAAGCTGAAAGACATGAAGATCAAATCAGGTGGATTGTGGCTTAGCAGTTTCCCGAAATAGAAGATTGCAAAGATCCTTCCTAAGCCATGATCTCAAGTAGCCGTTGGGTGAAGATTCTTGGCGCCGATTAGATCAAGAGTAAAAGGAGATGAAGAAGAAAGAAGAAAGGAGAGTTGAATAACTGACGATCATTGAACTACAACGCACACTCAGCCCTCAAGTCAATCTTTCTTCTACGTGTACTCTCTGCTAGGTGTTAAGTGTTTTATCTTTTGTTTCAAAGCATTTGAGAGTTACACAGTGAGCTTATAAGATATATTCTGAGAGAGTGTTATACTCAAGAGTTTATAACTCAGGAAGTGTGCACTAGGTTATTGATTCACGAGTGTAAGAGGATTGTACTAGATAGCTGAGAGAGGTGGGGCTCTTCTAGATTGGTCGAGGACTCCAAGGGAACGAGAGTTGACTAGATTGCAATTGTATAGGAGAGAGGCTTCTCGGTGAGCTATTAGGATCCTAAGTTTTGTGAATAAATAAAGCCTATTGAATCCTAGGGTTGTGGAAGAACCCTAGGCGGGGACTAAGCCTTAAAGGAGCCGAACCTCGTTAACAATTCATCGTGTTCTTTACTTATTGCTTTACCATTATTTCCGCACTTGTTTCGAATTGTATAACTTTGTTGTGCTTCAGGTATCCCAATTGAAATAATTGAGTTTACTCCCAGAGGTTTGGAAAGCATTTCAAAAGTCTTGAGATTGTCAACAAAAAGTTGGCATACTCTATTCAACCCCCCTTCTAGAGTATCTTTATTCTACTTTTTTATACATTATCGAACCTTCACCCAACATTCCTGCTTCAAAACGGAAGAAAACGAGGAGAGAAGGGGAAACCTAGGGACTCCGGTGGCTCCTTTGAACCCAAAACCTCCCCCATTCTGACCGATATGAATTTTCGACCCCAACCCACAGTCACAGATTCAAACACGAGCAAGGAAGGAGGAGAAAGAAAAAGAGATTACCGAGGGCTTCAAGGTTCGACTCCGGGGTGCTCGAGGGCGGCTCTGGCTTCGTCGGTGAGGGATTCGAGTTGACCTTGGCCTGGGACGTGAGAAAAGTGAATAAAGGTTCACCTTTATGAGGTTTCTAAGTCGGAAATGAAACAAGAGTGAAATCGACCTTTAAATCGGAAACAGGGGAGGTGTTTCGTGCTTCCCGGCGACATTGGAGGCTAAGCAAGTGGGAGGAGGAAGAAGAGGGTGGCGCTGCGGCATCGAGAGACTTCTGGGCTGCTCGAACGGATGTTGGGCGGCTTCTGCTCAACGAAAAGAGAAGAAAGGAAGCTGTCGGAGGTGCTTGGTTGTTCGCCTTGAACACAGAGGAAGGGAGGAGGTGGCGCTGCTGGAGGAGAGGTGGGGGTGAGATGGTGTCACGGTGGTGTGGTACTGTAGCTCGGCCAACAGGAGGAAAGGAAGGTTGTTTCTTGGGGCAGGAGAGAAAGAGGAGGAGAGTGGGTATGGAGGCTCTGTGGCGGCGACAACAGAAGGTGGGAAAGCAAGGTGGTGGTGGTGAAAGACTGAAAAGGAAAGGGGTGCTTCGGTCTGAGAGATGACATGAAGAAGGGGATTTGTGTGATTGAAAGAAGATAATGGGAGGCAGGAGGGTGGTCTGTTGTTGCTCTACTACAACACATGGAGAAGCGGGCAAAGGGAGGGGACCATCCTCATAGACAGAAATCCAAGAGAGGGAGAGAGAGAGAGAGAGAGAGAGAGAAGAAAATAAAGAAAAAGGGGAAATGAAAATATATAGAATTGGTCCCCCGCAAAAGGATTCAAATTAGCGGAATAGACTCGAAACCCACTCGCCCGATCGAATCCCGACTAAATCAAATTTAAATCAAATTTCCAGATAATCAGAACGAAAATAATTTACCAAGACTCGCAACTCGAAAGCAGAATTAAATTCCGTAAAAGAAAAAAATCAAAATTCTAAAACGATGCCGGAAGGATTTTAAAATCGAAACTGGTGCTCGAGGACGATATTTTTATTCCACTTACAAATTGAATTTAATAATAATAATATAATATATAGCATAATAATATGAATATATTCAGTCTTTACATTTATCCACCTCTAAAAACAAGTCTCGTCCCTAAGACTAAAATCATTTTTAAAGCAATGGGAAGGAGTTTGAAATCGGTGAGTCCGAGGACCATGTCCAAGGATCTTGTAATCATCTCGGTTGCGTCTTCCGGGATTCTCACAACATCCTAGTCACGGTCATGACATCTCCAATTGGTCTTGTCAAGTGTGTAATAAGCGCCCTTATCACATCCTCGCTTCCACCTTTCGGAAGTACCACAACTCTAAAAGTATTATAGCGTCCCGACTAGGTCTTAGAAAGCAATCTATAAGCGCCCCTATAAAATTCTTGTATCCACTTCGTGAGACGTCATAATGTAAATCCAGTTTGTAAAACCTCAAAGCGTTTTGTAAATGGAAAGATTGTCATCTAAATTATTGAAACTCTCGACTTCTTTAAAACCCCAAGTTGGTTATTTTCAAAACCTCCCAAAATCTTGAAATTCGACGTTTAATCAAACAGCTTTACACCAAAACAAGTCAAATCGTTTCCAATCAAGATTTCGTCAAAATCTTCCAACAACCACATCAGTTTCTCGCATACCACTCAATCAAATTTAGAAGGTAGGAGGTGGAATCTTCCACCTCTAAGGGCTAATCCCATATTTTCTTCGTAGGTTCCGAAATCATTTTATCATCATCCTCAACTCAATATGCACACAAGTAAATCAACTCATCGACTCATAACATCTTCAACCACCTCTCATATGGAAATCTCAACATCAATCATGATAATCTCGACCAATCGACATCTCAACCGCATAACATGATTACCCATAACATAAATCATACCATCCCTTCAGAACACGCCAAAAGCAATAACAAAATCTTAACATCATACCATGAGTCATAAAGTATATCTACCTCATACAGAAGGCATCACAAGTGCATCATCGAATTCTCATAACTTATCACGCAAGCACACATGTCAAGAGATCAAAGAGGTTAGGTGTCATGGAGTCAGTACGCCACTACAAGTCGAATCTCACGATCGCATCTCAACATCGCAACACAAGTGGAACCAGTCATAACAAGGGTTTTTCACTTAATGAACACATAACTCACCTAATCATCTTATCAACCTATCCGAATTCTATTCCGCATTGTCATAACAGATTTAGCATGTCAATTCAAACATTAGCATGGTAAAGGTAGTCATAGCAGAATCTCATCATAAGGTCAACAGACTAATATTAATTGTCAACACATTAACACACAAGGTCATGCCATTTAAGTTTCAGCAAAAGGAAAGATCTAACCATATACCAAGCATCGAAATGCTAACATACTCACAAAACATCATTTCAACTCCTCACAATACCATATAACGATCATTAGCAGTCATGCACCATCATTTCATATATACACATAAATCATATTCATGCTCCAAGTCATATTCATCACTTACCTATTCAAAATCATGCTTATCAACCATACAGTATAACATCATGCTTCCACATAACAACGTATCATCATCTCATGATTCATACAACACATCATAACATGCTTCTAGAACAACATAGTAGGATAGCAATGTATCACTAAATCATGATCGTAGTTGTCACTACCAATTATATTTCAGTATTACATATCAACATGTAATATCATGCCATATCAGGTTTATCACGGTCGCTATCTAACATCATGCCAGTTTATAATCACATAATCAAGAAATTTTTGCACATTATACCAGTTAAAATAAAACGCAACCCCGCTCGCTCGTCTCCAACTCTCAACCAAGACCAATCTTCATCTACACTTACCAACATCAACTCGGGTACTACCCCACAGAAGAAGCCCCAATTCATTTCGACCTTTTAATCTCACACCTCTTCCCACCAAGCACTATCACTAACAATCCACCTCTAAGAATCCAACCCCCATCTCTGTTTTCACACCCGAGCACCCCTGCATACTATGTTCTCGATACTCACAAGAGTCATTCCCTACACTGCTCATACTACCTAAGACATCACAACATAGAACCCTTCTAACCACATCTCTTCTATAAGAATACCCCGATCACCACCTAGCCGGCCTATTCTAACCATACCCCCACCTAAGATTCATCTAGAAGCTCATCGGAAACCACTAAGCATCGCCTCTTATAGTTCTCAAAACTCACCCGCTCCTACTTAAGCCAAACCCCTCTCATGTGACATACCTCATACTATCGTCGATCATTCTAACTGCTCAATTTCCTTCACCGCTCTCCGACCATCCTTCAAGAAAATCTCACCCACAAGTTCAAAGAAGAAGCAATCATGGACATTATTACACAGAAGGACTACATTATATCAACTAGCATTTATATCAATAGCATCATTAGCTCATCATTAAGCATTGCAACTGTATCAAAAGTCTCCATTTGCCATCATGCTCAACAAGTATTGCAAAACATCATATATGAACCTAATTAAATCAAGCTAGCAAGTTTCATCATCACGTCAGCACATCAAACATGTTAATTCCAACGTCAGGTCAGTGCAATATCATCATCAACATATTCAGAAAGGATTAACAATTTGAACGGAGGGCCCTCTCGCTTGTAAGTCATAACGTACTCAATAACCGCCATCCTCGAAACAAGCTGGTTCCGTCGACATCGTCGATCCTGAGGCCCGTGGGTTATGGGCCCACGCTTCCGCTATGCTGCTCTATCGCTATCTAACTTCCCGTCCCCTCTTCTATGCGGTCGCTTATCCCATGTACCGCGTAGGAGTCTAAGTTAGCGGAGATAGGGGAGTGACAAGGGCGGACAACCCAATTTCCTTTCGGAGACAAATACAGATCAAAGCTAAGGGTGACATGACTAGAGACAAGATTCCGACCCGAGAATAGTAACGGTGCCCTTAAGGAAGTCTATTAGGTTACAATTGTAACAACCAAGCACGAATTCATCATGGAGCATATCAATCACATTAATCCACACTAACAAGTAACTATCTCAAGGAACAACGACATACATATTCATTCCAAAGACGCGATCGAGTCCTACACTGATGCACGTGAAACAAGCTAGTAGTCTATTATTCCATGGAAGTAGATATGCCTAGCAACTTCAAGCAAGCTATGCGGAACCAACAAGATCATGTATGATTCGAAGTCATGCGAGATTTAATGAAGATAATGAGCACCATGTATATGAAAGATTGTACAAGCATGAACAAGTGAGGTCAAATATAGTATGGCGAGGTATATCCTAACAACCAAACTAAGTGTCATACGAGAACACATAAGATCAGCATAGTAACTATCACATCTGACAACAATGATCATATAATAAGTTAAGAGTGGCATGTAATCATACAACATGATACATTTAGAGAGCACAGATCCTTCATGATGCTAGTGATACATGATCAAGCATGGCATAGCCAAGAGTGATTAAATGAGTTCAACATGATGTATATGAGAGCAAAAGGATCACCACAGGGTAAACAAGATAACATCACAGGCGATAGATTATAATCATGCTAGGAATAAATCATCATGGGGCACATAAAATGGTACAATAACTGTCACATTATAGAACAAGCATGACATGTAATCACTCAGTAGGTCATATTGGAAGCCATAAGCTCTACATGATACTAATAGCACACATCGAACATGAGTACAATTAAAGTAATTCAGCTAGATTCATTCCGATATTCATGCGTCATGCATATGCAAAATCATGATATAGGGTGGTGTGTGATCATGCGAGGTGTCAAGTCATACGTTCATACAAGCACGAGATGATATCATAGAGTAATAGAGGTGTACCACCGAGCGAGAACATGTAATCATGCCAGAATTTACCATCGCGGAAAGCAAGTCGATCATCGAATTCAACATCAATTTAATCAGGGCAAGTGGAACATTTTTAAGATGAGAGAAAAGGAAAGAATCACACTATCAGGGACCTAGCTCGAGAGAGAATCAACAATAACGTAGGGAAGGTAGAATTCGCACAAGTCACAACCAAGGGTCCTACATGTTACTAATGGCTCAACATAACATATGATACATACATGCACTTGATTGATTAATACCACAATATGCAAGAGTTCAACCGATCACATTCCAACGTTATAGCAGCATGAGAGGAAATGCAGCGAGGTATAGAGCAAGTCTAAGTAACGGGGCAACATGGCTAGGAGACGGGGACATGAGTTCAAATCAATGTATATTGGGATAAAACATGTATTGATCAAGACTCATTTACACCAACATATCCTCAATTTAGCGCAAGTAACACACAACAGTATTAATCACAGAACACTCAACAATAGTTAATCTCATGAATGCAAAATAGGTGGGCATGCTATAGATTCTTGTCAAAAGATGAATGATAAACACCGAGTCGTCATCGGCTAGCATGCTAAGGAGCACAACTTACGAGGCATTCATACAAGAAAGAGTTGATCACACTACCATGGACCTAATCCGGGAGGAAGCAACAATCATATAGACTCATATCATGCCATTCATGCTTCTAATCACTCAGTAGTACGATCATTACAATAGGTCAATTAGACATGCAAAGACGATGCGTAATTATGGCAGGAAGCGAGATGCAAGACGAGACCTAAGCAATGTGACCAGCATGGATACAGGATGTCATACAACCACGAATTTACATTAAGGATCATCATCATAACAGGTACTGAGAATTATGTAGCATATAAGGCATGTGGACATCAAATTATAACACGTATCCATCAAGTAAAGGACTCACTCTATCATGACACTAGAACTGAACGATCACACTATCATGAACCTATTCACAGGGAGGACATCAATTATACAATTTCCTAGCATATGACATATATATTCGTGCCCTAGTATGACAATGCAATATACTAAGTAGATCATGCCGGGATGATATGGATATAACAAATGTAGCTCGAACCCATACAATGGTCATCATGAACATCAAAGCACATAAGCACAATTTCACACTAAGGATCAATCTGTAGGTCAAGGAGTAGTACCACATAGTATCACATAATCATGGACAGAGTAATCAAGATAACCTGATAGAGATCCATAAAGGCAAACATTGACTCTTCCTAACTGACTCATCACTCATCTTTCCCGTGGGACTCGGATACGACTTTTCATGGCAAGAAGACATCGGTTGATCGTCATAAGAATCAAGAAAGACAGCCCCAGAAACACCTTACTTTTGACTCAAGGGACATCAAGAACCACCTTCCAATACTCACTCAGACAACCTTCACATCCATACATGATTCCCGACACAATGTGTTTACCAACCCAATTCCTCGTGGAAGGCACTGACATCCGGGAAAAAGACTCGATAGAACCGTCAAGGGGTTAACATAGTGGAAGGGGATGTTTCACACAAGTTGGGCTTGACCATAGAGAAATAAGGGTACTCCCGCTGTCGTCGGTGAGGGATTCGAGTTGACCTTGGCCTGGGACGTGAGAAAAGTGAATAAAGGTTCACCTTTATGAGGTTTCTAAGTCGGAAATGAAACAAGAGCGAAATCAACCTCTAAATCGGAAACAGGGGAGGTGTTTCGTGCTTCCCGGCGACATTGGAGGCTAAGCAAGTGGGAGGAGGAAGAAGAGGGTGGCGCTGCGGCATCGAGAGACTTCTGGGCTGCTCGAACGGATGCTGGGCGGCTTCTGCTCAACGAAAAGAGAAGAAAGGAAGCTGTCGGAGGTGCTTGGTTGTTCGCCTTGAACACAGAGGAAGGGAGGAGGTGGCGCTGCTGGAGGAGAGGTGGGGGTGAGATGGTGTCACGGTGGTATGGTACTGTAGCTCGGCCAACAGGAGGAAAGGAAGGTTGTTTCTTGGGGCAGGAGAGAAAGAGGAGGAGAGTGGGTATGGAGGCTCTGTGGCGGCGACAACAGAAGGTGGGGAAGCAAGGTGGTGGTGGTGAAAGACTGAAAAAGAAAGGGGTGCTTCGGTTTGAGAGATGAAATGAAGAAGGGGATTTGTGTGATTGAAAGAAGATAATGAGAGGCAGGAGGGTGGTCTGTTGTTGCTCTGCTACAACACATGGAGAAGCGGGCAAAGGGAGGGGACCATCCTCATAGACAGAAATCCAAGAGAGGGAGAGAGAGAGAGAGAAGAAAATAAAGAAAAAGGGGAAATGAAAATATATAGAATTGGTCCCCCGCAAAAGGATTCAAATTAGCGGAATAGACTCAAAACCGGCTCGCCCGATCGAATCCCGACTAAATCAAATTTAAATCAAATTTCCAGATAATCAGAACGAAAATAATTTACCAAGACTCGCAACTCGAAAGCAGAATTAAATTCCGTAAAAGAAAAAAAATCAAAATTCTAAAACAATGCCGGAAGGATTTTAAAATCGAAACTGGTGCTCGAGGACGATATTTTTATTCCACTTACAAATTGAATTTAATAATAATAATATAATATATAGCATAATAATATGAATATATTCAGTCTTTACAAGGAATGACCTTGGATATGTAAGAAGTGAATAAATGCTGACACGGTTTTGTTTTGAATCTGTTCTGGTGAAGGGGATGGTTAATTTAGGTATTGGGTTGGAATAATAAATCTTTTGAGGTGAGTTAACCGTGTTTGAAACTTAGAGAGTGAGTATGAGCTCAGAGGATATCGGGTTTGATAACCATACCTAAACAATCATTAAATCCTAAATAAAATTCATGTTTATTAATTGTTGTTTAATTGAAAAAATACAAAAAAAATTAAGGATTCCTAAAAGAAAAACCTTTTTTTTTCAGGTTTCATCCTTAGATAGGTACATAATAGAGCATTTCAGGGCAGCCACATGTTGCAAGAAGCTGGAAGGACATGTGATGAACATATTTGAAACTGGTAAAGTGAGCATGGCCATGGTGGAAGACCATGGATCCAATAGCAGCTCAATGGCATTGTCTCATGGTGGTGGTGTCTCGCACAAAGGGTGCTTTTTAGTGTGGGAGATGGTCCCCAAAAAGTGGTCAATTGAGTTCGTTGTCGATGGCCACAAGGTTCTAGCTGGCAGTGATGGTATGGTGGCACATCTCCTGGCTCGCCTTCTGTGCTGCTAAAGGCGGTGTTCACCCTTTAAGTCGTGCCCTTCAGGTTTGTTCAGTTCATGGGTTTGATGGTTTCTTTGTTTCTCTACATATCAATCATACTAATCTACTGATGATTAGATGAAATTTTGTGCTGCAAAAGATAAAATCACCACTGCACTTGATGAAATTATGACTATTTAAGTCTTCTTAAGCACTTGAATTCTCATGACATGGTTGGTTCATTGAAAGATATTCTCATTACATGGTTGATTCATTGAAAGATATTCTCATTACATGCCTACGAAAGGTCGAACCTTTCTCAAACTATGCTATTATGCAATCTGTATGACCTTTACTTGTCAAGTATATTCTTCCTTTTAGAGTTTGTTTTACCTCTTCGACGATGTAGAATACCCTAATGTGAACTATATTTACTTTTTAACCATTATAATCGTGTTCCATTCCTTGATTGATTACACGATTTGGAGGTGAGAAAGAGATATGATAACATAATGATACTATATGTAGAATGCAATTACGATAAAACCGCGCGCGAATGCGCGCGGTTCTTACCTAGTTGATATAAATTTATAATATCCCAACTTATACCCTAAAACCTTGTTAATTAATTAATTATTAACCCCGGACCATTGGACATTTACAGTTACAGTTATAATGATCCGGAGGAGTTGGTGACGAAGCTCAAGGTAAAATGTTCATATAGCATTAAAGTTTTTATATACCGTTCTGGTTACGAATCTCAATATAAGTGGTTCATATAGCGTGAAGGTTTTTATAGGTATGGCTTTGTTGTTTGAATTATTGTTGTATAATTTGAATGGTGATACAAGCTAGATTGGGGAATCATAATAGAAAATTTACGTATTCTGAATTATAATCATATATATATAGTGATATAATTGTTCATATAGCGTTAAAAAGTTTATATATATATAGAGTCGGGTTCAGGTGAGAAGCGCTAAACCGGTGAGAAGGAAAGAAGTAATCTGATTGGTCCACGTCTCCAAAATTGAATTAGAAATAGGAGACACGCGGATTACCCCAATTAATTAGTAACACCTACACAAATTAATTAGTAACACCCTACTCTCACAAGTAACACTAATTAATTGCACGCGCCAATCAACACACTGTACCTACATGTTAAAAGTGTTTATATCGACCTTTAAAAATTATTTTTTGGCATTTTCACTTGTTAAAAAAATATAAAAAAATATATTTTTGGGTGTAATTTAATTTTATCTTCACATAGACACCCACTTTGTATATGTTTTTTTGGAAAAAAAAAAGTGGGTCACAAGTTGTAAAAAAGTGGTTCATCGAGTTACCAAGAAGTGGTTCAGCCCTTTTACTCTTAGTGGTTCAGCCCTTTTACTCTTAGTGGTTCAGCCCTTTTACTCTTAGTGGTTCAGCCCTTTTACTCTTAGTGGTTCAACTCTTTTACTCTTAGTGGTTCATTCCTTTTATTCATAGTGGTTCAGCCCTTTTACTCGTGTGGTTCAGCCCTTTTAGTCATTGTACCACTCTCTATTTAGTCACTGAACCACTCTCTATTTAGTCACTGAACCAATCTATATTTAGTCACTGAACCACTCTCTATTTAATCACTGAACCACTCTCTATTTAGTCACTGAACCAATCTCTATTTAGTCACTGAAACACTCTTTATTTAGTAATGAACCAATCTCTATTTAGTACTGAACCACTCTCTATTTAGTCACTGAACCAATCTATATTTAGTCACTGAACCACTCTCTATTTAGTCACTGAACCACTCTCTATTTAGTCACTGAACCACTCTTTATTTAGCACTAAACCACTCTCTATTTAGTCACTGAACCACTCTCTATTTAGTCACTAAACCACTCTCTATTTAGTCACTGAACCACTCTTTATTTAGCACTGAACCACTCTTTATTTAGTCACTGAACCAATCTCTATTTAGTCACTGAACCAATCTCTATTAAGTTACTGAACCACTTGATATAAACCTCTAAACCAATTAATATAAACCTCTGAACTAATTAAATAATCAATTTTGCCTCCTCTTTCAACGACAATCACAGATGCGGATGGGAATGTCCTCTTCCAACGCCAATCACTGATACGGACGGGATGTGGACGAAGAAGAAGCATCAAGCGGGGGAAGGTGTGAATTTAGACAGATCTGATTTTCATTCCCCATCAGATCCGATTTTCATTCCCCAAATCTTCATTCTTCTCTGATGAGCTTGCAAAGATATGGCTCCAAGGATCTTCGTCTACTCCGGTATGTTGACCGGCAGTGAGGACGACCGGTAGTGAGGACGTCTACTCCCGGTCTCGCTCCTTATCCTCCTCCTCTTCTTCTCCATCTCGCAGTGCTAGCTCTCGCAGTCGAAGCCCGCCTCCATGGCGCCGAAGGTTCTCTCTAGTTTCCTCCGCTCTTTTTTCTCATATTGCGCTCAATTCTGGATAATTTGTTTTACACTGGTTGAAATGGAGTGGTGCTCGTGACGGTCTATAAGAACCGATTTTTTCAATTGAAAAATGAGAAATGTTTACGTGTTGGTGCAACAGTCAATTAGGCTTTGTTCATCACAAAAGAGCAGATAGTATGTGTTACACTCATGACAGTTCTTGATTCTTTATGTATTTCTAGGTGCTTTTGAGAATTGATGTTTGAATTCGTCGGAGTTCCAGGCATCGTCTTGGGAGGCATCGTATGCGGCAGGCCGCTCAGATTCAAGTGCGGGCTCGGGGCTCCGTGGAGACGACGAGAGGAGGGATTTGAGGAGAGAGAGGAAGCGCGTGGGTTTTTTTTTCCTTCAAAATTCAGATCCGTTTCCACCAATGAGAACACTTCTTTTCTTCTCACCGGAAGGAGAGTTTCTCACCGGAACTCAATCCTATATATATATATATATATATATATATATATATATATATATATATATATATATATATATATATATATATATATAGCATTTTGGTGACGAATCATGAAATAAGTAGTTCATATAACGTGAATGTTTTTATAGCTATGACCTTGTTGTTTGAATGGTTGTGGTATAATTTGAATGTTGATAAAAGCTAGATTAGGGAATCATAATGGAATATTTATGTAATCGAATTATAATCATACTATATATAGAGAGAGATAGGGGGGATAGATCCTATGTAAGCAAGGCTTATAATGTATTTTGTGAGCAAATCTTAACCTTTGGTTCAATGGAAATCAACGGATCAAATTAAACCTAAATTGAAATTATTTAATAATTATAATAATAATGGGCCCCATCATGAAAAAATTCTACTCGCATATTTTTTGAGCGTGTGAAGCACCTCCCATAACTCTATTTCAATAGGGTGATAATATTTACACCCATAAATTTTACTATATGCACCACACCTACGCCTCTTGAATCACACCCCTGCTCCTCTTGAGTCACACACCTGCCCCTCAAGAGGCGCAGGGTATTTTACATTTAAAATACCCTGCGTCTCTTGAGGGGCAGGTGTGTGACTCAAGAGGAGTAGGGTGTATTTTAAAAAAAATATAAAAAGTGAGATATGTGGTGTAAATAGTAAATTTTGTGGTGTAAATAACATTGGTTATTTGAATATGTGCTTGCAGTGCTTCTCAACTGGCCAAAGGAAGCCGTCTCCTCGTCAGATCTCTCACTCTCCACTTTGTTGACCTATTCATTTGCCCTCCTTCACCTGCAATCTCGATCCATTGCGATCGCTCATTCCTTCTCCAAACTCCTTAGATCTGTCACGATCATCTTTCGTTTGTTATCGAAGTAATGAAAGGTTTGAGAAGTATATATAGCCAAGAGAACCGATAACAAGTAAGTTTTTCGGATCTAATTTTTTTTCTTGATGTGGATCGAAAATCGACTTGTATGTGTTGTTTTCGCAAGTTTATCAAATTTGCGAATTTGCTATTATTTTTGTTCAATTGAGTTTATGAGATTAATATGGATTTCAAGTGTCGGAAAGTTTGTAATTTTGAACTACTTTTTTTTAATCTTTGTTGTTGTTCATATGAAGGTGTTGACGGCTAGTGTCAAAGAAACTCGTATGCAAGAAGGCTTGTTTGCCAAACTCTTTTAATGAAATTGGATTCTACGGGTAGCCGATAGTGCTCTTGAGTATTCATGTGTATATTTAGATTATATTGGGACTATTCGTTTGTATATGGTTTGATATTTGTGTGTATGTAGATGATTTTGGGGTATATTATTCGTTTATATATGTATAGATGTGAAATCTTCTATTCCAATGATATTGTGCTTTTATATTATTAATTTGTATAACTTATTTTATTCACCTCAATAATGAAGAATATTATTTTTATGTAATTATGACAAGAATCGTTAAGGAGCCTTTGGGTTAACATTTATTTCGTTGGTATGAATCATGTTATTCGTATGTGAATAAGACCTTATTCATCTCAAATAATGATAAATTATTACGAATGACTTTGAATAAATTAATGGTGTGATAACTATGAATAATCTTCTAGTTGTTCATGAATAAATTAATGGTGTGATAACTACGAATAATCTTTTTTTTTATACAAGGTAAAAATTTGGAAGGCGTTAGGCTCTGCTGACCCACCATCCAATAGAATTCCTCCTAATGAGGGAAAGAAGCTTCGGATGTGACTTGATTGTCTCGTGCTCCATCATATGATGTAGTTGCGCCATCTTGTCTGCCACTTGGTTGAGTTCACGAAAGACATGTGTGCAGAACGACCACTCAAAATGGCGAAGTAGCTGAAGAATGTGTGAAATGGTCATCTCAATCTCCCAAGGGCATCTCCACTTGCTAGTGATGGAGTTGATGACCGTCAAACAGTCTCTCTCGATGATGATGCGTTGCAGACCAAGGTCCTTTGCAGCTACCAGACTAGACTGGAGTACAAGAGCTTCCGCTTGTTAAGAGGAGGCGGAGCCACACCGAAAACTACCAGAAGAGATAATCGAGCCAGCCACATCCCGAATGATGAAACTAGATGTGGCAAGGCCAGACTGAAGTTTGGATCCATCAAAATTTATTTTAAAGTGTCTCATCATCGATTTTTTCCACCTTATATTTTTCTTTTTTCTGGTTTGGGTTTTCGGATAGGTAGTTTCCGTTATAGTGCTTTCCCCGTAGGTGGTCTTGTAATCGCATAGTTGCTTAATGAGTTGTCGTGGATATGTTTCTTTTTTTCCTTTTATTTGTGAAGTTGTCATCATTGAAAGTCATTTTGTTTCTAATAGTCCAAATACCCTTCCACAAGGTCACTAAGGTCGATTTTTGTGGTTTATTTAGTCGGGTGAAAATGTCATTTGTTATTTGTTTGATTGATCTATTAATTTTGTTTGTTGCTTTTATTACATTTGTTATTTCGTTGTAAATATTTGCAAGCATTTGTAATGTTGGTGTGCAGTTGGTGAATAAATGGGTGTCATCTTCGTCAATCTGGTTACAAAAAGTACAAGGTAGTGGGACTGCTACTCCTTTTTGTGCTAGTCTTATTTTCGTTGGGGTTCCATTCATAACCAATTTCCAGAGGAAATTTTTAACTATTGGGAGAGATTCAATCTCCCAAATCCAAGCGATGTCACTTACTTGATTTCTTTGGTTTTCAGTGACCTTATCTAAGGCTGATAATGTCGTGAACCAGTTGTGTCTGTTGACTCGCCAATAAAGACGATCCTCAATTTCTGTAATTGGTATCTTGATATTTTGAATCATTTGTATTATATTTGGTGGTAGTACATGCTTAAGTTTTTCACTTTCCCATTTCTTATCTAGTCCTATGTACTGGATAACCTTTTCATTTTCATCTATCATGTGGTTTGGTGGTACTTGATCTATAAGTCTACCACTTTCGATCCATATATCTTTCCAAAAATGAATTGTTTTCCCATTTTCGATTTGCCAAATAAGTCCTTCTAGGAATTCATCTTTTGTCTCCATGAGTTTTGTCCAGTGCCAAGATGTTTGTGTTTTCTTTTGGTATTCCCAAAGCGATTTATCTTTCATATATTTTTCTTTAGTTATTATTACCCAGAGATTCTCTGGTTTCGCGAGAATTTTCTAAAATAGTTTCATTTGAAGTGCTTTAGTAATGTCTTTCGATTTTTGTAGTTTTAGTCCTCCATTCTTTTTCGCTTTACAGATTTTGTCCCCATCAGTGGTTTATACGAGTTCTCTTTGTTCCAAAAAAATGATCTATTTATTTTATCTAATTCTTTATGGGTATCTGTTGGTAGCATGAAGCTTTGCATCACATTGTTTGGTTTCATGGTCAGGTTGGATTTGATCAGGATTGCTTGTCCCTGTTGGGATAATGAATTTGCCTTCCATTTGGTCAATTGGTTCCTTGTTTTATGGATTAAGTCTCCAAATGTATTTATGTTTACCCGACCATTTATAATTGGACATCCCAAGTATTTGTCAAGGGTAAGGTTGTTGGTGATGTGTAGCATGCTTTGTATTTGGTGCCTTTGTGGGGACGAGACTCCTATGGTCACTTGGAAAGCCAATTCGTTGAAATTCACTTTTTGTCCTAGAAATACTACAATAGTCATCAATAATTTGTTTCACTTTTAAACATGATTATGTGTTTGCTTTTGTGAATATCATGATATCATCAGCAAAAGATAGAAATGGGATTCTTGTTCCTGATCTGAAAGGATCAAATCCTATCGTTTTTCTTGATTTCTCACATGTCCGTTGCAATTTCCATGTTAGAATTTCTGCACCTATAATGAATAGATGTGGTGAGATGGTGTCTCCTTGTCAAAGCCCACGACCTGGTCTAAAAGTTTTCGTTGGTCCATCGTTAACCAAAATCGAAAACGAGACAGTTTTCACACATTATTCAATCCACTTGATGAATCTAGTACTTAATCTAAATTTCGCAAGTACTCGGAAAATAAAATCCCAATCCACTTTGTCGTAGGCTTTTTCCATATCAAGTTTTACTGCCATCCACCCTTTTTTCCTTTTCTTGCTCTCAGAGAATGAAAAATCTCATGTGCAATAAGTACGTTATCTTGGATTGCTCTATCAGATACAAAAGCTCCTTGGAGTGGGTGGATAATTTTTCCCAAAACTTCTTTTAGTCTATCAGCTATAATTTTAGTGATTATCTTGTATATTGTTGAACATATGCTAATTGGTCTGTACTGATTTGTAGCACTTGGGTTTTCACATTTTGGTATTAAGGATATGAAGGTGTGGTTTATTTGTTTCAACATTTTTCCGGATTCAAAAAAACTTTTGATCGCTCGTATGACATCATGTTCTGCAATATCCCAGTATTTCTGGTAGAATTCGGCTATCATTCCATCCGGTCCGGGAGATTTGTTTTTTCCTATGGAGAAAGTCTCTTGCTTAATTTCACTATTTGTGACTGGTCTAGTTAGGTTTTCATTATCTTCTCTGGCGATTTCTGTTTCTATTAGATCAAGGTACTCGTCTAGTCGTCGATCTCATATTAATGGCCTCATTTTTTAATCTTTTTTCGAAGTCATATTGTATTTCTTTTGCTATATTTTCCTCCCCTACTATGCTTGTGCCTTCGGTTGTTCGAATTTCCTTAATTATTTTCTTGTTTCGTCTTCCAGTTGCAATCTTATGGAAGTATCTTGAGTTCGTATCCACTAGTTGAAGGTGTTTTTTCTTTGCTCTTTGATTCCATGACAATTTGTGGTATTCTAGTAGTTTGTCCTTTTTCTTTAAAAGCCTGGTTTGGAGCAGCCTTGCCCGCTCATCTAGATTCCTTGCATTTTGTTGTTGGAGACAGAGAATTTGTTCATCTACTTGTTTCAGTTGTCTAAAGATATTCCCGTAGGTCTTCTTGTTCCACTCTTTAGAAAGTTGTTTTAATACTTTTATCTTTTAAGTTAATCTAAGTATATGAGATCCCGTTATCGTTGTTCTCTATGCTTGTTTCACAACATTCATTTAATCCTACCGGGTCAACCATAATTTTTCAAATTTGAATGGTTTCATTTTGTAGTTGTTGTTCTGACTTATCTTAATAGAGATCGGGCAGTGGTCAGAGAAGGAAAAAAGCATGGTTTGTTGCGAGCAATTGTGGGAACCACGGTAGTATATGAGATTGTACAATTACTCTATCTAGTTTCTCATAGATGTTATCAGGTTCTATTTTGTTTTTCCAATTGTTGGAACATCTAGGAATTCGTTTAAATCCTTGAATTCTTGTAGTCGTTTGAATCTATTCTGGTTAGTGGAACATCCACCCTATTTATCATATGCATAGAGGATATCATTGAGATGCCCCATAATGATCCAAGTAAGAGCAAGGTCCTTGATGTAATTAGCTAGTTCTTCCCCGAAAGCATCATTTTCCCTCTCATTTGGTGGTCCATATGCAGCACAAAGTCCCACTTCAATAGAATTTTTCTGGAATTTTGATTAAAAGGACATAAATTGTTGTACCTTATGGAGGAGTTCTATTTGTTCATTGTGTAGCTAGTAGCTTTTCCATAACACACATATCCAACCTCACATACCCATAGCCGGTATCCATTCCATATTGTCAAAACTTGGCTTCTTGATGTGCGCGCAAATTGCCATATTTTCTATGCATTTTACTTGTCGTTTGCATGCATATTAATGGGAAAACATGGGATAAGTGTAGTTTATGCTTAAATGTCAAATATATGGGTTTGCACGAGTTTCCATGTGATTTCGCAGAAAACAGGATAAAAATGGACGAATTTGGAAGAGCGGAAAAAGAACTCGAAGTCTTCTGAAGAGGTCGAAATCGACTAGGGACCTCGACATCGAGTGCATCAGAGACATAGGAATCGAGCAGGAAATGAAACAGAGCACGTCGACAGAGAGAGGTCGATATCGAGGCTGCCAGATCGACCAAATTGATAGAAGTCGAGTGCCAATTCGAGTAGGAGAGGGAGGAGCTCGAGATAAAGTTTTGAAGGGGTCGATATCGATGTCTAGGGTCGATATCGACCATGCCTGCAGAGGAATCCGACTTAGATTTTTTATAGAATTCTATCCGAACCTTGCACGTCTATCCAAAAGTCGAGATTTCTTATCTTCAACACCAGATCTATCATGAGGAGGCTGATTTACCGTAGGAGTTTTAGTTTTTACTTTTATTTAAGTTTTATCTTAGAGAATAAAGATAAGGTTTCGAGTCCTTGCCGACATCTATAAATAGAGGCCCATAGGGCTGAGTTTAGGCATTCAATTTGACATTCAATTCAGTTCCAATTACAGTAGTGACGAGTAGAGAGAGAGAGGAGGCCGAGTGAAAGTTGTAAAGTGAGAGCGGAGTGGCTTGTTCGGTTGTACTTTCTTTCAAAGTTATAATTCAAAGTAGCTTTCTTTCAACAATAATGATGATGATGTGCATGATGAAGAGCGAGTAGTCAACCCACTTCTAGGGTCGGGGTGAGCCCGACGATAGCAACGTGAGGTAAGTGCATCAAAGGTATGACTTTTATATGATTCCGTCTTCTACCCCATGCATGATCCTTTACGAAAGTTAGGGAGATTCATTATTTGCATTATTGAAGCGAAAGCCACTCATATTGTGAACTTGAATTGCTCATGAATTGGATAGTAACTCTTAGGAATTATGCGAGAGCCTCTAACCACCTAAGTGTTGATAACGAAAGTTATTTGACGGAAAGGCATTAAATTTCATAGCTTTAGCATAAAACTTGCATTGTTATCGTTGTGGCATGAAACCCCGACTTTGGAAGCCTTTTAATTAATTGAATCCTTTATAAAAGTCTTAAGTTTTGTTTCTGTTCATCTTCCTTCTCCATTATATTTTCTTCGGACTCTTTTCTGACAAATTGGTTACGAAAACAGTTTCTGTGACAAGCATCGAAATCGACTGAAAGGGTCGTTATCGAGGTCTAACATCGATATCGAGGTCTGTCTCGACGTCGACTTGCTGCTTTTGTCTTCTGCAGGAATTGCGCTAGGAAATCGACCAGAACTGAGTTCGATATCGACCAGTATACTCGATATCGAGTATCTTCTGAGGTCGGAAGCTTCGATCGTGAGTGCAACAAAGGAAGCGCTGACATACCTCCTCGTGGATTCGATCCTGAATTACCCTACTACTACAAGGGAGGGGATTCTTGAATTATTTGTTTGGGACAGGGAATTAGCCTAGTTGTGCATTGTTTTAAATATTTGAATCTCCTACACCACCCTGCTGCGAACAAATTGGCGCCGTTGCCGGGGAGGCAATCTATCGCCACCTAAGTTAATCACGATCTTTTTCTGAGCTTATTCTGCAGGTTTATGCGACGTTCTGATCGCGGACCTATCCTGGAACCAATTAACGAGCCTGAACGTTTCTACCATCTTTGCAATAAAGCAATTCGCATCATGGCTGATAACGAAACACAGGCCGAAACCATAGAGCGATTGAGGAAGGAAATCGAGGACCACAATACTACAATCGCTGCTGAAAGGGCCGCCGCTGCTGCTGAGCGAGCCCGTGCTGATAGGGAGGAGGGTGCGCGCAGACAATCCCAAGAGCGGCTAAATCAGTATCCACAGACGGCAATGCAATACATGCATCCGCCGCTTCATGTTCCTGAATCCGCTATTTTAATTCCTCACTCCAACTATGAAATTAAAATTAACTTCCTATCTGAGATAAAAAGAAATACTTTTGAAGGAAGACCTAATGAATGCCCCCTGCAACACATCTCTACTTTTATGGACTTATGTGAGACAGTTGCTGATGGAGTAAATTTAGAGTATGTGCGATTAAAATCTTTTCGATGGTCTTTGGCAAGGAAGGCATTACAGTGGCTTGAAAGTTTGGCTCCACGCTCGCTGAGGACATGGGCGGAGGTAAAAGATGCATTCTTGAACAAATTATTCCCACCTTCTAAAACAGCGATGCTGCGACAAAGGATCACGGCTTTCAAACAAAAGCCAGGTGAAACTCTAGCACAGGCGTGGGAGCGGTTTAAGGACTTGCTGAGATCATGCCCGACACATTGGAAACTTCCATATGTCATCCAGGAGATCTTCTACAACACCCTTGATGCGCCGAATAAGGAGAGGATAAATTCATATACCTCCTATCGGTACATTGAGCTTACACCAACAGAGGCATGGGAGACCATTGAGAGGCTTGTGAACTTTGACAATACTGATGGGGCTGGTGCGGCCTATGATGCAAGGTCTGCCCCATCTATGCCACTATATGAGCCTTCAAAGGAGATAGATCCTGATGTGCGGCAACAATTCCATAACGATCAAACACGCCGCCTTCAAAAGCAAGTAAGGTTCCTGAGAAACAATCAACCTTGTCAGGAGTGTGGCTCAACAAGGCATAACACTAGTGCCTATCCACATACTGAGCAAGTATCCATGGCGGAACAACATGAGGAGGTCAAATGGACGAGAGGCCCCTATGGAGGGGGCAATCAACAATATTGGGGTGATCAAAGGTTCTATCAACAAAGAGATCCCCCACCATATAGAGCACCAGGGCACCCTGAGCGGGAGACAAGGAAGGATGACCTGCAAATCATTCTTGATGAGATGCGGAGAAACCACGCTGAGTTCAAACAAGCCAACAACTCCATACATACTCAGCTGCAGGGCATCAATTATAGACTTGGGGAGATCGACGTTTGGAAGCGCAACATGGAGACTCAAATGAGTCAATTGGCAGAAGCAATACCCAAAGCGTCAGGATCATTCCCTGGATCCACAGTGCCCAACCAAAAGGGCAAAACCACTGGTCATATTGCGGCAGTAAACCTAAGGAGTGGGCGTCAATTACAAATGCCCGAGCAAAAAGCAGAGGAGAAGGAGCCAAAACAGACGTCGATATCGACCCCCCATGTCGATATCGACCAAGGTGACCTCGATGTCGACCTTCCTGCCGATGTCGACCCTGATGCTGCGTCACCACAGAAATCGACTCCTCCAGTTGATATCGACCCTACTGATGTCGATGTCGACCTCACTGCAGCCGCGGGAAGGAAAAAGGTGTTGCCATTCCCATCTAGAAAGGTGATTAAGGACCCAGCGGAAAAGAAGTCCCAACGGTTCGTGAAGATGCTCCAAGGGCTTAATGTTTCTATACCATTCACAGAGGCACTTCACGAGATGCCATCTTATGTAAGGTTCCTTAAAGACATCTTAGGTAAGAAGCGATCGCTCTATGAGATCGTAGAGGAGTGCAACAGGTTGGAGCTACCACAAAAGTAGGCGGACCCAGGTAAGTTTTCTATCGCTATAGGTCTAGGTCAATTCAAATTTAATGCTTTAGTTGACTTGGGCGCTAGCGTTAGCATGATGCCACTAACCATATGTGTAACGGCCCGGATATAAATATCCGGGATACATTTCGAAGGTCGGATACCTTCGTTCGGATGTTGCAATTCAGGTACAGGTCGAGGTTTCGAACCTCTAAAGATCAATATTCAAAGTGGGGATTTTGAACCCCAAGCAATCAAGTCGCGGAAATTCAATTCAAATGAAAGTAAAGCGAAAGCAAAGTTTAGATACAAGAGCCACGGCAGAGCCGGGTCAAAACCAAGACATAGTGGATGAATGTCATTTATCAAGTTAGAATATGTTAGCCAGGTTCTTCGGTCCGCCAAGAGATACCCGTCACAAAAGCAAGGAGCAACCAAGAGCGGTACCTAACACTATCCACGAAGTCAGGCCCGGTGATCGCCTGCGGGTCCTCTGACCACGCTGAGGCCACATAACATGTCTGTACCTAAACAAAGATGACTAATGCAGTACAATATTTAAATCAAACTATCATGCCCCTAGTAAATATATAATATGCAGAAAAGAACTGTAAAGGGCCCAAGACAATGCCAAGTGGCATATCCCTCTCCTACCTCTGCACCCCTTCCCGTTAGTGCAGAGACTGGCCAGTTCGGGCTATAGCATAGCACTTTCCTCGTGGTGGTGCACTCACCACGGTATCATCAATTTTATGCAACTTTCTCTTGTGTGAAACACATTGAGCGTTCTAAGTCAATCGATTCGAAGCCAGGCTCATCGATTGCACGAATTGGTATAGATCTTGCTTGGTTTGCTTTGAGTTCATCAACCTCGCGAGAGCTTGGTATACGGGGTTAGCCGTAGGATGGCCCGATCTTCGACAATCAAGACTCAAAGACAAGAACGGAAGCAAGATTTGAACAAGACTCAATAACACTTAAAGAAACGCAGCAAGATTCAACAAGAAAGACACAAGACTCGACAAAACACCAAGATCCTTAAGATCTCAATGTCGACAGCAATAAAGAAACAAAAGGACTCGACGATAGTTTGTTGATTCGAACTAAAGTAGAACGAGATAAAGACCAAGAAACAAAGAAAAGACTCTATTTTTGTAGGGTTTTGTGTTTATGAATAACAAAAGACTCAATTAATGTCGGAAACCAAAGCTCTGATACCAATTTGATACGGGGTTAGCCGTAGGATGGCCCGATCTTCGACAATCAAACTAGAACTCAAAGAAACAATCAAGAACTCGACAAGAAAAGCAAGAAACGCAGCAAGAAACAATGAAAGACTCGAAATTTGACAAGACACGACCGATAAGGACTGAGTCGATCTATGTAGAACGAGATGAAGACCCCAGGCCTCCGTAGAGGGTAGGAACCAAACACCAACGACTACACAACCCGCCTCTACAACCCTAGACAACCAAGCGGACAACTTGGAGGCACAAGGAGGGGGCTCGTGGATGCTTGATAGCACCAGTCGAACGACGAGAATCGACACACACCAATCATGATGAATAGCACCAATCCTTCAACGAGGATCGACACACACCAAACATGTGGTAGCACCAACCCTTCAACGAGGAGCGACACACACAAGACAAACCAAGCTAAGAACAACACATCGAAACCTATCCCACGCAGGGGAACTCGGTTCCTCCCTAGGAGAACTCTCCAAATCTGACTTTTTGTCAAAAATTCAATTCTATCTAATTTTATTGAATGAATGAAACTTAAATAGAAAAATATCTAGGGTTTGGTTGGCTTCCTTAGGGACTAAGGATTGCTTGTCAAACTTAATCCTAACTAGATAAAAATATCCTAATTAATAAAGAAAAAATTAATTAGATATAATATCAATTAATTGAAAAGTCAACTAATAGATATTATTCTAATTTACATTATTCCTAAATAAATATAATGCTTAAGATGATAAACTAAATATGAAAAGATAATTATTTTCGTTCAAACAGTAAACAGCTGCAAAGATGTTGATTTTCGGCCATGTTCTCGGTAGATTCTGGAAAAACCTTCAACAGAAAAGTTGTAGATATCTTCGTCCTCGTTCCAACAAGGTATGGCACGACCCAATCTGATCAATATGGACTCCGAACGACCCATTTTACTGAGACGTCGCAAACCTGTCAAATCTGCAAAACGAATCCAAACTTGTTGATAAGCACCACTTGTTTTCCCTTCATCATCATATCTCATCATCATATCATATCTCATCATCATTTCATATATCATGCTCATGCCCGATGGTGCTGGGCTAATCATATCATATCATATCATATCTTGCCCGATGGTGCTGGGCTAATCATATCATGCTCATATCGACTCGATAGACTCAGGGCACCCGATGGGGCTGGGCTACCCTATGACCCTAGCAAAGACTCTAGGACTATCACAGATAACGGCCGTTCTGCATTCAAACACACAAAGTAAACACATGCTCAGTTCAATGCAATCCTAGCATGATACTACATGGCATGCTTTAATATGCAACAAAACTACACATTACATGACACATCAGGTAGGAGGTCCAGGTTACTGAGTAAGTCCCGTAGGATACTTACCTGTTGATGCAGCACAGCAAGATAACACAAGCAAGGGCCCAAATGCAAGTCCAAAGCAATCCAAAAGCAATACACACCTATCATCAAGCCATTTCCATAAGCTACCAGACCAACATTCATACACACGAACCCAAGTTCTCAACATCCTCAAAACCGACCGATAGTAAAACTGTTTTCCAAAATCTTAAATCCAAATTAAGTCAACTCATATTCAAAATAATTCTCAAATCATACTTGGCCAAATTCCGACATTAAACATTTAGATCCTTAAAACCAATACCTTAAAATCATATTATAGAATCAATTTCCTGCATTTTGGTTTCAACACCTCAAATCCTTTAAGAATCATTTTCGGGCGACTTAAAACCTTTTCTAAATAATTTAGCAACAATGTTTATCTAAAATAGACACTAAAATAAATCCATCTTTTTAATCCCCACTTATAAAACATATTAAATAATTCACTTTATCAATTAGCCTCAATACTCACTTTAAAATTCCTAATCACATATTAAAACATAAGAAAAATACATACTCCAATAATATCATTTTTAACCCATTTTCTAATATAATAATTATTTCAGAAATAATTTATACAATATATAACATACGTATATATATATATAACATAACATAAAACATAGTATATATGTATGTATAATCAGAAAATAACCCAAACCAAAACCCATTTGAAAATCCGGATCAGCCCAACCAATAGGCCCAGTCTTTATAACCCAAAGCCAACCCGAATCCGGATTTCAGGAGAAGAGCAGAGCAGTGACCCGGTTTTTAAATGATATAACCCGGAAGAATAGAATGACCCAGCCCAACAGAATAGGCCCAACCTATTCCATCTCCCCCTACCTCCGAGTTGAAACAGAGCACTGGGCACGTCGTCGGAAGCGGAAGAGAAGGAAAGGAAGAACCCGGCCATGCTTCGCCGGCGATGGCTCAGAGCTCCGAACATCTCCCCGACCCACAGACATGGAATCAACAGAGAAAGGAGGAGAAAGAGAGGTTCCTCACCGAGGGGTTCTTCGAGGTCGTCGGAGGTGATTCGAGATCGTCGGAGTTCGATCGGATTCGTCGAAGGCCGAATCGATTCCTTCTTGGCCTAGGACGAATGAAAAGGGAGTAAAGGTGCGGCTTTACAGTGTTTCAAAGCGAAAGGAAAGGGATCGAAGCTTTATCGGATTTTTGGAATGAAACAGGGGAAATGGAGGAGAAACGGGGCTCGTCGGAGGCTCAGGTGGTTCCTGGGCGGCGCTCGGGGACCTGTAGACACCGAGGGAAGGTGATGGTGCTGCTCGGCATCTCCAGCTTCCCTGGCTACTCCCTTGGATCATCGGCGTCTAGGGAGGCGCTCGGGTGCTCGCTCGGGGCTGCGCTCAGGGAGGTGCGCCCGAGAACCTGAAGCTATGGTGGCTAATGGTGCCTGGAACGAAGGTGAGTGACGGTGGTGTTTGAACTCAGAAACGGAGGGAGGAACAAGGAGGAGCAGAGGTGAGGTGGTGGGTGGTGCTTGGGTTCCGAAAACAGGAGGTGGAAGGTGAGCTTGAGCTCGGCAATGGTGGAACAAAAGGAGGTGTTTTTGGTGAGGTTTGTTTGGGTGTTTGGAGACAAAAGTAATGAGGAGGGGAGGCTGATGAGCAGATAGGAGAGGGAGGGTGAGGCAGGGGGTGAGGAGGGTGTTGTGGTCCTTGTAATGTGAGGTAGGGGGACCCATGTGCAGAATGTGTGTGAGGGAGGAGAGCTGGAGAGAGCCGCGAGAGAGGGAGAGAGAGAGAAAGAAAGAAGAAAAAGAAAAAATGAAATTATATATGTGGTCCAAAGGTAATATGTGAGGAGAATATACCCGATATTTAAATTCGAAACCCGCTAATCCCGACCCTATCAATTCCCGACTAAATCGAATTCAATTAAAATTTAATTTACTAAATTCAAGATAACGGAATTAAATTAATTTTATCAAAACTCGGAGCCCGAAGGCAGAATTAAACCCGTTAAAATCTAAATTCTCAAAATGATGCCGGAATGTCTTTAAAATCAAACTCACGCTCGAGGACGAGTTTCTCGCATTTTTACCGATTGTATTACTCAAAATAATAATATAAAATACATTCAGTCTTTACATTTATCCACCTCTAAAAACAAATCTCGTCCCCGAGACTAAAATCACTTAATGTAATGAGAAGAAGATTGAAATCGGTGAGTCCGAGGACCATGTCCAAGGATCTTGTAATCATCTCGGTTGCGTCTTTCGGGATTCTCACAACATCCTAGTCACGGTCGTGACATCTCCAATTGGTCTTGTCAAGTGTGTAATAAGCGCCCTTATCACATCCTCGCTTCGACTTTTCGGAAGTATCACAACTCTAAAAGTATTATAGCGTCCGACTAGGTCTTAGCAAGCAATCTATAAGCGCCCCTATAAAATGCTTGTATCCACTTCGTGAGACGTCATAATGTAAATCCAGTTCGTAAAACCTCAAAGCATTTTGTAAAAGGAAAGATTGTCATCCAAATCATTGAAGCTCTCGACTTCTTTAAAACCCAAAGTTGGCCACTTTCAAAACCGCTCAAAATTTTCAAATTCAACGTTTAATCAAGCAGCTTTACACCAAAACAAGTCAAATCCTTTCAAATCAAGGTTTCGTCAAAATCTTCCAAAAACTAAATCAGCTTCTCGCATACTGATCAATCCAATTCAGAAGGTAGGAGGTGGAATCATCCACCTCTAAGGGCTAATCCCATATTCTCTTCCTAGTTTCCAGAATCATTTTATCATCATCCTCAACTCAATATGCACATAAGTAAATCAACTCATCGACTCATAACATCATCAGCCCCCTCTAATATGGCAATCTAAACATCAATCGTGATAATCTCAAACAATCGACATCTCAACCGCATAACATGATTACCCATAATATAGATCATACCACCCCTTCAGAACATGCCAAAAGCAATAACACAATCTTAACATTATACCATGAGTCATAAAGTATATCTATCTCATACAGAAGGCATCACAAGTGCATCATTGAATTCTCATAACTTATCACGCAAGCACACATGTCAAGAGATCAAAGAGGTTAGGTGTCATGGAGTCAGTACACCACTACAAGTCAAATCTCACGATCGCATCTCAACATCGCACACTAGTGGAACCAGTCATAACAAAGGATCTCATGTAAAGCATAATTTCACGTAGTCATCCTATCCGATTTCTATCCAGCATTATCATAACATATTATCACATCAATCGTTGGTACTTGTAAGGTTAGCCATAGCGAAATTTCATCATAGGTCAACAAAACAAAACTACTTATCAACACATCAATCCAAACAAAATCATGCTATTAAGATTCAACCAAAAAGGGGAGATCAAGCAGTATATCAACACCAGAATGTCATCATGCTTTCCAGACATCATCTTAGCTCATCACAATGTCATATAACGATTATTAGCAGTCATGCACCATCCTCTCATATATACACATAAGTCATATTCATACTCCAAGTCATATTCATCACTTACTTATTCATAATCAGGCTTATCAACCATATAGTATAACATCATGCTTTCACATAACAACGTATCATCATCTCATGATTCATTCAACACATTATAACATGCTTTTAGAACAACATAGTAGGATAGCGATGAATCATTATATCATGTTCATAGTTGTCACTAACAATTTTAACTCAGTATTGCATATCAACATGTAATATCATGCCATACAGGTTTATCATGGTTGCTATCTAACATCATGCCAGTACATATTAATAAATCACATAATCAAGAAGACCCTCACATCATACCAATCACTCAATTTCCTTAACCGCTCTCTAACCATTCTACCAAGGGACCTCACTCACATGTTTGAAGAAGAAGCAATCATGGACATTATTACACAGAAGGACTACATCATATCAATCAACCTTTATCAATAGCACCATTAGCTCATCATTAGGCATTGCAACTACGTTTAAAGTCTCAATTTACTGTCATGCTCAATAAGTATTGCAACACATCATATAGGAATACGGTCAATCCAAGCTAGCAAGTTTCATCATAACCTTATCAAGTAAACAGTTCAGGTTTTCAGCAATTGCAGTTCACATTATAGGCAAGGAATTTAGATCCTGCTTGGCATCTTAGAGTAGCATCACATTAAGTCATCAAGGCACATTAGGATTGTAAGGCATCGAATCATATCATCGTAGTCAACAGACAATCAAGCAACAGTTATCACATCAACAAGCAGCTTTCAACATCAAGTCAGTGCAATATCATCATCAACAAGCTCAGAAAGGGTTAGAAATTCGAATAGAGGACGCTCCCACCTGCAAGTCATATCGTACTCAATAATCGTAATCCTCGAAGCGAGCTTGTTCCGTCGACGTTATCGATCCTGAGGCCCGTGGGTTATGGGCCCACGCTTCCGCTGCGCTGCTCTATCGCTATTCGACTTCCCGATCCCTTTTTCCATGCGGTCGCTCATCCAATGTAACGCGTAGGAGTTCAAGTTAACGGAGATAGGGGAGTGACAAGGGCGGACGACCCAATGTTTCTTTCGGAGACGGAATAGACCAAAGCTAAAGATGACATGACTAGAGACAAGACTCCGACTCGGGAATAGTAACGATGCCTTTATGGAGTCCATTAGGTTACAACTTGTGACAAACAAGCATGAATTCATTATGGAGCATATCAATCACATCAATCCACACTAACATGTACCTACCTCGGGGGCAACATTCGTATTCATATCAAAGACACAATCAAGTCCTACGCTGATGTATGTGAAACAAGCTAACATTCTAGTATTCCATGGAAACAGATATGCCTAGTAACTTCAAGCAAGATAGGCGGAACCAACAATGATCATATATAATTCGAAGTCATGCGGAATTTAGTGAAGATAACGGGCATCATGCATGTGGACAATGTAAAAGCATGGTATACACATCAACAAATGAGCCCAAATATATCATGGCAAGGTATGTCGTAACAAACAGGTGAAGCGTCATACGGGAACACATAAGAGCAGCATAGTACGTATCACATATATGAATAGTGCACGAGTTTGGTGTATGCATTGTACAAGATCATATAAGGGCAACATATTAACTATCTCATCTGACACAATGATCATGTACTAGGTCAAGCATGGCACGTAATCATATGACGAGATACATTTAGATAGCATAGGTCCTACATGATACTAGTGATACATGAGGTGACACAAGCATAGTCAAGAGTCATTAAGAGGAGTTCAACATAATATTCACGAAACATGAGGCATTTTCAAAAGTAACAAGAAGGACATCATGGGTGCTAGATTATAAACATGCTAAGAACAAACCATCATAGAGTACACATATGGTACAATAGTTATCATATCATAGAACAAGTACAACGCGTGATCATTTAGCGGGTCATTTTGGAAATCATAAATCTTACAGGATACTAATAGCACACATCGAATATGAGTACAATTAAAGTAATTCAACTAGGTTCATTCCGATATTCATGCGTTGTGCATATGCAAAATCAGGATATAGAGCGGTGTGTGATCATGCGAGGTGTCAAGTCATACATTCGTGCAAGCATGAGAGAATATCATAGAGTAATAGAGGGATACTACCGAGCGAAAACATGCGAACATACTAGAATTAACCATCACGGAAAGCAAGTTGATCATCGAATTCAACATCAATTTAATCGGGCGAGTGGAACATTTTAAGATGAGAGAAAAGGGAAGAGTCACACTATCAGGGGCCTAGCTCGAGAGAGAATCGACAATAACGTAGGCAAGGTAGAATTTGCACAAGTCACAACCAAGGGCCCGACATGTTACAAAGGCTCAATATAACATATGATACATACATGCACTTGATTGATTACTCGATACTAAATAAGACTTCAATTCAATCACATTCCAATAATATAGAAGCATGAGCAAGTCTAACGATGTATAACACAAGTTTAAATAATGGGAAACATAATTAGAATACGGGGCATGAGTACAAATCAACACATACTAGGGTAAACATGCATTCACCAAGACTCCATTATGCCACATAATCTTCGTTCAACACAACTAACACACACAATATTAACTTGCAAATAATCAACAATAATTAATCTGACGAATACGAAATAGATGGGCATGATATAGATTCTTATCACAAAAGGAATAATGAACATCGACACGTCATCATCCAGCATGTTAAGGAGGTCATTTAAAAGCATTCATACTAAGAAGAGTTTATCACACTATCACGGACCTAATTCAGAAGAAGCAACAATCATATAGACTCATATCATGTGGTTCATGTTTTCGATCAATCATACGATCAATATGCCAAGTAAACATGCTATAACAACATACAACCATGATAGAGGGCAAGACGCAACACGAGACTTAAGCAATATGACCAGCATGGATACAGGATGTCATACAACCACGAATTTACATTAAGGATTATCATCATAACAGTTACTGAGGATTACGTAGCATACAAGGCATGTCGACATGAAATTATAACATGTATCCATCAAGTAAGGGACTCACTCTATCACGATATTAGAACCGAACTATCACACTATCATGAACCTATTCACAGGAAGGACATCAATTAGACAACATTCTAGCATATGACATATTTATTCGTGCTCTAGTATGACAATGCAATATACTAAGTAGATCATGTCGGGATGATATGGATATGATAAATGTAGCTCAAACCTATACAATAGTCATTATGGACATTAAGGCACATAAGCACAACTTCACACTAAGGATCAATTGTAGGTCAAGGAGTAGTACCACATAGTATCACGCAATAATGGACAGAGCAATCAAGATAACCCGATAGAGATCCATAAGAGCAACATTGACTCTTCCCAACTGACTCATTACCCATCTTTCCCGTGGGACTCGGATACGAATTTTTCATGACAAGAGGACACTGATGGATCGTCATAAGAATTGATAAGGACAACCTCGTAAACATCTCACTCTCTAACTCGGAATTTCATCAAGGACCGTCTTCCAATACTCTCCCGGACAACCTCTATATTCAATCATGATTCCCGACACCATGTGTTTACCAACCCAATTCTCGTGGAAGACCGATATTCGAAGGGAGGACTCGATTGAATTGTCAAAGGATTTATAAGGAAAGAGGCGGTTCCACAAAATTGATTTTAACCATATAAGAAGAAGAAGGGTACTCCCGCTATCCCGTTCGCACATATCGTTCAATATTCATTCAATAGTTAGAACATAACAATCAAATCTTTAGCATATCAAGCACTCAATCATAGAATCAGTTAATGACAATTGCAATGATCTCCTTGGAGTCTTCCCGACCCATCTGTAAAGAACAAGCTAGTATTTCGCCTACCCATTTCTGACTACATCCAATAGGGATGGTCTAGCACCTTTTTTACCCACTCGATCCCTTATTAGTTGGTTCTCCTCTTTTATCATAAGCCAAGTTCATATTTAGTCCAATATTGTTAGACATATTAAGTTCATTTTACCCCTTTAAAACGCTTTCAAATCGTCGAAATCCATGGGCGGTTTTCCAAAACATACACTCGACCCTTGCGTACCCGAATTGCACAACCTCGCTCTGATACCATCTTTGTAACGGCATGGATATTTAACGGCCCGGATATAAATATCCGGGATACGTTTTGAAGGTCGGATACCTTCGTTTGGATGTTGCAATTCAGGTACAAATCGAGGTTTCGAACCTCTAAAGATCAATATTCAAAGTGGGGATTTTGAACCCCAAGCAATCAAATCGCGGAAATTCAATTCAAATGAAAGTAAAGCGGAAGCAAAGTTTAGATACAAGAGCCACGGCAGAGCCGGGTCAAAACCAAGACATAGTGGATGAATGTCATTTATCAAGTTAGAATATGTTAGCCAGGTTCTTCGGTCCGCCAAGAGATACCCGTCACAAAAGCAAGGAGCAACCAAGAGCGGTACCTAACACTATCCACGAAGTCAGGCCCGGTGATCGCCTGCGGGTCCTCTGACCACGCTGAGGCCACATAACATGCCTATACCTAAACAAAGATGACTAATGCAGTACAATATTTAAATCACACTATCATGCCCCTAGTAAATATATAATATGCAGAAAAGAACTGCAAAGGGCCCAAGACAATGCCAAGTGGCATATCCCCCTCCTACCTCTGCACCCCTTCCCGTTAGTGCAGAGACTGGCCAGTTCGGGCTATAGCATAGCACTTTCCTCGTGGTGGTGCACTCACCACGGTATCATCATATCATATCTCATCATCATATCATATATCATCATCATTTCATATCTCATCATCATTTCATATATCATGCTCATGCTCGATGGTGCTGGGCTAATCATATCATATCATATCTTGCCCGATGGTGCTGGGCTAATCATATCATGCTCATATCGACTCGATAGACTCATGGCACCCGATGGGGCTGGGCTACCCTATGACCCTAGCAAAGACTCTAGGACTATCACAGATAACGGCCGTTCTGCATTCAAACACACAAAGTAAACACATGCTCAGTTCAATGCAATCCTAGCATGATACTACATGGCATGCTTTAATATGCAACAAAACTACACATTACATGACACATCAGGTAGGAGGTCCAGGTTACTAAGTAAGTCCCGTAGGATACTTACCTGTTGATGCAGCACAGCAAGATAACACAAGCAAGGGCCCAAATGCAAGTCCAAAGCAATCCAAAAGCAATACACACCTATCATCAAGCCATTTCCATAAGCTACCAGACCAACATTCATACACACGAACCCAAGTTCTCAACATCCTCAAAACCGACCGATAGTAAAACCGTTTTCTAAAATCTTAAATCCAAATTAAGTCAACTCATATTCAAAATAATTCTCAAATCATACTTGGCCAAATTCCGACATTAAACATTTAGATCCTTAAAACCAATACCTTAAAATCATATTATAGAATCAATTTCCCGCATTTTGGTTTCAACACCTCAAATCCTTTAAGAATCATTTTCGGGCGACTTAAAACCTTTTCTAAATAATTTAGCAACAATGTTTATCTAAAATAGACACTAAAATAAATCCATCTTTTTAATCCCCACTTATAAAACATATTAAATAATTCACTTTATCAATTAGCCTCAATACTCACTTTAAAATTCCTAATCACATATTAAAACATAAGAAAAATACATACTCCAATAATATCATTTTTAACCCATTTTCTAATATAATAATTATTTCATAAATAATTTATACAATATATAACATACGTATATGTATATAACCTAACATAAAACATAGTATATATGTATGTATAATCAGAAAATAACCCAAACCAAAACCCATTTGAAAATCCGGATCAGCCCAACCAATAGGCCCAGTCTTTATAACCCAAAGCCAACCCGGATCCGGATTTCAGAAGAAGAGCAGAGCAGTGACCCGCTTTTTAAATGATATAACCCGGAAGAATAGAATGACCCGGCCCAACAGAATAGGCCCAACCTATTCCATCTCACCCTACCACCGAGTTGAAACAGAGCACTGGGCACGTCGTCAGAAGCGGAAGAGAAGGAAAGGAAGAACCCGGCCATGCCTCGCCGGCGATGGCTCAGAGCTCCGAACATCTCCCCGACCCACAGACATGGAATCAACAGAGAAAGGAGGAGAAAGAGAGGTTCCTCACCGAGGGGTTCTTCGAGGTCGTCGGAGGTGATTCGAGATCGTCGGAGTTCGATCGGATTCGTCGAAGGCGGAATCGATTCCTTCTTGGCCTAGGACGAATGAAAAGGGAGTAAATGTGCGGCTTTACAGTGTTTCGAAGCGAAAGGAAAGGGATCGAAGCTTTACCGGATTTTTGGAATGAAACAGGGGAAATGGAGGAGAAACGGGGCTCGTCGGAGGCTCAGGTGGTTCCTGGGCGGCGCTCGGGGACCTGTAGACACCGAGGGAAGGTGATGGTGCTGCTCGGCGTCTCCAGCTTCCCTGGCTACTCCCTTGGATCATCGGCGTCTAGGTAGGCGCTCGGGTGCTCGCTCGGGGCTGCGCTCAGGGAGGTGCGCTCAAGAACCTGAAGCTATGGTGGCTAATGGTGCCTGGAACGAAGGTGAGTGACGGTGGAATTTGAACTCAGAAACGAAGGGAGGAACAAGGAGGAGCAGAGGTGAGGTGGTGGGTGGTGCTTGGGTTCCGAAAACAGGATGTGGAAGGTGAGCCTGAGCTCGGCAATGGTGGAACAAAAGGAGGTGTTTTTGGTGAGGTTTGTTTGGGTGTTTAGAGAAAAAAGTAATGAGGAGGGGAGGCTGATGAGCAGATAGGAGAGGGAGGGTGAGGCAGGGGGTGAGGAGGGTGTTGTGGTCCTTATAATGTGAGGTAGGGGGACCAATGTGCAGAATGTGTGTGAGGGAGGAGAGCTGGAGAGAGCAGCGAGAGAGGGAGAGAGAGAGAGAGAGAGAGAGAGAGAGAGAGAGAGAGAGAGAAGAAAAAGAAAAAATGAAATTATATATGTGGTCCAAAGGTAATATGTGAGGAGAATATACCCGATATTCAAATTCGAAACCCGCTAATCCCGACCCTATCAATTCCCGACTAAATCGATTTCAATTAAAATTTAATTTACTAAATTCAAGATAACGGAATTAAATTAATTTTATCAAAACTCGGAGCCCGAAGGCGAAATTAAACCCGTTAAAATCTTAATTCTCAAAACGATGCCGGAATGTCTTTAAAATCAAACTCACGCTCGAGGACGAGTTTTTTCACATTTTTACCGATTGAATAAAATAATAATATGTTACTCAAAATAATAATATAATAATATAAAATACATTCAGTCTTTACAATATGGCACAAGGTAAAGATAGGTCCTCTGGAGCCCGTGGATGCAAAGTTGTACATGGCCAATAATACGGTAGTAATTCCAACTGAGATAGTAACGGATGTGCCAGTACAAGTAGGTAAATTCTTTGTCCCTGCTGATTTCCTAGTTGTTGATATAGCAGAGGACCCTACTTGTCCAATTATTTTAGGTAGGCCATTCCTAGCAACTGTCGATGCCAACATCAGCGTAATGAAAGGATTACTCTCATTCACAATTAGTTATGAAGTAATAGAGTATGCCTACAACAAAACGGTGAAAAATCAATGGCCAATGGAGATAAAAGCCATCAATGAAGCCCAAGAAGAGGAAGTTAAGGCAATCTTGAACGAAGGAGCCCGACAGAACATCGAAATTGACCCAGGTAAGTCGATATCGACCACTAATGCTCAAGAATATGTGCCAGGTCTTAAGTATGGGGTCGCCGGAGGAGAAGAGGAAACATCGAAATCGGGGTCAAGGGTCGATATCGACCATGCCCTATCGAAATCGACCACCATCAGCACTGAGAAGGGAGGAAAGGAGACCTCGATATCGATCTCTGAGGGTCGAAATCGACCTGATCATATCGAGCCAAAACTGAGAAGAAGGTAAGTCAAGGCACGGATTCCTCCCGTTCAACCTGAGCCACAGACTGAGAAGAAGGTAAGTCAAGGCACGGATTCCTCCCGTTCAATTTCGATTAAGGACTTATCATTATTTGGAAGAGGTGTGCCTTGGCATGTGCGCTTGTGTAGGGTATCCGATGATGATTCAAGCCAATATGAGATAGGAGACAAGGTCTATGTTGCCAAATCTAAGGACCATTGGTTCCCTACAAGATTTAAGGATAAGAACTTAGGACCATTCACGGTGAATCAGATCAATCCTGGCGGAATGCAGCTGCGTGACAAGAAATGAGTCATATTTGAGGCCCAAGCCACATGGGCTCTGCAGATGCCGCCTTGAGAAGCGCGAAGGAGGAAGTCGGCCTAGCGACTTAAAAGTCAAGAGCTTGTAACAAAAGACTTAGTTTTAATTTTTAGACACTTTTTCTTTGGGTTGAGACTCTTTATTGTTTTGCATATTTTTGTTTTGGTTTTATGTTTATTAACAAGTTGCAGGAGAGAGAGAAATCACACAGGAAGGGCATCGAAATAGATGTCTGACATCGACATTGACCTCAAGGTCTCCATAAATAGGGTTTGTGATCGAGGCCAAATGACCATGAAGCCTGAAGCAGAAATCGAGATGAACATCGATATCGACCACTCCTGTTGTCTTCTTCGACTCCTGAAATTTGTGACGGTTTAGTAAGTTTTCTACTTAACCCTAGTTCTAATACAGTGAGGACACTGTAAATTTTAAGTATGGGATGGGGGAAAGGCTTACTTGCATATTCATACTTAGTTTAGATTTGCATATTTATTTTAAGGCATATAAAAAAAGAGAGAGAGAGAAATATGACCCCCATCAAAAATTTGAAAAATTTAGAAAGAGTCATGGAAGTATAAAAAAGAGCTCTATGATGCAAAATTAGATTCATTAGAGATATAACATGAGATTGCCTAGTTAAGGGAAGTCCCAATAAAGTGCAAAAAGAAAACATAAAGGAGATGAAAAATTTGAAGTTGCTTTTGACATGTGCATGATAAGATGATGGAGGACTTTTTATAAAAATTCCATACAAGCAAAGTTCATATCCTAGCCTTACCTATGCATGTTTGCAAAAGTCACAAAGCCATATATGAGCCTTATCATGATCATTATTGCTCCACATATACACATATTGCCCATTTTATACCTTATACCCTATCCGGGGAAAAAGTTCAAGAATGGATGTCATCTTTGGAGTTATATGGAGTTGTGCATTATTTATGAAGTTGTTGGCAGGAATGAAAAAAAAATTTCTGAATTATGGAAAATTAAATGAGCGAGAAAAAAATCCGATCACCTCAGGAGATAAAGGTAGGTCGACCCTGCTCGTTTAGATGTTATTTCAGCGAGATGGGACACAAGGTGAGGAGTCCGAAGTACTAAGTATCCGGGGCCATTCATGACACCCATGTTTGCGACTCGCGAGAAGGCAGTGCTAAGGTTAGAGAGGTAAAAGCATTATATTGAATAAAAGCATTGAGCGATGAGTGAAGGGTGAGACGTCATGAAAAAGGAATGTGGAATGTTTTGGAAAGAAAGTATGTTTCCCGGATTTAACACCACATGGCCAAATATTAGCCCACCTTTAGCCTTTTACCAATCTACTTCTCACAAGCTTGTAAAAAGTCCTCTTGATTAATAATGCTATGTCGCTAAAATTGTTTTTGCATATTCCTTCCTTTTATGAGTATGAAATTGCTTTTATGCACAGGCATAGACTTGGCTGACATAAGTACCTTATCAAGGATAGCAATTAATTGTAGGGACATATGAAAAATGAATCTATGATGTTGAGGGTTTACTTTCTTCCCCTGAATGACCATTAAAAGTATTGCTTGGGGACAAGCAAGCTTAAGTATGGGGTGTTTGATGTGCGCGCAAATTACCATATTTTCTATGCACATATGAATCCATTTTACTTGTCTTTTGCATGCATATTAATGGAAAAACATGGGATAAGGGTAGTTTATGCTTAAATGTCAAATATATGGGTTTGCACGAGTTTCCATGTGATTTCGCAGAAAACAGGATAAAAATGGACGAATTTGGAAGAGCGGAAAAAGATCTCGAAGTCTTCTGAAGAGGACGAAATCGACTGGGGACCTCGACATCGAGTGCATCAGAGACATAGGAATCGAGCAGGAAATGAAACAGAGCACGTCGACACAGAGAGGTCGATATCGACGTCTGGAGGTCGATATCGAGGCTGCCAGATCGACCAAATTGATAGAAGTCGAGTGCCAGTTCGAGTAGGAGAAGGATGAGCTCGAGATATAGTTTTGAAGGGGTCGATATCGATGTCTAGGGTCGATATCGACCATGCCAGCAGAGAAATCCGACTCAGATTTTTGATAGAATTCTATCCGAAGCTTGCACGTCTATCCAAAAGTCGAGATTTCTTATCTTCAACACCAGATCTATCATGAGGAGGCTGATTTACCGTAGGAGTTTTAGTTTTTACTTTTATTTAAGTTTTATCTTAGAGAATAAAGATAAGGTTTCGAGTCCTTATCGACATCTATAAATAGAGGCCAATAGGGCTGAGTTTAGACATTCAATTTGACATTCAATTCAGTTCCAATTACAGTAGTGACGAGTAGAGAGAGAGAGAGAGAGGAGGCCGAGTGAAAGTTGTAAAGCAAGAGCGGAGTGGCTTGTTCGGTTGTACTTTCTTTCAAAGTTATAATTCAAAGTAGCTTTCTTTCAACAATAATGATGATGATGTGCATGATGAGGAGCGAGTAGTCAACCCACTTCTAGGGTCGGGGTGAGCCCGACGATAGCAACGTGAGGTAAGTGCATCAAAGGTATGACTTTTATGCAATTCCGTCTTCTACCCCATGCATGATCCTTTACGAAAGTTAGGGAGATTCATTATTTGCATTATTGAAGCGAAAGCCACTCATATTGTGAACTTGAATTACTCATGAATTGGATAGTAACTCTTAGGAATTATGCGAGAGCCTCTAACCACCTAAGTGTTGATAACGAAAGTTATTTGATGGAAAGGCATTAAATTTCATAGCTTTAGCATAAAACTTGCATTGTTATCGTTGTGGCATGAAACCCCGACTTTGGAAGCCTTTTAATTAATTGAATCCTTTATAAAAGTCTTAAGTTTTGTTTCTGTTCATCTTCCTTCTCCATTCTATTTTCTTCGGACTCTTTTCCGACAAATTGGTTACGAAAACAGTTTCTGTGACAAGCATCGAAATCGACTGAAAGGGTCGATATCGAGGTCTAACATCGATATCGAGGTCTGTTTCGACGTCGACTTGCTCCTTTTGTCTTCTGCAGGAACTGCGCTAGGAAATCGACCAGAACTGAGGTCGATATCGACCAGTATACTCGATATCGAGTATCTTCTGAGGTCGGAAGCTTTGATCGTGAGTGCAACAAAGGAAGCGCTGACATACCTCCTCGTGGATTCAATCCTGAATTACCCTACTACTACAAGGGAGGGGATTCTTGAATTATTTGTTTGGGACAGGGAATTAGCCTAGTTGTGCATTGTTTTAAATATTTGAATGTCCTACACCACCCTGCTGTGAACACTTCTTCTAAATTTTTTCTTCTGGTGGGCATTCCGTTCTTAGTGCAATGAGTTGTATTTTCTGTGTTTTACAAAACGCGTCAATATCAGTCCATAAATTTTTTTATCCAATACCACATGAGTTCCATGTACTAATCTTCATTCTTTTTTATTAAAGGTTTTGGGGTCTTTTCAAGTTTTTCAGAGTGGGTATGAACTCATTTGCCAATATACTTTCCATTTGTCTTCCTTTTTTCCGCACTTATTGGTTTTTGATAAACTTCTTGGTTCAAACATTGGGTCAGTGGGTTCCGAATGAGGTCTAAAATAACCTGAAGGCACCCAAGACATGAAGTCTGAAGGTACAGTCGTTCGTCTTTTGGATCAGTTTTCATGTATTTCTTTTCAATGGGTGTTTTGTAATATATAGTTTTGTCGTTACATGTAAGGTCAATTTGCTGATTTCTGTTTTCCTCTATCTCTGTTTCTCCCCTTTGTTGTGTAGATTTGTGAGTTCTTGGGTCTTGATAGATGGTGTCCTTGGAGTTCCATTATTTCATGGGGCAGCCAATCTAAAAAGAGAACAACCAAACAAATATCATACAGAGGTTGATAAATGGAAACTCAATCAGATGCATAACAATAAGCTCAACAACACACTTATTTAGTAAATAAATCATTTTGAATTCATTTTCAGGTTCAAAACGATCAACATGAAAAATATACAAAAGATACGTAAGTTCCCTATACGTGATCCATGTCTAATCATTTAAAATCAACATTTCAGAAAGGCTAGTAATCTCACGGGAAAGAAAACATCCAAGTCTCCTATCAAGATATGCTAGGATGCAAATGTCACACACAACGTTTGTAGTTCCCTGGGTAATATACCTATCAAGTAAGGATTTCAACATAAAGTAGTGAATTAAACACTCAATCACCTTAACAAGATTCAAGTTAAAGTTCTGGAAATTGATCAAAAACCTTGAGAGAAAATCCGAAATCATAGAGAGATCCGCTTGTTGGTTCATATGTAGGTTCTTGGTGCTTTTCTTGGACAATTTATTTTTGGGTTCGGGGGTCCCCTTGTCATTGAGGTCAAGATCTTTTTCAAAAAACTTCTTGTTGTTCTGCATGGGATCAATAGGAAATGAGTAAAAGATTTGTTCATTTAGGGAACTTAGATCTCCTTGACAGTAGAAAGGATAAGTTTCACCGGACTGGTTCACATTCTTGTCCTAAAGATGATGGTCAGATTCAAAGAGGATGTTCAAGACCTTCAAATGATTTCTTTTCCGATTTATCATATAGACCGAAAGCTTACTCATTCATATGATATCGTTTTTGTACTTTTTTGCAAGTTCTTATCAATTTCTTTGTTCATTTCGTTGTTTAGGTCATTTAGGGAAAACTTTATGCATTGAGTGTTAGTTTTAATCTTCTTGATGCTAATGTCCAAATAACCTAAAAATTTCAAAGTCACAAGGGTTTCAAGCAAGTTCATAGGAACAAAATGGTGGGGGAACATTGGAAACCTAGACCTTGAGTTCAAAGACAAAGTATGGATTTCTTAATAACCAGGATCGAAACCATCTTCCAATTCAAGATACAGGAAGAATCACTAATCACTTTTTTCATTTGACAAATCCAAACAAAAGAAAAGGAGGTTAGGATAAAACCTGGGAAACTTGTGGATCTTGTTTCGATTTTGGGGGCACCCTTTGGATCTTGTTTCAAGGATTGTTGAACTCGTTATGGCTCTAGACGCGCCGCACATGTTCAGGAGGCGGGAGTACGTAGTAGGCCAGCACCGATAGAACTCCAGGAAGCTTTGACTTTTGAAAGGAGGAGACGTTGAGACATCTTCAAACCCCAGATTTAGGGTTACAAAGCCCCATTTGTGATTGATTCGTCGTCGTGGGTGGTTGATGCACCCGCATCTAAGAGCGAAAAGGAAGATAACCGTCGCTTCATGACTCCCAGAGCCTTTCTTCTTTGTATTCCAACTTCCTTCAATGGTTTTCGCCGATTGTTTAATTCGGCCTTTTCTGTGGAGGACACGCCATTTTCGGTTCTTCTCACAACATTCTTTGCACAAGATCTTGCTTTTGAAATTTTGTTTGATGAGGGTTTGATAAAGATCTTTAGGATTTTTGTTCAGATCTCGCGATTTGGGGCTAGAGAATTTATGGCGGCGGTTCTTTCGGGTTAGGGGTTTCAAGTTGTGCTTGGGAGCTGTTTTCGTTTTCCCTTTCCACTCTCATTTTTTTACTACGATTAATCTTCTAGTTGCTCATGAATAAATCACATGTTATATACAAATAGTTATTTATATAATCTATTGTATCACATTTTATTGTGGAGAGTGAAGGTCACTCTCTCTATAAAGAGAGTGAATCAGAATTTAATGTGGACCCCACTATAATTAATTAAAATTTTATTTAAATGTTGGATTAATCTCATATATCCATCATTTCTCATTCAATGGTTAGATTTTGCTAAGAAAATACATAATAAGGGTTGCTTACACAAGAACCAACATATATATATATTCTAAACTTTCTTAATTAGTTGTATATCCTTCAAATTTTTAAAATAATTTATTTATCCCTCAAATAATAAAATAATTATTTATAAACCCTAATTGCATTTTCTTCCTTTAATTGCAATTAAAATCAATTATTAAATAAAAAACCCTTAAAAGCTGCCTAATTCCCCATAACCCATTATCCATTTCCATATCCACCGGGAACAAGAGAGAAAAGAGGTGTGATTAGACGTAGACACGGGTCGGATCCGTCGGGTCGACAGGTCGGACCCGTCGGGTCGACAGGTCGGACCCGTCGGGTCGACAGGTTCGACCCACTAGGTCAAGGATCAAGGTTTGTAACGGTCCGAGTTAAGGAACTCGGGTTACGTTTCGAAAGATTAGATACCTTCGTTCAGATCTTGCAATTCGAGTATGGGTTGAGGGTTTCAAAATAAAGTGTTAGTTCCAAAACAAGAGATTTCGTACCCTAAATTCACGATAGGTCCATTGGGGACCGGTTGGTTATACACCGAACCTGTCCTAATTTCTAAGTCGTGTAAAACAAGTTTCGTCAAAAACAACAACAATCACAAAACAATACATAGTTGTCACATCAGAGCCGGGTCAAAACCAAAATACGAAGAAAATATAAAGTAGCAAAAGTGTGGAGTTCATAGTCAGTCTCTCTTCAACTGCGCCATAGAGTATCCTCGCCATAACAACACGAAATCCAGCAAGGGAACGGGTACCTGAAACTATAGAACGAGTCATGGTTGAGTCACTCACGCGGGTCTGGAAGACCTCGCTGAGGACATATAATAAGATAAACTTAATAAAGGATGATCTAATGCAGTGCGGAAATATTAAACACACAAGCATGCTGAAAGTTGTGTGTATATATATATATATATATATATATATATATATATGGGACTGACTCCTGCGTAAACACCTTTGCAAACTAGGAACAAATCTTGACCATAGAATTCAAATAAATCAAGGGTTTAGATTAATTATAATTTTTAGTTAAAAAAATAAATAGGTGGGCCCCATTAGATTGAAGACAATGTTAGGCGCGTGAGACCCATTAGCTTTGACCCCATTTGATTCAAATACCGTATACCCCTGTATCTGTATGCATATACGGAGTATTTCTTTTGTTTTTACATTTATTTTTTTTTAGCATTTTTTACACATTGTGATTTTTTTTTTTTTTGAATAGGAAATGATTCGGGTGAGAAAACTCTACCCGATAGCATCCTGGCGGATGAGGTCAAGAAGACCTTTGTCGTTGTGTAAATCCTTTCCCCTGGCCGAGTAGCAAAGGTGTGCAACCTTATCTGCCACTCGATTGCCAATACGGGGAATATGAGAAAAAACCAAATTTTTTATGCCCAGAAGGAGAGTTTGAATATCTGCCATTACTAACTCGATTTCCCATGGACAGTTCCGTCGAGTTTGAAGATAGTCCACAATAATTTTTGAATCACCCTCGATGATAAGCGTGTGAATGTTTTTTTCCCTAGCCTTTTCCACCCCAAACCTTAAGGAAAGGGCCTCAGCCATAAGAGGCGATAGACCACCCAGAAGTTTACCACCTACACTGATAGGGGAACCATTGCTGTCTCGAATAATGTACCCAATTGAACTTTTTGATGCCGATACAGATGATCCATCGAAATTAAGTTTATACACACCAGGAGGTGGTTTCTTCCATTTTTTAGTCGTTACCTGTGTTCCCCTTTTTTGATTTTTCACAACTGAAGGAGAAATCAAGGAAGCATCATCTAAATCGGTGTCCAGCTTAATGGTTTTTTTCCAATTGTCGATGTTATCCGAAATGAGTTTTTTAATTCCATCAGGGGAGGGAATGCTGGCACCCCGGAAAATAGCTTGATTTCTGATGAACCAAATAGTCCACCACCGGAAAATTAAACTTTGTTTGTTTTCCTTTGAAAGGGTGTTGTTTATAAGATTTAGAAATGGATCCATATCTCTAGTTTGTGACAGCAGCGTATTTACCTGAAGGGAAATGTTATGGGGCACTTGTGGTTGGAAATTGTTGAAGGGACATTCGAAGAATAAGTGAATTTCGTCCTCAGAGAATTGATTACATAAGGAGCAGGTCGTGGGGACAGCCACCCCCTTTTGAGATAGCCTAGTCGCTGTTGGGAGACCTTTCTGCTTGATTTTCCACAAAAAATTTTTAATTTTTGGAGGGGCGTCAATATTCCAAATCCAGGCATAATCAGAAGATATCCCATATGACGGGGCTGAGATGAGGTTGTAGGCACTGGACGTTGTGAACCATCCTTTCTTGTCGAGCCACCAAAAAAGTCTATCTTCAAGGGGGTTGACAGGCAATGGAATCTTGATGATGTCGTCTACAAGAGTCACAGGGAGAACGGATTCTAGTTTCTCCCTCCACCATTGGCCAGCCAAAATATATTCACTTACAGTTTCATCTATATTTGGTATGCTTTGAAGGCCAATTCTGTCGCCAAGAGGAGTTGTTGAAATCCAGTTGTCTTTCCAGAATTGAATAGATTTACCATTACCTACTGACCAGAAGAGGCCCGATTTAAATTTGGCAATTAATGAGCTGAGTTTAGACCATTGCCAAGAAGAATTACCGTGTTTCTTGTAGTTTAGGATGTGGTTACTTTTAAGATACTTATGTTGAATGATATTAACCCATACATTTTGTGGTTCGGACAGAATTTTCCACAGGAGTTTTAATTGAAGAGCTTCATTCATGTCCCTAGCTTTTCGTATTCCCAAACCACCAGCAGCTCTAGACTTACATATCTTGTCCCATCCTATAAGCGGACTATGTTGTGTGTCTTTGTTCCAGAAGAAAGTTCTGTTAATTTGGTCTATTTGTTTATGAACCGTCGATGGAAGCATGAAACTCTGCATAGAATAAAGTGGTTTTGATGATAGATTGGACGCAATAAGTGTTGCCCTACCTTGCTGTGATAACGAATTAGCTCGCCATTTACTTAATTGATCCTTAGATTTGCTTATTATGTCACCAAACGTTTCGTTAGTTACACGTCCATTAATAATGGGACACCCAAGATATTTTTCCAAGTGTCGTTCAAGTGGGATGTTGAGGATACCCTCTAGTTCTCTAGCCCTTGTCCTAGGGATACCAGGAGTAGTTTGGAAGGAAGATTTATGATAATTTACTTTCTGTCCTGAAAATTGACAGTAATCCTCAATAATATCTTTTATTTTCCTACAAGCAGAGTTTGAGCCCTTCGAGAAAATAAGAATGTCATCAGCGAAGGCCAAAAAAGGAATGTAAGGCCCTGAGAACCCAAATCTGAAGCCGACACCCTTTGTAAGATCAGCAGCTTCAGAAGCCAATTTACGAGCTAAGACTTCAGCGCCAAGAATAAAGAGAAAAGGAGAAATCGGGTCTCCCTGGCGTAGTCCACGACTGGGTGTGAAAAGCTCAGTAGGCCCATTATTAACTAATACCGAGAAGGAAACCGTAGTTACGCATTCCATGACTAAGTCAATAAAATGCTTATGGAAGCCAAATTTTTGGAGCACGGACCTAGTGAAATCCCAATCTACTCTATCATATGCCTTTTCCATGTCTAATTTTATTGCCAGCCAACCCTGCAACCCCTTCCTGTTACGAAATGAGTGAAAGATTTCGTGCGCTATAAGGACATTGTCCTGAATAGCCCTATCAGAAACAAAGGCACCTTGTAACGGGTGTATTAGCTTACCAATAATCTTCTTTAGACGTTCTGTAAGTATCTTAGATATAATTTTGTATAGGGTGGAGCAGAGACTGATCGGTCGATAGTGTGTTGTCGTAGTCGGGTTCTCATTTTTAGGGATTAAAGAAATGAAGGTGTGATTTATCTGTTTAAGTAGTTTACCCGAGTGGAAAAAGGCTTTAATTGCCCGAATAACACCAGAGCCAACAATATCCCAATACTTCTTATAAAATTCGGCAGTCATCCCGTCAGGACCCGGAGATTTATTCTTTCCCAAACTAAATACTGCCGTTTTAATTTCACTATTCGTCGGTTGTTGGATTAGGAAATTGTTTTCATCATCAGAGATGACTGGGTTGATGAAGGAAAGGTAGTTCTGGAGTTGGTTTGAAGTAACAGTTTGTTCTCGAGTGAATCTTTTTTTAAAATCATTTTTGATCTCTGTTTTCACATTCTCATCACCCAAAATGAGCGTTCCCTCTGCAGAGGTAATAGCTCTAATTATTTTCCTATTTCTTCTGCCCGACGCTACCCGATGAAAGTAAGAAGAATTAGTATCCCCTAGCTTAAGATGCTTAGTTTTGGCTCGTTGATTCCAGAAGGTTTTATGAAAAAGAAGAAGCTTTTCTTTTTTATTTAGAAGGTTCTGTTCTTTAACACTTTCTCTTTGGTTGTGGTTCCCATTATGAGTTGATTGTATCTGTAGGAGGGCTTCTTCTACCTCTTTTAGTTGACAGAAGATGTTCCCAAAAGTTTTCTTACTCCAAAGCTTGGCTTTTTGTTTTAGAATTTTCAATTTATAGGTTACTTGAAACATCGCCGACCCAGAGCATGGAGCTCTCCAAGATTGCTTAACTATATTTCGAAAGTCCTTTCTCAAAAGCCACATGTTCTCAAATTTAAAGGGAGGAGCCTTGTGGTTGTTGTTTTTAGAGAGGTTAATTGTAATTGGACAGTGGTTCGAGGAAGAGATGACGCCATTATTGGTGACAAGATCAGGAAAGACTTCAATAATCTCAGGATGAACTAACACTCTGTCTAATTTTTCCCAAATATTATCTGAGCCTTCTTGTTTCTTCCGCCAAGTGTAAGAATTCCCAAAGGAAGGTATATCTACCAAAGAACAGACACTTTTGAAATTTAAAAGTCTCTGAAATCTAGCAGGGGGGCGACCACACCCCCAAATTTATCCGAAGGGTGGCAAATTTCATTTAGATCGCCCATTACAAGACTGGGAAGGTTATTGTTGATTATCAAATGGGTTAAAGACTCCCAAAATTCCTCTTTGTCCCTAGCATTAGGTGGGGCATATACAAATAAAAGTAGGCACTCGAAATTATCCTTGATATTAGAATACTTAACTCCAATAATTCTAGGGAGGTGGATAACAATAGAAATTGATTCGTTGATGAGGGAGACCGCATTCCAAAGCAGAGCAATACCCCCAGCACGCCCCGTAGCAGGGGACCAGCAGAGATCAGTGAAACCAGCATTCTTCCAAAGAAACTCAGAAGGCTCCTATCTGTTTTTGTTTCCGCAAGAATAAGTAATTGTATATGGTCTATTTTGCGCCATACATTGATGTTAGTCCAAAAGGTTTTCTTGCCAATACCTCTGCAGTTCCAATAACGGATAATCATACCCACTTCTCTGTAGTACAGGACAGCAGAAGGTGATCCGTCCCATACCAAACATCTTTGTCGATTATAGATTTTCTTAATACATTGAGAGGAAAGACGAATAGATTCCCTTTAGACATGTTAAAGACACAACAAGATGTATGCCTAAGAAATTGATCGTCGCAGTTTGAATGCAAGAAAAAGTAATAAAGAGGATAAAATTGTGTGTGCCAACCAAAACCGAAGGTTGAGAAGGAACGTAGAGGGCGGCAGTAAGTAATTCCCGAGTGGCAGGAGGATCCACCATTAGGTAGCAAACAAGTATAGATAGTCACCCCAGAACAAGTTATACGGTAACTACGAGTGACAACGAAGACCCATATAGGCACAAGATTAACCACCCAAAGACACCACCCAACCACCCGCATGGACAAAGTAATTAGATAATGGGCACAAGCGCGGAAAGATAGGTTGAAGGTAGAGGCAACTAACGCAAAGAGACCCCAAACGCCATGGGAATCAAACATGAGAAAGTGCATATCCAAAACAGAGAGGCTTATCATATAGATGGTTAGGAAAGAGGGACTAAGATGTACGGATAATTCGCTTAGAATTCTATAGGTACTCGTAAGCCGGGGGACAGAAACTAACTTAATAAAACTGAACGAATTAGGAAGGAAAGCCCACTTAGCACAACACCACAGAGTACCTAAATGGGCAATGTTTAGATGAGAAGGATGGCTGAGATAGGTCCAAAACCAAAAGGGATGCCAAGAGGAAACCAAGGCCACGAACAGAAGGATGCATGAAGGAATGAATATAAGAATAGAATAATCATCAGGAGATTTGAGGTTGCAAAAATAGGAGCAAAGTTCATCCACTACAATAAACAACCATATATTAATATAATAAGCAGATAGATATATCATTAGAAGGTGCCAATCAAGATAGCCATTTAGTACAGACACCATCACTACCAATCCCATACAACCATCCGACAAGAAACCCCAATAAACCATAGAACTAGTCCAGAAAGTAGAATTTGAGACTACGACAATACAACGATGCCAGCATAATCGCTCCATCACATACACTACCAACAGACATAAGACAAAGATGAAAAAGTGCTTAAAAAACCATGCCGAAGGTGGATAAGAAGTGAACTCACAGAAGCCTGCAACACCACCCAACAAGCTACAGGCGCGAGTAAGAACCACTGGGAGACTAGACATTCCTTCCTCTCTTACTACCGACCCCCATCAGTCTGGAGCTGGCAGTCTCATCATCGTCGTCCCCGAACTTTCGTTTGCTCGACTCAGATTTAGACATTTCCTCAGACCCCTCGTCGACAACCCTGCCATCCCTACCAAGAGTCTCAGTAGAAATAGCAGAGGGAACAAGAGGAACAGAGGAAGAAACTGGGTTGCAAAGAAGCGGAATAGAGAACTCCGCTGAGGGAGGGATGTTGCGCAGAAGAAGGTCAAAGTCCTCTTGTGTCATATCTGCGGGGATACCGCCAACAGTGGGATCCCCCAGCAACTCCTCTGCAAGACCGACATCAGCAAACTCCACCTCCTCATCAATGCCATCCTCAGCAGCAGAATTATATACAAGATCGAGCATATCATCATCGTCGGCGACGAAAGAATCAGGGACGACAGGAGCAGACACCAACACACCAGCAGTTACATCATTTGGGGGTTGAGGACGGGGCGGACTCTCATGTTGCTTAGAAAGGTTCAAAACCTCAGGATCAAGAGGTTGAGTGGACGACTCCTCCCCACCAGCAGACGAAGAGGAGGAGGATGATCCAGATGAGAGGGTAACGTTCTTCCCAAAGCACTTCCATAATTCCGATTTAGAGTGTCCAAAGGAAGGCGGAGGAGGGGGAGCAGATCGCTTAGCAGCGACCTGAGCCCAACCCGCACCAACCTTAGCAGCAGAAAGGTCAGCAGGAGCAGAAGACCCAATCACTCCACCATCACCAAGGATACCAGGCACATCAGTATTACAAGCCCTCCTCTTAGGGCACTCCTCAAAAAGATGGCCACTCAAGCCACAACAACCACAACCTTCCGGAAAATCTTCGAACCACACTGGGTATGCCTCGAGCTCGTCCTTCTCATTGAGAATGTAAACTCTCTTCTCTCTAATCAGAGCAAGATCAGTAGAGATACAGACACGAGGATAGCGGAGACGCGCTCCCTTTGCATTGAAAGCGGCAACACGAATCACCTTTCCAATACCATTATCTTCAATAAGTGATTTTAAAATAGGAACACTTACATATTTAGTTGGAAGACCTGGAATCCGCACCCACAGATCCAGAGAGGTAATGGATTCCGACCAGGGATCGAAATCGATACACCAGGGCCTGAGAACCAAAAGTTGGCTGGACATATGAAAGGGACGTTTTTCCCACACATTGATACGATCCTCTGGTTGATCGAAGCGAAGCTCAAACCATTTGTTGGCAATAGGGATCAATTGGAAACCACCCTTGAGAAATTTCCAATCCAGCTTAATTCTCCTCCTGACTTCTTTAGCCTCCACAGGGTCGCCCACAATTGTGGCAAACAGAGACGAGTTGTTGAGAGAGAAAATGTTCGCCTGAACATTTGATTGAATAACCCTGAGTTTTTCAACATCGATCCTCGAGCGCTTCAGTTTTTTGGCAAGAGTCTCCTTAGCTTTTGACGTCTCTCCATCACCGAAACCAGAGGGCTTCTCAGGAATCTTTTCATCAACAGTGATTTTGTGGCCCTTGCGGGGGTTGTTCAAAGGAGGCGCGACTGAGTCGGCCTCCATAGGCTGTTTCCCTTTGTCCAAAGACGGGGTGGCCATAGTAACAAGGAAAGTAAACAGATGATTAGTCCGAGAATGAGATAGCAAAAGAGAGAGATGAGAATGGAAGTGAGAAAGTGTGAGCAGTAGAGAACCACCAGAAGCCCCTTAAATAGAGGTCGGATCCCAGCAACAACAGGTTGAGCATGGGATTAAGGATAAGGACGTACCTCATCAAAAGGAAGAGATCAGTCAGATTGATCTGACCAGACCCGAGACCACAAGAACGAAAGCCAACTTTACTTGTCGGAAGAAAGAACCGTACACCTACCACTTCCGAACAGAGCCACAGAGGCCACGGAGGGGGACGTTGACTTAGATCCATCCAGACGTCAACTAGCCCCATAGCCAGCCACACCAGAGGGGAAGAGGGCACACCACACGCAAAGGCAAGCCAACGGTACTCAGCAGCACAGAAACGGCCCAAATCCAGAAGCCAAGCACGCAATCCGAGCACCCATCTGTACAAAATTGAAGTACACAGGGAAGGGCAAAGAGCATCATTGATCTGAAGATTACTTCGGATAATCAAAAGGGAGATTTGAGAGGTGCTAATTTTCAACGGGGAGCGATTTCGCTTTCTAGGGTTTTTCGAAAGGGGCTGCTGGCTACTTCCAGATCTATCGAGAGAGAGGAGAACACTAGGCGCGTACGGCGCGTTCATTTCACAAAAGTTTTTTTTGTGAAGAAGGTTTGTTTTGTAAATTACCCATTGATTTTACACATTGTGATTAAACACGTTATTCGGTTAAAGTACACCAATTATTCGTATGTAGGAGGACTATTTTATTTTTTCAGTAAACTTTTGTTTTCCAAAATTCATCCAAACATTAATAAAAAGGATATCGGTCTACATAAGGCAAAGTTTTTTTTCTTTATTGTAAATATTTAATTACAACCACTCTCTGTTTTTATTTTCTAATTGTATTTTATTTACTGGTTTTATAAATTAATATTTAACATATGCATGCACATAAACATATTTACAAACGAATAATGTAATTTTAAATTATTCGGTTAAATTAGAAAGATTACTCGGTTAAATGGTATATATTATTCGGTTAATTTTGAGAGATCATTCAGTTAAATTATAAATATTATTCGTTTATAAGATTACGATTGTGCTAGTAATATTATTTGGTTAAAATTATATTATTCGGTCAAATTTAAAAGATGATTCGGTTTTTTATGCATTTATTAGTTTTAAAGAGGTTAAAAGGATAATATAAAAAATTGTACATTATTCGGTGAGACCACAATGAGTATTCGTATGTAAGAAGAAGTTTAAAATAATTATCTATAAAAATTATTCATTATTTGGTAAATTATGAATTATTATTCATATATATAAACCCACTTTTGTTAAGTTTTCTATATAATTAATTTGGAAAAAAATGAAAAAATAGCAAAATATTAAATAAATGGAAAATATCAATAAAAATGTGAATCATTATTCATTGAATCAATGATAATTATTCGTACATAAAGAGACACTTATTAGCATAGGAATAATTCATTAGCATAGGAATAATTCTTTATTGAGATGAATAATCATTCGCATCGCGATGTAATTTATAAATATCATTAATATATGTATGACTATTAGTTCATTTTCAAATGAATATTTATTCATATTCCAATGAATAGTTCTTCATATCCAAACGAATAATAAATGCACGGTAATGAAAACCGTATGTGCGTACGAATAACAATTCATTAGTATAGGAATATTTATTTGCATCGAGATGAATAATTATTCGCATTCAATTGTAATTCACAAATATTGTTGATATATGTAGGAATAATAGTTCATTTTCAAATGAATATTTATTCATATCCTAATGAATAAATATTTATGAATTTATTAGTTTGGGGGAGTACGAGGATGATTGTTTATGAATTTATTAGTTTGGGGGAGTTTAAAATAATTATCAATAAAATTGTACATTGTTCATATAATGTAACGTTGTTATTCGTGTATATAAAAACAATTATTCTTATATATATAAACGATACTAATATAGTTACCGCACATTACACGGTGTGTATTTAAAAATTAAATTATAAATTAATTATTATATCATATAACTATTCAGTAAATTGATAACCATTATTCGTATATAGAAGCCCGTTTAAAAATTAAATTATAAATGAATGATTATATCATATAATTATTCGGTAAATCGATAACCATTATTAGTATATAGAAGCCCAATTTTTTAAACTTGCTATGTTGTTAAAAATGGCAAAATAAAAAACAAAATAAAGGCAATGTAGTTAAAAATGGCAAAATAAAGGCAAAGTATTTATGCGTAGATATATAATTATTATTGTTAAAGTTTAACCATTATCTTGGATAAAAGTGACAAAATAAAAATAAATAAAAAGAAAATATAGAAAGGAAGAAAGAAAATGGGCACCCATTGTCAATTATCGTATACTGGGTGGATGGGAATCCGATATACATCTGCTACAAAAAGCTGGGCAAACAAAGTCCTTTGAAAGCAGAAGCGTTTGCGCTTCAACTGGGAATCCAAAAGGCTCTACAACTCCGTCTCAATAATCTCCACATTGAAGGTGACTACATAATAATCATAAACCATCTACATAAAATATCTACCTGTCCTTGGGAAATCGAACTTATTTTATCGGATGTAAAAAACCTACTATCGACTTTGAAAGAAGTCTTCTTCTTCCATGTTCCCCGTTTAGGCAATAGAGTGGCTGATAAGGTTGCACACCTTTGTCACTCTGCCTGTGGGGTCGATATTAACAACGACTATGGTCTTCTTGACCTCATCCGTAAGGATGCCATCGGGTAGAGCACGCTCGCCCGAATTCTTTCCTAATAAAAAAAAAATTATCGTATACTGGGTGAAGACTTTCAATACGGAGTACAGATTATCAAAACTCAGACTCACGTGCCTATCAACCGAGAGTGCTCCAGATATATGGGGTGGGACCCAATTTTTATTTTAAATAAATTCAGAAAATAGGGTTTAATCTCAACCTTTAATTCCAACCTAATCGACGGCCCAGAATGGTTCTTAGTTTACACCCTAAGGGGTGTTCTCATCCGATCCATACTTTTATATATATATATATAGGGTCGCGCTCCGGTGAAAACCAATATTATGGTAAAAACCGTGAGGAGTGTTTTGATTGGTTGACACTGTGGGGCTCACAGGTGGGGTGATTTTTATAGCAAATTGCAAAGGTACCCAAACTTTATAGTAATTGCAAATTCTTCTAAAGATTTTTGAAATGAAATAACAAGGATTTATAAATGACTTTTGGTGGTACTAACTACCATAATCTACTGACTATATTATGAATAATGAATTTTCTTTGGTTTCAAGCACACCACGCTCTGCAATTAAAAACTTAAAGATAGAGAGGTTCGACCGATACCTGAACTTAGTTACACTGGACCACCGGCGTTCCTTTAGCTTCCGGTTTTCTAGAGGTGGCTAACCTTCAACCAGGCCTCCCTTAGTCCAAGCACAGCACAGATCTGTTTCGTTTCCTACCTCAGACCGTAGTCTCTAACTCTTAGTTTTTGTTTTTGGAGGGTGAAGGGATTGGAATCAAGAAAACTAATTATTCAGAACATAGAGTTCGATTAACTAGCTTTCCCTTTCTTAAAAACAAACTTTTATTGAATTTGGAAAATATTACAACACACAAGCACTCCTTACTTAAAGCTTACAAACATACTAAATTCTCACACCAGAAAGATCCATCGAAGGATTCTTGAGTTTTTGATTGATGGGAAACCAACCTACTCAGAACTCAACAATGCTTCTCTTTCTCTTTCTGTATTACAAGACTTCTCTCTCTTTTCATATGTTTTTCTCTCTCTGGATTTCGATGCCACTTAAAGTCTGAGGAGAGCTCTATATATAGAGCTGGTTGAAAGGCATTGGATGCCTTTACAACGTCTAAAAACTAATGGCCGACATATGGGCCCCTACGCACTCAGAAAACAATAAAAGCACACAGTGCTGACTCAATAATACAACTCTCATGATAAAAAGCAAACAGAAAGGTACAATAATTATGCAGGTGCACGATGGTGATGTTTAATCATTCAGGTTCTGGACCCCTTCTCCCATATTGGCCTCTAAGTCATCATCACCATCCATTATCAGATCTTGGAGATTATCAATCTCTAAATCTTGCTCATTATCTAAATCGAGATCAAGCATTAGACCTTCAGTGTATTCTCGATCCCATGTAATTAACATATCAATCAGCCTCTCATGGCCTTCTTTGTCTAAAAAGCGTCCAGCTTCTATTTGTGCTAAATAGAGCTCAATGGACTCGGACCTATCTATTGCATGCTGCATCAATGGCTTGAGCTGTGGGGTTATGATGAAGGTGGTATTCCCAACTTTGAATATTCCACAGTCAGTGTGTCTAAACTTGTTGATGTAAAAATAGATGTAGAAGAACCCTTTCGCTCTTGCTACCCATGGATGTCTTATGGTATTACCAATGTTTCCTATTACTGGATCATGTATGTACTAGTATTCCTCTTTAAATATTATGAAGATCAAGTAATGTGGTAAACGGATTTTCCCGGGCTAACATCCATGCAAGCGCTGACAACTCGACACCCATTTATCCTTTCCATGTGTTCAGACTTTGCTGCTCTGAGGAAGACCTCCTTCTGGAACTTGGTGAAGTATTTGAGCATGATGCTCTGTTCTTCTTCCTTTGGCCATGGTCGATTGATTTTATAAAGTCCGCTACACATTCCATATTTCCACGACTTTAAGTAATCCTCGTCTTCACCTGGCATGATGGGCAACGTTATTCCTCCCAATCCTGCTCCGTTGTCTACTATAAAGTGGCTAAACCATCCGTCTGTCACTCTTCTTGGTGGCCTTCCGGTTATCATCCAGTATAAGTGTCTGAAATCTCTCATCCTCCATCTTCTACAGATATCTTCTTGAAGTTCTATAGGTAGTTGAAGAACTTTTATAATGATTTCTAAAGTTAAAAATCTTTCAACCGTTCTGTGTCTCGTTTCAAGGAGTCCACAACGGAATCTGTTATGAGTAAATCTTCCAAAATCAACAGAAATGTAAAAAACTTGGAGGGGAAACCCATCCTTGATATTCTCTTATGCCACTTAAGAAATCAAGATCCATCTCGCTGGTTGTCCAGCGAGGGTCTTCCCATCGAGTCTAATTTCTTTGGTCCATCAGCTAGTTCTCTAGTTAGGCTGTCTGCTAGAGAATTTTTTGAACCCTGCACATGTTCAACAGTAAAGGTGAATTGGCTAAGGGCTAATTGCCATCGCAGGAGCCTCCCATGCGCTTTCATATTATCAAGATTATTATTTATAAAACCCAATATTCCTTTACAATCTGTTCTGATTGTAAAAGGTCTAGGGGCTAAAAAGATTATAAACTTTGGATTCCACGATAAATTGCAAGAATCTCATTTTCCATGACAGTGTAATTATACTCAGATTTGTTGAAGATGCCACTGTTGTACCTGCAAAGCTTGTTATCTTTCTTTAATTTCAAAACAGCTCCCCAATGATAATCACTAGCATCTGTTTCAAGAACTAACTCATCATCTTCATTAGGTAGAGTTAATATTGGAAGTTTTTCACATCTTCTTTTTAGTTCCTTGACTATCTTAGTGTCTAGCTGAGTCCAATTCCAAACTTGTTCTTTCTTCAATTTTATCTGTAAAGGTTTTCTTAGTTTGGCTAAATATTTAATGAAATCAGAAGCATAAGTAAGACATCCTAGAAACCTTTCTAGTTGTTTTCTATCTTTGATTTCATCAGGAAATTTTTCTACCTTTTCTAAAATATGTTCCTGCAACACAATTTGACGTGCTTTTATCTTGAGTCCTAGGAATTCAATTTCTGGTTCAGCATAAATGCACTTTTTCTGTCCTAGAATGATTCCATGATCAATGCATTTTTGGGTTATGGCTTTTAAATCATGTTTATGTTGCTCCAAGGTTTTAGAGAAGATTAAGATATCATCAATGTAAACAAGACAACAATGTTTAAATTCTTTGAAAACATTGTCCATTCTTCTCTGGAATATTTATGGTGCGTTCTTTAACCCAAATGGCATGACTATCCACTCATAGTGTCCTTGTGGAGCACTAAATGCAGTAAGTGGAATGCTGTCTTCATTCATCTTTACCTGCCAATATCCACTTTTGCAATCCATTTTAGAGAACCAAGTGGCTCCCTGTATTCTATTAAATAAAACTATTTTATTAGGGATATAGTATCCATCAAAAACAGTATTAACATTAAGCTTTTTATAGTTGATAACCATTCTAGCTTTTCCTCTTTTTTCCTCAGCATGATTTCTGACCATAAAGGCGGGGCTAGAATGAGGGCTTTTGCTTTCTCTGATTAATCCTTTCTTTAATAGCTCATCAATTTGTTCTTTAAACTCTTGCTGATCTTTGTAAGTGTAAACCATTTGTGTTACTCTAATGACAGCTTTTGGATCTATTAATTCTATGGTAGCAAATGATTTATCTTTTTCCCAAAATTTTAAAGGATTTTCAGAATATAACTCTTTGCACATTTTTTCTTGCTGTTTAAGAATTTTTTCTTTTAAACCTATTTCACATATGGAGAGTGCAAATTCTCTTTGAGTAGGAAGAATATATTCCTCACCACGCTTAGTGCGCGTGAACTCTATTGCTTGGTGTGTATATGCTTGTTTGATCTTCTTAACCCAAGCATCTTCTCCATTGATATTAAAGACCATCATGTCTAAGTGTTGAGTGACTGGGACATGAAATCTTTGGAAGTTGTTTCCAACTAACATGTCATGTGAAGGTTGAGTAGTAGCCCAGAGTGTAGGAATTACACACGAGACTCCACCTATCATGATTGGCACATCAGAAGCTAGTTCTGAATGAACCATGATACTATCATCAGCTATCCCGACTTGGATTGGTCTACGAGATTTCTGCCATATGAACTCAGGAAACAATGCCTTCTTACCAAAGCATACAGAACAACCGCTATCCACAAAGGCACATAATTCATACTTGTTAAAACCTTCTAAACAAATACTTATTGGGATATAAATGCTATTGGGATTTGTGATTCTATAATTTTTCTTCAAGGATCCTCTACTGACATGCTCAAGGCTTTCTTCTATCCTCACATTCTCTTCGTAGAGATACCTAAGATCCATCACTTCCATTCTCATTCCCATTTCCTCTTCACAAAACGGTTCACAAAACGGTTCCTTATGAGGTTCTATAAAATTCTTTGCTCTTACATCATTTTCAAAGATAGGTTCACTAATGGTTCTAGTTTGATATCCTACTATCTTTCCTTTAGGCTCAGAACTGGATGATTCTCCCTGTCTTTCTTCAATAATTGGGCGTGTTGGAGGATACAATGGAATTGTACCAGTCTCTCTAAAAGGACAGGAAGGAGTTATATCATTTTCCCTAGAAGGACAGGAACCTAGATCAATACTATGTCTAGATGGTTCTCTTATAATTCTATTTTCTAACCTCTTGTTTAAGGCTGCTATCATGCTAGCTATATCCTCATCTACCATAAATGACTTGTCTTTCTTGCTTGTCGCAGCTCCTTGGTTTCTTGGGGTAATACTGAGATTGGGATTGAACCTAAAACTGGGATTTATGGCTAGACTCGGACACCTAGATAGGTTTACTTGTGGTTTAGCATTCGTATGGATTCTTCCTTCTTCATCTATAGTTAAAACTTTATTGTTGCTAGTGGCTGCAGAATTTTTGAATGCATTTACCTAAATGGTCTTTAGTTTTATCTGGTCTGGTCTTAGCTTTACTAGCACAACCTCTTTGCTAGGTCCTATTATCTCGTGTTTCTCAGCTTCTATGTGACACTTACGTGGAGGATTTGTCGTGTTTTCCAGTTTATAAACTACCTTCCACTTTAGCTGTAATGGACAAGTTCCCTTGTGCATACTGATACCTTCTGTTAACAATTTTATAGCTAAGAATTTGTATGCATAATGATCTTCTAAACTAACATAATAGTTTGGCCTACAGATCCAAGAGACTGCTCCTTGACTCAGACTACAGACTATTCCACTAATGCATTGGTCACTAAACTTTTTATGCCTAATATCACAAACGAAATTAATGCATTGCACATCCTTACCATAGTCTTGTAATGGAGTTATAATAACTTGAATGCCATATATAAAGATTTATTTAAATTTTTTGTCTTTGTTATGTTTTTTAATATTTGCCCAATTTATTAAGTTTACTTCAGTTGCTTGATTTTCATTGTTTTTAACTGTTACGTCTCCAGACATCTCTTCACACACCTATTTAGCATATTTTGAGAACAATGATTTTTTAACAAACTGTTCTTTGGCAATGATCGGGAAATCAACCCCTGATCTGGTCATTTCTTCTACTTGTTCTTCATCAATAGAAGTTTCAGCTTGCTGAAGTTGAGCTAAGGTGGTCATTTCATATTCATCAGAGAACTCACTAGGAGCTTCTCCTTCCATCATCTCATTAATTTCTTCACCTTCAATTGACTCATTTTCAGATTCTTCATGTTCATCGAACTTTTCTTCAATTATTTCCACTATTCCTTTGTTGTTCCTTAGAGCTAAATCTACTGCTTCATCTTCTGATAGTTCTATGTAATCCAAACTACCTAGGGCTTCTGCTAATCTATTGTTCTTCTTGTTTTTGCATTCTTTAGCATAATGACCGGATTCACCGCATGCCCAACATTTGCAGTTTTTCTTTTTCTCAGGACAAAATGAGGCTTTCTGGAAAAATCTTCTATTTTTTGAAAAAGGTTTTTTATAATACTTTTTATAATATTTCTCACCTCTTTGTTTGTTGAAACTTTTTCTCTTATAATTCTTTCTTCCTTGATAATCTCTAGTGTTGCATCCCCATTCTATTGGTGTCTCCCAACAAGTTAAGAATTGTTTCTTCATTCTTTGGGTGCTTCTGACATCTCGACATTTTTTCTCAACCCATTTCCTAACATAGGAAATTCTATTACCAAGAGAATCTTTGCTTCCATTTTTTATTAGCTCTCGATATTCGTCACTTATTTGTTCATTAATTGGGGCAGGAAGTTTATCAAAGAACATTTGAAGATTAGTGTCGTTTTCTCCTATCTTATAGTAACATCTCTCGAATTCTGTTATATAGTTATCAACATATTTCATGTTACAGATTTCAAGATTGTTTAAAGTTCTTTGCCATTTTAAAGCTTCCTTATCTTCATCTTCCTTTTCTCCAATGAATTCATCTTCAATTAACTCACATATTAATATGAACATATTCACTAGACTTGCCAGATTCCTAAGTTCTTGTTTAGCTTCATCACCAATGGCTCCATACCAATCGGCAATACAACCATAGAAACTGTGTTCTATATAATTAAGGAATTGAGAAGAATTCCATCCTACATTCATGTTTAATACGCTCATCATGCTTTTCTTCCAGAATTCTATGATCTCACGCCTGTTCCTTACACCATCCAGGTTTAATTTGTAACCTGTTTCACTTATGGGTTCTAGGTTAATTTCTCTTTGCCTATGGTTTGGCATAATACTTACTCCAAATCTTTCTTTCTTCTCTAGAAACTCCTTCGGCTTTAGCCTAGGTCTATAATTACTGGTTGAATCATGTTCATATCGCCTGTAGTTTCTTCTAGCTTCATTATGTTCTACTGGTTCATTTTCCCTCAGCCTTCTTTGTCTTAGTATTTCATCTAGCTTCTGTTGAACTTTGGATATGGGAATGTTTTCCATGTCTTTCAGATTAATTAGTCCCATTTGCTGATATACTGCTTCTTCATCAGAATTTCTGTCAGACTCATCATCACTCATAACTTCTTGGTTTGTGAAGTTGAATTCAATGTTTTTGTGTTTCTGTAATTTCAACTTCCACTCTGGGTCGTCCAACTTAGTGCTAAATCTCCTTATTTGTAGAACTGGATGTTGATTCATTTTTAAGGATTTGATTTTCGTCTTGATTTTCTCCTTCAATAATACCTTTTTTCTTTATATTATCTAACTTAGTAGAAAACTTCTTTTTGGATTTTTTAAATGGATAACTATATTTAAAATGATCTCCTTTTTTAATTTCTCCACCAGATTTTAGGCTTATCTGATGACTAATTTCATTGATGGCTTTGAGATTGGTTGAGTAACGCACTTCACCTGTTTCTTTTACTATCTTAAAAATCTTGCTGCTAATCTCTAGATATAACTGTTCTAATTTTTTAACTTCAACTTTTAAATCTATAAGTTGGTCTGAAATAGCATTTAAAATTGCTCCAAAGTGCTTATCATTTGTATCTAGATGTAAAGCATGAGGATAAGTCTTATGGGGACAATTAGTAGATACCTCCAGATTGGCTTATAGATAAATACAGATATTTTAATTAACTAGGCTCTGATACCAAATTTCAGGATCACTAACTAAAATAAGATAAATGCGGAATTATAAAGAAAATTGAAAATAACACACAAACTAAAGTTTATAAAATAGTGGCTATTCTAGGTAATTTTAAGTTTTTGTTTGAATTTTAGTTGGAAAGTGGAGGGGTCCACATTTATAAAGTAGCCAATGAGAATGCTGCTTTCAGTTTTCGCCGGAAGATGTGGTCCTCACCCGAGTCAATCCCTATATATATATATATATATATATATATATATATATATATATATATATATATATATATATATATATATATATATATATATATATATATATATATATGGTCAGGGTCAGGTGAGAAGCACGCTACCGGTAAGAAGGAAAGAAGTAATCTTATTAGTCCAAATAGATTAAAATAATTACAAAAAAATACGGTTGAGCTCACGTGCCTAATGCGCCAAAGCCCAACGCATCACTCCCCCACCCGCATAAACGCACGCGTGTTAACACGCACCTGAATTCAAAGCCGGTTCCCTTTGAATTTCCATTTCAACTTTCGATGTACGGAGTAGCAAAATGGAGCCTTATTAGTGATTTCTTTGAATTCCCATTTCAATTTTCGATGTAGCAAAAGCTTTTTTTTTTTTTTTTTTTTTTTTGATTAGGAAAGAATTCGGGTGAGCTAGCTCTACCCGACTTCGATGTAGCAAAAGCTGATTTCAATTTTCAATGTATATGGACCCATGAAATCACATGTTAAAATATTTTTTTGGCATTTTCACTTATTAAAAAAATATTTTTTTAATAATTTTTCTTTATTTAGTATTGAACCAATCTCTATTTAGTCACTTAACCAATCTCTATTTAGTCACTGAACCACTCTCTATTTAGTCACTAAATCACCCTCTATTTAGTCACTGAACCAATCTCTATTTAGTCACTGAACCACTCTCCATTTAGTCACTGAATCACTCTTTATTTAGTCACTAAACCAATCTCTATTTAGTCGCTGAACCAATCTCTATTTAGTCACTGAACCAATCTCTATTTAGTCACCGAACCACTCTTTATTTAGTACTGAACCAATCCCTATTTAGTCACTGAAACAATCTCTATTTAGTCACTGAATCACTCTCTATTTAGTCACTAAACCAATCTCTATTTAGTCACTGAACCAATCTCTATTTAGTCACTGAACCAATCTCTATTTAGTCACTGAACCAATCTCTATTTAGTCAGTGAACCAATCTCTATTTAGTCAGTGAACCAATCTCTATTTAGTCATTGAACCAATCTCTATTTAGTCACTGAACCAATCTCTATTTAGTCACTAAACCACTCTCTATTTAGTCACTGGACCACCATCTATTTAGTCACTGAACCACTCTCTATTTAGTCACTGAACCAATCTCTATTTAGTCACCGAACCACTCTTTATTTAGTACTGAATCACTCTCTATTTAGTCACTGAACCACTCTCTATTTAGTCACTGAACCACTCTCTATTTAGTCGTTGAACCAACCAATACTATTTATTTGGTGAACCACTATTTAGTCACTGAACCACTCTCTATTTAGTCACTGAACCAATCTCTATTTAGTCACTAAACCACTCTCTATTTAGTCATTGAACCAATCTCTATTTAGTCACCAAACCGCTCTTTATTTAGTACTGAATCAATCTCTATTTAGTCACGGAACCACTCTCTATTTAGTCACTGAACTAATTTCTATTTACTCACTGAACCACTCTCTATTTAGTCACTGAACCAACCTCTATTTAGTCACCGAACCACTCTTTATTTAGTACCAAACCACTCTTTATTTAGTATTGAACCACTCTCTATTTAGTCACTGGACCGTTCTCTATTTAGTCACTAAACCAATCTCTATTTAGTCAATGAACCACTCTCTATTTAGTTACTGAACCAATTTCTATTTACTCACTCAACCACTCTCTATTTTGTCACTAAACCACTCTCTATTTAGTCATTGAACCAACCTCTATTTAGTCACCGAACCACTCTTTATTTAGTACTGAACCACTCTTTATTTAGTACTGAACCACTCTTTATTTAGTACCGAACAACTCTTTATTTAGTACTGAACCACTCTCTATTTAGTCACTGAATCACTCTCTATTTAGTCACTGAACCAATCTCTATTTAGTCACCGAACCACTCTTTATTTTTTACTGAACCAATCTCTATTTAGTCATTGAACCCCTCTCTATTTAGTTACTGAAACAATCTCTATTTAGTCACCGAACCCCTCTTTATTTAGTACTGAACCAATCTCTATTTAGTCACTGAACCAATCTCTATTTAGTCATTGAATCACTCTCTATTTAGTCGCTGAACCAATCTCTATTTAGTCACTGAACCACTCTCTATTTAGTCACTGAACCAATCTCTATTTAGTCACCGAAACACTCTTTATTTAGTGCTGAACCAATCTCTATTTAGTCACTTAACCACTCTCTATTTAGTCACTGAACCAATCTCTATTTAGTCACCGAACCACTCTTTATTTAGTACTGAACCAATCTATATTTAGTCACTGAACCAATCTCTATTTAGTTACTGAACCAATCTCTATTTAGTCACTGAATCACTCTTTATTTAGTCACTGAACCATTCTCTATTTAGTCGCTGAACCAATCTCTATTTAGTCACTGAACCAATCTCTATTTAGTCAGTGAACCAATCTCTATTTAATCATTGAACCAATCTCTATTTAGTCATTGAACCAATTTATATTTAGTCATTGAACCACCCTCTATTTAGTCACTGAACCACTCACTATTTAGTCACTGAACCAATCTCTATTTAGTCACCGAACCACTCTTAATTTAGTACTGAACCAATCTCTATTTTGACACTCAACCACTCTCTATTTAGTCGCTGAACCAATCTCTATTTAGTCACTGAACCAATTAGGTAAAATTTACAAATTTACAAATTTTTTTATAATTTATAATTTTTTTATAATTTATAATTTTATTTATTATAATTTATAATTTACAAATTTTTTCTCCTCTTTAACATAATTTATAATTTTATTTATTTTATTTATTATAATTTATAATTTTATTTATTTATTATTTACAAATTTACAAATTATAAATTCAGGGGTTTTTAGCGATATGTTCAGACCTTTTGCACTGTGTGGTTTAGACTTTTTACCACTTAAAAAAAAAACAAACGAACTCCCTATTTCATTTTTTTTAATATCAGGGGTTTTTAGCGATATGTTCCCGAACCCCTTCAAAATCGATCAAGGATATATACCCAAAGGCTGGATCAAAATTGTCAATTCAAGGTGCAAGTTAATTTGTATAAAATTGCAACCCTTTCACATAAATGCAGTGCTATCCAGATTACACTTTCACACAAATGCAATGTTCTCTGATTTGTATAAAACTTGGTATGATATTTCATAGTTAGATTGGGTCAACGGATCATACTTGTACCCAATGTTGCCCATAGGAGATTAGAAGGATGTAATTAATCTATTACCTACGAACAGAGAAAGCTAATTGATTTGGTAAGGAATTGCCCAAAGCTACAAACAGATCTAAGAGAGGGAGAGCATGAACATATGGAAACACGGTACGCCTCCACGAGTCCAAGCTCGCCGGTTCGCCGGCTCGCCAACAACTCCGCCCACTGGAAGGACCCCGAGGCGACATCGGAGGAGTCACCGAATTTCATCCATGGCGGACACCATTGCCGCTGCCGTCGTCCGAAGTACGTAGGAGAGGCGGAGGAGCGGGGAATCAGATCTGATGGATTTAGGAGAGAGAAGAGTTTTGGGTTGGGACTTGGGAGAGGAGGAATCCATGGCTACGGTTGTTAGAGGAAGTAGAGGGTTTTCCAAAGGAGTCCAGATCTGAGAAAAGTTAGAGGTGGGAGAAGATATTTGGGAGAAAGACGGTACAATTAGAGCCACTCGCCTCACGCGCCCGTCTCTTTTTTAATTTGTTATAACAACCAATTAGATCACTTCTTTCCTTCTCACCGGACCGGATACTTCTCACTTGAACCCTCTTCTATATATATATATATATATATATATATATATATATATATATATATATGCAGAAAGCTATAAAGACGCCCACAAAATGCCAAGTGGCATATCCCACTCTCCCAATCCACACCCGCGCCGGGGTTGAATATCTCTCTCATGTTCATACCCACGTCGGGGTAGGAATCCACACCCACGCCGGGGGTTGGACGCCCGGTCGGTTCCGCAGTCATATCAAGCCTCTTAGTCCACACCCACGTCGAGGTTGGTGATCCGGTCACTTCCGCAGCTGTATCACAATATATGAATATATGAAATCATCTTCATGTTCTCTCATATGACTCGATCGGGACAAATCCGATAGGACTGGGTTGTCCTATGACCCTAGCTAGGACCCCCAAGTTAACGTTCGTTCTACCATACGCAAAGAGAAAACAGATGTTTATTCAATTGTGCAAGACCTAAGCATGATACTACATGACATGCGAATACAACACCTACATACTATATGACACATCAGGCATGAGGTCCTATCACTTGAGTATGCCCCGAAGGACTTACCTAGAGTAACAGAACAGTAAGAGGAAAGCAACAAGAGGATAAGCAAGCAGGTCACAAATCATCTAGCAAGTATTAAAGAACATGCATAAGTCTATTGCACAGAACGGGATCCATTTACCACTACACATAATCAAATCATCAATTCTCAGTCACAACATCATCATCATCAATTATCTCAGCATCTCATATCATCATAGTTCATTCTCATTTCCATAATCATCTCGAAATTCCAATGTCTCAAATCTTGCTTCCAATTCGTAGTTACTCACAATCCAAAACATATAATCTCACAAATCAAGTTGTTAATCAAACAATTAACCCTAAAATCGTACTTAGCCCATTTCCAATCATAAAACATCTAACATTTAAAACTACTTCCAAAAGCACGTTATTAAAATAATCCCGGCATACTTTATTTCACTTTAAAATCATAATTCTAAGGTTTTAAATAAATTCCAACAATTGAGAAATATTTTAAATCATATATTTTAAAACCAACCAATTAAAAAAATTAACATATATAAATAGATCTTTTAAATAATCATTGAGTTAGATTTAATTAAATAAATAAATAAATAAGTTAGACACAAAACCGAACCGAAGCAAAACAAAGAAAACCGGCCCAACCTACAACAGTGTCGCGCCTGCGGCTGCTGTCTTCTCCGTTTGCCGTCAGCTCATGCTCGCCGGAGGCCACCTCGTTCCCACTCCCGCCCACTCTCATCCTCTCTAACTCCCTTCCCCGACCACAAAGAAACGTGAAAGCAACGAACGAAGCTAAGGAAAGGAAAAGGAACGAAGCTCACCGAGGTGTTCGCGGGCGTCGGAGCTTCAACCGGAGTTTTGGGCATTGTTGGGGGCTCAGGATGGCTTCTCATACATGTATTGGATGTGGTTGAATATGATGGTGGAGCTCAATGGTGGTTTCGATCGAAAACGAATGGAAACGGCTTACCGAAGGTTGTTCGTGCGCGGATAGAGGAAGCAACGTTCGGGGTGGCTTGGCGGCGGTGCGGGGAGCTCCTGGGTTACTTCAGGTGCTTGTGGACGTCGAGGGAGGCGGGGATCGATGTTGTTGCTACTTTCCTTCGAGGAAGAAGAAGGAACGAGAGTGGTGGAGCTTGATTTTGGCTTGGAAAAACAAGGGTGCGATGATCAGGGTTGTTTGGCGCAACTGGTGGTGCTAGCGACAAGCAGGTGGTAGTGATGGTGAACGAGGAGGTGAGATGTATGATGTTGGTGATGATGATGGAGTGTCGAAGAGGATGCATGAGGGTGGCGGTGATGGCGTGGCTGATGGTTGAAGGAGATCAGAAGGATAGAGTAGGAGATGGAAGAAAAAGAAAGGGCTTGTGCGTATATTTGGTTTTGTGGGAATGGGGATGAATTTGACATCTGAAATAGGAGAGGGGTGAGGGTATGGGGATGCTGCAAGGTGAGGCCGGAAGAAAGGTGAGGGGTGAGGTTGAGTGTGAGAGTGTATAAATCAAAATAAATACCCGTAAATAAATCCTGAAACCCGCTCTCTGACCATATCCCAACTTGATTTAAATAAATTTAAAATAAATATTTGAATTCAAAATAAATAACAAGACCCAAAAATATTTTCAAGCCTCGGAATAATAAAACGGGATAAATTCATTTTTATATCGAATAACAAGTTCATGCCAGAATTTGTCTCGAAAGAATAAAATAAAATCGCTTGCTCAAGGACGGAAATTTTCAAAAATCTTAGAATCTAAATAAATTTTAAATCATAATAAAATCTATAGTTATAAAAATAATATTTATAAATCTCGGTCTTTACAAGGTTGGTCGACCCGAACCCTAACCCAAAAATGTCACAGGTTAACGGGTTCGGGTCAATCCGTTGACCCACCGGGTCGACCAGTCGGGTTACATTATTAAAAAAAATTGAATATTAAATAAAAAATGATATGTGAAGATTATATCAATTCTTTCATCCTATAGAATTTCAATGTGGGGTGTAAGAGAGAAAAATATGAGAATATATTTTTCTCAAACATCATTTTCAATGCGGGAAATGTAGTAAGTAAGTAAAGTGGGAGCAATAGGATAGTGAGATACATATATATAGCTTCGTGTCTTCTCTTTCTAATTCTATATTTTTCAATGTTGGAGTAAGCTCTCGTCCCACATTGGAAATGAGGGAATGGAAGAAAGATTTCCAAATCTATAAAAGAAGAAGAATGATGGTGCATTTATCCCACATTGCATATTAATCTATGTATTATTATGAATTATTCTAAGAATAATATACATAATAATGTATAAATTTATAATTTTAAAAAAAATTATGAGTATGGGTCGATCCGGTGGGTTGACCCGGCTGGTCAGTGGGTCATTGGTCCGTGCCGATCCGGCAGGTCCGGATCAACTCGTGATTCATGGCCAGGTCTAGGTCTGAGAACAATACGTGGCAGTGGCGGATCCTGAAACTTTTATTTAAGGGGGCAGAGATTACTAACGAAAATTGTTTGTAAAATTAAAATATTTCTTTTAAGAAATCCTCAATATCAAGAATGTGTAATTAGAATAAAAGCATTAATTGTGCATACATTATTTCATGGTTTTCAAATATTTCAATATAACCCACTAATTTGAATTTATCGAGTTTAATTATAGTATTAAGGTATAAAGTGTAACAAGCGATAATTATGATAAAAGTAACTCAGTTTGTAAAATGATATCAGAAATAATTTATATTTGTTCAGTTTTGAAATGTTATAACTTTTTGCTCAGGTGTTCGATTGGGAGGCGACTGCTACCGTGGCCCTACTATAGATCCGCCCTTGAGACGTGGTGTTTCCTACCGAGTGCCACCTACATCAACAACACTAATAAGCCAAAGTCAATCAAATATCAATCTCGATCGAAAACCAACCCAATCGGCAATCCAGAAGAGAAAACCCATAGCCCATCAACCCAAATAAGTAAAATTAGAAAAATCAAAATTCATACAAAGTCTCATCCAGTCCTCAGTCCTGATTGGAACACATCGGAGCTCGAACTCGAGGACAACCTATGCGGAGTGGTAGGTGCGGCTCGTCTCTCAGACCTGGACAAATGCAATTCGGCAGGGATCTCGATCACCCGATTCGGCATGAGAAGTAGGTGCTTGTCCGCCGCATCTCAACAACGGCAGCATTCGCCTTCTCGTAAGTGCTCGACAGAACTGGCGGCGTAAAAGGCGAGAGGAGGTGTGAACAGGGGCGGAGCTAGGGGGTGCTCGACACCCCCGGCCCGGAAAAAAAATACAAAAAAAAATAATTTTTTTTACATATATTTAGTATTTTTAAGGTAATATAACATCTTTAAAGAATATTTAACACAAGAGTGTTGTCTAGCTCCAGTGGTAAAGGAATGAAGGAGAACCAAAATGTCTTGTCTTAGGTTCAAATCTCAAATGCTTCACTTTTTATTTCTTTACCTATTTCATTAATTTTTCTTCATTTATATCTATATTTTTTTGTTTCTATCAAATATTTCATTAAAAAAATGTCATATTTATGTTTTACTATATCATTAATTTTTTTTTATTTCTCTCTATATTTTTTTTGGTTTCTATCGACTATTTTATTAAAAAATATCATATTTATATTTAAATTAAAAAATCACAATTTTAGTGTTTTTTCATTAAAAAAAGTCATATTTATGTTTTATTATATCATTAAATATTTTTCTTGATTTCTCTCTGTATTTTTTTGTTTCTATCAACTATTTCATTGAAAAAAATGTCATATTTATATTTAAATTAAAAAAATAACAATTTTAGTGGTTTTTGAATATTTTCTTACAAAAAATCTTCTTAATAAGTATACACAAAAAAAAAATATTTCACGAAATTTTTTTAGCACCCCCGGAAATAAATCCTGACTCCGCCACTGGGTGTGAAGAAAGGGAGGAGAAGGCCATGTGAGCGGGAACTCGATAGGCCATGTGAGCGGGAACTCGATCTTGCATTAGAGGAACAAGAAGGGAGCAGCGCTGATCGAGCTCCCAAATGGAAGAGTTAATTTATTTTTATTTAATGACTGTTTTTAATTTTAATTTATGGAGAAAATTGTAATTTGGGTTTATACATAATTATTTTATTATTTGAAGGATAAATAATTTATTTTAAAAATTTGAGGGATATATAGCTAATTGAGAAAATTTAGAATGATACAATATATAACCAATTGTCCAATATATGGGTCTTAAAATATAAGTCGTTTTATTTTTTTACACATTTTTAATAAGTACTCCATCTGTTAATTAAAATATGTCATTTGCTATTGATACAAGTTTTTTTAGAATGATAAAAACTATTTAAAATATTAACTTATTTTTACATTTTTTTATAAATTCATAAGTATGAAATTATTAAAAAAATGATTTAAAAGTTAATATTTTAACACCTAAAAAAATGTGCATAAATAGCAAAACGTCAAGTTTTAATTTTTTTTTTTTGATAAGGAAATAATTCGAGGCCGGACAGGCCTGGACCTCGAGAGGCCGACAAAGTCGGCAGACGACAAGCCGTCTAGACATACAACAACGAAATAAAAAATACAACATAAAATACATCAAAAGAGCACCCAAAGAAAACCCGGAAAGAACCCAAGACCTAAGCAAGCTAGCGGACACAACAACGAGAGGAAGAAAGTCGTCACGGAGAAGTGGATAGCGAGCGCATGGGACAACACTAGCTGACACGATGTCTCGCCGCCGGAAAGACGGAAAGCAGAAATCCTCGTAAGCCAAAGGCGACACCTGGGGAAGTGTGGATCACACGACGTTCCCCCCACCTGGATGAGGGATCATCGGAGACCACAAACACCACCAACACGATCACGTCGATCAACCAGGGCCGCAGAACTGCTCCTCAACCGAAACTAACCACGAGCCAAAGACGGACACCAAACCTCACGAGCAAAGGAAGCACAGCCGCTAGGAGGACGAAGAGCGCGGGAAGAATCTGGATTTAAAGGACTCTATGTATATATATATATATATTTAATTTATTTTTTATTTTTTTTAAAATTAACTTGTCTTGTTTCGGGCCAGATTTAAGCCTTGGGCCCAAAGAGACAACAATGGACCTGAAACCTCTAGCAATCAGGCAACCAAGGGCCCATCACATCGACAGATGCAGGAGACGGACGGAGGGCACCACCAATGTCGGGGACGGGATGGAGCCAAGCCAGAAGGAGAGGCGCCACCACCACCCAACAGCAGCGAACCTAAGAAGCTTAGCCTGCCGGGAGGGCCCGACGACGAGGCCGAATCATCCGGCAAGGCAGGGCCAAGGGGAAGATTCAGCGAGGGAGGTGAAGGAAAGCCGATAGAGCCAGCGTCAAGCCGAAGGGGCTCCACCAAGGCACAAACCTCCACCTTAGGGAAGAAACCACCAACCAGCAATCGGGAAGGGGTCGGAGAACCAGCGTGATAGGGAGGAGAAGGGATTTGGGGACACAAATCAAAAATCCATACAATCCCCAAATCGATTTAGGTTTTGAATCGAGTCCGACTAGGCCGGGGAAGACAGAGCAACCAAGCAAGCCGAGGAACGGAGGTGGACAAATCGAGGGTTGAAGGACATCGTTCAAGCCTACGGCGCCGATGAGGAGCAATCAACGGAGCCAAGACTCGCCGAAGGGAGGAATAGGAGCTCTCCGAAAAGAGATGTGGGCTCTCCGAGGAGAGGTTTAGGCTCTCCGAAGAGAGAGATTTAGCCGGAGTTGTTGTCCGGGGCTTACCAAACTATATATATATATATATATTTACCCTTTAATATTTGTTTCTCAATAAAAATATAAGTATATGGTTTTTTTTTTTTTTTTTGGTTTCCAAACTTGGCGTGCAAGGCCGAAGCTTAGCCTTGCACGCCAAGGATCAACCCAACCTTGCAACCAAAGGATTGCGCCCCAGCAGCAAGAACAACTAGGGACCGGTGGCGAAGGTGTGGCCGGAACAGGACGCCGACAACCAACACCCAGCACCGCTCCGCACCCAGCCACCAGACCACCCTGGCAACAATCGTCGGCGAAGCCCACAGAACGGGCGCCGACAACGACGAGGGAAGACAAAGGGCCAGAGGCGGCATGGATTGGACGCCAGAGTTAAGCGGGGTGCGGGGCAGAGAACTGGATGCAAAAGGCGGCGCCAGAAGCAAGGGAGGCGAGAGCCAGCGACACCAAACGAAGGACCCATCGGAAGCCAGGCCAAGTTGTAGACGAGCTTGCACAGATCCAGAGCAGAGAGAGACGAAATCGACAGGAAAGAGACCGAGTTTCGAAGGTGAAGATCCGATTTATCAAAGCCCCAAATTGATTGAACAACAAAGGGAATTGTGGCTGAGATTGGTGGGAATCTAGATTCTAGGGTTTGTGGGTAGCCAAAGGAGTTGAAGAAAACTCCATTGCACAAGGTTGGAGGGGATGATTTGGCCATAGCGGGATGGATTGGGAACAGATTCAAACGTTTCCTGAGAAACGGGGTTTGCAAAGAGAGTTTCTCTCTCCTTTATGACGGTTTGTTTACGTCAAGTTTTAATTAACGAAGAGAGTATAATATTATTTTTTTTTTAAATAATATTTTTCGGCTCGTTCCCCCTTCCTTCTTCCTTCTTGGGTTTGTGGGTTGGGCGGGTTTTGGCTGTCTGCTTCCTCCTCTCGGTTGATGATCTGTTGTGATGGTGACAGGCATCATCGGGGGCGGCCTCCAGTAGTTTCGTTTGAATCTAACCCTCGTCCGGTAGTCACAAACCACCCCCTACGGTTTCGAAAATCCAAGCCTCCGATTAGGGCTTTTGCTATTCCCTATTCTAACCTCCGGATTAGGACTCTTCTGCGTCAATCCGGCTTGTCCGGGGTAAATCAATCTCAAACTCGTCGAATTTGGTCTCCCCAATCATCGAATTTGGACTCTTCTTTGATCTGGATGCCTCAGTGCCGCTTTCCTAACATTGCTTGGTTGGCGTTCTATTGTTGCTATGACCCTTATTTGCTCCTTGGGCCCTAAAGTGGCTCGTAGCTGTTACATCGGGCCCAAAAATTGTTCTTTGAGCCCAAGTCCGGTCTTATCTTGAGCCCAAAGCAACCCGAAAAAAAGAGAAGAATTATATATTCATATATGAATTACAAATCCTGAAAGGGCTTCAAAAATCTCGAAGAAGATTAGAAAAACTAATTTACAAAACAACCGAAAAGGGTTTGATCAAAATCCTAATTCATATATGAATTACAAATCCTTAAAGGGCTTCAAAAATCTCGAAGAAGATTAGAAAAACTAATTTACAAAACAACCGAAAAGGGTTTGATCAAAATCCTAATAATATTTCTCCCCGGACTTTCTACTAGTCCTGGGATTTTTGTTCATAAATTTTTATTGGATGATTGATCTCCCTGTTTGGCTCGTATTTCACCCCGTCTTTTGGTGTCGAGTTGATGTCTGGGTGTGGTTGTGTTTGGTTTCGAATTAGGTTGTAGTATCGGGCGTCGTGTATGATCGAGAGGATCATGGTTGTGTTTGTTGTCTTCGAAGATCCCTCATTTTGGTGGGGGCAACGTCGAAGATCGTGGTTGTGTTTGTTGTCTTCGAAGATTCCTCATAGGTCATTGGTTATTTCTCTTTCTCCATCTATTTCGTGTTTGCAATCGATATTCGAAATATCGCAAAAACTATCTATCAATTTCTAAGGCTTATCATTTACAAAAAATCATCTCTCATCCTTCAAGTTTGAAATCGCAGTGGTCAAATTTGGAATCGGGAACCTAAAATCGATTTGGCAGACACTCCAATCGAGAAACCCTTAGCCAAGACACGGCCTCCGCATCTTCATCCCTTTTTGATGCCGCTGGTAAGTCTTTCAAATCATTTGTTGCCTCCATCTCCTTCTCCGTGGGTCAGAAGCAAATCTAATTTTGCTAATCTACCATCTTCTCCTCGATCCATTGTTGGCCATAAAATCAATAGAGTTGTCGTGCTACACATCTCCACACACAAAAAAAAAAACCAAATACCAAATTTGAAAAGTTAAAACCCTAAATCTACTATTTTCGACATTCATGGGGGAATTATGTGAAGGTTAAAGATCTTAATTTGAACCCTTTTACATTGAATTAGTCTATTTGGTAGTTTATCTGTGAGTGTTCTTAAGGCAATGTTTGATTTCTTGAAGGTGATTTGATTGCTTGTTCCTCTTCATCATTTGTCTTTTTCCATTACATTTTCTTACTTGAGTACTTAGGTCACTCTTTCACAACTCGCAATTTTATATTCCCTTTGATTTGTTTTTATTACTGTCATGTGACCTTAATTATCAATCACTTTTTTTCTTGTTGAGCATGATCAGATTGTCAAATTAAATAAAGAATATGGTTCTCTGAAATAAGCTTTGGATGCCACCTCTTCTGCTTAAATGCATAAAAATGAGGCTTCAACAACATCAACAACTGCCTCAAACATGCCCAAGGTAGGAATAATGGCTCATTGTAGTGGTTCTCTTAGTTTGGTGTTTGGTCATGTGGTATGTGATTCAATGCAAGTTAGTTTTTACATTTTATGAAACAAATATGTTTCCCTTTTTTTTTGCCTAATATAACTTTGCAATAGTAACTTTTCATGCATTTCTTATCTCTTTTAATTTTATACATTAAACTAATGAATACCATCCATGTTAGAGTTTTGAATTTGTTAATGGAAATAACCTGTAACAATATTTAAAGTTATACTCATGTGGTAGATGTCATTTGTGTCACTAGCTAATTTTGGCTGAACTGTGTAGGGTGGTTTTGATCAATCTCCTAATCGACTAAGCATGCATTCATCAGACAAAAATAGTCTTAGTAGAAATCAATTGTTTAATGGAGTTATTTCTACAGGAGTGTACGTCTCCATCTCGCTCCTTCTCCATCCATTCTCCATCTCGCTCCTTTCTCGAAGAAATCAAGGTCATGGCTCTCTCTTCTCCTCTGTTTTGCTTCCCTCTCTGATTATGATCTCTATCGAATTATCGAATTATGTTTTCCGATTGATCGGAAATTGATTTTGAATTCGAGAGATTTGAACTTCTCCTTTATCAATTAGGGAGAAGTCGAGTACTCTTACATGCAAGATTCAATTCGGATTTGTCGGGATTTTGGGGCTTTGTGCTTCGGTTTCTAGGATTGTAGTGCCAATTGTGTGAATTTAAGCTGATGTTAGAGATTTGAGATCCGCCTACAAGGTGTTCGATTAAATACCTGATAGGGAAAGAGCAGTTTTGGTGTGTTGTAAATGATCGAGTTTGTTGCTGTTGGGAGAACCATTTTTCGACTGGTTTTTAGCAGCATAAATGCCACTTTTTTTATACTATCGATTGGTCTTCGAAGAGATTTTTTCTTTCTTACCTCTACTAGTTGATCACTATTGACCTCGACCTCTCTAATCTCTTTAGGATTACTCTTCTTGTTTGCTACTCCCTCCGTTTCCAATTAATTGTCACTTTAGAATGTTGCACACTAATTAAGGAATTGTACTTTTAAAAGGCTTTGTACACAGAAGGTGAAGTAAGACCCTTTGGTTTCCAAGTTTCCCACCTATACACTTGTAAACAACCCACATTTTGGAGCCAAAATTTAAATTTAAAGGAGATTAGGATGGTAGTAGAAAATTAGAGCCAAATCAAATTTCATTTAATTTCTCCATATTTCCACAACCAAGAGAAAAGTTCGTCCGGGACAACTTGCTTCTAAAGTCTAAAAATTAATCCATCAATGCAAAATCAAGGATATTGTTCTTTTGATCTAAACACCCTTCCATTGATCGATGAAGATGTCGATGTCGGCGGAGATGGTACCGGTGGATATTCACGCACAGAAACCTTACTATTTGAAGCTCCATTCATGGATGCCAATGTCGATGTTGATGCCCGAGGCGAGGGTGGAGATGCACACGCAATGTCAAAGATGATTCCATCATCCTGTACAAAAAACTTAGCCATTGATTTAAATGGTGAACCGAATGAGGAGTTTGAAGCTCCATGGATGGACATTCGTGTACCTCGGCTCATGGAAGATGACGACGTGGATGCTAATGTCGATGTTGAAGCTGAAGGAGCTGGTAGAGATGGTGAAGGAGCTGGTGGAGATGTCGATGCCGACAATTTGGAAGCTTTGCATTCAGGTAAATCCATGAAGTCCTGCAACAACACCATGTTAAAGACCAAGCAACGTTTTGTCCTTCCAATCGTTGCATAAGATCATTCTTGACCCCTCTATATTGATTTGTAGGCATATTTGACCAGCAAAACAGAGCTCCTAGAAGACTAAAGGTCCTCTCCAATGAAGATCGATGGAAAATTTATAGTGCTTTGTTGGCTAGAAGTGTCGATAGAAATTTAAGGCAAGGTATTACAACCAAAGAGGTTTCGGAAATTTTTTCGGTTCCATTGAGAACAGTACAAAGAATTTGGAAACGGGCAAAAGACACACCACATGGACAACTCATCGATGTTTCACATAGAAGAACAAAAAAGTGTGGAAGGAAGAAAATTCATATTGGCATCGATCAATTGAAGGTCGTCCCGCTACAACGTCGCACAACTATAAGGTCAGCTGCACTTGCGTTGCCGTCTTGCTACAACGTCGCACAACTATAAGGTCAGCTGCACTTGCGTTGGGGGTTTCCCCGAAAACATTACACAACTGTATGAAGGAAGGTGAAGTTCGTCGACACTCAAATGCTATTAAACCTCTTTTACGAGAAGAAAACAAGTTGGCAAGACTTAAATTTTGCATATCCATGCTAGAGCCAAACAGCATCCATCATGAGCCTAAATTCGTCGATATGTACAATGTAGTGCATATTGATGAGAAATGGTTTTACATGACAAAAAAATCAGAAACGTATTACTTACATCATGATGAAGAAGAGCCGCTACGCACTTGTCAAAGTAAAAACTTCATTGGGAAAGTTATGTTCCTTGTTGCTATGGCTCGACCAAGATTAGACGACAATGGAAATGAAGTATTTTCTGGGAAAATAGGAGTCTTTCCATTTGTCACCATACAAGCAGTCCGAAGGCGAAGTCGGAATAGAGAGGCAGGCACATTAGAAATGAAACCTATGACGTCGATGACGAAAGAGACAGTTAGAGCTTATTTGATCGAAAAAGTTATACCTGCAATTCAAGCTAAGTGGCCCATGGAGGACACATATTAGTGCAAGCGATGAAGAATTTCAAACAGCGGCCACCAAAAATGGATTCGACATTCGGATAGTATGTCAACCACCAAACTCACCGGATTTAAATGTCCTAGATCTTGGTTTTCTTAGAGCTATCCAATCTTTACAGCACAAGGAGTGTCCAAGGAGCATAGAAGAACTTGTACAAGCCGTTGAAAAGTCCTTTGATGATTATTCTACAACCATGGTGAACCGTATATTCTTGACTCTACAATCGTGCATGATAGAGATCATGAAGGTCGGAGGATCCAATAAATATAAGATCCCTCATGAGAAAAAAGAAGCTTTAGAGAGGGAGGGTCGTCTTCCTAAACAGCTCACATGTGAGTATTCGCTCGTTCATGACATTATGGATAAGTTGGCATAGTATGGCTTGTCTAATTTGGAATTGTACTTTTTGTTTCTCACTTTATAACATCTCTGAATTCTGTAAAAAAAAAATTGCTCTGTTATGAAAGCCTAGTGTGTCTTCTCTTAGCTCTGTAATCTGATATAAGAGCTGCAGATTTTGTGATATGTTACCATGGTGAACCATTTTGTAATCTATTGACACTAGGATTGGCACTTTGTAATATGTTGATGGAGTATGTAATTTTGCAATCCGTTGGATTAGTATGTATTCTGGCATTTTTTGAGATGAATGCAACTGTTTTTTTGAAGTCCTGCAAAGATTGTAGACATATTATACGACTCTTTTACTGCTCACATATATTTGAACATAATGTGTCTGCAGTAGGTATGAATTCAAATCATTTGCTCATGTAGTGTGTATAAAGAGACTGCTATACTAATTGACATAAGCTACAAAAGCACATGAAGAATGCTCTACTAATTGGCATAAGCCCATGTGGGATTTGAACCCACATCTTTGTGCTATGCACAATGCTCTACCAATTGAGCTAATGGGTTATAAGTTAAACTGGATAAAAAAAAAGCCTTTCACTTACGTTTACAAACAGGCAAAGCAAACCTTCACAAAACATCTTGTAAATAACAACATTTCAGAATATGAGTCAGTTTACAATTAGATATAGCCTGATACAAAGCCTTCACTTTGGTTACTTGTACACTAGCACAATTGCATTGTGACCATACCACTTTAGTTTGCGCAAATCGGTATTACCGTATAGCATCATGGAGCGAGTATTGCTAGGAATATGAGCATAGATTTTTATAATAAATTAATTATTCCACTGGAATAGATAATCACAAATGCTGTCATAAGTGGGCAGTCATGATACTGAGAACCCCCCTCTGCCTGTTATTTCATTTGCTGTTAAAGACAATTCCTTGTACTCAAACATATTGCATCCCACGAACTAGTTTCTAATAAAACTGGGCATTAGCCCCCTTAGTGACCAAAAAAAAAGAATTCATCTAGACATTGAATTAGTCATATGATTTACTCATGATGCTTGAATTAGTCATATGAATTAGTCATATGATTCACTATTCCACTCGTATAGTTTTTCTAATGCTAATTACTCATGATGCTTTGATTTGGCTTATATACTCAATCTCCCTCATCATATCCATCTTTATCTTTTCCACCTTCACAAAACCTCCCCCAACAGTATACATATAAATTCACATATGACAACAATGGCATCAATTCACATATGACAGTAAATCACAATAATGACAACAATTTATACTCATATAAGGATATATATACATATATACACGTTCAATTTATACTCATATAAGGATATATATATATATATATATATATATATATATATATATATATATACACATTCAATCCCAACTGTAATACAATTGACCCCCAATTTATTTTTTATGACAGCAAACACCATCAATTTGTAAAGCATCAAGTCCGGAACCTTGTTCAATTTCTAACTGTTTGAAATTGAGTTCATGCCTTGTAGAAAAGAATAGATTGGACATAAAAGAAGGAGAAGGTGAGAAAGAGTACCGTTATTGAGCGCGTAGTAGAGAACTCGGACAACCAACGCGCAGGACAACCACAAAACAGGTCGAAGGAGGCCGGAGATGGAGTGACGGAGACGCGGCGAGGAGTACGTGGAGAGGTGGAGCGAGTCACCGACGAGGAGGTGGTGGATCGAGTGAGTCGGCGGCGGCTTCGAGGGTTCGAGCTAGGGTTCGACAATCCCTAATTCACCAAACTCACCAGATTTTGACATCTAGGGGGACGAGGTCTAGAAAGCTAGGGTTTCGGAGAGGAAGGGTCGGAGATGGGCATGGGGGATTCATTCTCCCGGCTCGTGTGTAGGTAACTTGATCGGCGAGTTGAGTATTATGTCAAGGAAGGAGGAGGACGAGGGGCAATAGGATTTTTCTGAAAAAAAAAATACTGGGTTAATAGCAGTACTTTGAACAATGAAAAAGGGAAAGTGAAAACGTCATTTATTTTTATAATCTCTCCTAACCTCAAAACGTCAATTAATTGGAAACGGAGGGAGTATTATTATTTTGATTTCAATTTAAGAGGATTTGAGGTTTTTCTTTTTCGATTAAGGAGAAGTCATTTTTTTACGTACTTGATTCGACTCAGTTTAGTCAGACTTAGGGGGTTGTGGAAGTGAAAGGGAACAAACAATTTTTTTAATAGTAGTACAATCTGAAAAATCATCACATCACCTAAGTGGTGCATGCTCCATATATATTCATCCTTTATTTCATCCTCATTTCCTTATAGTCCCCCCCCCCCCCCCTTTGTTCAGATTGGAATGAAAAGGGGACTATCAATCTATCATTACCTTTGTTAGGCTTTTTTCCAAAAAAGATTACCCATATTGTTAATTAATTATTGATGTACGTAAATAAACTATGAAATACTCCATATTAACTATCTTACATTTTCAATGTATATATATTTCTATCCGTAAGATAGCACGGGTGTTGTACAAATCTTCGCTTCTCCTTTCAGTTCTTTGTAGCTTTCTGTACTCTTGTGATGATTCTTGAACTCATTACTTCATTCTTTCCTTCTTTCAACATATAGGGAGTGGTTTACTGGCAGCCTCCTAAGCAGGCATTGGAGAAGGTGAAACAACTCGTATGGGAGACTAAAATTAGCCGATATGGTTCTAATGAAGGTATTCCAGAGCTCAGGGAGGCACTGAAAGAGGTACTCCTCAGTCAGTCGTAGTTATTATTATTATTTTGGGATGAATTTGCCCGATGAAACAACAATTGCAACAGATTTTTAATTCCGATCATTAATTTTGAACTGCATCTGCCTAATTTTAACAAAAGGGGATATCCTGGCAGTGGGCTTACAAAAGATAATTAAATTGCTTGAAGCAAAAGATGAAACAACATGCAGTTAAAGTTGTGGCAAATTTTGTTGCTGAATGTATCTTTTGTTTTTCAAACGACTTAACAATTTTATTGCTTTCCTTTGTGCAATTTTCTTTGTTTTCTTTCTTCTCGCGTTATTTTGCCACCAGAGGTCTTTCATCAGACTTGTCTAGAAAATAAAAGAATTAACAATACCCCACCCTTGCTATTTTATAGAAAAGAAAACCTCGATGTCCATTTATGGCACAAATTTGTGATAGTCTAAAAAAACTGAAGGTTTGCAGCTATTGACATATCATCCAATGCAGCCTCATAATGATTCTAAAGGGTAGTAAGTAGCAATGTCATTTTTACATGGTGTTTGAGTTATGGGTATCTAAAGATTCTTAGAGTGAGTAAGAGTTTGACACTCAATTGGGAGTAAGCACAAACACTATGTGTGCCTGATTTCTTGATCTCTTCAGTTTATATGTTTAAAACTCATCCATGGCATTCCTGATCTTTTTGAGGCTGTTGAGTTTCAATACTCCATTCAATTTCAAGCCGTGCCTGCTGTCTAAACAACTAAACATCTATTTTGAGGGACCAATAAAGAAGCATTATTATAGTAATTTGCGTGGTGAATATTTTAGTTCATTTTTCATCGTCAACAATGTCATATTAGCTCGTCATTTTTTCTTTATCTGGTAAATCATGTGAACTACTTCCAAGTTGATGATGCTTAATCATGTTCACAAAGTTGTTTAATTGAGTATTTCTTTTTTCTACTACGTCCATAAAGTAATCAAGAGAAAATTGTTGATGCAGGCGGTCTTACATCCTTGTTAATGCTTCTTACAAGTTCAGATGTTGAGAATAGGATATTAGCTTCTAATAAAGATGTCCCCAAGTATTTATGAAGTAAAAAAAGAACAGGAAATCTATTGGTGAGATTTTTATCCCTTTTACTGCTATTTGTTTCCTATATAATATGTTAAAGAGAGAGCAAGCTAAAGAATGATGTTAGTAGCCTACCAGATTGGATTCAACTAGAGCAAGCTAAGGAATGATGTTAGTAGCCTATCAGATTGGGTTCAACTAGAGATTGATTAAGGATGATCGTTCAAAAAAAGAATATGGCAAATTAGACTTGAGCCTAACTAACGGAAATTCATAATTTGTAACTAGATGTATTTAAGCATAAATTCACCATGGCTTTAGATTTCTATGATTTTCGATCGAGGTAGTTGCTTGCTTCGCTGCTGTTTGGTGGCACAGTCTGCGATGATGCTGTGGTGTAGTTACTGATTTGTGTTGCTGCTTTGGTGTGGTTTTGGGGCTGCGAGGGTCAAACATTGATGATGGTTCACATCCTCAGATGAGCTGCTGTCTATGAGAGTTGATAGGGAGCTGATTAGGCTGCCTGGACATTGCAAGATGAGATGGGTTGGTTTTTTTTTCTTTTTGTATTGTGGCTGATATTTGAGCATAAAATGCTGCCAGGTCACTGCGCGCGTAGCTTGCATCATACACCTCGTATTTCAAAAACATAAACATAGTCTATTACGTAGTATTTTTTTAGAAATTATATGTAAATACTTGCCATTAATTTGAAAATATTAACAAAGCATAATAAACTGTATATAAATAGTTGTCATAATATAATAATATAAGTAAAGTAAGTTTCAATCTTTTTTCCCTTTGTTTGGATGGATCGATTTATATTTTGACCGGTGCTCCAAATTTATGGTGGGATGGTCTACAAGTCTACAACTAAATCAACAATGCAAATGGGAAGGTTGATATGAGACGGAGGGTCTGCAATAAATTTTGTTTCAAAAGGCAGGAGAAAGTCAAGACTTAAAATTTTATTCCCGTGTAGATAAATTCAACACTAATTTTTACTAAATATACCACAAATATATATAACTTGTTGTAGACCTTACTCATAATTTTTTTTCAAAATATTCATCAAAAACTAAATATTTAACGAAATATTCACTGATTCAAACTATTTAAAAAAATATTCACTTTTGTCAGATTTATCAGTAAAACGCGGTGTAAGACCGTGTTCTTCTCACAAAATTTCAAATTTGAAGACGAAAAAAAATATACAAAAGAACAAAATAAATAAATTAATTTCTCCTGCCTTTTGAAACCGCATTTTTACCTTTAAATTAATTTCTCAATTAAAAAAAACAAAATAAATAAATTAATTTCTCACACCGCGCTTTTGCAGTAAACGAAAAAGACGTCAAGATGGAAAACCCCTCCTTGGGCCTAAGAACGCGCTCTTCACGCGCTTCCCCTTCTTCTCAAACCCCATCCCCAAATCCTCAAATCCCACACCCTTTCACAACCGTATCCCCTAAAATCAAACCTCTCCTGGGCAAAATCAGCTTGTTCCAAGCCGTCTTGTACCACTCTTTGATCTCCCATGTCGGATTGGGTCCCCCTTCGTCGGTTTCCGATGGTCTTCTCCTCCGTGCGAGGAGTATTCGCAGTCTAGGGTCGGGCAGTGGTGCCGGGCTCGATTTCCTTGGGTTTCGTATCTGGATTCCGGCCTATAGTGGTCGGCGTGGCATCTGTGTGGCGCTTGGATGGAATTCTTTGGACTGGCGGGTGGTGAACTTCCGAAAAAGGAAGAAGGCGCTCTCCGGGGGTGTGGTGGGTGGTGTGTTGGTCTTCCGATCGATCGTAGTTTTGACGGGCTCCGGGGTTGTCTTTTCGCTTCGAGGTGGTGGTGTGAGGGTGAGTGCTCCCCTTCCGCTGGCATCTTTCTCCGGCGAACCTCTGGCACCTAGGTGTCGGTCTCTTCCCTGGGATGCTATTCCAATCGGCGCCTGGATGAATAGAGTAAAATCGAATCACATGCCTTCTTCTCTTTGTCCTGCCCTACTCGATCTCTTGTCGGTGCATCCGAGCAGTTCATTGTTTCCGTGGAAGAGGGTTAGGAAGAAGGAGGGCCAATGGAAAGTGAGTCGAATCGGTCCGATTCCTTGTGTAGAGAGGTTTGTGTGGATTGAGCTTGAATCAAAAAGCAAGAGATTCAGAAATTTAAGAGAGGTTTCTAGTTATTCGGGGCGGCGATTTAGAGTTCTTAGTCCCTGGGGGTGTTGGGTCTGGCGTTGTTGCTTAGATCGGGTTTTGCTCAGGGGAAGGAGTGGCAGTCTGTGCTCCTTGGGTTGGCTTCTGTCGCTTGGTGGTGCTCAGTTGGGGCGGTCTCCGGACCTTCTGTTGCTCTGGCTCTTGCTTGGTTGGGCGGTTCTACTGCTCTTTCTTTCCAGGTATCATGAGAAGCTTCTTCGTGAAACAACATGCTCTCTAAAAACTAATGATTTAATCAACTGCATGGCAACATTTATGATATCGTCTGATCTAATGTTTGTTTTGGTTCACCTGCTGCTTATAGCTTTATTACTCACCAACTATTGGTGCCTTGAAAACTCGGTGCTAGAGGTTTCCTCTTCACCCCTTACCCCCCGATTTTCGGGCCCTGAACAATCTGTGGATCTTGGGGCTGTTATTGCTCCTACCCTCAGTCTTGATGAACAAGTGTCGTTCTTAAACCATGTTACTAAAAACGTGTGTCTTGCTTCGGCTGTCCTTATGCTCTGCTCTAATTGTTGTTGTCTCTTAGTTAAAACACATCCCTACCAGGATTATATCCCTTATGATGCTCATCTGAGGTCTACAATGTTAAGATTCATGATTTTCATCTTTTGTAACCCCGGGGTGGAAGGTATTTGTTGGACTGTTGCTCAGTAGCTCTGTTAAGCTATTAGGTAAAATTATTTTTGGAGTAATAAATTTGCTCAAACAAGTCTCGCTGAAACGCCTTTTACACCTATTGTTGCTCCTTGTGTCTTCTTTGCTAAGTTTCATGGGTTTGAGCAGCTAGGGGTGTACACGACCTCCGTCCCTCCGCCCTTGGGTTCTGCTATTTTGATTCTCGTGAATGGACTACATTGCTCCTGCTGAAGGGAATGGAAAAAACATTCAAAATAACTGAATTTGCTTATGATTTTATCATGTTTATTCGGTTTTGCCTGCTTGCCAAATCACATAAATATTTTAATACTCAGCTAAATTGTTTCTTTGAGAATCTGATGTGGTGGAAATACTGCTGGAAGGGTGGCACGCTCACTCTAAAGGCAACCGGTGTACTCATGTCTTCTGTCTATGCCTTCTCTAAATGGAGTGGTTTGCATAAAGGTGCTAGTTGCAGATGTGTATGTCTTAGATCGGTTAATCAGTTCTCAATTGTAACTATAAGTGTATACCGAAGTTTTAGCTATATGTGTATCTGTTGTATACTTGAAATCGGTTCACTGCTTATGTATTCCTCTTGCATAAAGGATACTAATTCAATCTATAAGATTCACACTGCCAAACCCCCATTTGTTTCTCAAATTCATCTAAATAAATCATTATTTAAATCTGCTTGTGACTCTAGTAAGCTTAACATGTTGGTTTTATGGCCTTATGTCCCTCCTTTGATCAAATTTGAATGGATATACGCAGGAGATTCTTTCCCTCCTACAAACTCATCTTCTGCTATGCCAAAATTAATGGGTTACATGGTCAATAAAGAATCATACACACAATATGATTTCGTCTCTAAGCTACCTCCTTGGATAATCTATCTACGAAATCTCATCTTTAAGAACATACTTTGCAATAAGTTTTGGAACAAACCCGCTTATAGGTGCAGTAAGCTCATGCTTGCTCCAATATGTATACCTAAACCTATAATTCAAGTCTATACCATATATAATTCCTGGTGTAAAACTGCTTGCTCGGATTATGTACTTACTTTGCTGAATATCTCAGTAGAGTTTATTAAAGCTTTGAGTAAGTCCTCTACGCTAACATCTTGGCCTACAAAATCACAAAGTAACATCAATTTGATGCCAAAAATCATACTCCTGTGTAAAACTTATTTCCAACTCTGTTTATCGTTACAATTTCTTCTTGGTGTGAGGTCCCTTAAATCTTGGCCTCACACCCATGAAGGTTATATATGAAAATCACATACTGGAATTGCAGAGGCATTAGGAAAAAAACATTTTGGACGGAAATCGATAGTAAGTGCAAAAACGAACATATTCAAATAATGGCCATAGCGGAAACTAAATCAGAATCCGTTCCTGAAGACAAAATTTGGAAAACGGTTGGTTTTGACGAGGCTATCTGGTCGCCTGCTTCCGGGCGATCGGGTGGTCTCGGTATCCTTTGGAAGTCCTACCAATTAACAAACGAAATCCTTACAGTAGAAATTCACCTAGCCCGAATCATAGGACTTCGATACGAAAATATTAATGACAGATTTATGATTCTACTACTGTTTGTATATGCGCCTCCGGGCCCTCAAGAGAAGGACTCGTTCTGGGAAACACTAACATCCATTGTGAGGGATTCGACCATCCCTTGTATTGTCTTAGGTGACTTGAAAGAAATTCTATGCAGTGAAGACAAGTTAGGTGGTGCTAACCTTCGTTCCGCTCGATTCACCAGACTGCTACAATTTAAAAACGACTGCGCTCTGCTGGATCTACCCACTTTCGGAAACCCATTCACTTGGAGAAAGAACCCAGATAACGAAAACACCATTCGCGAAAAACTTGATCGGGTGCTCGTTCATCACCAGATCATTCAGAAATTCCCTAACCTAATCACTTACAATGGGGCCTTCTCATCATCTGACCACTGCCCCATATCAATAACCCTTGAAAGTGGTTCGGTCTTCAAAGCTCCTCCGTTCAAGTTTGAGAATACTTGGCTTCAACGGAAGGATTTCCGAAACATAGTTAAACAATCTTGGCGAGCAAATTGTTTGGGATCGACTATGTATCAACTGATGTTCAAACATAAAATGTTGAAGAAAAAAGCTAAGGAATGGAATAAGCGAACCTTCGAGAATATTTTTCACCAGTTAAATGTGGTGGAAACCGAACTTCTCAATATCCAATCTTCCGTATCAGGAGATAACAACAGGTCGACCAATAATAGAGAAAAGTGTCTCATTACAAAAAAGGAAAAACTCCTTCTTTTCCAAAAAACTTTCTGGAACCAAAGAGCCAAGACGAAGCATCTTAAACTTTCTGACTCGAACACAACTTATTTCCATCGGGTTGCTATTGGGCGAAGGCATAGGAAACAAATTCGCAATATAACTTCTGCTGAAGGCACTCTGATAATAGGAGAGGAAAATATCAGAAATGAAATCAAGAATGATTTTGAAAAAAGATTCAAAAGGGAAGCAATTGACGCTAGACTCTTACAGGAAATGCTAAATCTAATCCATCCCTCAATTACCCCTGACGAAAATGATTACCTTATTCGACACCCGTCTAATAATGAAATTAAGGCTGCTGTTTTCAGTCTTGGCAACAACAAATCTCCAGGTCCAGATGGTTTTACAGCCAAATTTTATAAGAAATACTGGGACATTGTTGGCATATCCATCATTAGAGCTGTTAAAGGCTTTTTCCACTCTAGCAAACTTCTGAAACAAATAAACCATACATTTATCTCTCTTCTCCCAAAGCGAGACAACCCGACCAATACTAGTCATTACCGGCCAATTAGTCTCTGCTCAACGTTTATAAGATTATCTCTAAAATCTTGACAGAAAGAATCAAAACTGTCATTGGCAGACTTATCCACCCTTTACAGGGTGCGTTTGTCACTGATAGGGCCATTCAAGATAATGTATTGGTAGCACACGAAATTTTCCATTCCTTCAGATCCCGCAAGGGCTGTGAGGGGTGGCTTGCGATAAAACTTGATATGGAGAAAGCGTATGACAGAGTTGACTGGGGTTTTACGAAAAGAATTTTGGAAAGATTTGGGTTTCACAACACCTTCATTTCTTGGGTTATGGAATGTGTTACAACTGTGTCCTTTTCAGTTCTTGTGAACAACGGTCCTTCGGACATGTTTACTCCTTCTCGTGGGCTTAGGCAAGGAGATCCCCTATCCCCGTTCCTGTTTATCCTAGGGGCCGAACTTTTAGCCCGGAAACTCTCAGCAGAAACAAATTTAGATAGTAGCCCAATTGGTTTCTCTTTCGGCAGGAACGGTCCCCGTGTCCCTTTCTTATCCTTTGCAGATGATGTTATCATTTTTTCAAAAGGAAGCTTGGATGCTGCCCATAAAGTCAGAACAATAATTGATTCATACTGTAAAGTTTCAGGTCAAAAGGTGAACTATCATAAGTCGTGCTTCCAAGCAACAAAAGGAATTTCAAGCTCCAGGATTGCTGAGCTTCGCAGCTGCCTAAATATTACAAACGAAAAATCCTTGGAAAAATATCTCGGTTGTCCTATCATTAACGGTAAAGTTAACAAACAGACTTTTGAAGATATCATCTGTCAGTCTAAAGAACAACTAAGCAAATGGCGTGCAAATGCTTTATCACAACAGGGGCGGGCAACCCTCATTAATACAAACCTATCAGCTAAACCACTATACACAATGCAAAGCTTTATGTTACCCAGTTCAATACACAAAGAGCTTGATCAAATTAATAGAATGTTTTTCTGGAACAAAGATCTTCAACATCGACCTCTCATCAGTTGGGATAGGATTTGTAGACCGAAAAAATGTGGAGGACTAGGTCTTAGAAAATCAAAAGAAATGAATGAGGCACTCCAAATGAAATTACTTTGGAAGATTTTGGCTGAACCAGATAATATTTGGGTTAAACTAATTAACTATAAGTACCTACGTTCTTCTAACATCCTTGAGTACAAGAAACATGGCGACTCGTCCTGGCAATGGGCCAAAATGGTTACCCTCATTGATAAATTTAAAACTGGTCTCATATGGTCAGTTGGGAATGGGAAATCTATAAAATTTTGGACAGATAATTGGATTACAACTTCCTCCTTGCGATCTAGGGACGACTGCCCCCTAGGTGGCAATGTCGAGGAGACGGTTAGTGATTATATTTTAGGAGGGAAATGGTGGACGGAAAAACTGAACAGAGTGCTTCCCACCAACATAGTCACAGAAATAACAGACATTCAACTGCCGATATCCTCGTTCGAGGATCGGTTATATTGGTGGCCTAATAGGGCTGGTTGGTTTACGACTTCGAGTGCATACAAGCTAATCACATCACGATCATCCTCTAACGTTGACATCAACGCTTGGATTTGGAATATTAATGTTCCACCTAAGATAAAAAATTTCCTATGGAAAATCTGTCAGGACGGCCTCCCCACTGCCTCTAGGTTAGCCTCCCGCGGGGTGTCTATACCTTCCGCCTGTTGCCTCTGTGTTGGGCCAGTTGAAGATGAGACCCATCTTTTAGTGGAATGTCCTTACGTACGCTCGCTTCAAAAGTTTCCCTCTCCAATTGACTCAACCATTTCCAATATGACAAACCAATCTCGGGACATCAAACCTATTTTAGCTTTCCTTGGGAATAATCTCACTCCAACGGCCAAGATGGAGCTTGCCTTTGTCTGGTGGACAACTTGGTACATTCGAAACCAATACATATTCAGACAGATTCCCGTCCCAAATTGGGACGCTACTATACACTTGATTAAAACTCACATGCACAATTGGAATAAAACATCTCAGATGGAGAGCGATTTGGATGTGGACCCACCCCTTCGCCCGCAAAATCCTACACGACCAAAACAGAAACAAATAAACCAGAAAACACGATGGCGAAAACCCCCAATGGTAACTCTAAAATTAAATTTCGATGGGTCTACCTTGAAAAATTCGGAAAGCTCGGCGGGAGCTATTATTCGGGACTGGGAAGGTCGACCAATAACCATATGTTACCAAAAACTGGGAAAACAATGCCCAATCAAAGCTGAAGCGCTAGCCTTAAAATTAGGAACCCAACACGCTATCCGACTCCGAATCGACAAACTCCATATCGAGGGTGACTCCAGCATAATCATAAATCATTTAAACAACCGCTCTAAATGTCCTTGGGAAATTGAGCTCATTCTATCAGATGTTAAAACCTTACTATCGGCTATGAAAGAAGTTTCTTTCTTTCATGTTCCCCGGATTGACAATAGAGTGGCTGATAAGGTTGCACACCTTTGCCACTCTGCCAGGGGTCGATATTTACAACAATTTCAGTCTGTCAGACCTCATCCATAAGGATACTATCGGGTAGAGCTTGCTCACCCGAATTCTTTCTTGGTCAAAAGAAAAAGAAAAAGAAAAAGACGTCGGGTTCCAAAAGAAAAACCCAAAATGGATAGTGAGAACGCGCTGTCACGCGCCTTGCCAACCCTCCCCTTGAGAAATCCTTAATTGTTCATCCTCCCTCTGAAAAACCTAAAAATCCAACATTCACGAGACCAAATTCGTATGGAGTTTCCTCGTTCATTAGCATCCGATCTAAAAATAGTGTTGAATACCCCTTCCTATACCGTCAATTCTCTACCGGACCTCTTTCGAGTGTCTGTGTGGGTGTTTGGAAAGTCCTATCCTTTATCAAATCGATTTGGGGGTTACTTTTGTGGTTCATCTTTGAACCTAATCAGTTCGAAACTATCATCTTCCATGGGTTCATGATGTTTTCGGTCTTGGATGGACGACTCCAAGGGCGGTTTAGGCCCCCTCCTTGGCCTAACCCGATCCCTAATAGACCGTCTACTTTGGGATTTCTGGTTGCGGTTGGCAAATTTCTCCGTTCGTCTGGACTACTGTCTGATTTTCGCTACTTTGTCATGCCAGATCTGCAGTGGTTTGGTATGTTCTTCGTTCGCTCACACCTCTCCCCTTTGCGTTTCTTTCTTCCATCTATAAATTCGGGTTTGAGGACTCGGTTTGAGCACACCGACTATCTTTTCTCATCTCGTTCTTACACTGTTCTCTTATCTCTCCTCAATAATAGTCTTTCTTTGTGTTTGTTTGCAATGGATGCCTCGGACAAGGCCAAGGAAAAGAAACCAACAGGGGTCTCATCATTTGAGCCCCTATCGAATACCCCCCGAAAGGGCCCCAAACCCTCTAACGAGGAAAAACTCTCTGAGGGATCTTCGGATCTCAATGACGGGGGCAGGAAAACCAGGAAGAGTAAGGATGTGTCGAAAAATTTCAAGGGCCTCGTAAAAATTGAAGACAACAAACTTGATGAGGAGTCCTTCCCCTCGGATGTTATAAAGAAACAATGGCACACAACTGCCGAGATCGGTAAGGGCAAATCCTCTCTTTGCCATTATGTGAATCCAATGTCTTTTTCATTTGTGTGGTGCTTAGATGGTCTATTTACCTACAGATTTATAAACCTTAACTCTGAATCAAGTTTGGAGATTATACTTCTCCCTTGGCAAACACTTATTTTTCTATACTTGGACCCTCTCAATCAGCCATCTAGACTGGATATTTTCACCCCTCATGACACTATTACGGGATCACTAGTCTTGTTTCTGCATGTGCACTCTCTCCATCTAGCTACTTATAATGATGAATTAGCCTTTCGACTCGAAGATCCCCTAGGATTGAAGGAAGCTCTTTTACAAAATGATTTTGAGAAGCCCCTTATTGATCATCTTCTCTCACTTGTGCTACTACCTACTGGTTGTTTCTTTTCTGGTAAATCTACGGATACTCATCCCTCCTCCTTTGTTGCTCCTTGTGCATCACCGAGGGTGATGCGTAAGTCGGTGCAGCTCGAGGAATGGAACTCATTGTTATCTGAATCTAGCTTCGGTTTTGGAGACACGGGCGAATTTGTTTCTCCTATGTCTCTACGGAAAGAGTTGCTTGCCAAACAAATTAGGTTTGTCTTCCACTATGTTTTGTGGAGTCTAAGAGAATGGATTAGACAACTAGGTTGGTGTCTGCCTGGTATGGAAATTTTTTTATAACACTGATGATATGCTTGGGACTATGGAGAACCTCCTGTCAAATCTGTTAGTGCTATACATAGTTTTAGTACAGTTTGACCTCATATACAATGTCATTTGGAATGAAAGTAATAAACAGGTTATTTGATACAGTATATGTTATGGAATAAAAAAAATGATTGTATTTACCTACGGTTTGGATGGGAATTGCCTCCAAATATATGGCATGATTATCTATTTGTCTATTCATCCTTTATATAAATCTAGTATGCAGCCTATGTATTTTCCTTGCCAAATATTTCATTGTGGCACCATGGCACCGGTTAACCACCCTTTAAGGATGTATATATATAAACACATCTTTTCCTCTGTTTTGATAATGATCATATTTATGTATTGGCAAAAATCATGTATTGTGTGTTATTTGCTATTTAAAATTGATTTGGTTAATCCCAGGGGGATCTCATCACCCGAGTCCCTATCGAACACCCCCCGAAAGGGCCCCAAGCCCCGCGAAAGGGCTTACGTAACTATGCTTGTGGATGTCACGAAATGTGCCTTCTCACAAGACACTGCCCGAAAGGGCTTATGTAACTATGATGAGAAACAATTCTTCGCTTGTAACATATGGCAAGTTGTGTTGAATGAATCCTTTGGTTCTAGCTATGTGTTGTGTGCTCTTCTGTTGAGTAAAAGGCTTATTGATTGCACTAGAACTAGATGGTGCAATATGTTTATTGTCTGCAGTACTACTCTATACTACATATTGGTAGGGAAGAAACTTTCTAAATACAAACCCACTAAGTTGTGTTGTTGGTTTGTGTTCAGGAACTTTGAGAATCAACAATCTGTCGTGTGGTTTACTTGCCTAAATTGCTATTGTGTACTGGATGTAAGTCATGTGCTGCCTTCATGGCTGTTTTGTGATGAAGGTATGAATAAAAAACTTGCTTTGTTTGTGAGCAGGTGTATAGCACATGCTGAAAATCTGACAGTTTGCCCGAAGACTAATTGTGAAAACATATGTCTCTTACATGGACAACCTATCTCTTTTTGCCCAGCTGATGTGGTGAGTGTAATATCTAGTGATGGTGCGCTTATGAACACTAGAATCATGTATTCTCTGCTAGATATGCCTTTATATAATCAGTGTGGTTTAATAGCTAGTTTGCTTAATGTTGGCTCTGTCATTCATGAAACCATCTCGACTGGTGTATTTGGGTCGATTTTTATATGTAAGCTATGGAGGACTAATGACAGCGTCGTGTTTATTGGCTCTTGTTGTGAATCAAACATTTACTACATGTGGTTTACATATTGGTTTTTAAGTCAAACTCCTCTTATGAAGTCATTTTGGCAATCTACTACATTACGTATTGGTGTTGTAGATTGTATCGTTTGGCACTTCATTCACAAAAAAAGGAAAAAAGATGAGAGGAAAATAGGTTATGCAGCCTATCTATGCAAATGTATAATTGACCAAATTGTTTTGTTGTGGATACCACCTAATTTTCATAGCTATAGAGTCACTTCAATCCACCGGAAAGACCATAGAGTACCCATCCAAAATAACGTGTCTACGGTCTATGGCAACTTAACGAGTAATATTAGCTATTTTTGCGTGGGGTTGACTATTATGAACCGTCAACAATCTACCCCCTTAATCTAAGAACGGTTCCCATCATCCATCACTCCTTAGTTAAAATTATCTATAGGCATATGAATGCAAATAACCCTCCTAAGAGCACTTGTGGACAGAAACATCCCAAATCAAAAAACCTAGTTCAAGAACTCATCATAAAAAATCTAGGAGAAATCATAAAAGAGAAAAAGTGTTCGTATGGGTGGGATCACCATTTGCTTATCCATACTAAATCAAAGTGGTTATGATAATACGATATTGGAACTGTAGATGCATAGGAAAAAAAACCTTTTGGACAAATATCAATGCGTGGCAAACAACATATCATGTGTAAATGCTAATCCTAGCGGAAACTAAAACTAAACGCGAACCCAAGGAATCTCTATGGAAAAACGTCGGATTTACAAACATCTGCTGGTCCCCTGCTATTGGGCGGGCGGGAGGCATTGTCTTACTTTGGAATGAAAACTCGTTCATAAACGAAGTCATCTCGGTGGTAATCCATCGACCAAGACTTATTGGAGTTAAGTATGAAAACACAAAGGAGAATTTCAAGTGTTTAATGCTCTTTGTGTATGCCCCCCTAACCCCTCAGAGAAAGAGGAATTTTGGCGAAGCCTCTCCCAAATGATCATCCAAAGCAACATTCCGTGCTTAGTCATGGGCTACCCGAATGAAATATGCCAACTTTCGAATAAAAGTGGAGGGGCAGAGACGTTACGAGGCAGGTTCCAGAGAATGATGGATTTTAAGGATGCTTGTTCTCCGGTGGATATCCCTTCGTTTGGTAACCCATTTACATGGAGGAAGAAACAAAAAGATCCAGATAATATCCTGGAAAAACTTGACAGGGTTTTAGTACACCACGAGATACTGGACATGTTCCCGGAACTTGCAACCAAAAATGGTTCTTTCTCCATGTCGGACCACTGCCCAATCTCAATTGTTCTCTCCAAAATTACTTCATTTAAACCACCTCCGTTTAAACTTGAAAACATATGGCTTTAGAGGAAAGATTTCCGCAATATAGTTAAACAATCGTGGAGAGCTTCTTGTTCTGGTTCTGCCATGTTCCAAATCATGCACAGATAAAAAATTCTCAAAAAAAAAGCTAAAGCCTGGAATAAGAAAACATTTGGAAACATCTTCCGCCAACTTCAAGAAGTGGACGAAGCCCTATTAGAATTACAATCAGCCTATAACCTAGACCAAAATCCAAGTACATCCACTAAAGAACAAAATCTACTAACGAAAAGAGAAAATTTACTCCTCTTCCATAAAACTTATTGGAATCAAAGAGCTAAAGCAAAACACCTGAAACTAGCCGACACTAACTCTTCCTATTTCCATAGAGTAGCTTCAAGTAGAAGAAATCGGAAAATAATTAGATCAATCACATCAGCAGAAGGAACCCAAATAATAGGTGATGAAAATATTAAAAAGGAAATCCAAACAGACTTTAAAAAGAGGTTCTGTCGGGAACAAACTTACTCGGCCCAACAGCTTGAAGAATATCTCTCTATCATCAACCCCGTCATTTCAGATGAGGAAAATAGAGTTCTAACTTAACAACCAACGAACAGTGAAATTAAAAAAGTTGTCTTCTCGATAGGAAGCAATAAATCACCTGGTCCTGATGGAATGACTGCAGAATTCTACAAAAAGTATTGAGACATTGTGGATACCGGAATCATTAGGGCAATAAAAGCTTTCTTTCATACTGGAAATATACTTAAACAGATCAATCACACATTTATCTCACTAATACCGAAAAATGACAATCCCTCCATGACTACACATTATCGCCCAATCAGTCTTTGTTCTACCATTTACAAAATCATCTCCAAGATAATCACAGAAAGATTAAAAATGATCATTGGAAAACTTATTCACCCGCTTCAAGGAGCCTTTGTTTCTGACAGAGCAATTCAAGATAATATCCTCATTGCACATGAAATTTTCCACTCCTTCCGATCGAGAAAGGGTTCTAAGGGATGGACTGCAATAAAACTCGATATGGAAAAGGCATATGACAGGGTAGATTGGCATTTTACAAAGTTGGTGCTCCAAAGGTTCGGGTTTCATCAGCGATTTGTGGACATAATTATGGAATGTGTGACCACGGTTTCTTTCTCGGTTCTAGTTAACAATGGACCTACGGAACCTTTCAAACCTGGACTACGTCAAGGAGATCCTCTGTCTCCTTTTCTTTTCCTTCTTGGAGCGGAAGTCCTTGCCCGAAAACTTTCGGCGAATGCTGAGTCTCTTCATAATAATGTTGGCTTCAAATTCGGGCACTCAGGTCCCTGCATCCCGTTTCTCGCCTTCGCAGACGACATAATCATATTCGCTAAAGGAAGTAACTCTGCATGCTTAAAGGTAAAAGAAATAATTGAGGAGTACTGTAAATTCTCCGGACAGAAAGCTAATTACCATAAGTCATCCTTTCAAACCACCACGGGAATCCCTAGGACTAGAGCACGAGACCTTGAAGGTATTCTTAATATCCCCTTGGAACGAAGTCTAGAAAAATATCTTGGTTGTCCGATCATTAATGGTCGGGTTACTAAGGATACCTTCGGTGACTTAATCTGTAAATCAAAAGAACAACTTAGTAAATGGCGTGCAAATGCACTATCATAGCAAGGTAGAGCAACTCTAATTGCTGCTAATTTGTCATCAAAACCTCTGTACTCCATGCAAAGCTTCATGCTCCTTGCATCGGTACATAAGCAGCTCGATCAAATTAACAGAACTTTTTTCTGGAACAAAGATGCTCAACATAGCCCGCTCATTAGCTGGGACAAAATTTGTAAATCAAAAGCAGCTGGTGGACTGGGATTAAGGAAAGCTAGAGATATGAATGAAGCGCTTCAATTAAAACTCCTGTGAAAAATCCTAGCGGAACCTGAGAATAACTGGGTTAAAATTATACAGTTCAAATACCTGAAAGAAAGTAACATTCTAAACTATACTAAAAGTGTCTTGGCAATGGTCAAAACTAAGCTCCTTGATTCCAAAATTCAAATCAGGACTCATATAGTCGGTGGGTGACAGGAATTCAATCAACTTCTGGAAAGATAACTGGGTAACAACGACGCCACTAATAGATAGGATTGACTCTCAACACAGCATAAACCTAAACGACACTGTTAATGAGTACATAATGGGAGGACAATGGTGGAAGGAGAAGCTTGATCCAATTCTCCCGAAATCTATTATAGAGGAAATCACAAAAATCCCCTTGCCAATCACACCCTTTGCAGATAGGTTATACTGGTGGCCTGCTAAAAAAGGTTGGTTTACATATTACTTATAACCCACATATAACATCTGATGGCTTTAACTGGATTTGGAAAATCGAAGCCCCACCTAAAATCAAAAACTTCCTATGGAGAATTAAACAACATGGCCTACCCACAGCTACACACTTATCCCAAAAGGGTGTTGTTGTACCTACAAGATGTACTTTTTGCAATCACCCCTCGGAAGATGTTATTCACCTTTTTTTAGAATGTCCCATCAATAACTTCTAGCAGCAATTTCCTAGGGAAATATCCCAAAAAAATCAACACACTCCTATCACAAAACAGAGACATAGAGCAAATATTACAACTATTAGGTACTTCTCTCTCGAAAGGAAACAAACAAAACATAATATTCAGATGGTGGACAATTTGGTTTGTCAGGAACCAAATTATTTTCAGAAATGCCAACATCCCTTCTTCCGAGGGTCTTCAGAAGTTAGTAATGGAAAATATCGGAAACTGGAAAAGAGCATGTAAAATAAACTCGAACCAAAATGGGGATGGAGATCCCTCTATCCATAATGGGGAAAAAAACCATTCTAGAAACACTAAAAAGACCAATTGCTGGAAAAGGCCTCCCTTGGGCAAGTATAAATTAAACTTTGATGGATCATTTATATCGGCCTCCCAAAGTTCTATAGGTTACATTATTCGGGACTGGATGGGCAATCCCATTAGCATCAGGGGTAAAGTTATTGGTGGCCAGTCTCCTATTATGGCGGAAGCACTTGCCCTAAGACTGGGAGTGGAAAAGGCCAGAGAACTACAAATCAACGACCTAATCATAGAAGGAGATTCAAAGATTATTACAAACTTTTTACGTACCCATACTAACTGTCCCTGGGAAATAGAACTAGTAATGTCGGACATTCAAGACATTCTCCTAGGTGTAAGAAATATTGGAGTCTCTCACATTCCCCGTGTTGGTAACCGGGTAGCGGATAGGTTGCACACCTTTGCTACTCTACCAGGGGACCGAATTTATACAATGACACAGGTCTTCTTGACCTTATCTGACAAGATGCTTTCGGATAGGGTTTTCTCATCCGAATTATTACCTAATAAAAAAAAAGACGTCATCTTCCTCCATCTCGATGAGCAAGACCTCCGACCTTCGATCGCCATGGCTACTCTGCTCAACCTCTTCCATGGCTCCTCCTCTGCTTAACCTCGGCCATGACTTCGCGCCTCCTCTCTCTGCAACCAGGCTGTCTCCTCATGCACTCGCCGGTGACCTCGACTCCGCAGCCACCGGTGACCACGGTGGCAGCCACCTTGATAAGAACTTTATCATCCATCACCTGCGGTACAGGGATATCGGATTTCAGCTTGAGAACGCTGGCGGGCGATCCATATTCATGGTCACATACGAAGGGAGGAGCCATCGTGGTCACCGGCGGCTGCGGAGTCGAGGTCACCGGCGAGTGCGGGAGGAGACGACCTGGCTGCAGAGGGAGGAGGCGCGAAGTCACGGCCGAGGTTGAGCAGAGGAGGAGCCATGGCGGAGGTTGAGCGGAGTTGCCATGGCGATCGAAGGTCGAAGGTCTTGCTCATGGAGATGGAGGAAGATGGTGTCCTTTTACTTTCTTTTTTGTTTGTTACCGCGCTTTAGTTTTAATTTGTTTATTTTATTTCTTTTTTAATTGAAAAATTAATTTAAAGGTAAAAATGCAGTTTTAAACCGCGATTTATCCGTTTCTTTCGTATATTTTTTTCCGCCTTCAAATTTGAAATTTTGTGAGTAAAACGCGGTCTTACACCGCGTTTTCTGATAAATCTAACAAAAATGAATATTTTTGTAAATTTTTTTTTTGATTAGGAAAGAATTCGGGCGAGCGAGGTCTACCCGGTAGCATCCTTACGGATAAGGTCTAAAAGACCAGTATCATTGTAAATATCGACACCCCAGGCAGAGTGGCAAAGGTGTCCAACCTTATCAGCCACTCTATTGCCCAAACGGGGAACATGAAAGAAGGAAACTTCTTTCAAAGTCGATAGTAAGAGTTTAACATCTGACAGGGTGAGCTCAATTTCCCAAGGACATTTAGTGTGTTTGTTTAAATGGTTTACGATTATGCTAGAGTCACCTTCGATGTGGATTTTATCGATACGAAGTTGAATAGCGTGTTGGATTCCTAGTTTTAGTGCTAGCGCTTCCGCTGTGAGAGGGCTTTGTTTACCAAGTTTTTGATAAGATATGCTTATTGGTCGACCTTTCCAGTCCCAAATTATGGCTCCCGCCGAGCTATCATTGTTTGTTATTGTAGAACCATCAAAATTAAGCTTAAGAGTTCCCCTTGGGGGTTTACGCCACGTTAATCTTGCCGTGCTTATTTTTCTTCTTTGGGTGTGTGGAGTTTTGTGTGAGTAAGGGTGGGGACTCATCTAAACCATCCTCAAACTGAGATGTTCTATTCCAATTCTGGATGTGAGTTTTAATTATACGTAATGAAATATCTCTTTGCGGGATGGGAGCCTACCTAAACACGTGTTGGTTCCGAATGTACCAAGCTGACCACCAAACAAAGGCAAGCTCCACCTTAGCCGCAGAGTTAAGATTATTCCCTATGAAAGAAATGATAGATTTTATATCACGAGAATGATTTATCATGCTAGATAAAGTTGAGTTTATACGTGGAGGAAGTCGATAAAGCGAGCGCACAAAAGGACATCAAAAAAAAGAGGTGAACATCATCTTCGGCCGCACCATTGCACAATCTGCAGGTAGAAGGTACAGAAATGCCGCGAGAGGCTAGCCTCGAACTAGTAGGGAGACCATCCTGACAAACCTTCCATAAAAAAATTTTTACCTTAGGCGGAACGTCAACTTTCCAAATCCAGGCGTTGTTGTCTAAGTTTAAGGATGATTGTGATGTAATTAGTTTGTATGCACTTGAAGTAGTAAACCAGCCTTCTCTATCAGGCCACCAATATAACCGATCCTCAAAGGAGGATATGGGAAGAGGAATGTCCAATATTTCTTTGACTATGTTAGTAGGTAGCACATTGTTTAGTTTCTCCATCCCCCTTCTACCCCCCAAAATGTATTCACTAACAGTCTCCTCTATGTTATCAATTTGGGGACAATCATCTCTAGACTGCAGAGCTGAGGTTGTAATCCAGTTATCTGTCCAAAATTTGATAGATTTCCCATTTCCAACTGACCAAATAAGCCCTGACTTAAACTTATCAATGAGAGTAGTCAGTTTGGCCCATTGCCAAGAGGAGTCACCACTTTTCTTATATTCAAGGATGTTAGCAGAGCGTAAGTACTTATATTTAATCAGCGTGACCCAAACATTATCTGGATCAGGCAATATTTTCCATAATAGTTTCATTTGAAGAGCCTCGTTCATCTCTTTTGATTTCCTAAGCCCTAAACCCCCACACTTTTTCGGTCTGCAAATCCTATCCCAGCTTATTAGTGGTCGGTGTTGAAGATCTTTATTCTAGAAAAACATTCTATTAATTTGATCAAGCTCTTTGTGTATTGAAGTGGGTAGCATAAAGTTTTGCATTGTGTACAGTGGTTTAGCTGATAAGTTTGTATTGATTAGGGTTGCACGTCCCTGTTGTGATAGAGCATTTGCACGCCATTTACTTAGTTGTTCTTTAGATTTACAAATGATATCTTCGAAAGTATGTTTGTTTACTCTACCATTAATAATCGGACATCCGAGATATTTTTCCAATGAGTTTTCGTTTGTAATATTCAAGCAATTATGAAGCTCTGCTATCCTAGAGTTTGGAATGCCTTTAGTGGCTTGGAAGCTCGATTTATGATAATTAACCTTTTGTCCAGAAACTTTACAGTATGTATCAATTATTGTTCTAACTTTATTTCCAGCATCAATATTGCCTTTTGTGAAAATGATGATGTCATCAGCAAAGGATAGGAAAGGAACCCGAGGGCCATTCCTACCAAAGGAAAAACCGATAGAGCTATTATCCAAATTTGTTTCCGCGGAGAGTTTCCGTGCTAGGATTTCGACACCTAGGATAAACAAGAAAGGGGATAGAGGGTCCCCTTGTCGAAGACCTCGAGAGGGGAGGAACATATCAATAGGACCATTGTTCACTAGCACTGAGAACGACACAGTAGTTACACATTCCATAATCCAAGAGATAAAAGTATCGTGAAACCCAAATTTTTCTAGCACCTTTTTTGCGAAGTTCCAGTCGACTCTATCGTACACTTTTTCCATATCTAATTTTATCGCCAACCATCCCTCACGACCCTTACGTGATCTGAAAGAGTGGAAGATTTCGTGAGCTACCAGCACATTATCTTGAATAGCCCTGTCTGACACAAACGCACCTTGTAAGGGGTGTATTAACCTGCCAATAATTGTTTTGACTCTTTATGTCAAGATTTTTGATATGATTTTATATAGTGTTGAACATAAACTAATTGGACGGTAGTGACTAGTAGAGGTCGGATTGTCACGCTTTGGAAGAAGTGAAATAAACGAGTGGTTAATTTGTTTAAGAATTTTACCAGAGTGGAAGAAGCCCTTAACAACTCTAATAACGGACGTACCAACAATATCCCAATATGTCTTATAAAATTCGGCCGTAAATCCATCAGGACCTGGAGATTTATTGTTACCCAAGCTAAACACTGCAGATTTTATTTCATTATTAGAAGGATGTCGAATGAGAAATTCATTTTCCTCTGTAGTTATTGAGGGATGGATTAGAGTCAGCATTTCATTTAGAAGTCTATCATCGATAGACTCTTTTTTGAATCTCTTTTCGAAGTCGCTCTTGATTTCGTTTTTGACATTTTCCTCTCCCATTATTAATGTACCTTCGGTGGTAGTTATATTGCGGATTTGTTTCCTATGTCTTCTTCCATAAGCAACACGATGGAAATACGATGTGTTAGAGTCCGAAAGCTTGAGATGCTTTGTTTTGGCTCTTTGATTCCAAAAAGTTTTTTGGAAAAGGAGAAGTTTTTCCTTCTTTCTAATAAGGCACATTTCCCTACTGTTGGTCGTCTGAATGTTATTTACTACTTGTGATGATTGAATATTAAGAAGTTCATTCTCCACTTCTTTCAGTTGACGAAAAATATTTCCGAAGGTTAACTTATTCCATTCCTTTGCTTTTTTCTTCAGAATTTTTTGTTTAAACATAAGTTGATACATGGTAGAGCCAGGACAAGTAGCTCACCAAGATTGTTTGACGATGTTCCGAAAATCCTTCCGTTGAAGCCAGGCGTTCTCAAATTTGAAAGGTGGAGCTTTGAATACAGAACTACTCTCGAGTGTTATTGATATGGGACAGTGATCAGATGATGAGAAAGCCCCATTATTAGTGATTAGATTAGGGAATTTCTGAATGATCCGGTGATGAACAAGCACACGATCCAGTTTTTCACGGATGTTGTTTTCATCATCAGGATTCTTTCTCCAGGTGAAAGGATTCCCGAATGTAAGGAGATCCAAGAGAGAACAATCATTTTTGAATTTGAAGAGTCTAATGAACCGAGAAGAACGGGAGTTAGCGCCTCCCAGCTTGTCCTCACTACATGAAATTTCATTTAGGTCACCTAACACAATGCATGGGATAAGCGAGTCCTTCACAATTGAAGTTAGAGTTTCCCAGAACAAGTCTTTCTCTTGATGGACCGGAGGGGCATACACAAATAGAAGAAGAGTCGTAAACCTATCATTAACATTTTCGTAACGGAGTCCTATAATTCGAGGTAAGTGAATTTCTACCGAAATAATTTCATTTGATAATTGGTGGGATTTCCATAAAATACCCAGACCAACCGAACGCCCAGTAGCAGGTGACCAGATAGCCTCATCGAAGCCAGCATTTTTCCAAAGCTTGTCTTCAGGAATGGATTCCGATTTAGTTTCTGCCAGAGCCATCATTCGAATATGGTCATTTTTGCACAAAGTATTAATTTCAGTCCAAAAAGTTTTTTTCCTAATGCCTCTGCAATTCCAATAGGTGATCTTCATTTATAACTGTCAATGATATAAGGACACGATATGAGTGTGAGGGATGGGGGTTGGGAGGTAGGGGAGGTGAACAATATGTACTCTTTAATTTTGAAATTTGAATACAAACAAGAAAGAGGCAAATGCAAGCTCAATCGGAGTTATACTTGTACAGTGGTTTATAATACAGGGCCCCGCGCCCCATGGGTGAAAATTGAAGGCGATTTTGCATAACTAGACCATTTGTTTTTGAAAGTTTGCAAAAATGCCATGATTTGGTAAAATTTGTAAAAGTGACTTAGTAGGTTAGTTTTGCAAATAAATTTGGTGACCTACCGTACCGGTTGCTGATCACATGCCAAAAATTTTCCCGCTAAAATTAAAAATTATAAATAATAGTCGTGAAGACTTGTATAAGGTTTTAAATTCTTAAACGTCCCGTGTCACTTGAAGGATTTTGCGTGTCACCCGCTACTTTTTTCTTGTCACACGTTTAGATTCTTTTGACACTTGTTCAAATACTAGTTTTTTTTCTTGTTACATATGTTACGATGTTAATAGTCTATGTAGGATTCGAACCTACATCTATGTGTATTTAACACATTGCTCTACCTTGAGCTAATAGACTTTAAATAGTTAATAATATAATAATATAATCACTTATTTTGTAAATCGTATACGTCAGCAATATGAATTATGCATGTCACCTGTTTGTATGGCCGTGTCTCTTGAAGGATATACCATGTCACTTGTTTGATTTTGAAGTTTCACATTTCTGAGTGTCTGCCAATTTGTTAAGGAAATCACCCCTGTCACCTGTTTGTATGGTCGTGTCACTTGAAGGATTTACCGTGTCACTTGTTTGATTTTGAAGTTTCACATTTTTGAATGTCTGCCAGTTAAGGAAATCACCCCTGTCACCTGTTTGTATGGCCGTGTCACATGAAGGGATTACCGTGTCATAGTTCAAAGTTTCACATTCAATTAATCATATAACAATATAATCACTTATTTTGTAAATCGTATATGTCAGCAATATGAATTATGCATGTCACCTGTTTGTATGGTCTTGTCCTTGAAGGATTTACCGTGTCACTTGTTTGATTTTTGAAGTTTCACATTTATGAGTGTCTGCCAATTTGTTAAGAAAATCACCCATGTCACTTGTTTGTATGGCCATGTCACCTGAAGGAATTACAATGTCATAGTTTAGAGTTTCATATTCAATTTGTTTTCGAAATGAACCATGTCACCTGTTTATATAGCCGTGTCACTTCAAGGATTTAACATGTTTGTATTTCCACCGAAACAATTGAAAACCAAGTACGTCGGGCGCTAGCTGAGCGGTACAGGCAACGTAGAACTCCGGGGAATACATGGCGATCTTCTTGCTCGACTCGCTGGGAGCAAGTTGCTCGACGTGGGCGATCTTCTTGGAGGAGAGAGAAGGCAGATCTGAAGAGAGATGGAGGGAGCTTGGAGGAGAGAGAGGAGACAGATTTGATTTCTAGGGTTTTTGATGGGATTCTCTCAAAAGCTTCCCTTTTACACTTGCTTTTTTTTTAAAAAAATACCTTGCTTTTCGTTTTCTTTTTTTTTTTACCCCATTTACCTCCTAAAACCGGTGGAGGCAACCGGTTATTTTTGCAATTTTTGGTCCATCCGGGTTAGTTTTACAAAATTTCAAGGGTTAGGATTAGTTTTACAAACTTTCCAACTTTGTGGGTTAGTTACCTCAATTCTCTCAAAATTGAAACACATCACGTGCCAAAGGGTAAACCCGTAATTTCAGCATACCGGAAACCCCAGCAGCACCTCCGCCTTTCTCCCCCAATTTGAATTCCCGCTTCAACCAATTTTCAGTTTCAATCTCAAAATTCCCCCAAATCTAAAAAACCCCTCCGTTTTCAAATCGCTCGAAGCTCTCTCCCATGAAACCTCCCCGCCATCGCCAAACCCCTCCCACCCCACACACACTTGCCCATAGCTAATTAGCGTCCAGTGATCTCCCGCAATACTCCCTCCTTCCTAATTAAATCCCTCTCCTGTTCTCTTGCTTAGCTGCTGCTTAGTTGCTCGCACTCCCATGGCCACTTCTCCCACTGAATCCGGCCAAGACTCTGGATCCAGGCACCATGCCTATAGCCGCAAGCAGAAGTCGCTGGGTCTTCTTTGTACAAAGTAGGTTTTTTTTTTTTTTTTTTTTGGGTTCAATTTCATGGTATAGAATTTAGATCTTTGATTTTTAGAGGTTAACCTCTTTTCGCGATGATTTGTGCAGCTTCTTAGGGTTGTACAATCGTCCTGGTATTGAGTCGATTGGACTTGACGACGCTGCTAGTAAATTAGGTATCAGATCTGAAACTATCATCACCGTTTTTGCCTTTTCTACCTACCTTTATTTGACATGTCCCTAAGGAGATTTAATTTTGGGAAATTTTGATTTGAAGGGGTTGAAAGGCGCCGGATCTACGATATTGTGAATGTTTTGGAAAGTGTCGGGGTAAAATTTATCTCCTTCTTCTACTTTTATGTTTAGCTTTGTTCATCGTTGACTTTTAGGTTTTAGCATTCATAGTTCACTTATTAAGCACTGCCGTTTCTCCTGTTAGCTTCAGTTATTTAATTCTATTTTGGTACGAATTCAGGTCCTTGCAAGGAAGGCAAAGAATCAGTATTCATGGAAAGGCTTTGAGGCGATTCCTAAAGCTCTTGAGGAACTGAAGGTAGACTTCATTAACCTAATCTGAAATTTGTCCTCAGGCTATGAATACGCACTTTCAACTGACGCATTTACTCGTCTTGTATTGCCATATCAGGCTCAAGGTTTAAGAGATTGTGATGAGGATGAAATGGTTAATACTGGAAGTGAGAATTGTAACCCTATAGGTAGCCAGCAATCCAACAACACCTGCAGCCAGCCAGACTCGTCATCATCGTCAAAGCTTGGTTTGTTGTTGTCATCTGATAACTATTAATGCTTTCAAAGCTAAAGATTGATTTTCATTGTTCCCAATGCTGGATAGTAACGTCGTAAGTGTTGTTTTTGGCAGACAACAGAAGAGAAAAATCCCTTGGACTCCTTACCCAGAACTTTGTTAAGCTCTTCCTTTGCACTGATGTAAGTCAAATTTGTTTTTTTATCCCAACTTGTTCTCACTGTCTTTCTTCATCTCTATTAAATTTCCTGTTTTCGATAATCAGGCTGAGTTGATCTCTTTGGATGATGCTGCAAAGTTGCTGCTTGGTGATGGTCATAGCTCAGCTATAATGAGAAGTAAGAAGTCACTGCTCTCTGTGCATTATTATTGAAATTCTTATTACAATACAAGTATGGACGAATGACTTACTTTGCTTATATAAGATCATTCTCCAGCAAAAGTGAGGCGGTTATATGACATTGCAAACGTACTTTCATCAATGCACCTCATTGAAAAGGTAAGAATGGTTTAAAACAGTAGCTAATGGAAGAGCTTTAAGTTTTTTTTTAGTCCCTTATTCTTTTTCTTTTGTTGTCTAGACACATCAATCAGAGACTCGAAAGCCTGCATTTAGATGGTTGGGGCTGGCCAAGATGCTTGAAACAGACTTTTCTTGTGCACCACCTGTGATGTTTGAGGCTAAGAAAAGGGCATTTGGAACAGATCTCACAAATGTCAGCTCCAAGAGGACAAAAATGGAATTATCAACTGTTAACGATCCGAAACAAGATGTCCTCTTGCAAGTTAAAACTGAAATTTTGCAACATGATAGCTATGTGAACGAAGGGCAGGATATAAAGCCAAATCCAAGAACAATCCATTTTGGACCTTTTGCCCCAACTAATGCAGTAGGAGCTCCAGAGAGGAAAAGCGTAATACAATTCAAAGACATGGAAAACCTAGCCTCCATGTACCGCCCTCAATATCAAAATCAAGGTATCTTTTAACCCTTTTTTGCATCACAGTTACAACTCGACAGTTACAACTGTATCTGAATTATGAACCTTGTTGGTCTAAATGAAGTTACATTAAAACTTGAAGTATTTATTAGTAGTCAATGCATCTAGCTTAACTTATGAGTTAAATATGCTCTATGGATTGTATGAAAAATGTGACAAGGAATGGCTCTTTTGCCAATCATGACTCCATGGCTTTAAAAGTCCCTTCTCAGGTTCTGTGGATGGGAGGCCATATACAAATATCTCATTTTTATTGATCCTACAGATGTTGATGGGTCACTGGTTTTGCAGCTGTGAAGGAGTTATTTGATCACTATGTTGAAGCTTGGAAGTCTTGGATTTTTGAAGTGAATGGGAAGAAGCCATTAGAACAGATTTCATGATGTAATCAATGAGCTCTCTGCTTTCTGTTAAACCAAGAGAAGGGTGTTCTCAATGAACTCACTTGACACGTGCCTCGGAGTGAGGCAGACAGTTGCTGTAAACCAAGAGAAGGATTCTGCAAACATTCTCAGGAGTTGGCGTTCAGCTCCAGTGAAAACCATTGATGTCAAAAGTGTTGGATCTCTGCTGGCATTCTTGTAACAAATTCAGGCCAGTTGCTGTAAATTATTTTCGCAGGTAGTCATTTAGGTAGTTAGATTGTGAGATGACATGTTAGTGTTCTTCCAAATGATTTCATCCTCTGAGCTTGGTTTGCCTATAAGAGAGCTTGGCCATTGATATTCCTCTTTTAAAGTGTCTTTTCAGGTTTAGTTAAGCTATTCAATCAAAGCTCATTTAACATTTTGGAAGCTTGGCTGAAGGGGGAGATGGGATATGATATGAAATGAAGTTACAGATGAATAAGACAAGCTTTTAAGAGCACAAATTGTTAAACAGCGACTAATTGCATTTATTAGATCATTGTCAAAGGAAAGTATAGAAGCAAATGACGTGAACTCGTGAAGTAATAAATGGAACACCTTCCAATTAGAGAATCTGGTAATGGAAGTATTTTTCACAGGAGAGAAATTCTTGGCAGCTTGCACTTGTGTGGCTATAGTAATATCTCCTCATGGACACTGACATTAAGCGTTTTGTGCGGAAGGACGATGCTGTTGCTCACAACGACTTCATCCTCTACATGTACATCTTCCCCTGAATTGTGAGAACATAATATGAGTAGTATGAAACTTTGAACAAGGACGCATGAACAAGAACAGTTTATGATGCTTGATTAAAAAAAGGAAGAGTTTATGTGTACCAAGAATTGTTATTCCAAGTTTGGCATTGTAGTCACCTTTGGCCTGCAATGCAAGTATCAAAGCTTATGGTACCACTAACCAGTATCTTTCCTAAATAGGATTTATTTGGTGTGATAGATTTTTGAACTTACCTGAACACGAGACCATTTCCCTACGGAGGATTTCCAACCAATAATGGAATTGATAACAACTGCATTTTCCTGGTCAAAACATTACATTTGGATTCAGTATTCTTAGATTGGAAGAAACTCTCCCAACAATGGCCTTTATGTTTTTGAGCTTATTTCACGGACCTTAATTTCAACACCGTCTAAGACAATGCATCTTATAAGCCTAGCTCCTGCTCCGATACGAGCATTTGCAGAAACCGAAACATTGGGGCCAACCTATGACAAATCAAGATGTCGAATTAGCTTGAATTTGCAACCTTTTCTACTAGGATACAATAAAAGAAGCAAAAGTAGGCTCAAGGAAGAATGATCAAATATTCAAATGTCAACAGATGCAAGACTTGATGCACGAGCATACCTTAGCTGTATGGTGCACTTTGGCTGATGGGTGCACGTAAACGTCGCCAATAATCGTGGGATTCTGTGTGCCATCGCCACTAGCTAGAAGGTGTTGGGATGTGATGCGGAATTGTGCAAGATACAAAGCTGAACACTTTAAAGACATTCTGCCAGAATGACAAAGATTACAAGAATCAAAGAGAGGGCAAAACAGGAAGAGGAAAGAAGTGCCTTTTGAAAATCAATTATTTGTTTGTTGAGTTGTAAACTCACCCTGGTGTCTTGATTTGCTCCCAGAAATCCATCGTCTCATATGTATAAAGTTTCTTCTTCCCAGCAAGAGGTGTTAGGATATCTTGATCCAATCTCACAAAATCAGAAGGAATACTCCTACTGGAAAGAAACTTATATTAGAAAAACATCTGCACAAGTGATCAGGACTCCTTTCATCATTTGCCACAACACATAAAGGAAACTCAATGTACTTTTATGGGCTTCACATAGAACAATGAAAATTCAGTTCTAGATAAGACTTTACAGGTCACAACAGAAAGGAGCTGAGGGAATCGGTATGGTAAAAGTTCCAGAGATTGGAACATATGTTAATGCCAAATCCCCCAAAAGGAAATTAGGCATGCTGTTCGTAAGCATCAGGTCTAAAGGCATCATCAACTGAATAATACTCCCTCTATTAATTAAAATATGTCATTTACTATTTATGCATGCTTTTTTTTAAAATGATGAAAACTATATAAAATATTAACTTTTTTTTTTACATTTGTTTTCATAAATTCATACTTAATAATATACGTACGGAGTGTGAAATTATTAAAAAAAATTATGAAAAAAGTTAATATTTTATATAGTTTTTAACACCTAAAATAGCGTGTGTGAATAGTAAAACATTAAGTTTTAATTAACGGATGGAGTATTAATTTGAATTATATTAACTTTAAGTATCCTAGAAACACTTGAGGGAAAGAACAACCTTGTTGCAGACTGAAGGGCATCAAAGCTTGACATACGTCTCAGGTTGGCTGCAGTATAAAAACATCATAGATGAGAATCAACAGCTTATATTAACAGTATTTATTAAAACATGCCACCTCCTGAATGTTTTATGGAAAGCACTCAAATAGGTTTATAACTAAAAAAAGGCAAAGAAATAATCAAGAGTTCAAATATAGAGTCCTAACTCCTAACTCCTAACATAATTTGAGGCACCTAATATATATATATATATTTTTAAATATCCATGTAAACATTTAGGTTCCAAATTGTATCAGAAGAAAATTTCAATAATACAGACAAACAATGTTGATTGAATCTCTGTAACTTGCTTACCTCTGTCTTTTCGTTGTGTAGAGACAACCTGGATTGTATCAAAGATCTCTGGAGTAAAAACATAGACCCCACAATTTATTCTGTCACTGACCTGGACATTATTATCATCACTGTTGTTATTACGGAAAATAAGTGACGCTGTGTCAACACTCAGATATACATATCGCACCAATTAAATTTGTAAGATCATTGAAGTCAAACTTGGGTTCATATCTCATACTTACAAAAGTTTCGGGCTTTTCAGTGTAGTGCAGAAGCTCATTAGTGGCAGGATCTGCTACTAGAGCACCAAAATCACTGGCTGATTCGGCAGAAACCTGATGATGAAAATATAGAGTCATTTTTCTGCAATTGATACAAGTATAAATTTAAAATTGGAACAGTAAACCTATTTATCAACAAACCTTGTTCACTAAAATGGTCCCAATTCCACCATATTTTGTATGTGCCACTGAATTAAGAAGTAATTAATCATAGTAATGTGAGTTAAGAACAACAAATGAACATATGCCATATATTCAAAAAATCATATCATGTTTAGACTGGGAAGGTTTCATACTTACCCAACATCTCTGGCAGCGGAAAACTACAACAAACATCACAATTCAATAAAAAGATTTGTGACTGCACGACAGATGAACACAACGAGGCCTTGTTAGAAGCAAACAGAAAAAAACCCAATCAATCAGTTGCAACAAGGCGATAGAAAGAGGTAACAACCGGACTCTCTTCCATGATTATATCTCTGAAGTTATAAAGCCCACCAGCTGAACCATGTGGCTTGTCTTCCTTCAGGTATCTAATAGCAAACAAACCCAAAGAAACATCCTAAGACCCAGCTTGCAGCACCATTGACAAGTCAATCACAAGGACACCAACACGATAAGCAAGTCACCTCACAGGTACTTTGAGCTCACTGGAAATGGAAGACACATATAATGCAAATTCCCGCTCCTCGTAGAAGCCTACCAAGTAGATCTGTACTAAGTTTGGGATCTGAAATCAATTAAAAGAACAGCAAGTCTTAGCAAAGTGCTGATTCCAAGGTTAAGCATCTAAACATAATGTGGCAGTGCTTTGAGAATATACCCTTTTACAAGCTGAAATTGGATGGTGAACCATTGGCTGCCCTGCCAAGGGAAATAAAGGCTTTGGTATATTCAGTGACAACGGCCGGAATCGAGTACCTACAAGGGGGAAAAAAAATCCAATTCAAAGCCTTGTTTGGCATCATTTTCCTTATTGCTTATCAGCTCATTAAAAATTCATTTTCAGCTCATTGTAAGAAATCAACACATCAAATTCAATCAGCAAGTTCCTAGTTGGAATCACTATAAGAGGGTTCAACCAAGAGCAGTACTTATTTGAGTGAATCACTAAAACAGTACACTGAGAAAATCAGACAGCATTACTGAGTACCCCGATCAAATTGGGGAAAACAATATATAGCAAAAAAAAATCCATTGAACTTGAAAAATGGGGGAATGAAATTGAGGGATAAGGGGTGGAAGAAGTTGATCCGTCAGCATACCTTTAGTGGGTCCACCCACCATGATCACAGCAACTACTCTCTCATCTGAAATTCCCATTGGGCAATCTAATCTCCCTCCCGGCCGATCTGAAACCTAGGCAAAGAGAACACTGATTCACCAACCCAAACAAGTAACAAGCTTGGACCCAAAATGCAGAATTAGGAGTTCTCTGGGAATCCGAATCTGGTTCAGAAGGAAACAAGGAAACAAAAAAAAAAAAAATCAAGGTGCTGAATTAAACTCGGAAACAGGAAGATGAAGAAAATGTAAAGAAGATGGATGGATAAGATCTACTACCCACTATAGTTGATTGAAGAAGGTGAATCCAAAAGAGAAATTAAAGAACACAGAAACGGATACAGGGGAGGGAAAAATGGGAAACGAACGTTCTTATCGGAAGGAAGTGAGTGGCATTGATGGGGCGTTGTGTCTCTATTAGATCAGGAGGGGGCCGACTTCACCTACATGATTCTTCAATTTTCACCATTTTTAATATTTTATTTTGAAAATACAATACTTGCTCCTTGGTAGGTGATTTGAAAAATGGAATGTTAAACGAATTAGACCATGTGCAACAGGGAGTCACACGACTCTTAACTCATTTCAACCACATCAGCAACTATTTCTGCCACGTCAGCTTTTCACTAACTTTTCAGTTTTTTATTTTTTCCATCCACAACAGAGAGTCGCGCGACTCTTATTTCACTTTATACTTTTTTTATTTATTAAGATAAATGTTGATTTATTTTACTTAAAATTTTTGTTAATGATATTATTAATATTAATATTAATACATATAATTAAAATAAAAAGGCACACAATTAAATTTAAAAATATTTTATTAAATTGTTACACTGGAAAACACACACAACAAAAAAAAATTACACAACTTAAACTTGCAAATAACATATTAAATTTGAAACAACACACAATCGTACAATAAAATTAAATGTCGTCTCCGGGAGTGCCAAATTTCTGCCATATATGCTCAATCAAGTCGGCCTTGAGTCGATTATGAATACTCGTGTCTTGGAGTGTAGCTCTATTTTGTATTAATTGACGCATTTCAACTGGTAGTGTTGATATGTTGGGTTCTGCTACAACAACTTGATCGAAGTCGGATGGATCATAGTAGTGTTGATATGTATCACATTCATCTTCAACGATCATATTATGCAAAATAATCCATGCCCTCATTATTTTCCCCATCAAATTAATGTCTCAGGCAAGTGACAGATAGCGTATAATAGCAAACCGAGCTTGTAAGACACCGAATGTTCGCTCCACATCTTTCCGTGTTGACTCTTGACAGTTAGAAAATAATGTATCTTTCGCACCAAAAGGGTGTCAAATGGATGGAATGAATGAAGCCCATTTGGGATAAATGCTATCCGCGAGGTAATATGTCGTGTTATAATGATTACCATTTACAACAAAATTTGCCTTAGGAGATCGACCATGGAGCACATCATCAAATACTGGAGAACGATTAAGAACGTTAATATCATTACACGTACCTGGAGTTCCAAAAAATGCATGCCAAATCCATAAGTCATAGGATGCAACTGCTTCTAGCACAGCGGTCGGCTTTTCATCACCCCTTGCATATTGACCTTGCCATGTAGTGGGAACCAAATGGAAGCAAAATGGATCCAAATGGAAACCCACTCCCAAATCCTTTCGATCTTTCTCAAAGCTTCTTACATAGCCTAGCTTCGCAAGATCCAAATTACCCACACCATCTCCCATATCAACTGCATCCAAACCACCCACCAAATCAAAACTGTATTTCATATCAGTACGCGAACCTTCCCTTCATACCTCCATATCAAATGCATCCAGCTACTCAACCCATCCCGCATATGTACCATGATCTAAATGTGAATGTCAACCCGATGTCTCTAGCTGTTACTCGTCTAGCATTTGGAAGACACGCAACCATGGAAGAAGAATGTGATGATGAAGATGTGGAGGAGGCTGCTGTTGATCAAGATGTGGAGGAGGTTGCTGCTGACAAAGATGTGGAGGAGGTTGCCGTTGTCCCTGACAGAGGAACAAGAAGACGGTGGACAGAAAGGGATGATGAGTTGCTATTCAGCGGATGGCTTAACACCAGCAAAGATGCTGTCCAAGGAACCAACTAATCGAGCAACACATTTTGGTCTAGGGTTGCAGCGTACTTCAATGACAGGAGGGAGGGTGGACCTCCTCGCACTCAGGGCCAATGTAAGAACCGATTTCAGAAACTAAACACATCTGTTTCAAAATTTGCAGCAGCTTATGCAACAGCCTCACGGGGAAGAACAAGTGGTCAATCAGAGGATGATGTATTGACTCATGCTCGTATGTTGTACAGAGAATCGAGTAACTCAAAGGCGAAGTTCAATCTCGAGCATGTATGGCGCATGCTTTGGAATGAACCAAAGTGGGAGTGTTCCCTTCAACCATCAGCAACTACAGAAGGGAGTAGCTCCAAGAGAACAAAAGTGAATCAAGCTGGAACATACACTTCAAGCTCTAATGCTGAAACTCCGCCTAGTGAAGGTGGGGCTCCAGATAGTTTATTTGCTCGGCCTCTCGGAAGGATGAGTTCCAAGAGAGCGGGTAAGAGGCCAAGTACTATGTTAAATGAGCCAACCTCAACCCCAGATCTTGGAGAGTTCTATGAGCTTAAGAGTAAGGAGTTGGAGTTGAGGGAAATCGAAACAAAGATGAGAGCCGAAGAAATGGAAATGAGAAGAGAATCTCTCCGGGTATATGTTGAAAGTCAAACAAGGAAGAAAATGGATTCCGAGAGGAAGAAACTGGAGGCGGAGACGAAGGCATTGAAGGTTAGTGAAAAGGCGAAACATGTGGAATATAAGTATAACATTCTTATGAGCTTGCAAAGCAGGACAGGTTCGTTGTCTACGGAGGAAGAAAAGTTGAGGAACAATCTGATCAAGGAGCTGAACGATGATCACCAATAAGTGTCGGAGAAGTTAATGTATGTGTATAATGTTCAGTTCTAGTGTTTAAGTTTATGGGTATGTGTAATTTCATGTTTAAGGTGTAGTTGGTAGTATATTTTTATGTTTCATTATATGTGTATGTGTTTTCATGTTCCAAGTGTAGTGGGTAGTGTTGTTTGATGTTCAAATCTATGTATTTTTATGGTGTAAGTTTATGTTGATTTAAGTTAATGTTGTTTATCTAGACTATAAATCTTTAACATATGGTAAACTTAGCAAAAAAAATTTCGTCAAATATATGCAAAGTGGGTGTCATTGGATAGAGAAAAATAAATCCTATTCAAAAATAATTTTTTTAAAAAAATATTTTTATGGGTGAAATGGGGGTTTTAATAAAAATTAAAACCCCCTGACACGTGGCGCGTTGCCATTGGCCAAAATCTGGCCAATAGCAACGCGCCAGCACGCGTAAAGGAATGGGCTGTTCAGCCTCAAAACGCGGCGTTTTGGGTTTGTTTTGCCCAAAACGCCGTGTTTTACTACCTGCAAAAAAAATTTAAAAATCAGATTGCAACCGACTCCAAATTCAGCGTCTCCCCCTCGACGCTAAATTTTCTCTCTCTTCTATTTCTTCTTTTATGCTGATGTGGCTGACCCATTAGAGCCGCCCGCTTCTCCGTTGCACATAGTCTTAGAAATAATCCCAAATTCTCAAGGGCACAATGCACATAATGTCAACCATTGAATCTATCAGTAGGGCAGGGCACCAACTGACCTTATTGGATCAATCCTTAGATAGTTACTTAGGATCATTGATATTTTACCATTTGTTTTTTAGAAAATAAAAGAGAAGAAAGAGGGGTCAAAACCCCTTAAATGGGTCACACAGTACCTGATTCAGATGTAGAGTGACTGAGTCGATCGAACTGGATTAAGATAAAAAAAAGAGACGAAAGAAGGGTAAACTGTTACCATAAGAAAGATTTAAATATTAAAGATGAGGAAGTTCATAATAGATTTAGAACATCAAATGTAGGCTATAGTAGACTCAAAGAACAATGAAATCTTATCGATGAGGAAGTTACGAGGCAAGATAACCATGAACTAACCAAATAAGTAACTAATTTAGAAATAAAAAACACCCTATTTGGAATAGGTGTAGAAAAATCAGCAGGCCCTGATGGTTTGCCGACAGGATGCTACCAAAAGTATTGGCATATAGTAGGGCCAAGTATAATAAAAGCAGTCAAAAACTTTTTCAGAAATGGAAGGTTATTAAAACAAATATAGACGAATAAGCCTATGCTCCACAATATCAAAATTATCTTTAAATTCTCATGGAGAGAATAAAAATAATCATCCCTAGAATGACCCACCCCCTTCAAGGTGCTTTTGTCTCAAATAGATCTATACAAGACAATATACTAATAACTCATACAATTTTTCATCCATTCAGAAAAAAAACAAGGGAAGAAAGGATGGATTGTTGTAAAACTTGACATGGAAAAAGCCTACGATAAAATCAAATGGGACTTCATTATCAGAGTCCTTCGAAAATTTGGTTTTGACAAGAAGTTTGTTAACTGGATCACAGAATGCATAACAACTGTGTCTTATTCAGGTTTGGTTAACGACGGCCCCACAGAAAAATTCCTACCAGAAAGAGGACTCAAGAGGACCCTCTTTCACCCCTTCTCTTTATCCTATGTGCAAAATTCTAGCACAAATGCTTTAGAAGGAAAGCGATGAATCAGATGATCATATAGGTATCTCGCTCAGAAGAGGGGGAATGAAAATTCCATTTCTCTCATTTGCTGACGATATTATTATCTTTGTCAATACAACTCAAACATCATACTCTGGAATTAAAGAAATCCTAGAAAATATTGCACAACATCAAGACAAAAGATTAATTACCACAAATCAGCCTTCCAAACATCAAATAATATCCCTAATAACATGAAAAACATTATAAAAAATATCCTAGAAATAATAAGCATAACAACATTAGACAAATACCTAGGATGCCCAATCATCAATGACAAAGTTATAAACAAACCATTTTAACATGATTTGATTTCCGATATACCATATTATCCACCAAGTGAATGCTAATCAATAATGCTCTTCATACCGTTGTAGAAAACCATTCTTCTTCTTCTTCCCTGGTTGTCTAATTCTTCCAAACTAATCAATAATGCTCTTAAAAGCAAAAAATCAACCCTATAAACCCTAGTTTGAAAATAATAAAATATTTTCTAATTAAATTGTTTGGATAGAATCTTGGATTTCCTGATCGTCAAGACTAGTGGGCGCCGATTTAAAACCGGTAGGCGCCGTTCTTTCAGGACTTCGTTTCTTTAGCTTCTTTGATGAGAGGGGAGAATTGAATAATCAAATATAATAAAATACCGACACATGCAATAACCCTAGCCTATCAAATAAATTCAAGACTCCTCCGCTGTAGTGGAAGAGAATTAGGTTCGATCCTCGAGGAAATGGGTCAGCGGTTCCGAAGTAGTCCAAGAGCAGCTTCTGCAATCGACCAGAAGTCACTCGATGTCGACTGGTAGTAGTCGATCTCGATTAGTGGATGTCGATGTCGATTGTGTATTCTCAGCAATAACGTTCAAAGGCTCTCGATGTCGATCAAAAGACCTCGACGGTGAGCGGTGTAAAGGCCGAAACATCTTAAATATTATTTTAAATATTAAATTATATATTATATATTATTATTTTATTCAATTCGCAAAATGGAAGAAAACTCATCCTCGAGCATGGATTTTCGATTTAAAAATCAGTTCGAATGTTTCCGACATCGTTCTAATTCCGCTTAAATTTAGACGGGTTATAATTCCGCTTCTGTGCCCCGAATTTGAGGAAATCTGAAATTAATTTCGATTGTTTGGAAAATGAATTTAAGAAAATTTATTCAAAATTCGAGTGTCGGGTTTCGGGTTAGCGAGCGAGTTTCGCGTTTGAGTTGTCGGGATTTCAATTTATCTTTGTGGGACCACACCTTCCCCTCTTTTATTTTCCTTTTTCTTTCTTTCTCTTCCCTTCTCCCTCTCTCTCTCTCTCTCCCTCTCACACAGCTACTACACCTCTCCCTCTTACGCAGTGCTGCTCCCTCCCGTTTTGGCTTGGCACACACCCCTCTCCACCCTCTTCCATCACCCTCCTGCACCCCCTCATTTTGGCAATCCAATAGCCCACGCCACCTGCAAGATTCAGATCCCCATCCCTCTTCCGTTTTAGTTGAATCAACAACTCACACACACCACCACACATTCCCTCTCTCCCTTGCCTTATCCTCTCATCCGAAAATTCAAACCCAAGGATGGCTCTCCCCTGCTCTCTCTTGCAACCTTGAGCACCACCAGAACACCACCATCGCCTTCCCTCCTCTCTCTCTTCTATGTGTTTCCATCCGTCGTCCCCTCCTTAAGAACTCCCCTATTCGGACTCGGAGCTGCGGGACATCGCAGCAGCAGCAGCTGTAGCTCCCAGTCTCTCCTTCTTCGAAGTATCATCCAGCAGCAGCCCCCCCGATCTTCCGATTGAGCCGTGCCATCCCGGAGCCGCCAGCGCCGCGCCGTCGGAGCACTCTCCTCCCCTGTTCCGTCTTCAAGGTCGGTTGTGATTACTCTCGTTTTCATTTTTAAAACACTCACAATGTTCCTCACTCATCCCTCTGCTTCCCTAGGCCCTCAAGCCACCTTTCCTTGAGCTCTCGCAGTCGGAAACGCCGCCATTGAAGCCCGGAGTTCCCCCTCGGAGGCGGCTGTAAGTCCTCTTTTTCCCCCTCTTTCGTGCGCTCGCTTCCCTCCTCTCTGTGTGGGTCTTGTCCGGGGACGAGCGTCGATCAGGTTGGGCATGGGTTGGGTCGAAAGGAGACACCGGCAGGGGGCTGGGTTTCCTTTCTTCTTCCTTGTTCAAACGCTGTGAGCAGAGGATGAAGATGGGTTCCCTCGAACCCGGTTCTCTTTTTTCTTTTCCTTTCTTTTCTGGTCCGATTCACACAAAAAGGAAAGAAACGGGTTCCGTGGAAACTTGTTGGGTGGGCTTTCGGGTACGGGCTTGGGGCTGGGCCGGATCCGGGTTGGGAGTTTTGGGCTGTTGGGTTATGGGGTGTGTTTGTTGTTTTATTATGTTGATAGTATTAAAATATTATTAGTTATTATTATTATTGTTATTGTTATTGTTATTATTATTATTATTTTGTGAAGATATATTTTGAGATTTCATATATTATATATAAAATAAATTATTTCAAGGTTATGTTGGTTGAAAATATTAATTTATGATGTTTAAAATGTGATTTCAGGGAATTGTGAAATGAGTTAGTGTTATTGATCTATGAATACAGTTGGTGTCTTTCTCGGGTTATATATCGTTGTTAAATTATTTAAAAAGGGTTTCTGAGTTCTTTCCCAAATATTTCTTAAAGGCTTTACTGTTTTGAAACCGAGATGCCGAGATTCCTTTAACGACAACTTCGACCAATTAATCGGATTTTCCTATTTAATAATGACTGTTCGAACCTTATCTTATCTGTCTATTATAGTTTGTTGAGCCTTGGACCCTTTTAACCGTCTAATCGAACTGATATTGGACCTACCTTGCTTAAGACATGACTGGGCCGTTGGACTGAGATTGAATTGGACTGAGATAAGACATTGGACGGACCGAGAAACGAGAATTATTGGAAATTAAAATGTATAATCTGCGGGAATCTCGGCTTTCGGAGGTTTTCTCGTATTTGACGCGTTTTGAGTTATCACTTGTTTTTCGGGAATTTCCTTCAAACTTGTTCTCTATGCTTACTTGGTTAGTTAGACGTTAGACTCATGACACCTTTATTACTTATTTCACTAGGTAATTATTGACTTGCTTGGATTCTACTTCCCGCTATCTCTTTGCTGTTCGGCTTTCTCAGGTAAGTTCCTTTATGGGCTTACTCAGATTCGAAAGAGAACACCTGCTTGTGATTATATGACATACTAGGTGTTGCATAAGCATTAAAAGCATGACATGTAGTATCATGCTAGGATTGCACTTGTGAATGAGCATTCGGTTACTTTTTGTGTTTAAAAACAGAACGGCCGTTATCTGTGAGTCTTAGAGTCTTTGTTAGGGTCATAGGGTAGCCCAGCTTCATCGGGTGCCCTGAGTCGGTATTGTCGATATATGGGCATGATGATGAGATAGCCCAACACCATCGGGCATGAGCATGATATATGATATGACAACCCAGCACCATCGGGCATTAGCATGATATATGATATGATGATGATATATGAAATGATGATGAGATATGATATGATGATGAGATATGATATGCTATTGATAACTCCACTCCCTTGATGAAAATTGGAATAAGTTTCAAAGGCATTGACAGTCTGTTTGTGTCAAAGGTCTTGAAGCTTTAACAGTATTGATGAAACACAAAACCTGTTCTATATATCTTCTACCCGAGGCATCTACCAACACCTCAAAGCAGCTAACCCACTCATCCCTTACCCTAGAGGCAAAGATCATATTTAACATCATTGTGCGTTGCCTCTTACCACGTCTAAACTCCGGCTCTCTCCTGACCGACAATGCCATGATCCTACTTTACCGAATCCTCAATGGCCTTGATCTTGATCTGGCCAACACCATTTTAGGATCCATGGCTCACACTAGAAAAGCCAGGAAAGGAACTCCCCTCCCCTTCGCTACCCTTTTGACCCAAATCTTCAAAGCTTCTGGAATCGATTTTAAAAATGAAGAACAGCAGCGTCATATGGGTAAGTTCGACTCCAAGAGCCTTGAAAAGATTGGCATCACTCGGTCCCCCCAAGGGACTTGGAGTCTTGCCTCTCCTTCAAAAGCTCTTCCCACTGCCTCAGCCGTTGATGAACGCATGGACAACCTGGAGTTGGGCTTGGAGGAAGTTCGCCTGGATATCAAGGAGCTGCACAAGGAGTTTATGACGAAGATGAGCAGGGTAACCAAGCTGTTGCAAGGTCTGTGGTCGCGTCTCACTGATGATGTTCCGGACGATGAAGCTTAACCCTATCCTACCCTACCCTAACCCCAAATCTGAAACATTGCTGGTTTTTGGAAACTGTTTCAAAACTTTTGGTGACTGTTTTAACTCCTCCCTTTGTTGAAAGACAAAAAGGGGGAGATGATCTGTGGTGGTGTTAGACTTTTCTGTGGTGGTGTTAGACTTTTTAAAACTGTTGCGATTTAAAGGTCTTGGAAGACCTTGGTTTTATTTTCAGTTGGATGGTCTTCTTGCTTTAAAATTTTGATCCAACATTTGTCTAACCCATGCAGGTACTTAGTCCGATTTTACTTATATTATATATGCTTGACTAAGTTGCAGGGATGCACAGGTTTTGTCTTTCATCAAGGGGGAGATTGATAACTCCACTCCCTTGATGAAAATTGGAATAAGTTTCAAAGGCATTGACAGTCTGTTTGTGTCAAAGGTCTTGAAGCTTTAACAGTATTGATGAAACAAAAAACCTGTTCTATATGATATTATGTTCGAATATTATTTTATGTTATTATATGCTTCCATTATATTATTATATATACACTAACCTTTCAGGAAGTATTTTCGAATATTATTTCCTTCCTTATGTTGTAAATTGAGAAGATTCAAATCGGAAGATCATGGCCTCCGAAAGTTTCCAAAGATAGAAGATCCAGCTCAAGCCATGATCCTCTCTAGCCGTTGGTGAAGATCCTTAGGTGCCGATTTATTTCAATAAAAAGAAAAGGAAGAAGAAGACAGCTACACACCTGTTGAACACAAGCTTTCATACACTCAAGCCTTCAAGCGAGATCTGTCTTCTTCGTGTGCTCTCTGCTAGTCCTTAGGTGCCGATTTGTTTCAATAAAAAGAAAAGGAAGAAGAAGACAGCTACACACCTGTTGAACACAAGCTTTCATACACTCAAGCCTTCAAGCGAGATCTGTCTTCTTCGTGTGCTCTCTGTCTTCTTCGTGTGCTCTCTGCTAGTCCTTAAGAGTCTGTTATTTCATTTCAAAACATTTGAGAGTTACCCTGTGAGCTTATAGGATATATTTCGAGAGAGTGTTATACTCAAGAGTTTGTAACTCGGGAAGTAGACACTAGGCGATTGATTCACTAAGTGTAAGAGGATTGTACTAGATAGCATAGAGAGGTGGGGCTCTTCTAGATTGGTCTAGGACTCCAAGGGAACGTGAGTTGACTAGATTGCAATTGTATAGGAGAGAGGCTTCTCGGTGAGCTACTAGGATCCTAAGTCTTGTGAATCAATAAAAGCTGGTTGAATACTAGGGTTGTGGAAGAACCCTAGGCAGGGACGTAGGCCAAGTTCGTGCCGAACCTCGTAAACAACTCATCGAGTCCTTTACTTATTGCTTTACCTTATTTCCGCAATTGGTTCGACTGTTTAACTTTGTGATTCAGGTTTTCAGAGAAAAGACTAAGTCTAATCTCAAAGGATTTTGCACGAGCTTCAAAAGTCTTGAGAATCTGCGAAAAACCGGCATACTCTATTCAACCCCCCCTTCTAGAGTATTTCTATATTACTTTGTTTTACATTATCGAACCTTCAATTGGTATCAGAGCTTTGCTCACTGCTTTTGATCTAACAATCTTGTGAGTTTTCGATCATGTCTGGTGAAGCAAGCGGAGGATTTGCACCGGGAAGGTCCACCAGCAGACCACCACTCTTTGTAGGAAACAACTTTGTCCACTGGAGATCATTGATGAAGATGTTCATCATAGACCAAGATCTGAAACTTTGGAACATTATAGAGAATGGGCCAAAGATTCCAGAGAAAGACGGACCAAATGGAACCAAAGTCGCAAAGAAGGAGTCTGAATACATCCAAGCGGATCTTGAACTCGTCTCCAAAAAATACAGGGCTATTAACTTACTTTATTGTGGTCTTAGCACTGATGAGTTTAACCATATTTCATCTTGTAGGTTAGCTAAAGAGATTTGGGAAAAGCTGGTCGTCACCTATGAGGGAACCAGCCAAGTGAAGGACACCAAGATCAGCATCTTCCTTCGAAAGTATGAACTTTTCAAGATGAAGCCTAATGAGTCTATCAAGGTCATGTTCACACGATTCACAGAAATCACCAACAAACTTGACTCTCTCGGCAAGTGCTTTACAAACGTTGAGAAAGTAAGGAAGATATTGAGGTGTCTCCCAAAAGAAAAGTGGGGTCCTAAAGTAACAGCTATAGAGGAAGCCCAAGACCTCACTACTCTGCCTCTTGACGACCTGCTTGGGAAACTGATCACGCATGAGATGATCCTTAATGAAGACGATGGAGAACTTCCAGCAAGCACTAAGAATTTGGCGCTCAAATCTAAGAAGGATGACAACAAAGATGAATCTGATTCCGAAGATGAGGATGACAATGAGGATGATCCTTTTGCTCTTATCACAAGAGGCCTTGCTCGAATCCTCAAAATGAAGAAACAATTCAACAACAAGGATGGATCAGAGTCTTCTAAATTCCGAGGTAAGTCTCAATACAACAAAAATGATAAGAAGACTAAACCGTTGTCTTGTTTTGAATGTGGTGAAACAGATTATCTTGTGAAAGACTGCCCTCAAAAGACGAAGAGCCAGTCCAAGAAGGGTGATAGATGGAAAAAGAAAGCCATGGTGGCAACTTGGAGCGATTCTGACTCCGACTCCGACGATGAGAAGACCAATGTCTGTCTTATGGCATCAGGAGATGAATCTCACGATGAGAAGCTTGAGGAGATCACCAAGGTGAAGGAGCAAAAATGGATTATTGATAGTGGATGCTCGAGGCATATGAGTGGGTAGAGTTCTCTCTTTCATGATCTAAAGGAGCAATCCACAGGAACAATCACTCTTGGTGACAAAGGAAAGTGTGACATCGTTGGTATTGGTAGCGTTGGGAGTGATTCCAACCATAGTATTAAAAATGTCTATCTTGTGAATGGTTTAAAGTATAATTTGCTTAGTGTTTCTCAATTATGTGATAGTGGCAATAATGTCACATTTAACAAGAAAAGATGTCTAGTGTGCAGAGAAGATACAAGTGAAGTTATACTAACTGCATATCGTTACAACAATATATACGCTGTGAATGCTGATCAAGTGGCACAAGGATGCTTAACCTGTCTAAAAGCTTTGACGGACGATCCAAAGCTCTGGCACAGGAGACTCGGTCATGTGAGTCCACATACACTACAGAAGCTTGTGTCCAAAGGGCTTGTAAGAGGACTACCTGAGATGGACTTCAAAGGTATTGATATGTGCAATGCATGAACACGAGGTAAACAAACACGTAGCTCTTTCAAACCCAAAAAGGTTGTAAGTTCTTCTAGACCCCTTGAACTTTTACATATGGATTTATGTGGTCCTATGCGAGTCAAATCTCCCAATGGTAAAAAGTACATGCTTGTTGTTGTTGATGATTTTTCTAGATATACTTGGGTTGCATTTTTAAAAGAAAAATCAGAGGCCTTATTTGAGTTTTCAAAACTTTGTAAGGAGTTGCAAACTTTAAGAAACGAGCCCATAGTGTCAATTCGAAGTGATCATGGTAGGGAGTTTGATCAACTTTAGTTTGATTTGTTTTGTGCTAAATATGGCATCTCCTATAACTTTTCTGCTCCTAGGACACCTCAACAAAATGGGGTTGTGGAACGAAAGAACCGCACCCTAGAGGATATGGCCAGGACTATACTTTTAGAAAATGCATTACCTAAAACCTATTGGGCTGAAGCTGTTAACACAACTAACTATATTTTGAATCGTTGTCTTATTCGTTCCATCTTAAAGAAAACTCCTTATGAACTTTTCAAAGGCCGCAAACCACTTATATCTTATTTTAAACCCTTTGGCTGTACTTGCTTTGTTCATAACAATGGAAAAGATAACCTTGGGAAATTTGATGCGCGTAGTGATGAAGGTATATTTCTTGGCTACTCCACAAGTAGCAAAGCTTATAGAATCTTCAATAAAAGGACCCAGTTAGTTGAAGAAAGTATACATGTTATATTTGATGAATGCAATGACGGTTCTCTGAGTGAAAGTGTTGCAGATATAGATCTTAACATCCATGCGGAGAACGAGAAAAGTGATGATGCTGCTACCAAGAACACAGAGAAGAGGAACATGCAGGAACAAATTCTCAACACTGAAGAATTGGCCCAAGGTGTTGAAGATTCGTCCAAAGCCCATGGTGTCCAATCACACAGTGTTGAAATGTCAAAAACTGTTGAAACTGAACCTAACAGGACTATGGAGTCAGATGTACCACAAATCAATCCTGCTGGTGTGACGAATCAAGGAGCTGAGACTAGCAAAAGAAAATTCAAATACTCCTCATCACACTCATTAAAGGATATCATTTCTGACCCTACTTCTAGTGTTCAAACTCGTTCTAAACTTAAAGATCTTTGTGCTTTTCACGCGTTTGTCTCTCTTATAGAACCCAAGAAGGTAGATGAGGCCCTTCAAGAGCCAGATTGGATCATTGCTATGCAAAGTGAGCTTAACGAATTTGAAAGGAACAAAGTCTGGACCTTGAAGCCTAGGCCAAAGCATCAATCAGTCATTGGCACATGATGGGTATTTCAAAACAAGCTAGATGAGAATGGTAAGATCGTGAGGAACAAGGCAAGGCTTGTTGCTCAAGGCTACAATCAAGAGGAAGGTATTGACTACGAGGAGACCTTTGCTCCCGTAGCCAGGCTTGAAGCCATTCGTATATTATTAGCATTTGCATCTTTTATGAGCATAAAGCTATATCAAATGGATGTCAAGTGTGCTTTTCTCAATGGTTTCTTAGAAGAAGAAGTTTATGTGGCTCAACCCCTAGGTTTTGAAAGTTTGGAATTTCCTAATCATGTTTATAAACTTGACAAAGCGCTTTATGGTTTGAAACAAGCCCCAAGAGCTTGGTATGAGCGCTTGTCAAAATATCTTTTAGAAAATGATTTTAAAAGGGGGTTGATCGACAAGACTCTTTTTATCAAGACCAAAGGAAAGGACATTTTGGTTATTCAAATTTATGTTGATGATATATTATTTGGTGCTACTAACACATCTTTGTGCAAGGAATTTTCTGACATCATGTGCAGCGAATTTGAGATGAGCTTGATGGGTGAACTCAACTTCTTTTTGGGATTACAAGTTCATCAATCCAAGAAAGGGATCTTTGTCAACCAAAGCAAGTTCATACACTCAAGCCTTCAAGCGAGATCTGTCTTCTTCGTGTGCTCTCTGCTAGTCCTTAAGAGTCTGTTATTTCATTTCAAAGCATTTGAGAGTTACACTGCGAGCTTATAGGATATATTTCGAGAGAGTGTTATACTCAAGAGTTTGTAACTCGGGAAGTAGACACTAGGCGATTGATTCACTAAGTGTAAGAGGATTTTACTAGATAGCATAGAGAGGTGGGGCTCTTCTAGATTGGTCTAGGACTCCAAAGGAACGTGAAATGACTAGATTGTAATTGTATAGGAGAGAGGCTTCTCGGTGAGCTACTAGGATCCTAAGTCTTGTGAATCAATAAAAGGCGGTTGAATCCTAGGGTTGTGGAAGAACCCTAGGCGGGGACGTAGGCCAAGTTCGTGCCGAACCTCGTAAACAACTCATCGAGTCCTTTACTTATTGCTTTACCTTATTTCCGCACTTGGTTCGACTGTTTAACTTTGTGATTCAGGTTTTCAGAGAAAAGACTAAGTCTAATCTCAAAGGATTTTGCACGAGCTTCAAAAGTCTTGAGAATCTGCGAAAAACCGGCATACTCTATTCAACCCCCCCTTCTAGAGTATTTCTATATTACTTTGTTTTACATTATCGAACCTTCAGCTATGATGAGATATGATATGCTATAGCATCGAACTGGCTAGTCTCTGCACTAACGGAAAGGGGTGCAAAGGTAGGAGAGGGATATGCCACTTGGCATTCTTTGGGCGCCTTTATAGTTCTTTTCCGCATATTTTGATTTAGGAACATGTTAGTGTGATTTAATTTCCGCAGTGCATCGAAGCATCTTTATTATAACGTATGTGTATATTTGCTTGCGAGACAGAGTGCGTTGGGCCCTCGGCCTGATCCCGCTCGCACAACTTGTTTTTAGGTATGATTGCTCTCTGTCTTTATGGCGTGGGAAAATCCCCCCGGGTGATTGCAAAGAACCTGCCTAACCCCGCTAACTTGGCTATACGATTTCAGAATATATGATTTGTTTTTGACCCGGCCTCGCCGTGGCAAGTTGTACTCTACTTCTGTTTTCACTAGTTTTGCAAAAATGAATGTCCGTGATATAGTCCTAGGATAGCTTGAAGATTCCACGTGGCCCTTCGAGGGTTTTGGGGTTCGCAATCCCCACTTTAAAATACTGAACCCTTGAGTTTTGAAACCTCGACCCGTACTCGAATTGCAAGATCCGAACGAAGGTAACCAACCTTCGAAACATAACCCGGGTATTTATATCCGGGCCGTTACAAAGTTGGTATCAGAGCCAGGTTCTTGCAATTTAGGTACCAAAGGGTCAAGTGTATGTTTTGAAAAACCGCCCATGAATTTCAAAAGGATTGAAAGAATTTTCAAGGGGCAAAATGAACTTAATACGTCTAACTCAAATGAACCTAATATGAACTTGGCCTTAAAATTGAGTAAAATCAAACAATGGGGATCGAGTGGGTAAAATGGCGTTAGACCATCCCTATTGGATGTAGATTGGGAACGGGTAGGCAAAATATAGCTTACTCTTTACAGATGGGCTTAGAAGACTCCAAGGAATTGCACCGCGGTGGTTGGAGTGGCGAGTTAGGTACAGGCTGCGAGGTACTTGCCCCTCCGGTCAGTCGCTCCTCGAAGAGCGACCTTAGATAGCTTGGCGTGCTGTATGTATATCAATTGGGCCTGAGGGCGATCTCCCTCGAAGGTGATCATTATAATCGTAATTGAGTGCTTCTGTGCTGAGTGGTAACTCTGAATATGCAACAGTATGGTCGATACACGACGTGGGGCAGTCGGGCATGGAGGCCCAACACGTAGGGGCAGAGGACGACCTCGTCGAGTCGTGGCCGACAGGATAGATGATGACACTCAGGATCTCGGGGGTGCGGAGATTCCAGCCCCCCAGCCGGAGGAGATATTGAGACAGATTGATAGGACGACATTGATCGAGATGTTGCGAGGACTTGTCGGAGATCCTCCACCGGATGCACCTGGTATCCAGATCCCTGTCGAGCAGCTGGTTGAGCCAGCCATAGAGATCCCAGTTGGACAGCCAGCCGCACCCGCCCCCGTCGATGCGCGCCCTGAGAAGCGCATCAACTGGGTTCGATCTTTAGCACATTGTGGCCCACCACACTTTTCGGGAGAGGACGAAGCGGATGTCAAGGCATGGATGAGGCAGATCGATAGCATCTTTGATTTCATTAGCTCTCCTGCTTCCGAGCGTCAGAGGTTGGCCGTAGGACTTCTGCGAGATGACGCCTTCCTTCGTTGGACCGTCTGTAAGGCGGGCCATACAGAGTGGAGCTATGAGGAGTTTTGAGCACTGATGCTTCGGGAGTATTGTCCGCCAGGGACACAGACGGCTAGGGAGGTCACCTTCATGCGTGCTACTTACGACCCATCCTGCTCTGTATCAGAGGTCATTTGTTAGTTCAAGAGGGAGTTGATCTACTGCGCTCATCTCTGCCCCACTGACGAGAGTCGTATCCGCTTGCTATCTATGAGACTGCCGCCAGAGATTCTTCTACACGCGTCTAGTTTGGGAGCTGTTCAGTTTGACCGCTTTTTGGAGGTCGTGCTGATGTACGAGCAGCAGAGGATCTTGACTACTACAGTGTATGCTCCCTCCGAGGCGAAGAGGCCGAGGTCCGCTGACACAAGATGGGATGTGAGGCCTCGAGGAGCTTTCCGCGAAGGATTCAGAGGAGGGATGCCGAGAGTTCTGCCACCCCCAGCACCACTAGTGGCTCCTCGAGGGGCTAGCGTCCGGAGCATCATGTGCTAAGGTTGTTCTGAGCCAGGTCATTACCAAAGAGATTGCCCGGTTAGATCTACCAGATGTTACACTTGTGGAGGTATGGGACCCAGAGCTGCTCATTGCCCCCAGGAGGGTAGGACCCCACTGGCTAAACCCGCACCGAGACTTCTCGCCGCTCCTCAGCCCCCGCTCATGACTTATTCACCGGGGCAGGGGAGAGGCAGCACGGCTGTTAGAGGCCGGCCCGGAGGACGTGGCAGAGGTTCAACTAGAGGGGGCCGTGCACCATCTGGGCCCGGGACGGGCAGAGGATCATCTTCCGCAGGACCGTCTGGGTCAGGTTATGGGAGAGGACAGACATCTGGAGCTTCTGGTTCTACATTGCCCCCACCACCCCACGTTTTCCAGATGAGAGTCGAGGATCGATCCGCTCCGAGTGCCTCAGGTACTATATTTCTCCGAGATGAGTGCTTGAGTATTCTTTTTGACACGGGTGCCACACACTGCTTCATAGCAGAGTCGTGCGTCTCTAGGCTGAGCCTGAGCTGCACGAGGGGTCCGCCCCTGACTGTGGGTATGCCGGATGGGGCTAGGATTACAGACGAGGACCGTGTCGATTGGCAGAGGATGGCACCGAGCACCAAGTTTGGGGTAGTGACCCCAAGAGGAACGGGGCACTGATTAGCGCAGTTCGAGCAGCGAGACTTCTTGACCAGGGTTGTACGGGATATTGGTGTTATGCTTTAGAGGTGGATCGAGGTTGACCCAGCATGTCTGAGGTGCCCGTAGTTCGAGACTTCACTGATGTTTTCCCCGATGAGTTACCCGGACTACCCCCGCAGAGAGAGGTCGACTTCGCTATCGAGTTGGAGCCGGGTACTAGGCCCATTTCCCGAGTACCCTATAGGATGACACCTACAGAGATGGCCGAGCTTAAGGCTCAGCTTGAGGAGTTAGTCGAGAAGGGCTATATTCGTCCGAGTGCATCACCATGGGGAGCTCCAGTGTTGTTCGTCAAGAAGAAGGACGGTTCGTTGAGACTGTGCATCGATTACCGCGAGCTGAACCGGGCAACGGTGAAGAACCGTTATCCGCTTCCGAGGATTGACGACCTGATGGACCAGCTTCAGGGTGCAGTGATCTTTTCGAAGATCGACTTGAGATCGGGATATCATCAGCTCAGAGTGCGATCAGAGGACATCCAGAAGACCGCCTTTAGGACGCGGTATGGGCACTATGAGTTTGTGGTCATGCTTTTCGGGCTGACCAACGCGCCAGCAACCTTCATGGAGCTTATGAACAGGGTGTTCATAGACTATTTGGACAAATTTGTTGTAGTGTTCATCGATGACATCCTAGTATACTCGCGGAGCCACGAGGAGCATGAGCAGCACCTGAGGATTGTTTTGGAGACTTTGAGGAGGCATCAACTTTTCGACAAGTACAGCAAGTACGAGTTTTGGATTTCCGAGGTGACCTTCTTAGGTCATGTGATCTCAGCAGCTGGAGTCGTCGTAGATCCGGCGAAGATTGATGCCATCGTTGCTTGGGAGGTGCCCAAGAACGTTCGAGACATCCGTTCCTTCCTGGGATTGGCTAGCTACTACCGTCGCTTTGTTCAGGACTTCTCGAGGATCGCTCGACCGATGACACAACTGACACGGAAGGACGTCCCTTTCGTTTGGAGTGAGGAGTGCCAGGCCAGTTTTGAGCTCCTCAAGGAGAAGCTGACGACTGCCCCAGTTTTGGCTCTACCTGATGGGACCGAGGACTTCGTGATCTACACAGATGCTTCATGAGCTGATTTGGGATGTGTTCTGCATCAGAGGGATCGAGTTCTTGCTTGTGGTTCATGCCAGTTGAAGCTTGGGAAGGAGACTTACCCCACACATGATCTTGAGCTGGCAGCTGTAGTGCATGCTCTAAAGATCTGGAGACATTACCTGTACGGTACTTCATGCAAGGTGATGACGGATCACAAGAGCTTGAAGTACATTTTCACCCAGAAGGAGCTCAACATGAGACAGAGACGTTGGTTAGAGCTCCTGAAGGACTATGATTTGGAGATCATCTATCATCTCGGGAAGGCCAATGTGGTGGCAGATGCGCTCAGTCGGAAGACTCATCAGGAGGTGGATGTGACCAGATTGACAGTTCAGAGTAGATTGCAGGCAGAGTTGATGTCTTGCGGCATAGAGGTATGGATTCAGCGTGAAAGGGGTCAGTTATCCTTCCTCGAGATTCACTCAGAGCTGACGGATGAGATTCGTAGGGGTCAGGCAAATTGCCCTGAGGTGGAAGCACTGAGGGAGCGGATGGCACAGGGACGATCTGGAGAGCTTACGGGGAGAGCCGATGGATTGCTTACCTTCCAGAGCAGAGTGGTAGTGGCCTCTACATTAGGTCTGAGGCAGAGCATCATGCAGGAGGCCCATACCACCCCTTATTCTGTCCATCTAGGGACGAATAAAATGTATCAGGACTTGAGGAGATCCTACTGGTGGCAGAGGATGCGAGCCAATATTACAGATTTTATCGCCAGATGTCAGATCTGTCAACATGTCAGGATTGAGCATCAGAGGCCTTGTGGCTTAGTCAGATCGCTTCCAGTTCCCGAGTGGAAGTGGACGGATATCTCCATGGATTTCGTCACTGGATTGAGGAGAGATTGTGAGACCAAGTCGGCCCACTTCATTGCCATCCAGGAGACATGGCCGGTTTTGAGAGTAGCAGATGAGTTCATCCGACAGATTGTGAGACTCCACGGGGTTCCCGAGAGGATAGTTTCCGACAAAGATGGTCGTTTCACATCGAGATCTGGCAGCAGGTTCATGATGCTTTGGGGACTCATTTGCATTTCAGCACTGCTTATCATCCGCAGACGGACGAACAGAGTGAGCGGACGATCCAGACCTTGGAGGACATTTTGAGATCCTATGTGTTGGAGTGGGGCGACCGTTGGGTCAGATTCTTACCGCTAGTTGAGTTCTCCTACAACAACAGTTACCATTCGTCGATCGAGATGGCTCCTTATGAGGCATTGTATGGGAGGCGCTGCAAGTCGCCTGTATGTTGGGACGAGCCCGTCGACACCACAGCTTCGTTGCCAGAGATGGTTCGAGAGACAGTCGACCAGGTCGGGCGCATACAGGAGCATATGAGGGTCGCTCAGGACCGATAGAAGAAGTATGCAGATCGCAGCCGGATAGAGATCAAGTTTGAGGTTGGATCGCATGTATGGCTTCGAGTATCGCCGACCAGAGGAGTTCGCCGCTTTGGCATCAAGGGCAAGCTGAGCCTTAGGTTTGTGGGACCATTCAAGATTCTTGAGAGGGTCGACGAGGTCGCGTACCGATTAGCCCTACCCCCATCATTAGCCGGCGTGCACGATGTGTTTCATGTGTCCCAGCTTCAGCGATATGTCCCAGACCCACGCCATATCCTTGACCATTCCGATCTCCGGATAGAGCCCGACCACACCTATGTAGAGAGCCCAATTAGGGTGCTTGACCGTCGAGTCAAGAAGTTGAGGACCAAGGAGGTTCCTCTTCTTCTGGTCCAGTGGTCTAGGAGGAGTCCCGAGGAGGCGACTTGGGAGACGGAGGATAGTCTCCGGTCGAGTTATGGGAGTGTCGTAGACGAGCTCTTAGCATCCTATATTGAGCCGAGTGTTGACCTATCCTTGACCTCGTGAGCTAGTGGTGAGCCTTAGTAGTCTTTTATTTTGGGGAAGGGGCATCTCTGTGATTGCGTGCTTATGATTGCTTTCTCTGTGCAGATTCGATGCCGAGATGATGTGGCTAGAGATCGGTTCTCATGGCTTGTGTGCTGATGTGCTTGATGTGACGTCTATTGGGACTTGTGATGCTTTTGTAGGGTGTCGAGATACTTTATGACTCGTAGTATGTTGAGACCTTGTCGCCATTTTGGCACGTTTTGAGACACTAGCATCCCTCATGTTGTGTTTTAGACCATTTATGCGTTGAGCTGTTTGACTTGTTGAGACTATCTCTTTGATGTTTAAGGCTTACCACGTGAGAGGTGGTTGATATTATGATAGCTATCTATACATGAGTTGATGAGATTATGACTTTATGATCCTTGATGAGTTGAGAATGACGATTGAATGAATTGGAACATAGGAATAGAATATGGGATTAGCCCTTAGAGGTGGATGATTCCACCTCTCACAATCCGAAATTTCTTGATTAAGCATCGGATTTAAAGATTTTGAGAAGTTTTGAAAAGGACCATTTTGGTTTATTAAAGGATAAACGCTATCAAAAGTTCAATAATTTCGAGGTCAAACTTTCCGTTTCAAACACTTTTGAACCCTTCCAAGTCATATTTACATCATGATGTTTTTGAGTTATGATACGACTGAGAAGTCGGGATAAGGATGTGATAAGGGCCCATATCACATACTTGCTCCGACCAATTGGGAGTAGCATGGTCGCGTCGAGGACCCTGTGAGAATCTCATATGGGCCCGTATGAGGTACTTACGGGATCAATGACATGATCCTCGGTCTCACCGATTTCAAACTTCATCCCCTTGCTTTTGAATGGTTTTAGTCTCGGGGATGAGACTTGTTTTTAGAAGTGGATGATGTAAAGACCGAAACATCTTAAATATTATTTTAAATATTAAATTATATAGTATATATTATTATTTTATTCAATTCGCAAAATGGAAGAAAACTCGTCCTCGAGCACGGATTTTCGATTTAAAAATCAGTTCGAATGTTTCCGACATCGTTCTAAATTTAAATTTAGACGGGTTATCATTCCGCTTCTATGCCCCGAATTTGAGGAAATCTGAAATTAATTTCGATTGTTTAGCGAGCGGGTTTCGCGTTTGAGTTGTCGGGATTTCAATTTATCTTTGTGGGACCACACCTTCCCCTCTTTTATTTTCCTTTTTATTTCTTTCTCTTCCCTTCTCCCTCTCTCTCTCTCTCCCTCTCACACAGCTACTGCACCTCTTCCTCTCACGCAGTGCTGCTCCCTCCCGTTTTGGCTTGGCACACACCCCTCTCCACCTCTTCCATCACCCTCCTGCACCCCCTCATTTTGGCAATCCAACCACCTGCAAGATTCAGATCCCCATCCCTCTTCCCTTTTAGTTGAATCAACAGCTCACACACACCACCACACATTCCCTCTCTCCCTTGCCTTATCCTCTCATCCAAAAATTCAAACCCAAGGATGGCTCTCCCCTGCTCTCTCTTGCAACCTTGAGCACCACCAGAACACCACCATCGCCATCCCTCCTCTCTCTCTTCTCTGTGTTCCCATCCGTCGTCCCCTTCTTGAGAACTCCCCTGTTCGGACTCGGAGCTGCGGGACATCGCAGCAGCAGCAGCTGCAGCTCCCAGCCTCTCCTCCTTCGAAGTATCATCCAGCATCAGCCCCCCCGATCTTCCGGTTGAGCCGTGCCATCCCGGAGCCGCCAGCGCCGCGCCGTCGGAGCACTCTCCTCCCCTGTTCCGTCTTCAAGGTCGATTGTGATTCCTCTCGTTTTCATTTCTAAAACACTCACAATGTTCCTCACTCATCCCTCTGCTTCCCTAGGCCCTCAAGCCACCTTTTCTCGAGCTCTCGCAGTCGGAAACGCCACAATTGAAGCCCGGAGTTCCCCCTCGGAGGCGGCTGTAAGTCCTCTTTTTCCCCCTCTTTCGTGCGCTCGCTTCCCTCCTCTCTGTGTGGGTCTTGTGCGGGGACGAGCATCGATCAGGTTGGGCATGGGTTGGGTCGAAAGGAGACACCGGCAGGGGGCTAGGTTTCCTTTCTTCTTCCTTGTTCAAACGTTGTGAGCAGAGGATGAAGACGGGTTCCCTCGAACCCGGTTCTCCTTTTTCTTTTCCTTTCTTTTCTGGTCCGGTTCACACAAAAAGGAAAGAAATGGGTTCAGTGGAAACATGTTGGGTGGGTTTCCGGGTACGGGCTTGGGGCTGGGCCGGATCCGGGTTGGGAGTTTTGGGCTGTTTGGTTTTGGGGTGTGTTTGTTGTTTTATTATTTGTTGATAGTATTAAAATATTATTATTATTATTATTATTATTATTGTTATTGTTATTATTATTATTATTATTTTGTGAAGATATATTTTGAGATTTCATATATTATAAAATAAATTATTTCAAGGTTATGTTGGTTGAAAATATTAATTTATGATGTTTAAAATGTGATTTCGGGGAATTATGAAATGAGTTAGTGTTATTGATCTATGAATACAGTTGGTGTCTTGCTCGGGTTATATATCGTTGTTAAATTATTTAAAAAGGGTTTCTGAGTTCTTTCCCAAATATTTCTTAAAGGCTTTACTGTTTTGAAACCGAGATGTCGAGATTCCTTTAAAGACAACTTCGACCAATTAACCGGATTTGCCTATTTAATAATGACCGTTCGGACCTTATCTTTACTTTCTATTATAGTTTGTTGAGCCTTGGACCCTTTTAACTGTCTAATCGAACTGATATCGGACCTTGCTTAAGACATGACTGGGCCGTTGGACTGAGATTGAATTGGACTGAGATGAGACATTGGATGGACTGAGAAACGAGAATTATTGGAAATTAAAATGATTAATCTGCGGGAATCTCGGCTTTCGGAGGTTTTCTCATATTTGACGCGTTTTGAGTTATCACTTGTTTTTCGGGAATTCCTTCAAACTTGTTCTCTATGCTTACTTGGTTAGTTAGACGTTAGACTCATGACACCTTTATTACTTATTTCACTAGGTGATTATTGACTTGCTTGTATTCTACTTCCCGCTATCTCTTTGCTGTTCGGCTTTCTCAGGTAAGTTCTTTTATGAGCTTACTCAGATTCGAAAGAGAACACCTGCTTGTGATTATATGACATACTAGGTGTTGCATAAGCATTAAAAGCATGCCATGTAGTATCATGCTAGGATTGCACTTGTGAATGAGCATTCGGTTACTTTTTGTGTTTGAAAACAGAACGACCATTATCTGTGAGTCTTAGAGTCTTTGTTAGGGTCATAGGGTAGCCCAGCTTCATCGGGTACCCTGAGTCGATATTGTCGATATATGGGCATGATGATGAGATAGCCCAGCACCATCGGGCATGAGCATGATATATGATATGACAACCGAGCACCATCGGGCATGAGCATGATATATGATATGATGATGATATATGATAAGATGATGAGATATGATATGATGATGAGATGTGATATGCTATGATGAGATATGATATGCTATAGCATCGAACTGGCCAGTCTCTGCACTGACGGAAAGGGGTGCAGAGGTAGGAGAGGGATATGCCACTTGGCATTCTTTGGGCGCCTTTACAGTTCTTTTCCGCATATTATGATTTAGGAACATGTTAGTGTGATTTAATTTCCGCATTGCATCGAAGCATCTTTATTATAGCGTATGTGTATATTTGCTTGCGGGACAGAGTGCGTTGGGGTCTCGGTCTGATCCCGCTCGCACAACTTGTTTTTAGGTATGATTGCTCTCTGTCTCTATGGCGTGGGAAAATCCCCCCGAGCGATTGCAAAGAACCTGCCTAACCCCGCTAACTTGGCTATACGATTTCAGAATATATGATTTGGTTTTGACCCGGCCTCGCCGTGGCAAGTTGTACTCTACTTCCGTTTTCACTAGTTTTGCAAAAATGAATTTCCGCGATATAGTTCTAGGACAGCTTGAAGATTCCACGTGGCCATTCGAGGGTTTTGGGGTTCGCAATCCCCACTTTAAAATACTGATCCCTTGAGTTTTGAAACTTCGACCCGTACTCGAATTGCAAGATTCGAACGAAGGTAACCAACCTTCGAAATGTAACCCGGGTATTTATATCCGGGCCCTTACAAGCGGAAACCTGCATAAACAAAAAACAAGCAGTCGATATCGATTAAGGGTTGTCGATATCGATATCAGTAGTAGATGTCGATTGACATAGAAGATCGTCGAATCGATTTGGGGCACTCGACGTCGATCTGGGCAGTCGAAGTAGAGCACTATTGCAGTAACTTTAGAAAACGTCGGCAAAGCACGACCGAAGAGTAAAAGGATGGCAACGAGGCAATGAAAAAACAAGTAAGGGGTTTTGTATATCACGCAACACAAGAACAAGGGTTTCAAATAATATGGGAAAAGATCTCTTAAGGCTAGGGTTTACCACAACGTTAACCATGCAAGCAACAAGATAGAATAAGATGGATAAATCATGCTTTCTCATCAAGGAACAAGTTCTCACCTTTTTAACAAATAGATATATAAGCGTTAGCAAATAAACCTTATTTGTCTCTACCATTTTAGTATTTATGATCCAAGTTATTAACATGAATTCCTTTTCTTTCGATAAGGGCTAAACACAAAAAGGTAGGAAATGATCAAGATATAATAAACCAAATTCACATCAAGCATGCATGGATAACGTCGGGCTCACCCCGACCCTAAGAAAAAAGCGACTACTCACTCGTGGTAGAAAGAGACATAATAAAAGAAATAAAATACTCAACCTTCATTGGAAATAAACTTGAAGTCTTCACAATCTTAGCGCCAACTCTCGCAAGCACCAAAACCCTAAAGCTTCCTAAAACCTAAAACTCTCTACTTCTCTTTGTAATTGTGTGTGTAAGGATGGATCATAAAAACCAGCCTCAAGGGCTTTCTTTATAGCCAACTAATCCTTGCTAGCCAAGAAAATCTAATTCTATCTAAACTAGAAGATATAACTTTAATAGGAAAATAATACATATCCTTAGGGTAAATAGAAAACTACCCATAAGGTAATATCTATCTAAAATAAAAGATAAAAACGTGGCTGCTAACTTCTCCTTGAACTCGGACTCCTCAATACACGTGGAATCCGCAGAAATCCTCAGCCGATGTCAACTAGTGCAGTCTACGTCGAGTGCTCTAAGCTTCACTCGACCTCGGGCAGTGATTGACTTAGTTGACACTGATCAGCTCACTCGATGTCGAGCATGTTTCTGGGCCCATCAACGTCGAGTGGTCAGTCGACATGGGTGATGAATATCGACTGCTCCTTGAGTAGCTTGGCTTCAGGTTGGCTTCCTAATACTTAGTTGTCGAGAGCATATGTCGACATGGACTGCTCTACGACGATTCTTACCTTCTTGTTTTGGCTTCAATTCCGCTCTAATTTCTGCACAATTAAACAGAAACTTGTGTAGACCTCTATATCTTGCAAATAAGCATATACTTCACAAATTCAAAGCATTCCCATCCCAAAATATAAGTAAATGCAGGCATAAAACATGGTCAATTTAGCGGACATCAAATCACTCCATACTTCCATACTTAAGCTTTCTTGTCCCCAAGCAATACTTTTCATGGTCACACAGTGGAAACCAACAAAAACTCTCAACATCATGGATCCATTCTCATATTACCCTAACGACCAATTGTCATCCTCGCAAAGGTACTTTTGCCTTCAAATCCATGCATGTAAATAAAAGCAACATCTCTCACAAAAGGAGGGGTTATGCAAAATAATTTTCTTGCGACAAAACAATGATAATCAAGAGGACTTTATGCAAACTTTAGAGGAATGAAAGGTAAAGGTATAGTGGTCGGCTATTTTTAGGCAATATGGTGCTAATCCGGGGAGAAACTTTCAAACTTTCCTTATTGCTTTGATGCACTTTCTCCCTTATGATATTTCCACATCCCTCATCCTCTCTTAATGTCTCTCATTGCTTTTTTCACTATAATGCTTTTACCTCTCTAACCTTAGCATTTCATTCTCGTGATTCGCAAACATGGGTGTCATGAATGGCCCCGGATACTTAGTGCTTCAGACTCCTCACCTTGTGTTCCATCTCGCTCGAACTAATATCTCAAGCGAGCAGGGTCGATCCACTTAACTCCTAGGTGAACGGATTTTATTTTTCTCTTTAAATTTTCCATAATTTCATCATCCTGCCATCAACTTTCACAACATATACAATAATACAACAACTTTATTAAATAACTTCCATTTCTCAACATAATCCCCGAATGGGTAAAAAGGTATAAAAATGGGAAATATATAAACTTGTGGAGCAAAAATTTCTTGTAAGGCATATGGCTTAGATATGATGTAAGGGCTATAATGCATAGGTATATCAATGGCTAGGAAAAATAAGCTCAAATGGAAAATATAAAATCCTCAATCATTTTACCATTGCATATGTCAAAAACAAAATCAATTTACCTCCCTTTGTGGTTTTCTTAAAAAGATTGCATTTCATTGAGATTTGAGACTTCCCTTTTACTAGACAATTGAGTTGCAATATCTCTAATGAATCCACTTTTGCATCGTTGAGTCCTATCAAAGCTTCCATGACACTTTCTTTATTATCGGGGGTGTGAGTCCTTTCATTCACTCAAAAACTCTCCTTTGGATCATAACTTTAATAGCAAACATAATATCCAAAGAAGCATAATATCCAGACCATATAAAAGTTTTAGCCATAAAAAATTATACCGATACACAATCATGTGAAGCAATTCAAGAAGTAATCAAGCATGATCATAGAAAGCAAGCAAGATCTTCCCCCACCCCACACTTTAAATTTATAGTGTCCTCATTGTATTAAAAAAACAAAACAACGGTAAAGGAATGAAATCACTAGATATAAGCATAGAAACGTGGAAACAGGTGCTGTCGACTGTCGCTAGCAGTCGACATCGACATGTGCAGTCGATCTCGATAACAACTTTCACTCCAAGGACGGTCGAAGTCGATGGCCTTCATGTGGGGTCAACATCGATGGGGTCTTATCGGTGTCGACCACTTTCTTTGTTTCCAGCAGCTCCAGGGTGATCGATGTCGAGTCACTGCTGCTCATTGTGGCTCGGCCTTGGCATGGTCGATGTCGACCTCGTCAGGTCGATTTCGATTGCTTTTTGGACTCCGAACTCTCCTTGCTGCGTCCTTTCATCATGCTTAGCACCTGAAATTTGTTAACCCATAAAACCTAAAACCATACCTTAAAAAGTTTAAAACCAAACCAAAAATCCAAAACCTAAAATCCTAAAAAATCAAAAAGTTCTATGTACATGCTCTAGACTTTTAAGTCGCTAGGCCGACTCTTTCATTAAAGCTCATGGACCATTAAGATATGGCCTCATAGTGCTAGACCCTTCTTCTGGATCATCTAAATCTTCATCATAATGCCCAAACTCAGTGATTAGGGAATCTTCTTCTTTTAGCTTCTTGCCCGGATCTTTTCTAAATGGTTCGCTTTCCTTAGTCTTCTTTTTCTTCTTTGTTGACCTTACCCTACATAGGTTTGCATACCATGGGGCTTTGGCCCTCTTCCTAGCATAAGTATCATGAATAGACTGAGAGGGGTTAGGAATCATACTTGAGCTTACCTTTTTGGACCCAAAACAGTGATCTTCGGGCTATGGGTTAGTCGACATCGACTGGACACGGTCGACATCGAGCGTTCTGGCAGAGGGGGCCCTATACTTAGGCTCTTGCCAGCTCTCAGTGGTGGTTTTCATCGATTAGTAATGGTCGATGTCGACTGGCTTGGTCGACATCGGCTGATGGAAGTCGATATCGACACCTTCTTTAGCGCTCATCTCCGCCAATAAGAATTCTTGCAACAAATCCTATTCATGTGTGAGCCCACACTTTTCATGTATATTGGAGGTAAGAGCTCATTGTATTGCTTTTTCACAAGGGACATACTCCTTGCATATGCCAATACTCTTTACCTCCAACCGATGAGTCTCCTTCATCGTCGGGTTAAAGCGAAACTCGATGATTTCATTGCCAATGGTGAATGAGAGGATGCCCTTCCCGACATTGATGTTGGCATCCATGGTGGCTAAGAAAGGCCTACCAAGAATGATAGGTACTATGGGATCCTCCGCTATGTGTAATACGATGAAGTCTGTGGGCACAAAGAATTTGCACAACTTGACAGGGACATCATCCACAATTCATGTGGGTCTAAAAAAGAAGTTATCAACCACGTACAACTTCATATCAACGGGCTCCAAAGCTCCTACACCAACCTTGGACCATATAGAGAGAGGCATCAAACTCACACTTGACCCTAGGTCGCATAGGGCCTTGTAGCAATGTTGCCGTATCCCCACCATGATAGCAAATTTCCCAGGATCACTCTTCTTCTCAGAGAAATCCATCTTATTGCACTTTTCTGCAATTTCGGCGATGGATCTCTTCTTGCTTAGGGTGTCCTTGAGAAATTGCATGTATGCAGGCATCTCACTGAGGGCCTTTGGAAGTGGAATTGTGATGTTCAAGCCCTGGAGTACCTTCACAAAGTGCCTAAGCTTGCCTTCTGCTAGGTCTTTCAACACCTTAGAGGGAAAAGGGAGTGTTATCTTTGGGTTTGGAACCAAAATAGCCTTCGGAGATGGAGAAGAGGGGTTGACGTTGACTGAGGGTCGATCGATATCGACCGGTGCAATCGACTTCTGATGCGGTAATGAGTGTCGTTGACGTCGACTGAAGTGTGCTTGATATCGACTGTATGCTGCTCGATATTTACCTGGGGTTGGTCGACATCGAGTGCTTCTCCATCTTTATTGTTCTCCTCTCTGAACTTTGGTTCCTGAAGTGTACGCCCAATTCTTAGGTGGACAACAACAATATGGTCGGATTGCCCCTTGGGATTTGTTTGTGTTTGCCCAAGGAGCGTTTCGGAAGGCCTTGGAATCTGCGCTACTAGTTGACCTTGGATCTCCACGTTCTTTCTCCAAATATCCATCTCCTCAAATCGGGCGTTGAGCCCATGTAGTTGTGTCTGGATGTCACTATTAGCTTGCTTGGTTTCCGCCTGATTCCTCCTCATCTAATCAAGGATGAGATGTAGATCATTCTTCCATTGGTCTATCTCCGGATGTCCTAGAGCTCTAGAGAGTGGGGGGTTCCTAGGGTTGTATTGGGGTTATGAATTACCCCAATTTTATTAATATCCTCCACGGTTGGGACCCCTCATAAAGCTTACTTCTTGAATCCCCTCGATTTGCACTTGCTCCGCGTAGAGGCAAGCGATAGTTGTGTGCTTTTCGGACCCATATTCTATGCAGGGTTGGTAGACAGATAAGAACTTGACTTGCTTCTAGATCTTCCTCATTTGATCCCTCATAAATTGATCTTTGACATCTGGATCGATCTCCTTTGAAGGCTCTATAAGGGCATGGACGGGACAATCCTTGAGTCAGCGGTCGCTGGAGTCCCATATGTATTATCAAACTCCACCAACCTTTCAATGGTTGTCCTAGACTCTTTGTGGTGCGAGCTTGAGGTAGCCATAACACTACCAAAAACACAGGAAATAGCCACGTCGTACAGTCGTTGCTAAATCCGTAGCTGATAGCCACGACTATAGCTATGGCCTGACAAGCCGTAGCTATAATAGCGTCGAATGAAAATATTCGTGGCAAACCCCGTGGCTAGGGATGAAGGAATAATTTCGTGTCCAAAATGTCGTGGTTTTTAGCCACGAATATAAGTGTCGTGGCTGGTGTCATGGCTGGTAGCCACGACTTTGGCCACAGTCACATGTTGCGTGGCCGAATTCGATGCCATTTTTGGCGAGTCTTACCTGACTTGTCAATGTAGCCACGAATTTAGCCACGAATCATATCCGTTGCTGTACTCATGGCTAAGAATGTGAGGCAATTAGCAATATATGACCAGAGTTGGAGGTGAACAGCCACGAATTTAGCCACTGTTGGATTATCTGTGGCTGTATTCGACGCTAACAAAGACGCCCATTATCTTTTTTGGTGTATCCGAATTGAGGAAATTCACAAAAAGGGTCAAAAGATATATATTCACTCAATCTGAATATGGTCAAGCCCAAATTAAATATCAATTTGTAAGCCCAAAATCTCACAAAAAAAGGTAGGGCCAAAAGATATGGTCAAGCCCAATTTTAGAGAGTCAAAGCCCAAAAAGGGTCAAGCCCATTAGTATTAGTCAAAGCCCAAGGAATATGGAAACCCCAATTAATAGCCCTCGACGTATAAAGGAGCCCATTCTTAGTAGCCACGGATACGACCGTGGCTAATTCCGTGGCTATTTTCAGTTAAGGTCATTCTATGCAAATCGTACTTTCTACTTCAATTCGGTCACTTTTACTGGAGGGTGAAAGCACACTGCTCGCACAGAGCAAGTTGTCGTCTTCTCTCCACAGTGCAATGGAGGATTGGTGGGTTCGAAGAGCCATTTTTGAAGAGAGGTACGTGTCACATATATATAAATTATATTATATATTTAATATATTATGAATGTATATACATAGATATTTATATATTATGTGTGCTATGTGAGATATATTTAACTAATTATACATAGGTATTTAAATGGGAATTTGAAGAGTGTATAGATCTACATCATTACTTAGTTGTATTTTGATTTTTGGAATTTTTAATTAGACTTTTAATAGTATATAATTTAACACTTAAATGGTTAATTAGTTGTATAGATCTACATCATTACTTATAAGTTGTATAGATCTAAATAATTTGAAAATTTGAAGAGTGTAAAAGTGTTTGTGTTTATGGAATTTGTGTATATATATTTGATTTTTAAATAATATAGACTTTTAAGAGTAATGTAATTAACACTTAAAATTGTTACTATAGATCCACATAATTACTAGCTTATATAGTTGTATAGATCTAAGTAGTTGTGTATAGATCTACTTATTATTATATATAATGTACAATAATTTGTATAAAGTTGAATATAATTTTATTTATAGTACTTAGTTTATATATTTTACATATGTACAGAAATTGAATTGGGGAAGTGCAATATGGATGATCGAGCGTGGATGTATGAAGGATTAAACGATGAATACTTCAAAGGGGTGGATGAGTTTATTAAGTTTGCATTGGAGCATCAACTTTATGTCGATGAAGGCAAGATTAAATGTCCCTGTTGGCGATGCATTAATTGCAAATGGTACAGAGCAGATGAGGTTAAGAGTCATTTATATCATCGTGGGTTTATGAGTGATTATCATCGCTGGACAGCACATGGTGAAACTATCGCGCCTTCAAACCCGCAATTGTCTATGTATGATCAGTTAACGGGAGAACAAAGGATGGTGTTTGACATTGCAGGTCCGAATTTTGTTGTATATATCATATATCTGTTTTAATGTTCGATGGAAATGATGTTGAATATCCAATTCAAGAATTTAAATCATGGGGTTTTCGAAAAGCAGGTCCGAGCTTTGTTCCGCCTCCTCGTTGGTTTAATGTTGACGGAAATGATGGTGAATTCCAAGAAGCTAATCATGGTGAAGACATGATGACAGACGAGGCTGATCTCTTAGCAACACAATTTGTAGAAGTGCTCAAAGCCGCCGATGCCCCGGTTTTTGAAGGTTGTACTTCACATACGCAATTATCCTTTGTGAGTCGACTTATGAGCTTGAAGTGTGAATATAATGTCTCCCAACCACTCTTCAATGGATTCATGCAATTGTTTGATGAAGTGTTGCCTTCTAACCATAAGATTCCCACTAGTTACTATGAAACTGAGAAGGTGGTTCGAAGTTTGGGTCTGCCAGTGGAAAGAATAGCCATGTGCCCTAATGGTTGTATGTTGTATTGGAAGAATGATGCCAATGAAGAATCGTGTAGGTTTTGTGGGCATGCAAGATATAAAGTTGCGAGTAACGGAAGACGCACTCCACACCAAGTGTTATTCTACTTACCTCTAACTCCGAGACTTCAGAGATTATATGCTTCTGAGGTGACAGCTAGCCACATGACTTGGCATGCAGAACATGTAAAAGAAGAGGGAATGATGTCTCATCCGTCAGATGGAGATGCTTGGAAAAGGTTAGACACAAAGCGTCCTGATTTTGCTTTAGAAGCTCGTAATATTCGTTTGGGTTTATGCACTGATGGCTTTGCTACCTTCAACAAAAGTGGACAGATTTATTCTTCTTGGCCGGTTATTGTTACTCCTTACAATCTTCCACCTCATATGTGCATGAAAACGGAGCATATGTTTATGTCATTGATAGTGCCAGGACCGAAAAACCCGAAGAAGTTGATTGATGTTTGCCTCCAACCTCTCATTGATGAGTTGATGCACTTGTGGGAGGTCGGTGTACCTACTTATGATGTCTCGAGGAGAGAGAACTTCATTATGCGTGCAGCTCTACTTTGGACAATAAGTGATTTCCCTCCATATGCTATTTTGTCGGGATGGAGCACTGCTGGTTTGATGGCTTGTCCGATTTGTATGGAATCAGGATCTGATTGTTTTTGGCTGAAAAATGGAAGGAAGGCTACCTGGTTTGATTGCTATAGAAAATTTTTAGACATTGACCATCCCTTTCATAGAAATAAGAAGGACTTCTATCGAGGGCATGCAGAGACAGCGTTGCCACCGCCAATGCTAACGGGGGAGCAGATGTGGGAGCGGGTATGTCAGTTGCCAACGGTCATTGATGATCCTTTTCACACGTCACCAGACTATGGGATTTCGCATTAGTGGACTAAGTAGAGCATTTTCCGGAGACTTTCGTATTGGAAGGACCTTCTCATCCGTCACAATCTCGATGTTATGCACATTGAGAAAAATGTGTTTGACAATGTCTATAACACCGTGATGGATATCCCTGGTAAGACGAAGGACAACTTGAATGCACGGAAGGATCTTCGCCAGTATTGTCATCGACTTGAGCTGGAGGTAGCTGATGACCACAGAGGCGCAAAACCTAAAGCAATTTATACCTTATCACGAGAGGCGAAGAAAAAGGTGGGTCAATGGTTGAGATCTGTGAAGTTTCCGGATGGCTATGCTTCTAATATGGGAAGATGTGTTATGAGTTATGATTGCACTCTCACTGGGATGAAGAGCCATGACTGTCACGTGTTTATGGAGAGACTCTTGCTGATTGCTTTCAAAGAGTTATTGCCACCAACCGTTTGGGGTCCTTTAATTGAGTTGAGCATCTTCTTCCAGACTATTTGTTCATCGAGCTTGTCCGTTACTGGGATGGAACAGTTGAAGCGCATGATTCCTATATTGGCATGTAAGTTAGAGCGTATCTTTCCTCCATCCTTTTTTGACTCCATGGAGCACCTCATTGTTCATTTACCGTATGAGGCACAAATAGGCGGCCCAGTGCAGTATCGATGGATGTACCCTTTCGAGCGGTTTTCATATCATCTAAAACGGAAGATCTTCCAAAAGAGTAATGTTGAAGCGTCAATCGTGATGACATATTTAAGGGAGGAAATAGCATATTTCTCGGTTCACTACTTTCCTTCGCATGTTCCTTCGAAATTGAGGAGAGTCGCGAGAAATGATGTCTCCGAAGGTGAGGATTATGCCTTCTCCATTTTCAATCACCCTGGTACGGGTCGTGGCAAAAAGAGAACAAGGTGGTTGAATGAAGATAATGAGTGGAAGGCCGCACACACGTACGTGTTGGTCAATTGTCCGGAAGTACAACCATACCTCGAGTGAGTAACATTTCTTATCAATTAGTTATATATTTTCGATTTTATATATGTCATCATGCATCTTATATACGTATATATGGAAATTCAAACATGTAGGCTATTTGTGGCTACAATGGGGGGAGATGCATGCGGAGATGACACCATTGAACAACTATTTGCGGATTGGTTTAAACAATATGTGAGGATAAATATACTTTGCATATAAACATATATTATATATAACTCGATCGTTTCTTACCATATTAATTGTATTTTGTTTTGAAGGCCATGGATAGAAACAATGGAATTGTTCCAAATACTCTCTTGTGGAGTTTGGCATGGGGTCCAAATGTGGAAGCAAAAAGTTGGGGTCGATACGTTATCAACGGCTACAAGTTCGAGACTTTACAACAAGGTGTTGGAAAGATGACAATGAATAGTGGGGTATGTGTTCGAGGCTCAAACTATGCGAATGCGGAGTCAGATTTCTTTGGTCTCCTTGAAGAAATCATCGGGCTGGAGTACCTAAGTACAAATGATTACCCGCTTAAGGTAGTCCTTTTCAAGTGCAAATGGTTCGATCCAACGACACACGGAACAAAAGTTCATCCGGTCTATCAATTTGTTGAAGTCAATCAGAAATTTTTTTATCAACGGTACGAGCCTTTTGTACTCACACAACAAGCTGTGCAGGTTTACTACCTTCAATATCCAGGAGCCCCACGTGAGCGAATGGATTGGTATCATGTCTGCGAGACAAGGGCTCGACACAAGATAGAAGAGAGATGGGTATCCACGACCCCAACAGATGCAGCTACTGCATACCAGTCAGACGAAGTGAACCACGCTCAATACTCCATTGACATCGAATTAGAAGACTCACCCAATTCCTTGCGAGATCCCTCCGGTGCATATGATGTCTGTGATGACTACGATGGAGATGCCTATGAGGATGAGGTTCCTGCTGATGGAGATGCCTTTGATGAGGGTGAGGTTCCTGCTAATGGAGATGCCTCGATCTCCGATGAGGATGAGGTTCCTGCTGATGGAGATGCCTCCGATGAGGATGAGATTTCTGCTGATGATGAAGACTCCGAATAGACACACACTGCTTATGAAGACAGACATGGACATCAAACAAGCCTAACAACGCAAATTTTCCATTATGTATGCACCATCAATATTTTTTTTGTCATGTATATGGACCTGTGAGGGAATCGAACCCACATCACTGTGCATGCACAACGCTCTTCCAAATTGAGCTAACAGGCCGAACAACGCAGATTTGCAATTATGCATTTGTATGCCTATCTTCTTTTTCAAAATGCCAAGCTTTCACATTCTTAGTGTCTCTAGGAAACAGGCTGACAATATTCACCAACCTATACATTATATATATTCCTTTGACAACAGCTAATGGACAGAATATTAACACCACTCCCTAAACTGAATTCCATAGAAAAATTTAACAACACTTGAAAAACACTGGTACATTTGACAGCAGCCAATGGACAGCACATCAACACTGACTTTTACAACCCCACAACATCAAATTCGAGTTCAACAACACTTAGGTTTAAGCATCAAAAAGGCTGACAATATTCACCAAACTATACCAAAACCACACCTAAACTAGTTATCCCTAAAGTCACATTTAGGTTGAAGCATCTACAGATTAAACAACATCACAATTCTTTCTCCCATCTCCCATTGAATCAAATAATAGATCATCACACAACACACACACAAATGGAATTTAGACACAAAGAAATTAGTTGATCAATCAGGTAAGCATTTTCCAATGACTGTCCGATTATCACATAATTATATATTCAACAACAAGAATTTGCTGTACTCTACAACTCAATTGAAAATAAATAACCACGAATGCAAAATAGGAGCAAATTACCTAAACCAAGCACGATGTACAAATTAAACTCTAATCCAAGCTTTAAACCGAAACCCTATGTCAATCTAAAACTGAATTCCACTTAGCAGTGCAACAACAGTTCAACAAACATGCAGCAGTGAGACGAAATTTTCAATTTCATAAATCACTTAACATATTAGACACGAAATTTGGCATTGCAGTGCATCTACACCGTAAATCAGAGTTGGGCAACACAATAAATTGCATAAAGAAAGATGCAAATGAAACAGAAGAAGGAAGGAACCACACTTCCATAGCCAAATCTCAGAAATCAACCGCCAGAGCAGCATACAGAGATGAAAGGAAACAAAGATAAAAGGTTTGAAGAATTGGATTTAGAGATGAGACAGCTACCCAAGCTCGATTCAAATGAAACAGAGATGAAAGGTTTGAGGAACCCTAACTCATCGATTCTCCTTTGTCTCCGGAGATTCGAATGTGCTTACCTTCGCCGGCGATTTGAGGAACCCTAACTCATCTCCTCGCCATGACACAAGCCGATTAGAGATGGGCCTTTTTTTAACCCGGCCCACACCCTAATTCAGAAACCCTCCCTCCCAATTTCCAGGACGCGGGCGAGGGAAATCCAAAATTTTCAATTACCCGGCAAATGAAAGGTTTCGACTATTCCGAAACCCTAACTCTCTCATTCTCTAGCCTCCTCAGAAACCCTAACTCTCTAAATCTCTCAATCTCTGATTCTTTCATCTCTAGCCTCCTCTCTCGCTCTATGTCCATGAAACCCTAATTGAATCTCTCAATCTCTCAATCTCTCAATCTCCAGCTCTCATCTCTCCAGAAACCCTCTCTCAATCTCTCAATCTCTCAATCTCACAAATTGCGAAGATGAGGGGAGGCTTAAGGAGATCTTCTCGCCATGACACAAGCTGACCACCACTAGCTCCGGACACGGCACGAACAAGACCACCAGTAGCCGCCGCCACTGGCTCTACTTCGGCGCCCTCTCCCGCCAATGCCTCCCAACCCGTTCTTTCACCTGCTACATCTCCGGTGCCCTCATCAGCTAGATCCCCGGCCAGGGTAAAGTCAAGGGCCACCACTCGAGTGACCTCTCCTACCAGGGGCTCCAAACGTGCAAGCGCAGCGAACTCCTCCTCCCAAGATGTTGAACCCAACCAAGCTCCTGCAACATCCCGTCCCTCTGGCAGGCCCTCCAAACGGGCGAACGTAGCATCCACAACCCACAACCCCCCCTCCCGAGGCTCCCAACCCTCTGCCTCCCAAGGGACTGAAACCACTCAACCCTCCGCCTCCCATTGTACTGAAACCACCCAACCCTCCGCCTTCCAATGTACTGAAACCACCCAAGCGCTTGCTACCTCCCAGCCCTCCGCCTCTCAAGCTCCTGGAACCTCTCGTGGTTTGCCGACTTCTCCATCTCCATCGCCGGTTTGTGAAGGGGGCTCATCATCTGAGACAGAAGACCACGCCAGAGAAAATGAGGATGCCCCAGAGATTGTCGAAGGACAAGAAGACGAGGAAGACGCTAGAGAAAATGAGGAAGAAGCCCAAGAAAATGAGGAAGAAGCCCAAGAAAATGAGGAAGAAGCCCCACGGTGGAACAGACCAGTCTCCTTTTCACTGGTCAATGGATCGTAAGTCAACTTCGTATATATTTTATTTTGCCTAATTATGCTTGATTTAGTTTTGCTAGCTAAGATTTGGTTTGCTTGTTAAGAGAGATTATGCAATTATGTGTATAATATACATGTTGTAATGGAACATTGAATGCATGTTTTAAATAAATTGAACATCTGCAATTGCTTGGTAAAAGAGATTATGTACTTCTGTCATCTGTTGGTTAGAAGTAGTTTGTGAAATTATTGAAATACCTGCTTTGATCTATGTTCTGCATTTTGAAATTACAGAACATAGAGTGGATTTATAATTGCTTTCATCTGTTTTGTATGCCTTGATGGAACTTTGAATACCTGGTTTGAACTTCTGTCTGTGTTGAAGGAGTAAGAACTGAAATTTGTTGCTCCATTTGAGAACTTAGGGTGCATTATGAAATTATTTAATCTATGGTCATGGAACTTAGAGTGCTTCTGTTAATTATATGTTTGTGTCTTTGCTGAGTTTCATGGGTAAGCATGATTGCATTTCTCAAGCTTTAAGCATGGTGAATTATTATTTCATTTCTCAATCCAATTCTGTCTGTTTATGCATACTAATTTTTGTTACCAGTTTAATGGTTAACCATGGTTAAGTATGAGTTCAATTATGAAGCCAATTGTGTATATTTTTTCATGCTAATTCTTGTTACCAGTTTCATGGTCAAGCCAACTCTGTATATTTTTCTCAAGCCAACTACATTGATAACAATTTTTTTTTATGTTTTTGGGTTTTATGTGAAGCTTTGATTCCACAAATCCTGCGTATGGTGTCATGCTCCAAGTTATTCATTCACATTTCAATGGACCCTACATAAGGTGGGGTGATGTTCCTGAAACAACAATAGAGTTATGGTGGGGAATGTTCAAGGTAAAAAAAATTTCATTACTTGTGCTAACATTCAGTGCTTAAGTGTGAATTGTTTACAATTTCACTTCTTTGTTCCATATGTCCAGAAGCGAACACGATGGGATGAAAACCTTTTCTCAGAAGTAGTTGTGTACAAGGCTTTCAAAACAAAGGGAGGGGACCACCTTAGGAACGTATTTGGGAAGGCTCGCAATGGAAAAACAAAGAAGCCTACATGGGTAAAGCAAGTGATATGGGCCCAAATGGTGGAGAAATGGGCAAAAGAGGATAAATTTCGCCGTCAATCTGAAGTTAACAAGAAAAACAGAGCCATTGCAACAGAGAAAGGGACTCCAATTTTCAGTGGTGGATCGGTTTCGACAACTGTAATCAAGGATCGACTGGTATGTTAAAATTAAATAAGTTACTGTTGTTTTCCCATTTCATATAGTTTTAATCACTCTTACAGTCATTATTTACCATCTATTTCGTTTGCATATGTGCACTAATTAAATGTATATATTTACTTACAGAGGCTGGAGCTTGAAAAAGATCCAACCCCAAAGGAAATATTTGAAAAGTGCCATAGGAAAAAAGATGGATCTTGGGCCGGTGCTCAATGCCAAGAAACGGTGGTAAGTAACAACTTCAATCGTCCCTTTATGTTATGTACTTGTTATGTGAATAGTCTTTATGGCTTTGTTTGGTATCTTGCTATACTTGGGTATTTTTTATGCTGCTGTATGGGTTCTGAGTGCATCAGCTTCCAATATGTGATTATTATGTGTAGGTACTCGTATATATTTTATGTGTTGGTGATTGGGTTGTGTTGTATATGTTATTGAGCATGTATGTTTTATGAAATTGGTTACTATATGTCTGTTTTTTTAAGGGTCAGTTTGCAGGAAATTGGTTGTGATTATTATGTGTAGGTACGTACTGGTACATATTTTGTGTCTTGGTGATTGGGTTATGTTGTCTATGTTATTCAGCATGTATGTTTTATGAAATTGGTTAGTATATATGTGTTTTTTTAAGGGTCAGTTTGCAGGAAGTTTGTGATTGGGTTGGGTTGTCTACGTTATTGAGCATGTATATTGTCTCCTGTTGTGAATGTCTGATAAATTGGTTTTCTTGGGTTGCATTAAACATTTTACACCTTAATATGATGATGTGATCTAATTTTAATGTTGTTGCTGCTGCTTTCTTTACATTGTTTTCCTGTTGTGCTCTTCTAATGTCTGATAAATTGGTTCTGTTGTGCTCTTCTAATGTCTGATAAATTACTTGTAACACCATCGAACCTGCTGCTGCTTTGTTTACATTGCTTCTGGTTTTGTTATATTGCATTTAACATCTTGGTCATGTTCTTTGGCTAGGAAAAGTTTGACCATTTGGTAAAAGAAGAGGTTGATGATGCTGTCTCTGAGAATGCATCCCACTCGGTTGACATGAATGCTTTGTGGCTCAAGGCGACAGGAGGTGCGAAGAAAGGTCGGGTTCTGGGCATGGGATCGGAGGCGCCAGCTATGTTGCACTCAAAGCCGAATCCAGAATCTGTTGCACCAGCTTTTGCATCTGCTGGTGATGCCCCTTTGAAGGAATATGTCATCTCTGAACTTTCAAGCATGAAGCAAGACTTGAGGAATGAAATGGTGGAGTTAGGGGATTAGGTGCAGAGCCAGGTGACCACAAACCTGAGGTAAGAAATGTCGTCATTTGGAGATCGAGTGCAGGAACAAGTCAGCTCAAGTGTCCGACAAGACATGGTAGCTATTGGGGAGAAACTAATGGACGAGACTAGGAGGGCCAATGAAGCTTGGTAGGAGAAGCTCCTCAGCACCATGATGCAATTCTATAAGGGCAAAGGCAAATCAAAGTAAGTTGTGTGTTTCTGTTTTGGGTTCCCACGTACTGTCTTCAGACTTAGTCATATTTGCACTTGTCGTGCTGTTGATCGAACTTGCGGGTTTGTTTAATTTGGTTGTGTTGTGGATGGTTGAACTTCTGGTTGTGTTTTGGATTTGTTTTGTATGTGTTGGATGGTTCTGGATTTGTTTTGTATGTGTTTTGGATGAACAAATGATGGCAGTGGTATGTGTTTGTGCCCAGCTATAATAAATAATTATATTATATTTATTACCGAGCTCACAAATACAATTAAAAATATATAGCCACAAATGTAGACACGGACATAGCCACGGACATAGCCACGGCTATTGTGCCACATGGCCACGACCATAGCCACGGGCAATAGGGCCACGTCTGTAGCCACGGGCATAGCCATGGACCTTACGCCACATGGACACACACGTGGCCACGAAAATAGCCACGACACTAGCAACGACCCACGAAAGAGATGTCCCCTAGGTGGCCACGGCTTTAGCCACGACACTATTCGTTGCTGTATTCGTGGCTACAGCCACGGATGGCACCTTTCCGAACCGGCCACGGAAGTAGCCACGGGCTTGTCAGATCGTGGCTATTAGCCACGGATATTGTGGTGGTGGCTGTTAGTGTTGAGGCATATAGCCTCGAATGGCGACGAATGTCAAATTCATGGCTATGCCCGTGGCTAAAGCGTTTAGCCACGGATCCTGTGTTTTTGGTAGTGTAAGAGGTGTATGTGTTGATTTTCTCCTTAGTCACTACATCCAGGGCATTGTAGATGACCTCCTGAATCACATAGGGTAGTTGCCCATGAGTAGGACATGATCCCAACAAGTCTTTATACCTTTCCCACACTTGTGCTAAAGTCTCCCTTGACTTTTGTTTAAAAGCCATGATCTTTTGCTGGATTTTCGCCGTCTTTGAAGGAGGAAAGAACTTATTTAGGAACAAGTCTCTAAGCTCACCCTAGATGGGGATGGATCATGGGGTTAAGTTCTCCAACCATTGTAGCGCCTTTCCAGCAAGAGACCATCAGAAAGCCTTTAGTTTTACATATTCAAGATTTGACCCATCAGCAACGGTATCGCATAAATCTAAATAGGTAGAAATTTGTGCCATAGGGCATAGGGCATTCAGTGGGCTTCCCCTCAAAGACATGACATCTAATTTCAGTAATAAAAGTCGTTTTAATTTCAAAATTAGGCGTAGGAATGATGATTACAGATTCCGGCACGGTGAGAGTAGGGTGCAAGTAATCCTTAGTCGTTTGGGGAATCAGATCCAACTTGGCTCGGACTTCTCGTTCGACCCTTGTCTCTAATCTTTGTTGAGCCCGAGTGAACTCGGTCTCTCTCATTGTGAACTCTTCTACTTGTTTACGGAGCCTCTTGAGCTCCTATTGGTTGTTCTCATCGTTAGCCATGACTCGTTTTAACCTTTCTTGTAGACAAAGAAAGAGTTCCGGTTTGTCTAAAATGGCAAATTCCGGTGTGCAATCAGCGTGTCGCATGCACCATCAAAACAACACTAAAAAAGATGTTGGATAAACTACTTAGGGCGCAATTGATTGCTTCCTCGGCAAAGATGCCAAAATTTGGTGAGAGGGGAGAATTGAATATGAAAATATAATAAAATATCGACACACGCAATAACCCTAGCCTATCAAATAAATTGAAGACTCCCCCGCTGTAGTGGAAGAAATCAGGTTCGATCCTTGAGGCAGGGGGTCAGCGGTTCCGAAGTAGTCCAAAATCATCTTCTGCAATCGATCAGAAGTCACTCAATGTCGACTAGTAGCAGTCGATCTCAATCAATGGTTGTCGATGTCGAGTGTGTTTTCTTAGCGGTGACGTTTAAAGGCTCTCGATGTCGATCAAAAGACCTTGATGTCGAGTGGAAACATGCACATAATAAAAAAAAGCAGTCGATATCGACTAAGGGCTAACGATAACCATATCAGTAGCCAATGTCGATTGACACAAAAGAGTGTCGATCAATTTGGGGTACTTAACGTCGACCTGGGTAGTCAATGTTGAGAACTATCACAGTAACTTCATAAAACATCGGTAAAGCACGGCCGAAGAGTAAAAGGATGGCAACGAGGCAACGAACAGAAAAGAAAGGGGTTTTGTATATCACGCAACACATGAAAAAGGGTTTCAAATAATATAGGAAAAGATCTCTCAAGGCTCAGGTTTACCACAACGTTAACCATGTAAGCAACAAGATAGAATAAGATGGATAAATCATGCTTTCTCATCAAGGAACAAGTTCTCACCTTTCCAACAAATACATATATAAGCGTTAACAAATATACCTAATTTGTCTCTACTAAAAGGATGACAACGAGGCAATGAACAGAAAAGCAAGGGGTTTTGTATATCTCGCAACACATGAAAAAGGGTTTCAAATAATATAGGAAAAGATCTCTCAAGGCTCGGGTTTACCACAACATTAACCATGTAAGCAACAAGATAGAATAAGATGGATAAATCATGATTTCTCATCAAGGAACAAGTTCTCACCTTTCCAACAAATAGATATATAAGCATTAGCAAATATACCTAATTTGTCTTTACTGTTTTAATGTTTATGATCCAAGTTATTAACATGAATTCCTTTTCTTTTGATAAGGGCTAAACACAAAAAGGTAGGAGATGATCAAGACATATATAATAAAAACACCAAATTCACATGAAGTATGCATGGCTAACATCGGGCTCACCCCGACCCTAAGAGAAAAGTGACTACTCACTCATGGTAGAAAGAGACATAATAAAAGAAATAAAATAATCAACCTACATTGGAAATAAACTTGAAGTCTTTATAATCTTAGCGCCAACTCTCGCAAGCACCAAATGCCTAAAGCTTCCTAAAACCTAAAACTCTCTACTTCTCTTTGTAATTGTGTGTGTAAGGATGGATTGTAAAAACCAGCCCCAAGGGCTTTATTTATAGCTAACTAATCCTTGCTAGCCAAGAAAACCTAATTCTATCTAAACTAGAAGATAAAACTTTAATAGGAAAATAATACATATCCTTAGGGTAAATAGGAAACTACCCATAAGGTAATATCTATCTAAAATAAAAGATAAAAACGTGGCTGTTAATTCTCCTTGAACTCGGACTCCTCAATGCGCGTGGAATCCACGGAAACCTTAAGTCAACATCGACCATTGCATTCGACATCGAGTGCTCTCAACTTCACTCGACCTCGGGCAGTGATTGGCTTAGTCGACATCGATTAGCTCACTCAATGTTAAGCATGTTTCTTGGCCCTTCGATCTTGAGTGGTCAGTCGACATGGGTGACGAATATCGACTGCTCCTTTATTAGGTTGGCTTTAGGTTTGCTTCCCAATACTTAGTTTCTCCACCACTTCTTTTAGTCGATGTCGAGAGCATATGTCGATGTCCACTGTCTATGACGGTTCTTAGCTTCTTGTTTTAGCTTCAATTCCGCTCCTATTTCTGAACAATTAAATAGACACTTGTGTAGACCTTTATATCTCGCAAATAAGCATATACTACACAAATTCAAAGCATTCCCATCCCATAATATAAATAAATGACAAAAATTGAAGCAAAAGTAGGCATAAAACATGGTTAATATGTAGACCCTTTGGAGTATTACTATGGATCCCGAGCAAGGTATTGATATTTCTTACACTTTTATGGATTTTGGTGAATATGTAGATCCTTGGGACAATATTACTTCGACAAGCCACTAGCGGTACTGTGTTGGTGGTACTACCTACCCTCGTCTGGAAGTCACGCTCGAGCAAATGAAGATTTGAAGATGTTCTTCAACAACACATCATTTGACTTCGACTACTCGAGGGCGTTGGTGGTGTCCGAGTGAGTCTTGAACATGCGGAGGAATAAACCATTAAGACTATGATGATAAACAAGGACACTTCTCAGGAGGTAACCCAAGGTAAGTTTTCTAAATTCTTTATTTCAATTCCTAGTTAGTTAGTTAGTTTATTTTTCAATAAATTAGGATTTCCTAAATATTAGATAGATGTTTTCTAGGTATTTTTGGAGCTAACCACGCAAGAAGGACGAAAAGAAACCAATAATCGGAGATCGGCTTTATGTCCAAGTCACTGCTATGAGAGAGGTAGCCACTCCAATGTCAACCAAGCTACGACATCTACGGTGTCCAATCCAATGAGTCTGAGCATCCACAAGCAGCGACTCCAGCCAGCGATGCCTGCTTAGCCTGCGACTCATCTTACCGCGACCATGACACATGTCTAGGGGGAGCCTTTGTCGTCTTCATTTGTGCTTGTGGTTCATTGTCGTCATCGTCGTTGACCTTAACTGATTCTCATGGCTTCATCCTTTTGAGTTTGTCGCTGTTCATGCCTCTTTCTCTCCACACTTGTCTTTTGCGACATCATCATCCTCATTGTTCCTCGTCATTTTTTTGCTTTGTTGTCGAACTTTACCACTTTGTGAGTGTTTCTTTATCCTCTTTCTCCCATATTTATATAATTTTATGTCTTTAATTTTCATTGTGGACAATGAAAAATTTAAGTGTTGGAGAGGGTTGCATTCATAGATTCATGCATTCATGTTTAATTTTCCTGTTATTTTATTGCATTAGAAAACAAAAAAATTTAAAAAAATCACAAAAGAACAAAAAATATCATGCATTGTATATATGTGTTATTATATACCCCATCTTGCCATATTTGTCCTATGTTTTAGGTCTGACCATTAACTCCATGACATGTTTGAATTTTTGAACCTTATCCTATTTGTGTGATTTTCAAAGCATGAGATGATGATCAATTGAGCATGTATGATTCCTAGTTTTAGGTGGCATTGAAATCCAACAAGAATTAACCTTACGAGTTGATTTTTGTCCTTATTGGGACTATACTTCATTGAATTACTTTTGCTTTTGTTCATGTGTGCGAATTACTCTCCAATACTTTTGCCTCTTACAATTGATTTTGTTTATCTATGTCAAGATTGTATCTATATGTTTGTTAATATTGAGTTTCATATGATTGTGGCATGTTTCATTTTAGCCTTGTTTTTCCCTATCGACCTTACATATATTTCCATTGCTTGAAGCTCTTTTGTGTCTATTAGCCTATTCTTTGTAGCTTCACAGAAATCATCTCTAACTGATTATAGCCTAACCCATCTGGGAATTAGGATTAGAGATCAGTTAGATTTGATTTGAGTTGGGTCGAGTATGCTTTGAGGGTGGAATGTTATGTTGTGGTAGATTCTCACATTGTGCTTATTAGTTGAAGTTAGTTCTACTCATATACTCGGGACCTAAAGAGGATAAAATTCACTTTGGACTAAGAGTTGAGAAATAAAAAGAAAAAAATAAAAAAAAGAACATTTTTTTTGCAATAATAGTGTGACTTCACTTGTTTTGTTTGTGATTTGAAAAATATTATGGTTGAAAGGAGAATTCCTTGTATGAACTAGAGTTGAGTTTGATGGATAGACAATATTTGTGATTATTAAAGTGTAATGGATTCTAGGATTCTAGTTCCTGGATTTATAATCACCACATGGCCAAAATACTCTCTACCTTATTTTTCATACCAAGCAACACATGGCAGACCTCATGATTTTTGTCAGTAATGACATCTATGGTGGCGATTGTAATACCTGTTTCAATTCTTATGTAGCATAGTTGTATTTGGATGGAGATTGAGCGTTGTTTGATAAGCCTAAACACTTGATTGAGAATGAAAACACTTTATTCCTAGTGAGGTTGGATTGAGATGTAACTATTTCTTTGCATCACTCATATACATGTAATGATGTTGGTTTTTATTTCATGGCTCCTACCTATGTTGTAGGTCAAAAACTATAGGAGACCTAGGTTTGAATAAGGAAAAGGATATAAATAAAACACTACAGATAAAATTGCTTTGGAAAATATTAGCAAAACCTCATAATGAATAGGTGAAAATAATAAAAGCAAAGTATCCAAGATAAACTGACATATGGGAATACAAAAAGAAAAATAATACTTCTTGGCAGTGGGCAAAGCTCATGACAATAAAAGCAGAATTTTATGAAGGACTAATCTGGAAAATTAAAAATGGAAAAACAATAAGATTCTAGAAGGACAAATGTTTGAATGACAATGGAAATCTCAAAGAATTTTGTCTACAAAATTGTGTAAACGACCAAGCTAGAAGCAATTGACTACTACATCAAACCAGATAAAATGTGGAAGACAAACTACAAGAATTAGTAACAATGGATATTGTGGAGGAAATGACGAATATTCGTATCCCACCAAATGAAATTGAAGACATACTATATTCGAAACCGAGCAGAAATGGATGGCTCTCAACATCAACTGCACTTGTACACATCATGAAAACAAATTAGAGTACAACTTAATCTTTCAATTGGCTATGGATTTCCTGCCAAAAATAAAAACTTCTTATGGAAAAACCTGTCTAAATGGTACACTTATAAAATTAAGACTTGGAAACAAAGGTATAAATGTCCCTTTGAAATGTGCACTATGTAATCATACCAAAGAAGATACACTACCAAACAACCCTAAACATTATTGGAAAAATGGATCACAAAATCCAAAGAATGATTAGAAGTATTAATAAAACCAATAAACCCTATATGAAAATCATAACGGAAATATTTACAAGATTAAAACCAGAACAAAAAGCTATCTTTGCTTTCTCCCTCTAGGGATATGGTCAATGAGAAACAAAAGCTTATTTGATAGCTTAGCATCTCTAGGATTTGATGATTAGGTAGATTGGCAAGTGGTGAACCAGTTGCTGATCTTGCCAAAGAAAATACCCAAACTCAATCACTAGTATAGCAAATAAGTACAGGTGTCGATCCCACATAGAGCATGTATTTTGGTACAATTTTCTGTTAACTATGCAGAATAAAGAGAAAGATAATGCATCAAAGGAAAGTAGTTGATTGATGTTTGAAAGCATCAAAGCAAAGTAACACAACAGAGTAGCAATGAATGAAAATGATGGTGAAGATGGTTTCATCTACTTATCTCGACATGGTTGGTTATTTAGGTTCTTATTACCCTAGGGACCTGTTTGTACACAAAGTTGAATAGCTTTCTGATTCAATCACTACCAACTCTCTAAACTCTTGTATGGGGTTCGAGAAGCATTAGGTCCCAAGTCCCTTTAGCAATTCAATAATATAACCTTCGGTTTATAGCAAGTTGTCACCTAGTTGTCAACCTATCCATTGCCTTTACCTATAAGCAATATTATTAAAGTGTCGGTTTCCTTACACAAACTAGTTTCCCAACCTATTATCACTAGATGTGTTTGCTACTATAGAGGTTCGACCCGCAAGAGCGGAGGTGGTTGATAACACATATTTTAGACAGTCATTATAGATAGGTCTTATTGCATTTAGGTATTCATATTGCATATGTTTTGTGTTATTTACATTGTCTTGCATTTGAAGCATTCAAGTTTGGAATCTACGCTATTTTATGTTTATTCCGCACTTTTACATTCCGAGCTTGAATGGAGGTTTGAGAGATTCAGAAAGGATGATTTTAGAGCATTAGAGAGTCCAAGGGAAGAGCATCAAGGGAGCTAAGGAGCATAACGTTGAAGACATAAGAAGCATCGTGCTACTATAAAAGCGGTGCCCACCACTATTTCACCGACGCCCGCCGGTCGTGCGCGATCAGAAGATTCGATTCATCCGAAGATTTTATTATTAGTTTATTGTTATTTTATTTCCTAGGGTTTTGAACGACGATATTTAGGTTGTTTTTACAGAACTATTGAGGGGGGTTGAACATTGAGAGAGAGAGAGAGAGAGAAGAGAGAAAGACGATTCTTAGATTGGTTTCTTTGTAGCAAGTAGAGGAATCAAGTACATGAGGATACCGATTATTCCGCAGGATGATAACTTGTAGTTGATATTGAGTTGGTGAAATTATGGTTAGGAGTCGGCAACCTTAGTGTGGAAACAAAGCCCAATGGGCCGGATTCGGCCACGCGCAGAATATGTGAAATCCAATGATCGGTGGGCACCAACAAGGCATCGGCGGGTGCTGATCCAGTGTCTTCCACGGGATTCTTCAACGAGTGCTAAGGATCGGTGGGCGCCGTTTAAGCATCGACGGGCACCGCTCCTGCTTTTCTAGCCTTTTGAACTCTGTCTTGTAATTCACTTTATGGATTTCTCTTTCGTCCAATTGATGCATATGAATATGCACTGGAAAGCTCCTTTTTAGTACTAAAACTCTCACGAAGATGTTAGAACTTGATTCGAAGTGATTGAAAGGTAAAAGGTGAGGTTTCTCCACTTCCTTCATTTTGGCTCGTTCCTTAGCCTCCCGCTTTTGCTTCTAGCGCTTTCTTGGCTTGTTCCTTACTCTTTGGGACTTATTCCTTATCTATTCCAAGCTCCATTTGATCCATTATTCCTTAACTGTTTAAAGCTAGGATCTATTTTCTGCAATTAAACACTAAAAATGCGCAGATTTTGACTTTTTACACTTGAGAGATAATGAATGCATTTTATACTAAAAACCTATCTAAATGCAACCTAAACGACTTAATAACTACCTAAATGCCTATACAGATCATGAATTATCATAGATATAGTGATACAACATAGTAAAAATTGGAAAAAGGCACAAGCAGCGAACCTAGATGAGATTGAACCACAAAACAGACCCACCACTCATCCAGACAATCATAGACAACAATAGAGTTAGATAAGAGAAACCCAAGGAGGGATGTCTGAAACTTAATTTCGACAGGGAAAATCCCTATTCGGCCATGCGTCTGGAGGTATTGTCATCTACGATGACCATGGTCGTGTTGTTGGGAGTAGCGCTCACAAGTGTGGGAAGGCTTCTGCTCTCTAAGCTGAAGAGTTTTGCTTATACATCGGGTTGTTGGAATCCCAAAAGCAAGGAATAAAACATCTGGAGATTGAGGGAGATTGTTTGACGATCATCAACATTTTCAAGGGAGTATGTAGATGCCCATGGGATATTGAGATGATTTTTTTAGACTCGCTTGCTCTCTTTCAGTTGTTCGACTTGATCTCTTTTGCCCATACATTTAGAGAAGGCAACCAGGCAGTGGATTGCACTATCAAAGCGTCATTAGCTTCAGACACTACAGATTGGAGACCTCATGAGATCGACAATCTCATTCCAAAGGATGCTCTTGGGTAGGGTATGCATAATTGGGTATTCGACAAGATACTGATGTAGGGAGAATTGAATTGAAATATATAATAAAATATAATAACAATTGCAACCCTTAGCCTTTCAAATGAATTTAAAACACCCTGCTGCAGTAGTAGGGGAATTAGGTTCGATCCTCGAGGAAGCGAGTCAGCGGGATCCTAAATAGTCTGAAACCACATTTTGTGTCGACCAAAAGCTACTCGATCTCAAGTTGGAAACTCGACGTCGAAGGTGGCTGTCGATCTCAGTATAGGAAAAAACCTGCAGAGACAAAAACGGCAGTCGATATCGAGCACATATGTTGATATCGAATATCAGTAGCGAGGTCGACCAACTCAGAAGACTATCCGTCGATCTGGGGCACTCGATATCGAGTTAGGCACTCGATCTCGAGCTCAGAATATGAGCAAAAGAGCAGTCGACTCAGCAAACGTCGACCGATGCAAAGAGTGTCGATATCGACTACAGATGTCGATGTCGAGTGCTCTTGCAAAAACATTAGTTTATGTCGGCAAATAAAGATTGAAGAAAGTGGGATGGAGAAGGAGCAATGATCAGCAATAAACAGTGGGTTGTTGGGTTTTTCGGTAACTCAACGAAAGGTAGGGAGTGACGATATAAAGAAATAAGCTAAAGATCTTCCAAAGCCAGGGATTACCACGATGACAACCATGAAAGTAAAGGCAATAAATCAATAAAGATGCATGCTTTTATCATAAAGGAGAAGGCTTTCACCCAAACCCGACTGTTCGTAGGGGAAGGGGTATTCGCCAAGATAAACTATTCAAATTCAAACTAAACTAACTCCCTTGTCCAAGCAAATAAAATACGAGAATCCCTCCCGATGTAGTGGTAGGGTGATTCAGGATCGAATACATGAGGAGTTATGTCAGCGCTTCCTAAGTTGCAATCATGATCAAATTCCGACTCCAAGACACACTCGATATTGAGGTGTCTGGTCAATATCGACCTCAGTTCTGGTCGATTTTCAGTGATTTCCCGCAGAAGACAGAAGCAATTAGTCGACGTCAAGACGGTGCTCGATATCGATGTTAGCACTCGATATCGACCTCGTCAGTCGATTTCGATGTCAGCAACAGAAACTGTAAACGTAACCTATTTGTCGGAAAAGTAGTCCGAAGATCGTAGAATGGTGATGGAAAGATGGACAGAAATAAAAACACAAACTTTTTTATGTATTCAATAAACTAAAAGCTTCCAAGGTCGGGGGTTCATGCCACAACGATATTCATGCAAGTATGATGCTAAAGTTATGAAATTTAATGTCTTTCCGTCAAATAACTTTCGTTACCAACTTTTAGGTGATTAGAGGCTCTCGTGTAAAACCTAAGAGTTACTATCCGATTTCATGAGTAATCCAAATTCACAATATGATTGGCTTTCACTTCAATAATGCAAATAATGAATCTCCTCAACTCTCGCAAAGGATCATGCATAGGATTGAAGATGGAATCGCATAAAAATCATATCTTTGATGCACAAACTTACATTGCTATCGTCGGGCTCACCCCGACCCTAGAAGTGGGTTGACTACTCGTGCTTCATCATTGAACTCATCATCATCATGTAAAAGAAACTACTTTGTATTGAAATTGCAAAAGAAAAAGTACACCGAACAAAGCCACTCCGCTCTCGCTTCACCACCCCACTCGTCCCTCTCTCTCTAACTCGCTAAAACTGTAATTGAAAACTGAATTGTGTGTGCTTGGATGATTAAACTCAGCTCTAATGGCCTCTAATTATAGATCTTAAACCTCGCTATCCAAGGATTCGAAACTCTATCTTTATTCTCTAAGATAAAACTTTAATAAAGGTAAAAAATAAAAACTCCTTGGTAAATAACATAAACTGATAAGTCTAGTGTTTAATGATAGAAGATCTCGACTTTTGGATAATCTCGAACGCTTCGGATAGAATTCTATCAAAAACAGCGTTGGACTGTTCTGCAGCAAACATCGATATCAACCTTGAACATCGATTTTGACCTCTTTTCTTCTTATCTTGAGCAATCCTACTCGACCTCGGATTGGCACTCGACTTCTATCTTTTAGCTCGATTTAGGCCACTAGATATCGACCTTTGGACATCGATATCGACCTTGTTCTATCGACATGCTCTGTTCTTCCTCTGCTCGATTTGTGGTGCTCTGTTTCACTCGATGTCGAGGTTCATCATCGATTTCGACCTCTCAGTAGACTTCGAGTTCTTTTTCCGCTGTTCTTCACTTGTCCGAATTCCGTCCATTTTTGTCTCGATTTCTGCAAAATATCATAAAACTCGTTTAGACCTCTATATTTGACAATTATGCATAAACTACACTAATCTTATGATTTTCCAACCAATATGCATGCAAATAACGTCAAAATGGACATAAATGTGCATAGAAAATATTGCAATTTGTGTGCACATCAAACACCCCATATTTAAGCTTGCTTGTCCCCAAGCAATACTTTTAATGGTCATTCAGGAGAATAAAGTTAACCCTCAACATCATAGATTCATTCTCATATGTCCCTACACTCAATTGCCATCCTCGAAAAGGTACAAATGTCAACAATTCCATGCTTGTGAATAAAAGCAACATCATACTCACAAAAGGAGGATTATATGCATAAATTTTTTTTTGCGACATAGCATTAATAATCAAGAGGACTTTTGCAAGCTTAAGAAGAGTAGATTGGTAAAAGGCTAAAGGTGGGATAATTTTTGACCATGTGGTGTTAAATCCGGGGAAATAAACTTTCTTTCCAATACATTCCACATTCCTTCTTCATAATATTTCTCATCTTTCACTCTTCGCTCAATGCTTTTTTTCACTATAATGCTTTTACCTTTCTAACCTTAGCACTGCCTTCTCGCGAGTCGCAAACATGGGTGTCATGAATGGCCCCGGATACGTAGTACTTCGGACTCCTCACCTTGTGTCCCATCTCGCTGAACTAACATCTCAACGAGTAGGGTCGACCTACCTTTATCTCCTGAGGTGTTCGGATTTTTTCTCACTCATTAAATTTTCCATATTTCAAAATTCTTTCATTCCTGCCAACAACTTCATAGAATATGCACAAACTCCATATAATAACTCCAAAGATGACATCCATTCTCAAACTTGTCCCCGGATAGGGTATAAGGTATAAAAATGGGCAATATGTAATATATGTGGAGCAATAATAATGTGGCTCATATATGGCTTGTGAATTTGCAAATATGCATAGGTAAGGCTAGGATATGAACTTGAGCACATGTATGGAAATATATAAAGTCCTCCATCATCTTATCACGCATATGTCAAAAGCAACTTTGAATTTTACCTCTCTTTCATGGTTTTCTCTAAAAAATCGCACTTCATTATGACTTCCCTTAACTAGACAATTTCATGTTATATCTCGAATGAATCTACTTTTGCATCGTCAAGTTCAATAAAAGCTTCCATGACACTTATTATTTTTTTTCAAAATTTTTGATGGGGGTGATTCATTTTTTTTTTCGAAAATAAAACATGCTAAAAGATAAATATGATATGCTTAAAGATAAATATGACTAAATTATGTATGAATATGCATAAATATGTAAAAACTATGCAATAACTTATGAAAAATTTCAACATATGCTAAAATATGCGAGTAAGCCTTTCCCCCACTCCATACTTAAAAATTACAGTGTCCTTACTGTATAAGAACTAGGGTTAAGAAATAAACTTACTAAAAATTCACGAAAATCAGGAATTGAAGACGTCTATAGTGGTGGTCGATAACGGGCATACCAGTCGATATCGACTAGTTTCATCGACTTCTGGTTCAAGTTTCAGGGTGATCCGGCCTCGACCACAAGCTTCTCGGAATCAACCATCTGGGTCGATATCGAGCTCTTTGCTCGATTTCGATGTTTGTTATGCTCTTTCTTCTTTCTGAAACTTGTTAGAAAATAAAAAATAAAACCAAAACATAAATAATAATGTCTTATGTCTCAAAACAAAACCAAAAGATGTCCAAAACCAAAACTAGTTGTTGCGCTACAAGCTCTAGACTTTAAAGTCGCTAGGCCGACTTCTCCTTTCACACTCCTCAAGGTGGCATCTGCAGAGCCCATGTAGCTTGGGCCTTAAATAGAAGTCCTTTCTTATCTCTCAGTTGCATCCCGCCCGGATGGATTTGATTCATCGTGAATGGTCCCATCCTCTTGTCTTTGAATCTACTAGGGAACCAATGCTCTTTTGATTTGGAGACATACACCTTATCTCCTACTTCATAATGGCTCGAATCATCATTGGATACCCTTCTCTTCTGTCAGTGGGTCAGGTTGATATCGATCATCAGTACTCGATATCGAGCTCTGTTGTGCTCTTGGAGGTCCTGTCGATTTGGAGTTGTTCTGCTCGATTTGATCAGGTCGATTTTGACCTTCTGTACTCGATATCGAGGTCTTTGCTCCTCCTTTTTCTTCCTCTTTAGTAGTCGATTTTGGCATGGGTTCATGGTCGATATCGACCTTAATGCTCGATTTCGATGATCCTTCTCCTCCGGCAACCCCATACTTGTAACCTGGCACAGAATCTTGAACTATGTTAGTCGATATCTACTTACCTGGGTCGATTTCGAGTGGCTTTTTGGCTCCTTCGTTCAAAATTTCCACGACTTCTTCCACTTAGGCTTCTATGGCCCTCTTCTCAAGCTCCTCAGGTGTCATATTTCTTACCTTTGCTTCCCCACATGTGATGTAGACACCTTTGACTGACTTTATCTCCATTGGCCCTTCATTATTCCTCACCGTCTTGTTGAAGGCATACTCTATCACTTCATCACTAATTGTGAATGTGAGCAATCCTTTGTTCATGCTTATGTTGGCATCGACGGTTACTAAGAAGGGCCTACCTAAAATAATGGGACAAGCAGGGTCCTCTGCCATATCAACAACTAAGAAATCTGCAGGGACAAAGAATTTGCCTACCTGCACTGACACATCGTCTACCATCCCTGTTGGAATAACTACCGTACTGTTAGCCATATATAGCTTTGCATCCACAGGATCCAGGGGACCTATCTTTACCTTGTGCCATATGGTTAGTGGCATCATGCTAACACTAGTGCCCAAATCAACTAAAGCATTAAAGCGATATCGACCTAAGCCTATAGCGATAGAAAACTTACCTGGGTCCGCCCGCTTCTCTGGTAGCTCCAATCTGTTGCACTCCTCTGCGATCTCAGCAAGCACTCGCTTCTTGCCTAGTATGTCTTTAAGGAACCTCACATATAATGGCATCTGATGAAGTTCTTCAATGAATGGAATTGAGACATTAAGTCCTTGAAGCATCTTCACGAATCGCTGAAACTTCTTTTCCGCCGGATCCTTAATCACCTTTTTCGATGGGAATGACAACACCTTCTTCTTCTCTACAGCTGGAGTTAGATCGACATCGACTGGATGGGGGTCCATATCGACTGGAGGAGTCAATTTCTGGTGATTCTCAGCAGTGATGTGCGCGCATATTGCCATATTTTCTATGCACATATGAATTCATTTCATTGTCTTTTGCATGCACATTAATGGGAAAACATGGGAATAGTGTAGTTTATGCTTAAATGTCAAATATATGGGTTTGCACGAGTTTCTATGTGATTTCGCAGAAAACAGGATGAAAATGGATGAATTCAGAAGAGCGGAAAAAGAACTCGAAGTCTTCTGAAGAGGTCGAAATCGACTGAAGACCTCGACATCGAGTACATCGAGACATAGGAATCGAGCAGAAAGGAAACAGAGCATCTCGACACAAAAGAGGTCGATATCGACGTCTGGAGGTCGATATCGATGCTGCCAGATCGACCAAGTTGATAGAAGTCGAGTAGGAGAAGGAGAAGCTCGAGATAAGATTTTGGAGGGGTCGATATCGAGTGGAAAGGTCGATATCGACCATGCCAGCAGAGGAATTCGACTCCGATTTTGATAGAATTATATCCAATGCTTGCAATACCTATCCAAAGGTCGAAATTTCCTATCATCAACATCAGGTTTATCATGAGGAGGCTGATTTCACCATGAAGTTTTAGCTTTTACTTTTTATTTATTTATTTATTTATTTATCATAGAGAATAAAGATAAGGTTTCGAGTCCTTATCGTCATCTACAAATAGAAGCCAATAGGGCTGAGTTTAGGTATTCGATTCATTATTCAATATTCAATTAGAGATTCCGAATTCAGTTGCAATAGGGAGAGAAAGAGAGAGTGGCCGAGTGGAGTTGTAAAGCGAGAGCGGAGTGGCTTGTTCGGTTGTACATTCTTTCGGAGTTTTAATTCAAGGTAGCTTTCTTTCAATAACAATGATGATGATGTGCATGATGAAGAGCGAGTAGTCAACCCACTTCTAGGGTCGGGGTGAGCCCGACGATAGCAATGTGAGGTAAGTGCATCAAAGGTATAACTTTTATGCGATTCCGTCTTCTACCCCATGCATGATCCTTTGCGAAAGTTAGGGAGATTCGTTATTTGCATTATTGAAGCGAGAGCCACTCATATTGCGAACTTGAATTACTCATGAATTGGATAGTAACTCTTAGGAATTATGCGAGAGCCTCTAACCACCTAAGTGTTGATAACGAAAGTTATTTGACGGAAAGACATAAAAGTTCATATTTCTAGCATGAAACTTGCATTATTATCGTTGTGGCATAAAACCCCGACTTTGGAAGCTTTTTAATTCATTAAATTCTTCATAAAAGTCTTAGTTTTGCTTCTGATCATCTTTCCTCTCCATTCTATTTTCTTCGGATCCTTTTCCGACAAAATTGGTTACAAAAACAGTTTCTGTGACAAGCGTCGAAATCGACTTTAAGGGTCGATATCGAGTACTAACATCGATATCGAGGTCTCTGCTCGACGTCGACTTGCTGTTTTGTCTTCTGCAGGAACTGCGCTAGGAAATCGACCAGAACTGAGGTCGATATCGACCAGTATACTCGATATCGAGTGTCTGCTGATGGTCGAAAGCATTGATCGTGAGTACAACAAAGGAAGCGCTGACCTACCTCCTCGTGGATTCGATCCTGAATTACCCTACTACTACAAGGGAGGGGATTCTTGTATTATTTGTTTGGGACATGGAGATAGTTGTGCTTTATTTTATTCTCCTATTTTACATACATACACCCCGCAACCCCCGTAGCGAACAAATTGGCGCCGTTGCCGGGGAGGCAATCAATCGCCATCTAAGTTAATCACGATCTTTTTCTAAGCTTATTTTGCAGGTTTATGCGACGTTCTGATCGCGGACCTATCCTGGAACCAGTTGACGAGCCTGAACATTTCTACCATCTTCGCAACAAAGCAATTCGCATCATGGCTGACAACGAGACGCAGGCTGAGATCATAGAGCGGTTGAGAAAGGAAATCGAGGACCACAATGTTACAATCGCTGCTGAAAGGGCCGCTGCTGCTGCTGAGCGAGCCCGTGCTGATAGGGAGGAGGATGCGCGCAGACAAGCCCAAGAGCGGCTAAATCAGTATCCACAGACGGCGATGCAATACATGCATCCGCCCCTTCATGTTCCTGAATCTGCTATTATAATTCCTCACTCCAATTATGAATTGAAAATTAACTTCCTATCTGAGATTAAAAGAAATACTTTTGAAGGAAGACATAATGAATGCCCCCTGCAACACATCTCTACTTTTATGGACTTATGTGAAACAGTTGCCGATGGAGTAAACTTAGAGTATGTGCGACTAAAATCTTTTCGATGGTCTTTGGCAGGAAAGGCATTACAATGGCTTGAAAGTTTGGCTCCCCGATCGCTAAGGACATGGGCGGAGGTGAAAGATGCATTCTTGAACAAGTTCTTCCCACCTTCTAAAACGGCGATGCTACGACAAAGGATCACGGCTTTCAAACAAAAGCCAGGTGAAACCCTAGCACAGGCGTGGGAGCGCTTCAAAGACTTGCTGAGATCATGCCCGACGCATGGGCAACTTCCATATGTCATCCAAGAGATCTTTTATAACGCCCTTGATGCGCCGAATAAGGAGAGGATCAATTCATATACCTCCTATCGGTACATTGAGCTTACACCAACGGAGGCATGGGAGACCATTGAGAGGCTTGTGAACTTTGACAACACCTATGGGGCTGCTGCGGCCTATGATGCAAGGCCTGCCCCATCTATGCCACTATATGAGCCTCCAAGGGAGATAGATCCTGAAGTACGGCAACAATTCCATAACGATCAAACACGCCGCCTTCAAAAGCAAGTAAGGTTCCTGAGCAACAATCAACCTTGTCAGGAGTGTGGTTCAATAAGGCATAACACCAGTGCCTGTCCACATACTGAGCAAGTATCCATGGCCGAACAACATGAGGAGGTCAAATGGACGAGAGGCCCCTATGGAGGGGGCAATCAACAAAATTGGGGTGATCAAAGGTTCTATCAAAGGGATCCCCCAACCTATAGGGCACCAGGGCACCCTGAGCGGGAGACTAAGAAAGATGACCTGCAAATCATCCTTGATGAGATGCGGAGGAACCACACTGAGTTCAAACAAGCCAATAACTCCGTCCACACTCAGCTGCAGGGCATCAATTCTAGACTTGGGGAGATCGACGTTTGGAAGCGCAACATGGAGACTCAAATGAGTCAATTGGCGGAAGCAATGCCCAAAGCGTCCGGATCACTCCCTGGATCCACTGTGCCCAACCAAAAAGGCAAAACCACAGGTCATATCGCGGCAGTAAACCTAAGGAGTGGGCGTCAATTACAAACGCCCGAGCGAAAAGTGGAGGAGAAGGAGCAAGAACAGACGTCGATATCGACCCCCCCTGTCGATATCGACCAAGGTGACATCGATGTCGACCCTCCTGTCGATGTCGACCCTAATTCTGCGTCACCACAGAAATCGACTCTTCCAGTCGATATCGACCCCACTGCTGCCGATATCGACCTCACTACAGCCGCAGAAAGGAAGAAGGTGTTGCCATTCCCAACTAGAAAGGTGACTAAGGACCCAGCAGAAAAGAAGTTCCAACGGTTCGTGAAGATGCTCCAAGGGCTTAATGTCTCTATACCATTCACAGAGGCACTTCACGAGATGCCATCTTATGTGAGGTTCCTTAAGGATATCTTGGGTAAGAAGCGATCGCTCTCTGAGATCGCAGAGGAATGCAACAGGTTGGAGCTACCACAAAAGCGGGCGGACCCAGGTAAGTTTTCTATCGCTATAGGTCTAGGTCAATTCAAATTCAATGCTTTAGTTGACTTGGGCGCTAGCGTTAGCATGATGCCACTAACCATTTGGCACAAGGTAAAGATAGGTCCTCTGGAGCCCGTGGATGCAAGATTATACATGGCTAACAATACCGTAGTTATTCCAACTGGGATAGTGACAGATGTGCCAGTACAAGTAGGCAAATTCTTTGTCCCCGCTGATTTCCTAGTTGTTGACATAGCGGAGGACCCTGCTTGTCCAATTATTTTAGGTAGGCCATTTCTAGCAACCGTCGATGCCAACATCAGCGTGAAGAAAGGATTGCTCTCACTCACAATTAGTGATGAAGTAATAGAGTATTCCTTCAACAAGACGGTGCAAAGTCAAGGGCCATTGGAGATAAAAGCCATCAAAGAAGCCCAAGTAGAGGAAGTTGAAGCAATCTTGAACGAAGGAGCTCAACAGGACATCGAAATCGACCCAGGTAAGTCGATATCGACCACTATTGTTCAAGATTCTGTGACAGGTCATAAGTATGGGGTCGACGGAGGAAAAGAGGAAGCATCGAAATCGGGGTCAAGGGTCGATATCGACCACACCCTATCGAAATCGACCACCATCAGCGCTGAGAAGAGAGGCGAGGAGACCTCGATATCGACTTCTGAGGGTCGAAATCGACCTGATCATATCGAGTCAAAACTCCCCAAATCGACTGATCCTACAGGTGCTCAACTCAGGTCGATATCAACCTCCGAACATCGACATCGACCTGAGCCACAGACGGAGAAGAAGGTAAGTCAAGGTACGGATTCTTCTTGTTCAATTACAATAAAGGACTTATCATTATTTGGAAGAGGTGTGCCTTGGCATGTGCGTTTATGTAGGATATCCGATGATAGTTCAAGCCAATATGAGATAGGAGACAAGGTCTATGTTGCCAAATCTAAAGACCATTGGTTCCCTACAAGATTCAAGGATAAGAGCTTAGGTCCATTCACGGTGAATCAAATCAATCCCGGGGGAATGCAGCTGCGGGACAAGAAAGGAGTGATATTTGAGGCCCAAGCCACATGGGCTTTGCAGATGCCACCTTGAAAAGCGCAAAGGAAGAAGTCGGCCTAGCGACTTAAAAATCTAGAGCTTGTAACAAAGACTTAGTTTTGAGACAGCTTTTGTTTTGGTTTTGGACACTTTATTGTTTTGCATATTGTGTGTTTAGTTTTCAAATTGCAGGAGAGAGAAAAGCACACAGAAAGGCATCGAAATCGATGTCGGACATCGAAATCGACCTCAAGGTCGACATGGATAGGGTTTGTGATCGATGCCGAATCACCCTGAAGCCCGAGCAGAGACATCGATATCGATGTAAAGGGTCGATATCGACCTTCCCTGTTGTCTTCTTCGACTCCTGAATTTTGTGACAGTTTAGTAAGTCTTCTTCTTAACCCTAGTTCTAATACAGTGAGGACACTGTAGATTTTAAGTATGGGGTGGGGGGAAAGGCTTATTTGCATATTCATGCTTAGTTTAGGGTTGCATATTTATTTTAATGCATAAAAAAAAAAAAATTGACCCCCATCAAAAATTTTGGAAAAAAGAGAGTCATGGAAGTATAAAAAAGAGCTCTATGATGCAAAATTAGATTCATTAGAGATATAACATGAGATTGCCTAGTGAAGGGAAGTCCCAATGAAGTGCAATTTTTTTGAGAAAATCATAAAGGAGATGAAAATTTGAAGTTGCTTTTGACATGTGCATAATAAGATGATGGAGGATTTTTCATAAAAATTCCATACAAGCAAAGTTCATATCCTAGCCTTACCTACGCATATTCACAAAAAGCCATATATGAGGCTTATTATGATCATTATTGCTCCACATATACATATTGTCCATTTTTTACCTTATACCCTATCCGGGGACAAAGTTTTTTGAATGGATGACATATTTGGAGTTATATGGAGTTGTGCATTTATAAAGTTGTTGGCAGGAATGATACAATATGGAAAATTAAATGAGCGAGAAAAAAAATCCGATCACCTCAGGAGATAAAGGTAGGTCGACCCTGCTCGCTGAGATAATAGTTCGGCGAGATGGGACACAAAGGTGAGGAGTCCGAAGTACTAAGTATCCGGGACCATTCATGACACCCATGTTTGCGACTCGCGAGAAGACAGTGCTAAGGTTAGAGAGGTAAAAGCATTAAAGTGAAAAAAGCATTGAACGATGAGTGAAAGGTGAGACATTATGAAGGAGGAATGTGGAATATTTTGGAAAGAAAGTGTACTTCCCCGGATTTAACACCACATGGCCAAATATTAGCCCACCTTTAGCCTTTTACCAATCCACTTCTCATAAGCTTGAAGAAAATCCTCTTGATTATTAATGCAATGTCGCTAGAATTGTTTTGCATATTACCTCCTTTATAAGTATGAAATTGCTTTTATGCACAGGCATGGACTTGGTTGACATAAGTACCTTCTCGAGGATGGCAATTGATTGTAGGGACATATGAAAAATGAATCTATGATGTTGAGGGTTTGCTTTCTTCCCCTGAATGACCATTAAGAGTATTGCTTGGGGACAAGCAAGCTTAAGTATGGGGTGTTTGATGTGCGCGCATATTGCCATATTTTCTATGCACATATGAATTCATTTCGTTGTCTTTTGCATGCACATTAATGGGAAAACATGGGAATAGTGTAGTTTATGCTTAAATGTCAAATATATGGGTTTGCACGAGTTTCTATGTGATTTCGCAGAAAACAGGATGAAAATGGATGAATTCAGAAGAGCGGAAAAAGAACTCGAAGTCTTCTGAAGAGGTCGAAATCGACTGAAGACCTCGACATCGAGTACATCGAGACATAGGAATCGAGCAAAAAGGAAACAGAGCATCTCGACACAGAAGAGGTCGATATCGACGTCTGGAGGTCGATATCGATGCTGCCAGATCGACCAAGTTGATAGAAGTCGAGTAGGAGAAGGAGAAGCTCGAGATAAGATTTTGGAGGGGTCGATATCGAGTGGAAAGGTCGATATCGACCATGCCAGCAGAGGAATTCGACTCCGATTTTGATAGAATTATATCCAATGCTTGCAATACCTATCCAAAGGTCGAAATTTCCTATCATCAACATCAGGTTTATCATGAGGAGGCTGATTTCACCATGAAGTTTTAGCTTTTACTTTTTATTTATTTATTTATTTATTTATCATAGAGAATAAAGATAAGGTTTCGAGTCCTTATCGTCATCTACAAATAGAAGCCAATAGGGCTGAGTTTAGGTATTCGATTCATTATTCAATATTCAATTAGAGATTCCGAATTCAGTTGCAATAGGGAGAGAAAGAGAGAGTGGCCGAGTGGAGTTGTAAAGCGAGAGCGGAGTGGCTTGTTCGGTTGTACTTTCTTTCGGAGTTTTAATTCAAGGTAGCTTTCTTTCAATAACAATGATGATGATGTGCATGATGAAGAGCGAGTAGTCAACCCACTTCTAGGGTCGGGGTGAGCCCGACGATAGCAATGTGAGGTAAGTGCATCAAAGGTATAACTTTTATGCGATTCCGTCTTCTACCCCATGCATGATCCTCTGCGAAAGTTAGGGAGATTCGTTATTTGCATTATTGAAGCGAGAGCCACTCATATTGCGAACTTGAATTACTCATGAATTGGATAGTAACTCTTAGGAATTATGCGAGAGCCTCTAACCACCTAAGTGTTGATAACGAAAGTTATTTGACGGAAAGACATAAAAGTTCATATTTCTAGCATGAAACTTGCATTGTTATCGTTGTGGCATAAAACCCCGACTTTGGAAGCTTTTTAATTCATTAAATTCTTCATAAAAGTCTTAGTTTTGCTTCTGATCATCTTTCCTCTCCATTCTATTTTCTTCGGATCCTTTTCCGACAAAATTGGTTACAAAAACAGTTTCTGTGACAAGCGTCGAAATCGACTTTAAGGGTCGATATCGAGTACTAACATCGATATCGAGGTCTCTGCTCGACGTCGACTTGCTGTTTTGTCTTCTGCAGGAACTGTGCTAGGAAATCGACCAGAACTGAGGTCGATATCGACCAGTATACTCGATATCGAGTGTCTGCTGAGGTCGAAAGCATTGATCGTGAGTACAACAAAGGAAGCGCTGACCTACCTCCTCGTGGATTCGATCCTGAATTACCCTACTACTACAAGGGAGGGGATTCTTGTATTATTTGTTTGGGACAGGGAGATAGTTGTGCGTGCTTTATTTTATTCTCCTATTTTACATACATACACCCCGCAACCCCCGTAGCGAACAAATTGGCGCCGTTGCCGGGGACACTGTAGATTCATTAGAGATATAAAAAAGAGGGTAAAATAGGAGAATAAAATAAAGCAGTATACTCGATATCGACCTTCCCTGTTGTCTTCTTCGACTCCTGAATTTTGTGACAGTTTAGTAAGTCTTCTTCTTAACCCTAGTTCTAATACAGTGAGGACACTGTAGATTTTAAGTATGGGGTGGGGGGAAAGGCTTATTTGCATATTCATGCTTTGTTTAGGGTTGCATATTTATTTTAATGCATAAAAAAAAAAAATTGACCCCCATCAAAAATTTTGGAAAAAAGAGAGTCATGGAAGTATAAAAAAGAGCTCTATGATGCAAAATTAGATTCATTAGAGATATAACATGAGATTGCCTAGTGAAGGGAAGTCCCAATGAAGTGCAATTTTTTTGAGAAAATCATAAAGGAGATGAAAATTTGAAGTTGCTTTTGACATGTGCATAATAAGATGATGGAGGATTTTTCATAAAAATTCCATACAAGCAAAGTTCATATCCTAGCCTTACCTACGCATATTCACAAAAAGCCATATATGAGGCTTATTATGATCATTATTGCTCCACATATACATATTGTCCATTTTTTACCTTATACCCTATCCGGGGACAAAGTTTTTTGAATGGATGACATATTTGGAGTTATATGGAGTTGTGCATTTATAAAGTTGTTGGCAGGAATGATACAATATGGAAAATTAAATGAGCGAGAAAAAAAATCCGATCACCTCAGGAGATAAAGGTAGGTCGACCCTGCTCGCTGAGATAATAGTTCGGCGAGATGGGACACAAAGGTGAGGAGTCCGAAGTACTAAGTATCCGGGGCCATTCATGACACCCATGTTTGCGACTCGCGAGAAGACAGTGCTAAGGTTAGAGAGGTAAAAGCATTAAAGTGAAAAAAGCATTGAACGATGAGTGAAAGGTGAGACATTATGAAGGAGGAATGTGGAATATTTTGGAAAGAAAGTGTACTTCCCCGGATTTAACACCACATGGCCAAATATTAGCCCACCTTTAGCCTTTTACCAATCCACTTCTCATAAGCTTGAAGAAAATCCTCTTGATTATTAATGCAATGTCGCTAGAATTGTTTTGCATATTACCTCCTTTATAAGTATGAAATTGCTTTTATGCACAGGCATGGACTTGGTTGACATAAGTACCTTCTCGAGGATGGCAATTGATTGTAGGGACATATGAAAAATGAATCTATGATGTTGAGGGTTTGCTTTCTTCCCCTGAATGACCATTAAGAGTATTGTTTGGGGACAAGCAAGCTTAAGTATGGGGTGTTTGATGTGCGCGCATATTGCCATATTTTCTATGCACATATGAATTCATTTCGTTGTCTTTTGCATGCACATTAATGGGAAAACATGGGAATAGTGTAGTTTATGCTTAAATGTCAAATATATGGGTTTGCACGAGTTTCTATGTGATTTCGCAGAAAACAGGATGAAAATGGATGAATTCAGAAGAGCGGAAAAAGAACTCGAAGTCTTCTGAAGAGGTCGAAATCGACTGAAGACCTCGACATCGAGTACATCGAGACATAGGAATCGAGCAGAAAGGAAACAGAGCATCTCGACACAGAAGAGGTCGATATCGACGTCTGGAGGTCGATATCGACGTCTGGAGGTCGATATCGATGTTGCCAGATCGACCAAGTTGATAGAAGTCGAGTAGGAGAAGGAGAAGCTCGAGATAAGATTTTGGAGGGGTCGATATCGAGTGGAAAGGTCGATATCGACCATGCCAGCAGAGGAATTCGACTCCGATTTTGATAGAATTATATCCAATGCTTGCAATACCTATCCAAAGGTCGAAATTTCCTATCATCAACATCAGGTTTATCATGAGGAGGCTGATTTCACCATGAAGTTTTAGCTTTTACTTTTTATTTATTTATTTATTTATTTATCATAGAGAATAAAGATAAGGTTTCGAGTCCTTATCGTCATCTACAAATAGAAGCCAATAGGGCTGAGTTTAGGTATTCGATTCATTATTCAATATTCAATTAGAGATTCCGAATTCAGTTGCAATAGGGAGAGAAAGAGAGAGTGGCCGAGTGGAGTTGTAAAGCGAGAGCGGAGTGGCTTGTTCGGTTGTACTTTCTTTCGGAGTTTTAATTCAAGGTAGCTTTCTTTCAATAACAATGATGATGATGTGCATGATGAAGAGCGAGTAGTCAACCCACTTCTAGGGTCGGGGTGAGCCCGACGATAGCAATGTGAGGTAAGTGCATCAAAGGTATAACTTTTATGCGATTCCGTCTTCTACCCCATGCATGATCCTTTGCGAAAGTTAGGGAGATTCGTTATTTGCATTATTGAAGCGAGAGCCACTCATATTGCGAACTTGAATTACTCATGAATTGGATAGTAACTCTTAGGAATTATGCGAGAGCCTCTAACCACCTAAGTGTTGATAACGAAAGTTATTTGACGGAAAGACATAAAAGTTCATATTTCTAGCATGAAACTTGCATTGTTATCGTTGTGGCATAAAACCCCGACTTTGGAAGCTTTTTAATTCATTAAATTCTTCATAAAAGTCTTAGTTTTGCTTCTGATCATCTTTCCTCTCCATTCTATTTTCTTCGGATCCTTTTCCGACAAAATTGGTTACAAAAACAGTTTCTGTGACAAGCGTCGAAATCGACTTTAAGGGTCGATATCGAGTACTAACATCGATATCGAGGTCTCTGCTCGACATCGACTTGCTGTTTTGTCTTCTGCAGGAACTGCGCTAGGAAATCGACCAGAACTGAGGTCGATATCGACCAGTATACTCGATATCGAGTGTCTGCTGATGGTCGAAAGCATTGATCGTGAGTACAACAAAGGAAGCGCTGACCTACCTCCTCGTGGATTCGATCCTGAATTACCCTACTACTACAAGGGAGGGGATTCTTGTATTATTTGTTTAGGACAGGGAGATAGTTGTGCTTTATTTTATTCTCCTATTTTACATACATACACCCCGCAACCCCCGTAGCGAACAAGCAGCTGTGTCGATATCGATCTCAGTGTGGTCGACATCGATATCACCTTGGTCGATATCGACTGAGGGGGTCGATATCGACGTCTGTTCTGGTGCTTTCTCCTCCACTTTTTGATCGGGCGTTTGCAATTGATGCCCACTCCTTAGATTCATGGCCGCTATATGTTCAGTAGTTTTTCCATTTTGATTTGGCATAGTTGATCCAGGTAGCGATCCTGACGGTTTGGGAATTGATTCAACCAATTGACCCATTTAAGTCTCCGTGTTGCGCTTCCGTGGTCGATCTCCCCAAGCCTAGAATTGATGGCTTGTAGCTGAGTATGAACGGAGTTGTTGGCTTGTTTGAACTCAGCATGGTTCCTCCGCATCTCATCAAGAATGATCTGAAGGTCATCCTTCCTTGTTTCGCGCTCAGGGTGCCCTGGTGCTCTATATGGTGGGGGATCCCTTTGATGTTGTTATTGATAGAACCGTTGATCTCCCCAATACTGCTAATTGCCCCCTCCATAGGGGCCTCTCGTCCACTTGGCTTCCTCATGTTGTTCCTCCATAGATAATTTCTCAAGATGTGGACATGCACTAGTGTTGTGCCTTGTTGAGCCACATTCCTGACAAGGTTGATTGTTGCTGAGGAACCTGACTTGCTTTTGAAGGCGGCGTGTCTGATTGTTGTGGAATTGTTGTCGCACATCAGGATAAATCTCCTTTGGAGGCTCATAAAGTGATATTGATGGGGCAGGCCTTGAGTCATAGGCCGCAGCAGCCCCATATGTGTCATCAATGTTGACGAGCTACTCAATCGTCTCCTAGGCCTCCGTTGGTGTAAGCTTAATGTACCGATAGGAGGTGTATGAGTTGATTATCTCCTTATTCGGTCCATCGAGGGAGTTGTAGAAGATCTCCTGTATGACATAAGGTAATTGCCCATGCGTCGGGCATGATCTCAACAACTCCTTAAATCGCTCCCACGCCTGTGCCAACGTCTCACCAGACTTTTGTTTGAAAGCCGTGATCCTTTGTCGCAGCATCGCCGTTTTAGATGGAGGAAAGAACTTGTTTTGGAACGCATCCTTCACCTCTGCCCATGTCCTCAACGAGCGTGGAGCCAAACTCTCTAGCCATTGCAATGCCTTTCCCGCCAAAGACCATAGAAAAGACTTTAGTCTAACATACTCTAAATTCACACCATCAGCAATAGTTTCACATAAATCCATGAAAGTAGAGATATGTTGCAGGGGGCATTCATTAGGTCTTCCTTCAAAAGTGTTTCTTTTTATCTCATACAAGAAGTTAATCTTTATTTCATAATTTGAAGGAGGAATTAAAATAGCGGATTCAGGGACATGTAGCGGCGGATGCATGTATTTCATCGCCGTCTATGGATACTGATTGAGCCACTCTTGGGCTTTTCTGCGCGCATCCTTCTCTCTATCAGCATGGGCTTGCTCTGCAGCAACAACGGCCCTTTCAGTAACGATTGTAGCATTATGGTCCTCTATCTCTTTCCTCAAACGCTCAATGGTCTCAGCTCGTGTCTCGTTATCCGCCATGATTCTGATAGCTTTGTTGCGAAGATGGAAGAAACGTTCAGGCTCGTCTATGGTTTCCAGGATAGGTTCGCGATCAGAGCGTCGCATAAACATGGAAAATAAGCACTAAAAGAAAGATAGTGAGAAAACTTAGGTGGCGATTGATTGCCTCCCCGGCAATGGCACAAATTTGTTCGTAGGGGGCGGGGTATTCGCTAAGATAAAATATTCAAATTCAAACTAAGCTAACTCCCTTATCCAAGAAAATAAAATACAAGAATCCCTCTCGATGTAGTGATAGGGTAATTCAGGATTGAATCCACGAGGAGGTATGTCAGCGCTTCCTAAGTTGCAATCACGATCAAATTCCGACTCCAGGAGACACTCGATATCGAGGTGTCTGGTCGATATCGACCTCAGTTCTGGTTGATTTCCAGTGATTTCTTGCAGAAGACAAAAGCAAGCAGACGACGACGAGATGGTGCTCGATATCGATGTTAGCGCTCGATATCGACCTGTTCAGTCGATTTCGATGTGAGCAACAGAAACTGTAAACGTAACCTATTTGTCAGAAAAGTAGTCTGAAGATCGTAGAATGGTGATGGAAAGATGGACATAAATAAAAACACAAACTTTTTATATGTATTCAATAAACTAAAAGCTTCCAAGGTCGGGGGTTCATGCCACAATGATATTCATGCAAGTATGATGCTAAAGTTATGAAATTTAATGTCTTTCCGTCAAATAACTTTTGTTACCAACTTTTAGGTGATTAGAGGCTCTTGCATAAAACCTAAGAGTTACTATCCAATTTCATGAGTAATCCAAATTCACAATATGATTGACTTTCGCTTCAATGATGTAAATAATGAATCTCCTCCACTCTCGCAAAGGATCATGCATAGGATAGAAGACAAAATCGCATAAAAATCATACCTTTGATGCACAAACTTACATTGCTATCGTCGGGCTCACCCCGACCCTAGAAGTGGGTTGACTACTCGCGCTTCATCATTGAACTCATCATCATCATGTAAGAGAAACTACTTTGTATTGAAATTGCAAAAGAGAAAGTACACCGAACAATGCCACTCCACTCTCGCTTCACCACCCCACTCGGCCCTCTCTCTCTAACTCGCTAAAACTGTAATTGAAAACTGAATTGTGTGTGCTTGGATGATTAAACTCAGCCCTAATGGCCTCTAATTATAGATCTTAAACCTCGCTATCCAAGGATTCGAAACTCTATCTTTATTCTCTAAGATAAAACTTTAATAAAGGTAAAAAAAAACTCCTTGGTAAATAACATAAACTGATAAGTCTGGTGTTTAATGATAGAAGATCTCGACTTTTGGATAATCTCGAACGCTTCTGATAGAATTCTATCAAAAACAGCGTCGGATATGTTCTGCAGCAAACATCGATATCGACCTTGAACATCGATTTCGACCTCTTTTCTTCTTATCTTGAGCAGTCCTACTCGACCTCGGATTGGCACTCGACTTCTATCTTTTAGGTCGATTTAGGCCACTAGATATCGACCTTTGGACATCGATATCGACCTTGTTCCGTCGACATGCTCTGTTCTTCCTCTGCTCGATTTCTTGTGCTCTGTTTCACTCGATGTCGAGGTTCATCATCGATTTCGACCTCTCAGTAGACTTCGAGTTGTTTTTCCGCCCATTTTGTCTCGATTTCTGCGCAATATCATAAAAACTCGTGTAGACCTCTATATTTGACAATTATGCATAAACTACACTTCTCTTATGATTTCTCAACCAATATGCATGCAAATAACGTCAAAATGGACATAAATATGCATAGAAAATATGACAATTTGCGCGCACATCACTGACAAATAGGAAAAGATATCTTGCAATAAATTAACCTAATTTGCGTCTATCTTTTGTTATAATTGAGTTTATAATATTTTGAATAGAAACCCTAATTACTACCCAAGTTTCACAAAATGAGTTCCTTAAATTCACATTTAAAGATGAAGCACAAGGTAGAGTGACATAAAAGATACCTTCTTTAGCGACATACAAACCTTACCACCATGGCTATCGTCGGGCTCACCCCGACCCTAGAAGAAAGGGAAACTACTCGATCATGATGATGGAAGATATGCTTGAAAGGAAAGAACTTTTCATTGAATGAAAACTTGAATCTTTACAATCTCAACGCCAACTATCGCAAGTGATGAAACCCTAAAGCTCAAAACTTAAAACTATTGCTATTGATTGCGTATTGCTTTGTAACTTGATTGCTTGAATAAATAAAAACCAGCCCCCTAGGGCTTTATTTATAGCCTCTCAATATTTTCTAGCCAAGGAAAGGAGTTCTAATCCTACTAAAACTATTATTCTAAATTATATCCTACAACAAATAGGATAAAACATTATTAAGGTAAATAATAAAAATCCTAGGGTAAAAAGGAATGTTCCTCTATGACATAATCTATCTAAAATTTAGATAAAACCATGGCCTTCTTGATATATCTTCAAATCCGCGTTCTCAAACCGTGTGCAATCCGTGGACATTTCTACTTGATATCGACCAGTCCACTCGATATCGAGTGCCTTGGTTTCTGCTCAACGTCTTGATTTCTACTCGAGCTCGGATTGCTTGTCGATGTCGAGTGGTCCACTCGACATAGGGTTGTGTCGAGTGTCTCTCCAGTAGCTTGTGTTGTCTTGGCTCGACACTTAGTCTTTGGGTCGATCAATCTAGTCGATCTCGAGTGGATGAATCGATCTCGACTGCTTCTCAGCTTCTCTTGGCTTCTCGTTTTGACTTCGATTCTGCTCCAATTCCTATATATTTAAACCAAAACATGTGCAGACTCTATTTCTTGCACGTTATCGCAAGTGACGAAACCCTAAAGCTCAAAACTTAAAACTATTGCTATTGATTGCTTATTGCTTTGTAACTTGATTGCTTGAATAAATAAAACCAGCCCCCTAGGGCTTTATTTATAGCCTCTCAATATTTTCTAGCCAAGGAAAGGTCTAATCCTACTAAAACTATTATTCTAAATTATATCCTACAACAAATAGGATAAAACGTTATTAAGGTAAATAATAAAAATCCTAGGGTAAAAAGGAATGTTCCTCTATGACATAATCTATCTAAAATTTAGATAAAACCATGGCCTTCTTGATATATCTTCAAATCCGTGTTCTCAAACCGTGTGCAATCCGTGGACATTTCTATTTGATATCGACCAGTCCACTCGATATCAAGTGCCTTGGTTTCTGCTCAACGTCTTGATTTCTACTCGAGCTCGGATTGCTTGTCGATGTCGAGTGGTCCACTCGACATAGGGTTGTGTCGAGTGTCTCTCCAGTAGCTTGTGTTGTCTTGGCTCGACACTTAGTCTTTGGGTCGATCAATCTAGTCGATCTCGAGTGGATGAATCGATCTCGACTGCTTCTCAGCTTCTCTTGGCTTCTCGTTTTGACTCCGATTCTGCTCCAATTCCTATATATTTAAACCAAAACATGCGCAGACTCTATTTCTTGCATGTTATCACATTCTACACAAATTCTTATTATTTTCAACCTATAATTTAAGAATCGAATGCAATATGAAGCCAAAACATGCATCTAAAATAGCTAGAAATATTTACATCATATACGACACGGTATATCGGATACACAAGACCGATAACACTTAAAAGGTCGACCAAAACACGACACGATATGTACCAGGTATTTGACTCGAAAACATGAAACTGTTTGATGTCGGATACCCATGTAACATAACACGAACCATTTATAAAAACCTTTTATTTCTTTATTTATTTAATGCAGTGCCTGTGTACGAGTACTTGGGAGATGAACGAGAAGAGAAAATCCCTAAACCCAAGAAACCTAAACCAGTTCTGCTGACCCTAATCCCCTAAAAAATCCAAGAAATCTATCCCGATCCTTTGCAAATATGTCTACAATCTCCATGAATCTCATCGTAGAAGACTCCTTGCAACCCATTCGAACCATTCAATCACTAAATAAATCACCAATTCAAAATAATTTGAACAATTCAACATCGCCATCCATCTAACCATTGAAGGAAAACAAAAAAAGCAGCTAGAAGAAACTCACCGGATCGAGGGAAGCGAGTCGAGCACGCCAGATTTGAAGTCTGAACAAAAGATGATGGAAACCGAGGCCGAGGGCGAGCGTAGAGTTAGAGGAGATGGTCGAATACTTAAGTGAGCATGAGAAGAGGGCTCGAGAGGGTAGGCGAGACTAAGGAGAGTCAAGACTGAGGAGAGGCAAGATAGCGAGAGAGCGACTCGAATCGAGAGAGTGCGAAAATGAAGAAGGCAACCCTAGAATTTCGGACAATTAGACAGTAGAAAAAAATGAAAAAATTAAAGGTGGAAAAAAGTAGGAGAATCCCGGATTCAAACCAATGACGTCTTGCTCACACCTATACGCGAGTGCCAATGCTCAACCAACTGGACCAACTGAGTTTTATGATACTTGAACCAATTTTAAATACCCGAAAAAAATAAAGCCCGAAACCTCCTATCTCGACCTTATCTCGACTCAAACAACATAATGTTTCAAAATCCGAAGGATATCGAAATCCAAAGGTATTTTCAAATCCTGAGGTAAAAAGATGGAATTGATCTCCAAAAGTTCAAAATTTGGCTGGAATCCGCTTTAAGGATTTTAAAATACGATTTTTAAGGTGAGGACGAGGATTTTAGAAATATTCAAATTTTCCGACTTAAATCCACTTTAAATAATTTATTATTAAAATATTATTTGAAAATGCAAGGCCCTTACATTGAATAAGTCTCTCAATGCTGGAGTTATCCACAAAGGGCCTATTGATTATAGCTATGTGATCTCGAAGCAACACTTCGAATAAGCCCTTGGACGCATGAGTTATTCGCGGAGGGCCTCCTTATTGTAGCTATGAGATCTCGAAGCAACACTTTGAATAAGCCCCTTGACGCTGGAGCTATCCACGAAGGCCTCTTTATTATAGAAATGAGCTCTCAGAGCAATACTTTAAATAAGCCCCTCGATGCTGGAGCTATCCGCGAAGGGCTTCCTAATTGTAGATATGAGCTCTCGGAGCAACACTTACATTTTTCAATGACCTCGACCTTTCAGAACTTCATAGATATAAGGAGTGAAGTATGGAACCTAAAAATAATGAGAAATCATTACATTCGTCCCAAGAAGAAATAGTGATATCCATGACATCCATACACAAAAAACGGGGGCTAACTATTTTCCCAAGTACCAAAAAGCCAAAAGATGCATTAAAACCAGTTGTGAAAGTTTAAAAAGAAGTAAAACAATTTGCAATGTCAGGGTCGGTATCCTTAGAGGAGTCTAAGCCGTGTTCAGAATCTTTAGAGTCGTCTCCTTGCACCTCCACTTTTGTCAGTCCTCAATCACTAGACTTCATGCTTGGCTCAAACTTTTCTAATGGTACGCCAGGGTTCGCCGCCACCTGTTGGATGCTCTGGTTGATGCCCATGGTTATACCTTTCCGGAAGTAGCTAAACCACTTGTCCTTAAGAATGCCATCACCCATGGGCGTGTGAAGGCATTCTTTGGATATAGAGGAAAAGAAACTTTGGTGGGCTTCCATTTTTACTCACTAGGTGGTCATATGCTTCAAGCCGTCCGTGGGGGCCATCCATTGAAGGGCCAGGTCCTGGTCAAGGTAGGCTAGGGCAGTGTCCAATTCTTGCGTAAGTCTAGATTGCTCCTTGCGAAGGCCTAAGTTCTCGTCTTTGAGGCTTTGAATCATCTCTTCACTTGCGAGCAGGTCTGACTTAAGGGACTCCACTCAGGCTTATAACTCTCTCCTTTGCGTCTGTGCAAACTCCCATTCCTGAGATACCTTCTAAAGTTGCTTCTCAACCGTATCCAATTCGTTCTGTTTCCCCTCAGCTGCTTGTTGAGCCCCACCACTTTCTTGTGGAATTTCTCCACTGATTCAGGGTCACCTTTGGAATCGCCTAAGACTTGCAACTGATGTTTCGGCTTCGTGATCTCTTTCACTGATTTTGTGATTTCATCTTTCGGGTTGCTCAAGCATCTATTGACATCCGTGGAGATCATCCTAACCTGCCATGCTCAACGTGAAAGTGAAAGGGGAGGAAGAGTAAGAATTAACCTCAGAAAAAAAACAATTTAAAAAGAAAATGAAGTAAGGCGAAGGCATGCCCACTGGGCGAGAAGGATCAGATCCATTTATAAATCCATTAGAGATGAGTTGCGGACGTACTTTTGCTTGGCTTGACAAACTAGTGGGATGAAATATCATGGGTTCACCTCACCAAAGAAATAATGATAACCCAAACAAACTAACTAAACAGTATAGTGAGTAAGTAAGGGGTCGAACCCACAGACAATCAAGTACTCCTATGCAATGTGTATTTATTAATATGAAGATAAAGATGTGATATGAATATGAATAAATATAGACAATGCATATAAACTAAGATGAAGGTGTTAATAGGAATAAATAGAAGATAAAAGAGAAGAATGTGGTTTCACATACAATTCACAACATTGGCCGGTTTACTTGATCACTGACTCAATCTCTAGTTATTCTAATACAATGCAATGAATGCAATTGATATGAACAGTTATTTCGACTTTGGTTTAAATAGATTGATATCCCTTACAGGCTTACCAATCCCTTACACTATATGCGACCCTAACTGGATTCTTAATACACATAGTAGCATAAAATCCCAAAGTACATGGCTGTTTGGCAGTACCAACCCTCCTAATCAATCAGAATGCGAAAGGTTTGCAAATCCTTCAACCCTAATCTCAAAGGAACCGTTATTTAACCAAGTGTCATTACCCTGCATAGCCCATCAGTGGTTTCACGGGACTAATTACTTATTGCTTGTTACTACGGCTTAACTATTCTTACGAATCAATTAAAACCTAGCATGAAAGCAAATTCTGTCGAGGTAGCTAATCAAGAGAGAATATATGCAATCAACAATATGAGCACAAGGATAATAAAATAACTATATGAATAACATAGAAATCAAGTCTCAAAATTCAACCAACCAAGTCTTGAATTATAGTACAACTAAAAGAACCCTAAGGATTCGTGTACCTTGGATCTCTCAACTTCAATCCTCTAAAGCATTCCATGTTTCTAAACTAATGAATTAGATATGAAATTAAATAATTGGATGGATGAAAACCTCCTGTAAATATGTATAATATAAAGCCTAAAGTCGACGGCTAAAAACCCTAAAAAACTTGGATAGATTTTCCATAAAGATAGAATTAGGACGCATTACGCAGATCCGAAAAACAGCAAAACTGACAGGCGCCGTTCTTCCTGCGACGACAACTTCAACAAATTGAACTTGTAATGCACTTTATGGAGTCGTTGTTCATCTAATTGACGCATATGAATATGCGTTGGAAAGCTCTTTTTAAGGACTATAACTCTCATTAAGACCTCAAAAGCTGATTCAAAGTTCTCAAAATCTTAAAGAGGAGAGTTCTTCATATTCTTTATTTCCGCTCTTGTTCTCGTGCTCCTTAGCTTTTCAATTCGACTTCTAATCCTGACGATGCCCCTCATTATTTTAAATAAATATTGACCCACGATAGAAGTGGAGATAGGAAAAACCGCGGTAGAAAAAGAGTGAAAACTTTTTATCCGTGGACAGAGAAAATAGCATGGAAAAGGTTGTAGTGTCGCACATTCCCCCCATCCACGTGTCATCAGCAAACCAACACGTGGCATAAGCATGGCGACAAATGTGAGGAACTAAGGAAAAGGTGTCCAAAAATCACTTTAGGGCTGAACTATAAAATGAAAAAGAAGAGCATAGAAAAGGTCTTTTTTTCGGAAAATAACGAAGAGAAGGAGGAGTCATCCGCGTCTGAATAAGAGTTCCTAAAGGTTTTTTCATCGAAATTCATTTGATCTTTCGAGCATAATACGCCCTAACCGAAAACCTTAAAAGCTTCAGGTATGGAATTAAGTGAGATTCAGGGGAGGATTTCTCCATTTTATACTTAAATATTAAGATTGACTTCCGAAATTATGCCTTGATGAAAACAAAATATAGGAAGAAGAATTGACTTATTAATTATGTTTGACTCATCGGCTGTGGAAAGAGATATCCTCACCATTCCATTTTTGAGGAATCCATGTAAGACCGTCCTAATTATGGTATTCGGAGTGGCACATGCAAAAATATCTATTCTTCCATGGATACGGTGTTTCAGGTAAGACTTTTGACCATTAAAAGAAGAGTCAGTCAAAACGGATCCACCTCCAACACGGATGTGGCGAAGGATCTTTAATTTCGGGTTTCGTCAAATCCTTCATTGGCTTGTCTTAGTTTTTTTTAGCTTTTCCATGACTTCAATTGATCATGATTTCTCCACCTCTCAAGCACGGATCTTATAATCTACAAACAAACACTAGAAACAATAGATTTCGAACTTCCAATACCAAATGATCAAGAATACGAATTAGCTATTAAACATGCAATATGGACACTCTAATGCACCTCAAACTACCTATAATTCCTATACAAAATATGTGTTATCATAAACCTTCTCCAAAAACTTGAGCTTGTAGAGCTCATCTATGTCGAAGTTGGTCATCCTGTAGTTAGGAAGAGTCGTGTCCCCCCTCCAAGAAGACTGATTCCCCACGGCTCTGAGCAACCAGGTGCGTGATGGGGTCACGGATGTCTGCAGTTGTCCTTCTCTTACTAGATCTGGAGGGAGGGTTAGCGGATAGGGGACATTTGCCTGTGGATCTCCTCTGAGTCTTTGAAGATATCTCTTTAGTCGAGGAGTCAGTGCGGACTTCCACCACCTTTACGAGGGTACACGGGCTAGGTGAAGGAGCACTCCCGGATGTGACCGCTTTCTTCTTCGATTTTGAGGAGGTCGCGCCTTTACTCTCAGAATGTTGTAGAAGCGATGTGATGATCGGTTTTTAGTCGCGTAAACCGTATCAAAATAAAACTCAAACCTACAAACTAGTATAGCAAGTAAGTAAGAGGTCGATCCCACAGAGAATTAAGTATTCCTTTGCAATGTGTATTTACCAATTAGTGAAAAGGGGGGTTTTTGGGTGATTGAAATAAAAAAGAAAACAAAATAAACTATAAAGAAGTTGATGTAAAACAATTTAGAGAAGATCGCTCTACCTACAACTATCCACTTTATTTGGTTGAATTGATATCGTAACTTCCTCTTGTCCTTTTAGGTTTCCTATGAATGTCCTTGTCCCGACCTAATATAGTTACTAGTCCAATCAGTTCTAGAAACCCTTATCAATTGAACAGTCCATAAAGAAGGATTTAACCCAATTGATAGCTTTAAGTTCAGAGATTAACAATGGTATTTGCAGTCCCTAAAGAGGGATTTAACAACACATCCAACTTCCTACCCATCCAATTAGTTCAATCAGCCCTATAGGGATAAGTTTGTCACTTGGGTTAAGGTTCGCAATCAGGAATCTACAAAACCCTAGCAGTTGAATTGATTCTACCAAGTTGATGAGGCGAGATAGAATAAAACAATCAAACATTCAAGCATAAAGAAGCTGAAACATTCAATATAAGAAATAAGGAACAAGATTTAGAAACTCACAACTATATCCAAACAAAGCTTAAAATTGTAGATAGAAAGAATAGAGTTTAGCCGCCCATGGCGAACATCGCTCTCAATCTCCCACTAAAATCGTCTTGAATCCTAATCTAATGAATGAATGGAAACCTAGGTCAAAACCCTCTCTCAATTTCGTGCCCTTTTCGTGTCACAGTCGGTCAAAAAGACAAAGATAGAATAAATAGGGTTTTGGATAGAAAACACATCGCTGAACTTTGAAACGCGTCGCTCTGGGCAAATGCGGCGGCCGCGGCATATTGCTGCGCCCGCAGCATATGGCAGCGACCGCTGCATCAGTAATTTACGGAAAATTCAGGTCGAATCAGCTCTCGACATTAACAGAAAAGTTGTAGCTCTCTGAAAGAGCTTTCCAACGCATGGTCATAATAGTCAATCAGACAACCGAGGCCTCCAGAAAGTGTAAAACAAGTTCAGCATGTCTGGTGACAACTTTTGTAGACTTGTTCTTCGTTTAGGCTCGCTTCTTCTTCTCAGGACCTCTTTAGATCTTCATGTAAGCTTCCCCGATCAACTAGACATCCTCATCTAATGCTACATCAACCCATGTCTCCTCCTCGGATCCACAATTACCTGAAATAATCAATAAAAACGTGTAGATTCCGACTCCACCGCCATAGAGAGCAAATATGCAAATTATACTTAACCCATGCATGATATGCATCATAACTAAGCTAAATGCAACCTATTATGACCATCTAAATGCGTTCTATGAAACTCCCCCACACTTAAGCTTTTGCTTGTCCTCAAGTAATGAAAAACAAATGTAGAATTAATCCTCTCACAAATAAGATCTTCATGCTATAGTTTTAGAAAAGCAACATCAAGCAATAGGAGCCATGAGTAAGAGAACAAATATCCTAGCAAATATATGAGCGATCCAATAGTAAAGGCAAATTTAATCCAACCTCATCGGGATAATGTGTTTCACTCAAGCTCTCATGTGTTTAGGTTTTAAACTCCAACTCTCAACTCAATCCAAAATGCTCTATACACCGTGAAAGTCATCACTTGCAAACAACATCATGAGGACTTTTATAGGGTTGTAATGGGGCTTTGGTAGGAACATAAGGCATGAGAAATATTTAGGCTTGTGGTGCTAAAAATCCGGGAAAAAGGAACAACAACCAACCAGAACAACACCAAAACTTCCATACTTCGCAAACCATTCCAATAACATAAACTCCAATGCACATCAATAAGCACTCTTCGATTTCAATAACCATACAACTCATGCAATTTTTCCATTTGGATGATGACTTCTTTTCTTTTCTTTTATGTTTACTTTGGCCCCTAGGTGAATTTTATCCTCCCTAAGTCCAAGCTTACTAGACTTTTACTCCTAAGTGGATTTTATCCTCCTTAGGCCCCTAGTAATAAGTCATCTCTATTATGCAAGAAGGGTTACCTTATTTCGGCTATGCCTCTCGCAATGCACAACCATACATACATCATCTCCACTCAAAGCAACTCCAACATAAAGATTTGTCACCAATTCTCCTCCTAATTCCCGGATAGGGTCAGGCTAATCATTGACTTTGATATATTTTTGTGGAGCTATTAAAAAGAATAGGCTTTAAGGATCAGCTAGGCTTTAAGCAAAGGATAATGCAAAGGGTAGATAAGGTATAATACGACTAAAGAAAACATGCCTCAATCATTTGAAATTCACAAGCAACAAACATGTGCAATACGGTATTGAAATAAGAAGCATATGGAGAGTATAATCACATAATAAAAGCAAAATGGAATAATATGTAAAGTCCTTATAAGGCCAAAACAAACTCACAAGGGTTATATGTTTGCTAGATTTTAATTAAACCTCAACTATGAACCATACTTGCTCAATTATATTCTCAAATCATGCTCCAAAAATTATTTTCAAGCAATTCAATCAAATTATGAGATTTATGCAATAAGATCATAAAAATAATTTAGAGGACAAACTAAACCATGATGGGTATCTTTAATAACACCTAAATGCAATGCACGATATTTTTGTGATTTTTTTTTCAATGTGATATATGAGTAAAAATAAATATGAAAACATAAATAAACATGATATGCAAACTCTATCTATATGCAATGCAATCCCTCCCCCACACTTAAACTTTTCATTGTCCTCAATGAAACATAAAAGACAACAAAAAAATAAAAACATAGAGGGAGAGATGAGTGAAATACGCACAATGTGGTGGAAGGATCTCCTTTCAAATAGTAGGCTGATACGTCGGATCTGAGCATTGCGGCGGGTTAAAGGCGGCGACCTTTCCTGAAAGGTTAGTCTATCCAAAAACTAAAAACAACCATCTAATGCCTAATGGAAAACCTAATTTATTGAAAAGAAAACTAGCTAACTAGGAATTGAAATAACTAAATTAGAAAACTTACCTCGGTTTGCCTCCCGAGAAGCGCCTTTCTTTAATGTCACTGGCTTGACTTATTCTCAATCTCAAGATCTTATCTATCAGACATCGTCAAGGCCCTCATTAACCTATCATATTCCTGTGCACACATCTTACAAAGAACATCATAGCACAATAGATTGAAGGCATAAAATATGAAATTCAGAAACACTTTCAATCTATCAAAAAGTCTAGCATGACTCTCTGCTGAAGGAATATGATACCACCAACACAGTTCCACTGGTGGCTTCTCAAAATAGCAATAAAAAGTATCAACATAATCACCATTACCTTCCAAATTGCAAAAGTTTACCTTTATTACCTCTTGAGCCTCAGCTGATGGCTCTAGACTTGGTTCATCAATGGGCAAGCTCAGAATGGATGTTGCAGATGGAGTAGGAGACACATCACATGTAACCTCATGTGTCGACTCATGTGATTCCAAGTCAGGAAGTACTAGACCCTCTCCTCCATCATCGAAGACACTATCGTTGTCTGCAGCCAATTCCTCCTCTTTTTCTTCGAATCTCATTTCTTTCTCACCTTTTGCACTTAAAAGTTGAATGAGTTGGCTCATCTGATTCTCCAATTTTCCAAGTCGACTCATTTTTTCTTCCTCCAACTGCTGCAACACGTGTGTGAGAGTTCGGATTGATACTTCCCGCTCAACCTGGTGACTCATGTTGCAGAAAAAATCCCAAATCTCAAAGTCCCATATCCAATAGGCCTCCATTACTCATGGACTCAGCAACCCTCCGTGTTTAAGCATTCATCCCATCAAATATGCAAACACACATCTCTCGCACACCATATAGATAACCCCATGAACCAAGGTCGTTAACATACTCATGCAATCTAGTGAAATATTGGTGAAAGTTCTCACCTTCAAACTGCAACAATCTCAACATCTTAAAAAGTTAGTAGCAAGGGCGTCGTGAACCGTAAGATAGGTTCACAACGAGTTAGGTATATGCACAAAAATCAATAAATACATAAAACAAAGAAATAAACTTGATTCCTCGGCAACGGCGCCAATTTGATGATCGGTTTTTAGTCGCGTAAACCGTATCAAAATAAAACTCAAACCTACAAACTAGTATATCAAGTAAGTAAGAGGTCGATCCCACAGAGAATCAAGTATTCCTTTGCAATGTGTATTTACCAATTAGTGAAAAGGGGGGTTTTTGGGTGATTGAAATAAGAAAGAAAACAAAATAAACTATAAACAAGTTGATGCAAAACAATTTAGAGAAGATCGCCCTACCTACAACTATCCACTTTATTTGGTTGAATTGATATTGTAACTTCCTCTTGTCCTTTTAGGTTTCCTATGAATGTCCTTGTCTCGACCTAATATAGTTACTAGTCCAATCAGTCCTAGAAACCCTTATCAATTGAACAGTCCCTAAAGAAGGATTTAACCCAATTGATAGCTTTAAGTTCAGAGATTAACAATGGTATTTGCAGTCCCTAAAGAGGGATTTAACAACACATCCAACTTCCTACCCATCCAATTAGTTCAATCAGCCCTAAAGGGATAAGTTTGCCACTTGGGTTAAGGTTCGCAATAAGGAATCTACAAATCCCTAGCAGTTGAATTGATTCTACTAAGTTGATCAGGCGAGATAGAATAAAACAATCAAACATTCAACCACAAAGAAGTTGAAACATTCAATATAAGAAATAAGGAAAAAGATTTAGAAACTCACAACTCAATCCGAACAAAGCTTCAAATCGTAGATAGAACGAATAGAGTTTAGCCGCCCATGTCGAACATCGCTCTCAATCTCCCACTAAAATCGTCTTGAATCCTAATCTAATGAATGAATGGAAACCTAGGGCTAAACCCTCTCTCAATTTCGTGCCCTTTTCGTGTCACAGTCGGCCAAAAAGACAAAGATAGAATAAATAGGGTTTTGGATAGAAAACACGTCGCTGAACTTTGAAACGCGTCGCTCTGGGTAAATCCGGCGGCCGCGGCATATTGCTGCGCCCGCAGCATATGGCAGCGCCCGCTGCATCAGTCTTTTACGGAAAATTCAGGTGGAATCAGCTCTCGACGTTAACAGGAAAGTTGTAGCTCTCTGAAAGAGCTTTCCAACGCATGGTCATATTAGTCCATCGGACAACCGAGGCCTCCAGAAAGTGCAAAACAAGTTCAGCATGTCTGGCGACAACTTTTGCAGACTTGTTATTCGTTTAGGCTTGCTTCTTCTTCTCAGGACCTCTTTAGATCTTCATGTAAGCTTCCTCGATCAACTAGACATCCTCATCTAATGATTCATCAACCCATGTCTCCTCTTTGGATACACAGTTACCTGAAATAATCAATAAAAACGTGTAGATTCCGACTCCACCACCATAGAGAGCAAATATGAAAATTATACTTAACCCATGCATGATATGCATCATAACTAAGCTAAATGCAACCTATTATGACCATCTAAATGCGTTGTATCACGATGCCAAGTCCATTCCATCTATACCAGAAAAAGAAACAGAGGTTAGAAGTGGCATGCAGGAGAATAAAAATTTGAATAATTAATTTAAGAAACAGAACAGCACGACCTAGACACGGATGAAACACATTTAAACCAACCATTTCTAGATGAAGTTCCAAGACCATAGTTTGTTAATGAGCTTTCGGCTCCATTCCAAAGCCCTCCTTAATCCTATCAGAACCTCCCAAAACCGGTCTATTTACACATCAGAAGAAGCCGAGCACGGACATAAAGTTCATAATGTCCTCAGATTTGTCGCGTACTAGGAACCACTTAAACATTTAGTGGGGTTTGTTGGTGTGGCGGTCCACGAAGGTGCAACATGGTTTACTCTGATAGAAATTCTTGTCTTGAGTGCCGCACTTCAGGGAGAGTAAGTAAAACAAAAGCTCATTCGTAGGGAGTTCTTTTAATTCCAAACACCTCATGATGAAGCTAGCAAGAAACCTTTGATTCTTTGAGGCGTGGAGTATTGAATTTGAACGCAGAAAAGTGCGTTTTTGGAGTGGATTCTGGAAAATTCCTGGGATTTATGGTCAGTCAAAGGGGGATTGACGTAAATCTAGACAAGATTGCCATAGTACAAAATCCACGACCACCGCGGACCATTAAAGAAGTCCAATCCTTGAATGGAGCTGTCAACTACCTTAGCCGTTTCTGCTCATGCCTTACCGAGAGATCGCTTCCGTTCTTCACACTGCTAGAGAAGAGAGGGCCCGTTCAGTGGAATCTAGAGTTATAAAAGGCATTTGAAGATCTCAAGATTTTCCTACAACAGTTACCAACTCTTCATTGGCCAGAGAAGCAAGTGACTCTGCAACTTTACTTAGCTGTCAAAAGCACCACGATTAGCGCTGTTCTCACCAAGGAGGGGAAGAAGCCAGTTTACTACATAAGTAGGGTTTTGCAGGATGCAGATACTCGCTACGAGCCCATATAGAAGGTGATTCTGGGTTTAGTGTTTGACCGCAAGGAGGCTACATCCTTACTTTCAAGACCATGTAATCGACGTTGTAACCGACCTCTCCCTTTGACAAATCTTACACCTTACCGTGCCTCTCAGGCCGAATGACCAAATGGGATATCGAGCTGACCGAGTTCGAGATCATATACACTCCCAGGAAAGCAGCTTTGGCCCAGGCCCTGGCTGACTTCATTTGTGAGACATCTTTTGAGACAACGGTGACAAAGAGGAAAGCAAATGAACTATAAGGGTAGACGGAGTGGCGAATAGAGATGGCTGCGAAGCAGGGGTAGTGCTGCTAACATAAGAAGGTGAACAGATGTGCTATGCCTATAAATTGGACTTCCAGACAACGAATAACGAGGCAAAATATGAATCATTGATAGCCGGCGTCGAAGTTTCCCTCATCCGCGGAGCCCGAATGATTGAAGCCTACGCCGATTATGAGGTTATGGTTCGACAAGTTCAAGGGGAGTATGAATCGAAGACAGGACTGCTGCCCGACTACCTGCGAAAGATTCTGGCCCTGAGGCGGTTCTTCATATGATTTGATTTATTTGCTGTCCTCAGGGAAGAGAATCAGCAAGCAGATGTCTTAGCACGAATGGCCATAGCCATACCCTTTCAAGCCGGGCCAAAGGTCGAATTTGAAAGAAGGGAACAACGCGGTCTTATCCAAGAAGTTTTTTCCGTACAAACTGAGGGTGTCGATGATTGGCGGACCCCTCTCACAGAATACTTGGGGAAAGGGATACTCCCCCAAGAAAAAACGGATGCTAAAAGAATAATGACCAGGGCGGCACAATTCACCATCCGTGGACAAAAATTCTATAAGAGAGGATATGACCAACCGGACCTTTTGTGTGTTTCAACCACCGAAGGGAAGGTGATAGTTGAAGAAATGCACTCAGGAGTATGTGCACATCACCAAGGATGGAGGGAATTGACAACAAAAATTCTGCGACTTGGCTACTACTGGCCAACATTGAAGACAGAGGTGCAAGCATATATAAGAAGCTGCGATGGCTGCCAGAAGCATGGGAACGTCAACAATCAACTGACGGAGCCCCTCAGAAGCATATATGGCGCCTATCCATTCGCCTTTTGGGGAATGGATATTTTGGGACCTTTCCCGACGGCTCCCGGTCAGTTGAAATATGTCTTGGTGATTGTTGATTACTTCGCCAAATGGGTCGAAACGGAGGCCATGTGCTTAATTACTGCGGAGAAAGTCAGAAAGTTTCTGTGGAAGAATCTAGTGTGCCGTTTTGGCATTCCTGAAGCCATCATCACCGATCACGACCCTCAGTTCGATTGCGCGACCATCCGAGACTTTTTTACAGGGCTGAACATCAATCTCAGATTCTCATCTGTGGCACATCCCCAGACAAACGGCCAGGCTGAAACTACTAATCAACAAATTTTGGAGGGAATCTGGAAAAAGCTGGGGAAAACGGCCAAAGAGCGATGGGCCGAACTGTTGCCGCTAGTGCTCTGGTCCTATCGGACATCAATCAAAACACCTATCGGAGAAACACCATTTGCTCTCACATATGGGGTTGATGCGGTAATCCCAATAGAAAGACTTATCCCGTCAGCCCGCGTTTTGGCCTACACATCTGTGTCTAAAGATGAGGCGCTTAAGATCAAGATGCATCTTCGTGAGGAAAGAAGAATGGTGGTAGCCCTCAAGGCACAGGAATACAAAAGAAGAGCGGGAAAATACCATGATCAGCACGTCCGACCACGACAATTCAAGAAAGGCGACCTCGTCCTCCGGTGTTTGTAAAACAGAGGGAAGCTGAATGCTAAATGGGAAGGGCCGTACGTGATTACAGAAGTGGTCCACCCCGAAGCCTACAAGCTACGGACCTCAGAAGGTGTGAATCTCAACAAGACATGGAATGCGGAACTTCTTAAGAAATACTATGTGTAATAAGCCAAACCCTTTTAAGTCACTCCCGTTGAAAAATAATACTAAATGGTTAGCGGGTGCTAAGTCTTGTTGTCGAAATCCCCTAGGGAACACATTTAAGTCCCAGGACACTGGAGCTTGCTCCGCGTCGGGCGTCCGATCGTAGAGCTTGCCTCCCAGATCAACAAAAATATTAAAGTCCCAGTGCACTGGAGCTTGCTCCGCGTCGGGCGTCCGGTCATAGAGCTTGCCTCCCGGATCAACGAAAACCTTTAAGTCCTAGGGCGCTGGAGCTTGCTCCGCGACGGGCGTCCGATCGTAGAGCTTGCCTCCCGGATCAACGAAAACATTAAAGTCCCAGGGCGCTAGAGCTTGCTCCGCGTCGGGCGTCCGGTCGTAGAGCTTGGCTCCCGGATCAACGAAAACATTAAAGTCCCAGGGCGCTAGAGCTTGCTCCGCGTCGGGCGTTCGGTCGTAGAGCTTGCCTCCCGGATCAACGAAAACCTTTAAGTCCCAGGGCACTGGAGCTTGCTCCGCGTCGGGCGTCCGGTCGTAGTGCTTGCCTCCCGGATCAACAAAAACATTAAAGTCCCAGGGTGCTGGATCTCGCTCCACGTCGGGCGTCCGGTTGTAGAGCCTACCTCCCGGCTCAACAAAAACATTAAGTCCCAGGGCGCTGGATCTTGCTGTGCGTCGGGCGTCCGGTCGCAGTTCTTGCCTCCTTGATCAACGAAAACCTTTTAAGTCCTAGGGCACTGGAGCTTGCTCCGTGTCGGGCGTCCAGTCGTAGAGCTTGCCTCCCGGATCAACGAAAACATTAAAGTCCCAGGGCGCTGGAGCTTGCTCCGTGTCGGGCGTCCGGTCGTAGAGCTTGCCTCCCTGATCAACGAAAACATTAAAGTCCCAGGGCGATGGATCTTGCTCCGCGTTGGGCATCCGGTCGTAGAGCTTGCCTTCCGGAACAAAATAAACCTTTAAGTCCTAGGGCGCTGGAGCTTGCTCCGTGTCGAGCGTCCGGTCGTAGAGCTTGCCTCCCGGATCAACGAAAACATTAAAGTCCCAGGGCATTGGAGCTTCCTCCGCGTCGGGTGTCCGGTCGTAGAGCTTGCCTCCCGGATTAACGAAAACATTATAGTCCCAGGGCGCTGGAGCTTGCTTCGCGTCGGGCGTCCGGTCGTAGAGCTTGCCTCCTGGATCAACGAAAACCTTTAAGTCCCAGGGCGCTGGAGCTTGCTCCACATCGGGCGTCCGGTCGTAGAGCTTGCCTCTCGGATCAACGAAAACATTAAAGTCCTAGGGCACTGGAGCTTGCTCCGCATCGGGCATCCGATCATAGAGCTTCCCTCTCGGATCAAAGAGACTATTTAAGTCCCAGAATGATGGGGCCAACTTCGCATCAGGCAAGTATAGGAGACACAAATCTCCGAATAAAAAGGGGATATGTTTCGAAAAAACAGTTCAGAAAAGTATGAGGAATTCCTGGAAAACCTCAGCATGGCGTTCCTTCCGAATTTAAAAGATTTAAAATTTGGAAAACGACTGAAGTCTTAGAAGCTAGCCGCGTACAGATAAAGCATAAAACACCACGAAAGTACACCTGACAAACGAGTCATAAGCGAAAAGGGTGAGCCGCGGTTCAGGACCGGGGGACAGAAGTATCCCCAGGAGAAAGATTAACATGACCATTCTCCACCCTGACGCTTTCTGGGTTTAACACCTGGACATCAAAGCAGAAACACCACGAAAGTACACCTGACAAACGAGTCATAAGCGAAAAGGGTGAGCCGCGGTTCAGGACCGGGGGACAGAAGTATCCCCAGGAGAAAGATTAACATGACCATTCTCCACCCTGACGCTTTCTGGGTCTAACATTTGGACATCAAAGCGGGCGCCTCCTCGATGACGAAAAACCATGACCGTACCAATCGAAAAGTCATTAGTAGATACAAAGTCACTCCATCCATGCTCTAGTCGATACAAACCGTAGTCACGCCGGACGACTCCCATCAGAAAATTCGGCACCGAACCATACGATAGTAAAACTTGAGCAGGGGCAGAGATTTGCGTCTCATCCTCGAAATAAACTGGGAGTGACTATAAGAGAAAAACACAAAGGTTTAAAAATGAAGAAGGAAGATTAACAAGCAACAATTGAATAAATTATAGTAGGATTACCATCTCATGCATCTGATCTTCAAAATCGATGGCACGATAGAAAACCCACGAACTAAGCTCTGAAGACGCCATGTCAAGTGGTGAGGTAGGCAAAGAAGATCCAAATAAAATCATCATTTATAAAGCACTATCATCGCTCATAACGACAAAAACCTCCAACAGGAAAAGACTGACTTCTCTCAGAAAACCAGAGACAGGGGTGACAAGACTTAACATAACAGAACTATTCATAAACAGGAAATGCCGACACCCACGGCATGCGCAACACGAATCGAGAAATAAACAATTGTAGTAAAGAAAAGACACATGTCAAAACTCCTCTCAGGCAAGCGGGTTTTCTGAGCTCCCTCACGCACGAAATCATCATCGAGTGTAATGGAGCGAATAAAAGTAATCGAAGTTATAACCCAAACATGCACTGGGGAAGTTCTGAATTTTTTCAAACACTAATTAATCTCAATGGATAAGCAAGGGAAGAAAACTATAAAAAATAGCATGCGCGGAATGAGTGAACAAACACCACTAAAAAATGGAACATTGGGCACCACTAGTAGCTTTTTACCGGGTCATTCAAAGAGAAGATCAGCTTCGGATGCTACAACTCCCTTTGGTGTATGTTCTCTTCGGGGAGGACGTCCATGACCGGGTACTTCTGTGGTCCCGTTCTAACTAGGAGTTGGAGGTCCAGGTTGGGAGGGACCACAACAGTCTCTTTTGGCTCATGGAGGGGTGGACCAGTTTCATCGCAGCCAACTATATTATGGTGGGGGTGGCATTGATCTTCATATATGAAGGTGACTCCCACTTTATTGTCTATGTGTTGGACCCCGAATGCAACAACAATGACTTAACTGAATATGTCTAGAAGGTGGCGTACCGCCTGGGCCCCAAGTGAAGAAAGAAACAAGAATGGCTATGTGTAACCAATAAAAAGATGTAAAAAGCTCCCCAGAGCTAATGTTTCCAAAATAACCGTAAGACTAATGTTCTCAATCTAGAAATAAGGAGAGAAGGGAAACAACTGTTCTTTTTTTTTCGAAAGGGAAAGGGGAAAACAACCAAGGGTTTACAAACCATAAAACCCCACTAGAACAACATAACGAAATTAGCGAATCAGAACCCGTTGGGCAGAGGACCCTCCGAATGGGGGTGACTCCAACCCTGATCCACTTTATTGCCATCTGGATCCATCATCCTGACCTCAAAGCGGGCGTTTCCCTTATAAATGAAAGTCATAGTTGAGCCAATCTCCAGGCCATGAGAAGTCGCAAAATCATTCCATACGTGGCTCAACCAGTACAAACCATAATCCCCTCTGGAAATGTGATGTGCGCACAAATGGCCATATTTTCTATGCACATAGAAGTCCATTTTATTGTCTTTTGCATGAATATTAATGGGAAAACATGGGAATAGTGTAGTTTACGCTTAAATGTCAAATATATGGGTTTGCACGAGTTTTTATGTAATTTCGCAGAAAACAGGATGAAAATGAACGGATTTGAAAGAGCGGAAAAAGAACTCGAAGTCTTCTGAAGAGGTCGAAATCGACTGGGGACCTCGACATCGAGTACATCGGAGACATAGGAATCGAGCAGGAAATGAAACAAAGCATGTCGACACAAAGAGGTCGATATCGACATCTGGAGGTCGATATCGAGGCTTCCATATCGACCAAATTGATAGAAGTCGAGTGCCAGTTTGAGTAGGAAAAGGAGAAGCTCGAGATAAAGTTTTGAAGGGGTCGATATCGATGTCTATGGGTCGATATCGACCATGCCAGCAGAGGAATCCGACTCCGATTTTGATAGAAATCTATTCGAATCTTGCAACGTCTATCCAAAGGTCGAGATTACCTATCATCAACACGAGATTTATCAGATGGAGGCTGAGTTACCATGGAGTTTTAGTTTTTACTTTTATTTTAGTTTTATCTTAGAGAATAAAGATAAGGTTTCGAGCCTTTATCGACATCTATAAATAGAGGCCAATAGGGCTGAGTTTAGGCATCCATGAAAATTCAATTGGACATTAAATTCAGTTCCAATTACAATAGTAACGAGTTAGAGAGAGAGAAAGGAGGCCGAGTGGAGTTGTAAAGCGAGAGCGGAGTGGCTTGTTCAGTTGTACTTTCTTTCGAAGTTTTAATTCAAAGTAGCTTTCTTTCAATAATGATGGTGATGTGCATGATGAGGAGTGAGTAGTCAACCCACTTCTAGGGTCGGGGTGAGCCCGACGATAGCAATGTGAGGTAAGTGCATCAAAGGTATGACTTTTATGCGATTCCGTCTTCTACCCCATGCATGATCCTTTGCGAAAGTTAGGGAGATTCATTATTTGCATTATTGAAGTGAAAGCCACTCATATTGTGAACTTGAATTACTCATGGATTAGATAGTAACTCTTAGGAATTATGCGAGAGCCTCTAATCACCAAAGTGTTGGTAACAAATGTTATTTGACGGAAAGACATTAAATTTCATAACTTTAGCATAAAACTTGCATTGTTATCGTTGTGGCATGAAACCCCGACTTTGGAAGCTTTTTAATTAATTAAATTCTTTATAAAAGTCTTAAGTTTTGTTTCTGTTCATCTTCCTTCTCCATTCTATTTTCTTCGGACTCTTTTCCGACAAATTGGTTACGAAAACAGTTTCTGTGACAAGCGTCGAAATCGACTGAAAGGGTCGATATCGAGGTCTAACATCGATATCGAGGTCTGTCTCGACGTCGACTTTGCTGTTTTGTCTTCTGCAGGAACTGTGCTAGGAAAATCGACCAGAACTGAGGTCGATATCGACCAGTATAATCGATATCGACTGTCTTCTGAGGTCGGAAGCTTTGATCGTGAGTACAACATGGGAAGCGCTGACATACCTCCTCGTGGATTCGATCCTGAATTACCCTACTACTACAAGGGAGGGGATTCTTGTATTATTTGTTTGGGACATGGAGTTAGCCTAGTTGTGCAATTGTTATATTTAGTTTATTTTGAATCTCCTACTACCACACCCCCCGTGCGAACAAATTGGCGCTGTTACCGGGGAGGCAATCAATCGTCACCTAAGTTAACCACGATCTTTTCTGAGCTTATTTTGCAGGTTTATGCGATTTTCTAATCGCGGACCTATCCTGGAACCAACTAACGAGCCTGAACGTTTCTACCATCTTCGCAACAAAGCTATTCCCATCATGGCTGACAACGAAACACAGGCCGAGACCATAGAGCGGTTGAGGAAGGAAATCGAGGACCACAATGCTACCATCGCTGCTGAAAGGGCCGCCGTTGCTGCTGAGCGAGCCCGTTCTGATAGGGAGGAGGATGCGCGTAGACAAGCCCAAGAGCAGCTAAATCAGTATCCACTGACGACAATGCAATACATGCATCCGCCGCTTCATGTTTCTGAATCTGCTATTTTAATTCCTCACTCCAACTATGAAATAAAATTAACTTCTTATTTAAGATAAAAAGAAATACTTTTGAAGGAAGACCCAATGAATGCCCCCTGCAACACATCTCTACTTTTATGGACTTATGTGAAACAGTTGCTGATGGAGTAAACTTAGAGTATGTTCGATTAAAATCTTTTCGATGGTCTTTGGCAGGGAAGGCACTACAGTGGCTTGAAAGTTTGGCTCCACGCTCGCTGAGGACATGGGCGGAAGTGAAAGATGCATTCTTGAACAAATTCTTCCCACCTTCTAAAACGGCGATGCTACGACGAAGGATCACGGCTTTCAAACAAAAGCCAGGTGAAACTCTAGCACAAGCGTGGGAGTGGTTTAAGGACTTGCTGAGATCATGCCCGACGCATGGGCAACTTCCATATGTCATCCAGGAGATCTTCTACAACGCCCTTGATACGCCGATTAAGGAGAGGATCAATTCATATACCTCCTATCGGTACATTGAGCTTACACCAACGGAGGCATGGGAGACCATTGAGAGGCTCGTGAACTTTGACAACACTTATGGGGCTGCTGCGGCCTATGATGCAAGGCCTGCCCCATCTATGCCACTATATGAGCCTCCAAAGGAGATAGATCCTGATGTGCGGCAACAATTCCATAACGATCAAACACGCCGCCTTCAAAAGCAAGTCAGGTTCCTGAGCAACAATCAAACTTGTCAGGAGTGTGGCTCAACAAGGCATAACACTAGTGCCTGTCCATATACTGAGCAAGTATCCATGGCGAAACAACATGAGGAGGTTAAATGGACGAGAGGCTCCTATGGAGGAGGCAACAACAATATTGGGGTGATCAAAGGTTCTATCAACAAAGGGATCCCCCACCATATAGAGCACCAGGGCACCCTGAGCGGGAGACTAAGAAAGATGACATGCAAATCATCCTTGATGAGATGCGGAGGAACCATGCTGAGTTCAAACAAGCCAATAACTCCGTCTATACTCAGCTGCAGGGCATCAATTCTAGACTTGCAGAGATCTACGTTTGGAAGCGCAACATGGAGACTCAAATGAGTCAATTGGCGGAAGCAATACCCAAAGCGTCAGGATCATTCCCTGGATCCACTATGCCCAACCAAAAGGGCAAGACCACTGGTCATATTGCGGCAGTAAACCTAAAGAGTGGGCGTCAATTACAAACGCCCGAGCAAAAAGCGGAGGAGAAGGAGCCAGAACAGACGTCGACATCGACCCCCCTATCGATATCGACCAAGGTGACGTCGATGTCGACCCTGATACTGCGTCACCACAGAAATCGACTCCTCCAGTCGATATCGACCCTACTGATATCGATGTCGACCTCACTGCAGCCGCGGGAAGGAAGAAGGTATTGCCATTCCCATCTAGAAAGGTGATTAAGGACCCAGCAGAAAAAACTTCCAACGGTTCGTGAAGATGCTCCAAGGACTTAATGTCTCTATACCATTCATAGAGGCACTTCACGAGATGCCATCCTATGTAAGGTTCCTTAAAGACATCTTGGGTAAGAAGCGATCGCTCTCTGAGATCGCAGAGGAGTGCAACAGGTTAGAGCTAACACAAAAGCGGGCGGACCCAGGTAAGTTTTATATCGCTATAGGTCTAGGTCAATTCAAATTTAATGCTTTAGTTGACTTGGGCGCTAGCGTTAGCATGATGCCACTAACCATTTGGCACAAGGTAAAGATAGGTCCTCTAGAGCCCGTGGATACAAGGTTGTACATGGCTAATCATACAGTAGTAATTCCAACTGGGATAGTGACGGATGTGCCAGTACAAGTAGGTAAATTCTTTGTCCCTGCTGATTTCCTAGTTGTTGATATAGCGGAGGACCCTGCTTGTCCAATTATTTTAGGTAGGCCGTTCCTAGAAACCGTCGATGCCAACATTAGCGTGAAGAAAGGATTGCTCTCATTCACAATTAGTGATGAAGTGATAGAGTATGCCATCAACAAGACGGTGAAAAATCAAGGGCCAATGGAGATAAAAGCCATCAATGGTGTCTACATTGCATGTGGAGAAGCAAAGGTAAGAAGTATGACACCGGAGGAGCTCGAGAAGAGGGCCATAGAAGCCCAAGTAGAGGAAGTTGTGGCAATCTTTAATGAAGGAGCTCAACAGAACATCGAAATCGAGCCAGGTAAGTCGATATCGACCACTAATGTTCAAGATTATGTGCCAGGTCATAAGTATGGGGTCGACGGAGGAGAAAAGGAAGCATCGGAATCGGGGTTAAGGGTCGATATCGACCACACCCTATCGAAATCGACCACCATCAGCGCTGAGAAGGGAGGAAAGGAGACCTCGATATCGACCTCTGAGGATCATATCGAGTCAAAACTCTCCAAATCGACTGATCCTACAGGAGTACAATAGGGGTCGATATCGACCTCTGAACATCGACATCGACATGAGCCACAGACTGAGAAAAACTTAAGTCAAGGTACGGATTCCTCCTGTTCCATTTTAATAAAGGATTTATCATTATTTGGAAGAAGTGTGCCTTGGCATGTGCATTTGTGTAGGGTGTCCGATGATGATTCAAGTCAATATGAGATAGGAGACAAGGTCTATGTTGCCAAATCTAAGGACCATTGGTTCCCTACAAGATTCAAGGATAAGAACTTAGGACCATTCACGGTGAATCAGATCAATCCTGGCGGAATGCAGCTGCGGGACAAGAAATGAGTGATATTTGAGGCCCAAGCCACATGGGCTCTGCAGATGCCACCTTGAGAAGCACGAAGGAGGAAGTCGGCCTAGCGACTTAAAAGTCTAGAGCTTGTAACAAGGACTTAGTTTTGATTTTTAGACACTTTTGTTTTGTTTTTAGACACTTTATTATTTTGCATGTTTGGTTTTGTGTTTAGTTTTTAAATTGCAGGAGAGAGAAAAGCACACAGAAAAGACGTCGAAATCGATGTCCAAGGTCGACTTCGACCTTAAGGTCGACATAGATAGGGTTTGTGATCGAGGCCAAATCACCCTGAAGCCTGAGCAGAAATCGAGAGAGACATCGATATCGATATCAATGGTCGATATCGACCTTGCCTGCTGTCTTCTTCGACTCTTGAAATTTGTGACGGTTTAGTAAGTTTTCTTCTTAACCTTATTTCTAATACAGTGAGGACACTGTAAATTTTAAGTATGGGGTGGGGGAAAGGCTTACTTGCATATTCATACTTAGTTTAGATTTGCATATTTATTTTAATGCATATAAAAAAAATTATTACCCCCATCAAATTTTTTTGAAAAATTTAGAAAGAGTCATGGAAGTATAAAAAAGAGCTCTATGATGCAAAATTAGATTCATTAGAGATATAACATGAAATTGCCTAGTTAAGGGAAGTCTCAATGAAGTGCAAAAAGAAGAAAACATAAAGGAGATGAAAAATTTGAAGTTGCTTTTGACATGTGCATGATAAGATGATGGAGGACTTTTTATGAAAAATTCCATACAAGCAAAGTTCATATCCTAGCCTTACCTATGCATATTTGCAAAAGTCACAAAGCCATATATGAGCCTTAAATTATCATTATTGCTCCACATATATATATTGCCCATTTTATACCTTATACCCTATCCGGGGACAAGTTTGAGAATGGATGTCATCTTGGGAGTTATTTGGAGTTGTCCATTATTTATGAAGTTATTGGCAGGAATGAAACAATTATGAATTATGGAAAATTAAATGAGCGAGAAAAAAATCCGATCACCTCAGGAGATAAAGGTAGGTCGACCCTGCTTGCGTTGAGATAATAGTTCTGCGAGATGGGACACAAGGTGAGGAGTCCGAAGTACTAAGTATCCAGGGCCATTCATGACACCCATGTTTGCGACTCGCGAGAAGGTAGTGCTAAGGTTAGAGAGGTAAAAGCATATATTGAATAAAAGCATTGAGCGATGAGTGAAAGGTGAGACATTATGAAGAAGGAATGTGGAATGTTTTGGAACGAAAGTATGTTTCCCCGGATTTAACACCACATGGCCAAATATTAGCCCACCTTTAGCCTTTTACCAATCTACTTCTCACAAGCTTGCAAAAGTCCTCTTAATTATTAATGCTATGTCACTAAAATTATTTTTGGATATTACCTCCTTTTATGAATATGAAAATGCTTTTATGCACGGGCATAGACTTGGTTGACATAAGTACCTTATCGAGGATGGCAATTAATTGTAGGGACATATGAAAAATGAATCTATGATGTTGAGGGTTTACTTTCTTCCCCTGAATGACCATTAAAGGTATTGCGTGGGGACAAGCAAGCTTAAGTATGGGGTGTTTGATGTGCGCGCAAATTGCCATATTTTCTATGCACATAGAAGTCCATTTTATTGTCTTTTGCATGCATATTAATGGGAAAACATGGGAATAGTGTAGTTTACGCTTAAATATCAAATATATGGGTTTGCACGAGTTTCTATGTAATTTCGCAGAAAACAGGATGAAAATGGACGGATTTGAAAGAGCGGAAAAAGAACTCGAAATCTTCTGAAGAGGTCGAAATCGATTGGGGACCTCGACATCGAGTACATCAGAGACATAGGAATCGAGCAGGAAATGAAATAAAGCATGTCGACACAAAGAGGTCGATATCGACATCTGGAGGTCGATATCGAGGCTTCCATATCGACCAAATTGATAGAAGTCGAGTGCCAGTTCGAGTAGGAAAAGGAGAAGCTCGAGATAAAGTTTTGAAGGGGTCGATATCGATGTCTATGGGTCGATATCGACCATGCCAGCAGAGGAATCCGACTCCGATTTTGATAGAAATCTATTCGAATCTTGCAACGTCTATCCAAAGGTCGAGATTTCCTATCATCAACACGAGATTTATCAGATGGAGGCTGAGTTACCATGGAGTTTTAGTTTTTATTTTATTTTAGTTTTATCTTAGAGAATAAAGATAAGGTTTCGAGCCTTTATCGACATCTATAAATAGAGGCCAATAGGGCTGAGTTTAGGCATCCAAGAAAATTCAATTGGACATTAAATTCAGTTCCAATTACAGTAGTAACGAGTTAGAGAGAGAGAGGAGGCCGAGTGGAGTTGTAAAGCGAGAGCGGAGTGGCTTGTTCGGTTGTACTTTCTTTCGAAGTTTTAATTCAAAGTAGCTTTCTTTCAATTATGATGGTGATGTGCATGATGAGGAGCGAGTAGTCAACCCACTTCTAGGGTCGGGGTGAGCCCGACGATAGCAATGTGAGGTAAGTGCATCAAAGGTATGACTTTTATGCGATTCCGTCTTCTACCCCATGCATGATCCTTTGCGAAAGTTAGGGAGATTCATTATTTGCATTATTGAAGCGAAAGCCACTCATATTGTGAACTTGAATTGGTCATGGATTAGATAGTAACTCTTAGGAATTATGCGAGAGCCTCTAATCACCTAAGTGTTGGTAACAAAAGTTATTTGTCGGAAAGGCATTAAATTTCATAACTTTAGCATAAAACTTGCATTGTTATCGTTGTGACATGAAACCCCGACTTTGGAAGCCTTTTAATTAATTGAATTCTTTATAAAAGTCTTAAGTTTTGTTTTTGTTCATCTTCCTTCTCCATTCTATTTTCTTCGGACTCTTTTCCGACAAATTGGTTACAAAAATAGTTTCTGTGACAAGCGTCGAAATCGACTGAAAGGGTCGATATCGAGGTCTAACATCGATATCGAGGTCTGTCTCGACGTCGACTTTGCTATTTTGTCTTCTGCAGGAACTGTGCTAGGAAATCGACCAAAACTGAGGTCGATATCGACCAGTATGCTCGATATCGAGTGTCTTCTGAGGTCGGAAGCTTTGAGTGAGTACAACAAGAGAAGCGCTGACATACCTCCTCGTGGATTCGATCCTGAATTACCCTACTACTACAAGGGAGGGGATTCTTGTATTATTTGTTTGGGACAGGGAGTTAGCCTAGTTGTGCAATTGTTATATTTAGTTTATTTTGAATCTCCTACTACCACACCCCCCGTGCAAACAAAATGTTGATAGGGAAATCTTGGAGAATACTAGACGACAGCAAGACCCGCTCAGGAACTTCGGGCGCATATTCATCCTCGAACCTCAATGGAAGCAACTGCACACACAAAAAAGATCGATCTTAAGTAATGAAAAAGTTAATTCCTTTAGGAAAATAATTACAAATAAGAGAATTAACCAAACGATGCATTTCCTCATCGAAATCAATTGCCTGAAAAAAGGCCCATAAAGATCGGTTTGAAGCCGCCATATTCTCAGAGGGACGATAAATAGACGGCGTAAGACGTAGAACCAACAATTTCCACCTCTCCCCTTCTAAAGAGGACCGCCTGGCTCTAAAAACTTTTCCCAAAAACCATTTCGCGCCTAAAAATATTTGAAACATTGAGCCTATCATCGTGGGCGTAAATCACAAGAGAAATTTTCAGAGTCTTAGCCACGCATGTTCGACACGTGCTAGAGCGGCAGAATTTAGAACAGAGCGACCACCTTCCTCAGGTAATGAAGGCCTAACGGGGCCCAACTCACAAAAACCCTGATACAATCGGCATCAACCTCAGGCGACTAGTCTAATCGACGGACATAAGCTCGACCTTCTAGACCGCAGTAACCCGTGAAGAGGAGACTTGTGACCCAATGTTCTTTAAGAGAGGAAGCAACCAGAAGCCCACCTTCTCACCGCTCATCAACGCAGCCCGAATCCCACACCATAAAAGAAAATAAATGGAACTAGGTGACCACCAAGGCTTTTCAACAGAGTCATCCTCTGGGAAGATCAACTTCGAAAGCTCCGACTTCCCTTAACTTATGTACTGTTTAAAGACGATGTCCAGAGCTCGGTCCTCCTATGGTCCAGATCCAGACGCGAGATGGAAGTCAAGGTCAGCCAAGACCAAGATGGGATCTTTTGGCTCAGAGAGGGGTGGCCGGAGTTCGCCATATCAAATCAACTACGATTGGGGTCGGTCATGACTTTCACAAACGAAGGCGACTCACATTTTGAGGTATTAATAACCGACCCTGATCCCGATTTCATGTTAGAGAGAAGGGGTTTATAAGGGGTGGAAGATCGAATAAAGAAGAGGAAGGGGGCAACAGCTGCCACCAAAGCCTTCAGGAAAAATGTAAATCGCCTTTGAAAAACAGTTGATCGGCTAAAAGGATCGCGCTCAAGAAAGCTACGAGGCTACTAATAAGAAGGAGATTTTTTAGAGCCCTCACCATGCGCTAACCAACTTAAACGACGTCCAAAAACTAAAGAAAGAATATCCGCCCGTAAACGATCAATAAAAACGGAATCCACGCACATATCAAATGTGGAAACTAACTTCAACACAAAATATTTACCGCGGCCGAAAATATGTACGGCCACCTGTTCCAGCCAAAACATGCAATGTTCTACCAAGTCATAACGGTTAGAGCAAAAACGACCAGATGAAAGAACACACACAAAAATAAATTGTCCAGAACGAACCCTTTCTAAATACACAAAAGGCAAATCACTTCACCAAGTTCTTCACATAAAACCACCCGCGAGTCTAAGCGTCATCCACCACGAGTTCAACCCCGTCCTCATCTGTCACCCCCCAGTCCTCTCTTTCGTTGCTGGGGGAGAAGGGCTCGAGAGGAACGCCAGGGTTCTCCGCTGATTTCTTCACGCTCTGAAATATCCCAGCTCGCACACCCGCATAGAAGCACTCCTAATATCTCCCTTGAATGAACTCTTGGCCTGCACCCTCAAGTAACCATTCGGGAACAGCGCTAGTCATGAATAAAGTACCATCAGGAGTCTTAATCCAATCATCGATCAGGGTGGTGCGATTGCTAGGAACTTCCAGTCACGAGCGAATAATGTCACCATCAGTCCGCGAGCGATAACGATCTAGCTCGATCGTGCGACGCTTGGCCTCGATTATGACCTGATGCTTCTCCTCTGTCACCATGGACAACTGCTTCACCAGAGCTAAAATCTTGGCTCTCATCTCCTCCTTGCTTGATTGGGGATGTAACAAAGATTTCTGAAGCTCCCCCACTTGCAGGTTCAAAGCTACGTTCTCTCTCTTTCCCCCTCCACGTCTTTCTTCAGAGCGTCACTCTGGGTCTCCGCGTCCCGTAGTTTTCCACCCATTTCCTCCAAGCGCTGACGAAGCTCAGAAACCTTTTTTTGAGGGGTGCTGGCCTCCACATGTTCCAGACACCTCCTTTTGACGAAGCTCAGACACCTACAGAGAGGATAGAAACTTTAATTTTTTCAGGAACACTAATGAAACGCAAACGTCATTTGAAGACGCCTTACCCTTTGACACTACCGGTCTTGCTCAAGAGCAAATTGATCATTGGTGAGATGATCCAAGAATTGTAGCTCGCTGATGCCGGCGTCAGAAGGGAGAGTGAGTTTGTCTAACTCCTATCGATCGAAGCCCGGCATCCGATATACCGGCCGGTTCAACTCATTAGCGTGGAAGACTTCGGTGTCCCAGTTGGCGTCTTTCTAGGAAAGAGCGTGCCCCTTAGCCTTCTTCCGCCCAAGGCCGCGGGAAGTACCCGCCTCGGCCATGACGGCTTCCTGAACGGTTTTGGAGGTCTCTTCCATAATAAATGGGGCATTTGCGGAAGGGGAAACATTGGTGGTCACATCCTCAGAGACAACATCAATCAGAGCGGGAGGAGGAAGAGGAGCTGGAGGAGGAGTCTTATCCTTAGCAGATTTCAATAGCTTCACACAGGGCTCAGAAGTTTTCAGTTTCTTTAACGCTTTAAGCACGTCAGCAAACATCTTTCTCTTGCCCGTAGACGACTGAGGGACTGAGATCTTTATGGATAGAGTTTCTATGAAGATAGAATTGGGATGCATTACGCAGATCCGGAAAACAACAAAACCGGCAGGCGCCGTTCTTCATGCGGCGACATCTTCAACAAATTGAACTTGTAATGCACTTTATGGAGTCGTTGTTCATTTAATTGACGCATATGAATATAAGTTAGAAAGATTTTTTCAAGGACTATAACTCTCATGAAGACCTCAAAAGCTGATTCAAAGTTCTCAGAATGTTAAAGAGGAGAGTTCTTCATATTCTTCGTTTCCGCTCTTGTTCTCGTGCTCCTTAGCTTCTCAATTTGACTTCTAATCCTGACGATGCCCCTTATTATTTTAAATAAAGATTGATTTGCGACATAAGTGGAGACAAGAAAAACCGCGGTAGAAAAAGGGTGAAAACTTTCTATTCGTGGACAGAGAAAATAGCATGAAAAAGGTTGTAGTGTCACACATGCCTCCCATCCACGTGTCATCAGCAAACCGACACATGGCATAAGCATGGCGACAAATGTAACGGCCTGGATATAAATACCCGGGTTACGTTTCGAAGGTCGGATACCTTCGTTCGGATCTTGCAATTCAGGTACGGGTCAGTCCGGTTCTTCGCTTTCGCCCAGGACGATCCCTCGCCATAGAAGCACAGAGCAGCAAAAGGGCGGGTACCTAACACTATCCACGAAGTCAGGTCCAGAGACGCCTGTGGGCCCTAAAGACCGCGCTGAGGCCATATAATATGCCTATTCCTAGAATAAAGGATGGTCTAATGCGGTACATAATTTAAATCACACTAGCATGCTCCTAGTTGAAATAATGTGCAGAAAAACTATAAAGGCGCCCAAAGAATGCCAAGTGGCATATCCCCATATCTCTGTCTTTCCCGTACCCACTCCGAGGTAGGGCGCTCGACCTCAGCCGAACCGTAATAGATATATTACCGTACCCACTCCGAGGTAGGGCGCTCGGTCTATGCCGAACCATATCAGAGATATATATAGATCATACTTATCGACTCGATTGGGGACCAAAACGGTATCAAACCCGAATGCCCCCATGACCCTAGCAAAGACTCTAAGACTCACAGATAACGACCGTTCTGTTTCGCAATCACATAAAGTGTTCAAATGCTCATTCGAAAGTGCAAGTCCTAAGCATGATACTACATGGCATGCTTTTATGCATATGCAACACCTACATACTATATGACACATCAGGCAGGAGGTCCGAGTTACTGAGTAAGCTCCCGTAGGAAACTTACCTGGAGGCGCGCAGAATCCAAGCAATAATCAGCAATAGCAAGCAATCCAATCATGTCACAAATCACCTAGCATATAATATAAGATGTGCATAAGTCTACGTCTAAGTCACACAAGGCGCCCCTAACTATCACACATAAGTTCACGAAATCATATAGTATCACTTCTTAACATTAATTCATCAATATCATCTCAACTCATCTCATCATCTTATCATCTTCTTTATTCATTTCCATCAATCAGCTTATATCGTCACATGTCGTCTTATCCTCGTATCATCTTATTAATCCAATCATATCATCTCGCATCTTGCCTCAACATTTGATCATTTCAACTCATCATTTAGAAATCATGCACCACTATTATATATATATATATATATATATATATATATATATAAGTCATATTCATACTCTAAGGTATATTCATACTCTAATCGTCATATAACATATCATACTTCAACATTTAAGAACTTATCATGCTTCTTAATCATATACTATAACATCATGCTTTCATTTATATCAACACATCATAATATCATGTAACATCTCATCATGCTTCATAATTCGGTTCAAGATTCTAATAGGTCAAACAATGCTTCAATCCACATGAATCCATATCATATCATATATCATAGAAATATCAACATATCATAATTTATACACTCACAAGGTAGAGAAGTAAGTCAACTCCCCAAGATTTCCCAAAACTCTTTAATCTCAAGTTAGACTAAATCATTCTTTAAACCATTTTCTCAAATCATGCTCGACCCAAAACCCCTTTACAAAGCATTGCCTTTTAAATCAACTTATTATAATTATTTTATCAAAATAAATCCGATAAGGTTAGTTCATTACTAGAAATTCCCATTTTAAATCTCACTAAATCCAATTCCTTTTGCCAAATCAAGTTCTGACCTTTAAAACCCCTCTTTCCAAATTCTTTTCCTTTAAAAATCCAAATCTCAAAATAATAATATTACATCTTTAAATCTCATCAGTAATATTACATAATATCCCATCTATTTAATAATTAAGTAAATAACCGAAAATACCCCAAAATAAGTCTTTAAAATATACCATTCATTTTATCACATTGTAATACACATTTCAAAATCACAATATAAGACATAATATATCCCAATAATCTATTTCTAAAATAATATATATAATATATTAATTTTTTGGAAAATATTATTTATCTCAAATGTCAAAATAATATATAATAATAATTTAATCAAATAATATATATATCCAACTATATAACAACATAACATATAAATATAATACTCATAATCTTTAAAACACTCAAACCCTTAGCCCAATTCTCAGCCCAAACCCGAATCCCATCCGGCCCACCTCCCAAAAGCCCGACCCAGCTCCCTTCCTTATTCCCATTAAAAAAAACGTGGGCCCCACACCGCTGATGTGGCCAGGCGGGCCCCCATCTCTTCTTCTTCTCCTTCCCTCGCCAAGGCCATTCTGTTCGTTCGGCCTCAACCCTCGTCGCCTCGCCATTCTCTCACTCTCAAACACTCGCCCTCAGTTCGCTACTCTCTCTCTCTCAGGCTCACTCCCAGAAGACCCACCCAAGCGAAACCAAGGAAAAAAAGAGAGGGGAACGAAGCTCACCGGAGGTCTTCGAAGGTTCGCCGGGAGCTTGTCGGGGTTGCTCAAGCCTCGTCGGAAATGGAGTATCGCCGGAGGTGACCTAGAGAATGGAGGGGGGAATTAAAGTTCCTCTTTTAAGCTGATTGGGAGTGAAAGGAGACAAAAATCGAGTCCTTACCGTGTGCAAATTCGAAACAGGAGGAGAAGAGGTCGGGGGCTCGTTCTCAGCCTTTGGGCTATCCTAGGCGACGACTGGCAGCTGGAACTTCGACAAAAGGTGGATGGACTGTGGCGGGTTTGTGTTGAATCGAATTGAAGATGGAGGTGCGGGTGGTCTGCTTTGAGAAACAGGGGGTGCTTGGGTGGCGAGGAGTGCTCGGCTGGGGCTCAGGTGCGCTCGGAGCCGCGCTTGGTGGTGCTCGGAGCTGTTGGGAGGGTGCTCCTTCTTGGTGGTGAATGTGGTGGCTGCGGCCAGAAGAGCCCAAAAGGGGCTTTTACTCCGAGAAAATAGAGAAGGAATGGTGGAAGGGAGATAGGGGTGTGGGAGAGTGTTGTTGGGTTTGAATGAAATAAAGAGGAGAGAGACGCTGCAGGCTTGTAAGAGAGGAGGAGGGCAAGAGGTCAGTTTGGCACTTTGCCAAAATTGGGAAAAGCAAGACTTGAAGGTGAAGGTGGAGGTCTAGCCTAGAATGGGAAGGAGAGGTATGGTCTCTGCCCCCTTTCAGATGATGGCGCCAAGGAGGAGAGAGGTAAGGTGAGGGAGAGAGAGAAGAAGACAAATAATGTGGTCCCAACATGAAATTTAAAATACCCGCAATTAAATCCCGAAACTCTCTCTCTCAAACCCATCCCGACTCATTCGAATTTTAAATCGAAATCTCAATTCCGAAATAACAATGAAATTCAATTTATTTTTCCAAATCCTCGAATCTGAAAGCGGAATAAAATTCGTTAAAAAAAATCCTTCTAAAATAATGTCGGAAGTTGTTTCAAAAGATTTTAGAGAAATCCAATTGTCCGAGGACGGGATTTTTCAAAATCTCACGAATCTAAATTCTAATCAAATACACTTAATTATTTTAATAAATAAAACTTTCGGCCTTTACATCATCCACCTCTAAAAACAAGTCTCGTCCTCGAGACTAAAATTCTTTTGAAACCAATCAAGCTTTTCTCAAAACACCGAACCAAATAAAATCATGCAAGAGCCCAAGTCGATTCTATCCTACGTCGGTCAACCAAGTTTTCAGAACTCAAGAGGTGGAAATCATCCACCTCTAAGGGCTAATCCCATATTCTCTTCCTAAGTTCATCTTTCAGGAGCGATTTCAACGATCAATCTCAAGACATCATCAAGCTCAACATCAATTATCTCAAGATGTCACGGAATCTCATATATCAACAAGATAAAGTCAAACTATCAAGTGTCGTCACGCTAACAAGCATAACAAGGGTGGTATCATATGTGTATAATGCAAGCAAGTCATCGCATGTCGACAGGCTCATCGCCAATCACATCATATAATCATATATTCTGCACATAACTATCGATCATATAACCACAATGACATAGAGATAAACATCAAAGCACCCATCTCGAGATAAGGCACTAGGGTATACTCATCATTAGGTCAAGAGGTCAAGGTAATGTCTATACTAGGCTCCATGTAAGACACCAGTAGCTCTTTTGAAGTATCCCCACAACTAGCCCGAATACTCTCCTCAAGATGCTCTACAAAGGAATGATCGACTTTAACATGGAGATCAGAATAGCCAAGAATGTGGCTAGGAACGAGAACATATCAATGAAGCTGAGACACAAGAAAGACATCGTGCACTCCAGCTAAGAACGGGGATAAAGCTAAGCGACAAGCTATGTCTCTAGAACCTCAAAATGATCAACAACCTAGGGCTCGGCTTGCCTATGATATCAAAACGTCGGAACCCTCGGGTGGTGATACTCTCAGCCATACGTGTGCTCACACATCAAAGAGAATCTCGATCCTTGTCAATGTCTCGGAACCTATGAACATGCTGTTAGAAGTTCGAAGTGAACAGTCCATCTCCGTCCATAACTATCCTCTCATGAACTTCATAGAGCCTCGAAATCCGTCGGATGAACTCCTCAGCTAGCCTCGAAACATGCCAAGTTCTTAAATAACGATGAAGTGCGCCCCTCACATAATCCTCTGCTTCAAGTCCTGGGACCAGTGGGTTATGGGCCCACTATGCTTCCGCTGCGCCGCTCGAGTACTATCCAGCTAACCGTCCTCTCCTCTATGTCGCCGCTCATCGAAAGTAGCACAGTGGTTTCTAAATTAACGGAGATAGGGGAGAGATAAAAGCGGACAACTCGGACCTTCTACGGAACCAAACACGGACCAAGACTGACGATGACAAGACGAGAAGAAAAGATCCCAACCCCAAAATGACAATAGTGCCCTTATGGAATTCTATGAGGTTATAATTGTGGCAAACATAACACATATCGATCCATAATGAAGCATACTAGTCACATCAATACACACTAACATGTACCTATCTCGATGAATAATATCAACACACATTGGAAGCAAGGGACATGATCGAGTTCTTCACGGATGTACGTATAAGACAATCTAGCTACCTATCATTCCTCAAGTAATAGACAAGCTCAACATGTTTAAGAAACAAGGATGCATGATTTCAACAATAACTTATGCGGCACAAAGCCATGCACAACATAGTACTATCACAACATCACATATATGGTTGACTACTCATGATCAACAAAAACCTAGAATATTATACATACCTATCATGATAAATAAATTCGAGTCCAAATCCGTATAAGTCATGGAATCATAAATCATTTTTAAATCCCTTTTTCATCAAATCATATAGCATCACATAAGAATTTAAATCACATATATGGAATAACCCAAATCGGGTTTAAACAAAACTCGAGTCAACGACCAAAGAAAGGAGAGAACCGGCTCCGGCCAAGAGCCCAGATCTGGTTTTCGTCGTAACGAATTGGCCGCTCGTCACAGCGAAATCCAGTTCTTTGTCCCTCATGAGTGATGCCTCTCACTACGCGCGACAAGCATCATTCTCTTCCTTTGTTCCTAGTCATTGTTTTATCGCGACGACCATGGTTTCGTCACGACGAAACAAGCAACTGTGAGCTCGCTTTTGATTTAAACTCGATCCTTTCCTTCCCACTACTCTCATCCTTTTTGATATCCTTCCCTAACCTCAATCAACATTTAAATAATAATCCCGAGTAATAATACAATTAACAATTTGATAACCCCTTAAAACCACATTTTTAAATACCTCGAAATTTAAGATAGGATATTCAAATAACAATTAATTACCCATGACAGATACACACATACACAAGTCAAATCAATATAGAATCCGATACTAGGATGCTCAAACACGTCATAGTTTTATAAAAGGAACACATATGGGAGCACAATAACTATCACATCATACAACAACAAGGTCTACATGATAAGATAAGTATGACATGTAATCATATGATGAGCTGTAATCGAAAAGCACGTCCTACATGATTCTAACCGGTCATGACATGGCATAAATACAACCAAAGATGATCACTGAGGAACAAGTTTAACATCGGATCATATTTCATATATATGTGCATTTCATCATGTCGTAGTATATAGCATGCAAGGTGGCACCCCATTACTAATTAACACAATACTCGCAATTATATGAACTCAACAAGATAAGCATAGATCGATGATATTTTCAAGTCAACATGATAAGGTGTGAACCTGGGCATAATCTTAGCTATGATACGGGGCACGGAGTCGGATGAGGTACAAGCTACCAGAATACAATAAGCATCAAAAGAGCATCATATGGTAAGAACAATAATTTATGTGAGACACACATATTAGCACATCCTTAGTCATATTAAGCATGATAGAAGGTTGTTGAGGCATAACATGATAACTAGGTTACCGACATCAAACATGTTCAGATAGTCATAAGATCATATAAAGAGGGACCTAGCAGAGCTACCTTAAAACATTACAAGAGTAGCTGAATGATGATACAATTTGAGCATGGGGTTATGCAAGTCATATTCCTAAGGGCTTAGATTTTACATGATTCTATTAATGTATGACAAGTCGTAGTTGTATGAAAGATAAGGTGCATCGAGAAATTTCATATAATGTCATGGGGAGTCATAGAAGCTCAAGCCAGATTACCATTCGCAACCAACATCAATGTATGTAAGGGAAATATAAGCAGGTATAACAGGTGAATCATGCGCATGCCATAATGCATAACAGGATAGTGCTCCTAATGTGTCATGCTTCGAGAAAACAATACACTATAATTACACATATACGGGTAATCATGCGAGTGTCTAGCAAACATCATGGTGTGTGTGTGCTCATGAAAAGGTCGGGATCTTCACACGTATAAAGATATTGTCTCAAGCAAGGGTGTAACAAGGAATGTAACATATCATAGTCATGTTAAGGTCAATAAAGTATACGATCAATGATGGCGGGATGATCATCTAAAGTGCCACTAGATAATATGATACAGGGAACAAAATAACGTTATGAATGCAATGTTCCCATACATAAAACGAGATAATTAGAGCACATATTCTCATGACAAGCTGCACTTTGAAGACATACGTCCTATATGATACTAGTAGTATACACGGAATCTAAATACAATGTGGTGTGTGAACATGTAGGGTGTCATACTATTCATTCTTAAAACATAAAACAATGTCATGGGGCATGAGGGAACATCATGAGACAAGTAGATAGGCATGACACTAGTTGGAATCACACAAGGCATAATGAGTATCAAGGTGTAACACCAATCATCTTTCAATGACATAAGGAACAAATGTCGATACTATTGAGGACCTATTTTAAGTAGGATCATATCATCAAGCAAGTAGGGCATACGTGTACACAAGCCACAACTCATTGGTCCTACAAGATACTAATGTCTCAAAGAAAGGCGTAGATGGGCATCACATGACATATGTACATTAAACAACTTTGCACCAACATATGCAAGAGGTCACGATGACAATAACACAATCATATGGAACAAGGAGGAAACATAGAAGGGGACAACACGAGCCTAAGATAGTGTGACTTCACATGAACATAGGGAATACATGTACATGGGTATAAATCAATAATTATATGTACGACATGTGTTTAACACAATCATATATCAAGTCATACATCAAGTCACGTAATCACATATAGGGCTACCGTTATAACCAAAAGAGATTTCCAAGGGCAATATCGACTTATCCCCACCGACTTACAATCTCATTTCCCGTGGAATACGTGTAACTCATTTCGAGAACAAAGGGGGGGTACTCAAATTACTCCCGAAAGAAGATGGTAGAGTTCGTATAGAATCTCATGACAAGGGGACACTAGCTGACGAGAATCAAGGGGAACGACTTCACAACATCTCATTCAATCGACTCGAAACTATTCGAAGTTTGATACTCTAGCACAATGACCATCTCGTGGCATGACCTATGGTGTCAAGTACCATACTTATCACACGCTCAAGTAGACAATGTTTCCGAACTTAATTCCCGACCAAGATTAGATTCCCGATTCCATTTCCTATCAAAGACATCGATACCATAAAGAACAACTCGATCAGAATACCAATTGAGACATGGAAGATGATAGAAGGGGAGGAAATCAGAATGAACAGAATAGACATCTCTCGACTATCACCAACCTTTAACCAAACTTTTTCGAACCAGAGACAAAACGAAAGGGAAGGACACCAACAGCTGAATCATGGAGGAGACTGCTCTATAAGATAGAAATTCCGACTATACCGAAAGGAAAGAATCTTTCACTTATCTCGCTCACATAGAGATGCAACACTCGGTGCAAATATACCAATAGATTTCTAGTTCTAGCATAATAGCACTTAACACAGAATCAGTCAGTGACAATTATAATGATCTCCTTTGAGGGAGATCGTTCTTAGGTCCAATTAATACATAAAACACATCAAGCTATCTAATGCCGCTCTTCGAGGAGCGACTGACCGGAGGGGCAAAACCTCACGATCTCTACCTAACTTGCCACTCCAACCACCTCGGTGCAATTCCTTGGAGTCCTCCAACCCACCTATAAAGAATAATCTAATATTTCGCCTAGCCGTTCCCAACTACATCCAATAGGGATGGTCTAACGCCTTTTCTACCCACTCGATCCCTCTGGTTTGATCTATCATATTTAATAAGTCGAGTTCACATTTAGTCCATTTGAGTTAGTCATATTAAGTTCATTGTGCCCCTTTAAAACTCTTTCAAATCCTTTTAAAATTCGTGGGCGGTTTTCAAAACACACACCCGACCCTTGCGTACCCGAATTGCACAACCTCGCTCTGATACCAACTTTGTAACGGCCTGGATATAAATACCCGGGTTACGTTTTGAAGGTCGGATACCTTCGTTCGGATCTTGCAATTCAGGTACGGGTCAGTCCGGTTCTTCGCTTTCGCCCAGGAGGATCCCTCGCCATAGAAGCACAGAGCAGCAAAAGGGCGGGTACCTAACATTATCCACGAAGTCAGGCCCAAAGACGCCTGCGGGCACTAAAGACCGCGCTGAGGCCATATAATATGCCTATTACTAGAATAAAGGATGGTCTAATGCGGTACATAATTTAAATCACACTAGCATGCTCCTAGTTGAAATAATGTGCAGAAAAACTGTAAAGGCGCCCAAAGAATGCCAAGTGGCATATCCCCATATCTCTGTATTTCCCGTACCCACTCCGAGGTAGGGCGCTCGACCTCAGCCAAACCGTAATAGATATATTCCCATACCCACTCCGAGGTAGGGCGCTCGGTCTATGCCGAACCGTAACAGATATATTCTCGTACCCACTCCGAGGTAGGGCGCTCGGTCTATGCCGAACCATATCAGAGATATATATAGATCATACTTATCGACTCGATTGGGGACCATAACGGTATCAAACCCGAATGCCCCCATGACCCTAGCAAAGACTCTAAGACTCACAGATAACGACCGTTCTGTTTCACAATCACATAAAGTGTTCAAATGCTCATTCGAAAGTGCAAGTCCTAAGCATGATACTACATGGCATGCTTTTATGCATATGCAACACCTACATACTATATGACACATCAGGCAGGAGGTCCGAGTTACTGAGTAAGCTCCCGTAGGAAACTTACCTAGAGGCGCGCAGAATCCAAGCAATAATCAGCAATAGCAAGCAATCCAATCATGTCATAAATCACCTAGCATATAATATAAGATGTGCATAAGTCTACGTCTAAGTCACACAAGGCGCCCCTAACTATCACACATAAGTTCACGAAATCATATAGTATCACTTCTTAACATTAATTCATCAATATCATCTCAACTCATCTCATCATCTTATCATCTTCTTTATTCATTTCCATCAATCAGCTCATATCGTCACATGTCGTCGTATCCTCGTATCATCTTATTAATCCAATCATATCATCTCGCATCTTGCCTCAACATTTGATCATTTCAACTCATCATTTAGAAATCATGCACCACTATTATATATATATAAGTCATATTCATACTCTAAGGTATATTCATACTCTAATCATCATATAACATATCATACTTCAACATTTAAGAACTTATCCTGCTTCTTAATCATATACTATAACATCATGCTTTCATTTATATCAACACATCATAATATCATGTAACATCTCATCATGCTTCATAATTCGGTTCAAGATTCTAATAGGTCAAACAATGCTTCAATCCACATGAATCCATATCATATCATATATCATAGAAATATCAACATATCATAATTTATACACTCACAAGGTAGAGAAGTAAGTCAACTCCCCAAGATTTCCCAAAACTCTTTAATCTCAAGTTAGACTAAATCATTCTTTAACCCATTTTCTCAAATCATGCTCGACCCAAAACCCCTTTACAAAGCATTGCCTTTTAAATCAACTTATTATAATTATTTTATCAAAATAAATCCGACAAGGTTAGTTCATTTCTAGAAATTCCCATTTTAAATCTCACTAAATCCAATTCCATTTGCCAAATCAAGTTCTAACCTTTAAAACCCCTCTTTCCAAATTCTTTTCCTTTAAAAATCCAAATCTCAAAACAATAATTTTACATCTTTAAATCTCATCAGTAATATTACATAATATCCCATCTATTTAATAATTAAGTAAATAACCGAAAATATCCCAAAATAAGTCTTTAAAATATACCATTCATTTTATCATATTGTAATACACATTTCAAAATCACAATATAACACATAATATATCCCAATAATCTATTTCTAAAATAATATATATAATATATTAATTTTTTGGAAAATATTATTTATCTCAAATGTCAGAATAATATATAATAATAATTTAATCAAATAATATATATATCCAACTATATAACAACATAACATATAAATATAATACTCATAATCTTTAAAACACCCAAACCCTTAGCCCAATTCTCAGCCCAAACCCGAATCCCATCCGGCCCACCTCCCAAAAGCCCGACCCAGCTCCCTTCCTTATTCCCATTAAAAAAAATGTGGGCCCCACACCGCTGTTGTGGCCAGGCGGGCCCCCATCACTTCTTCTTCTCCTTCCCTCGCCCAGGCCATTCTATTCGTTCGGCCTCAACCCTCGTCGCCTCGCCATTCTCTCACTCTCAAACACTCGCCCTCAGTTCGCTACTCTCTCTCTCTCTCTCTCAGGCTCACTCCCAGAAGACCCACCCAAGCGAAACCGAGGAAAAAAAGAGAGAGGAACAAAGCTCACCGGAGGTCTTCGAAGGTTCGCCGGAGAGCTTGTCAGGGTTGCTCAAGCCTCGTCGGAAATGGAGTATCGCCGGAGGTGACCTAGAGAGTGGAGGGGGGAATTAAAGTTCCTCTTTTAAGCCGATTGGGAGTGAAAGGAGACAAAAATCGAGCCCTTACCGTGTGCAAATTCGAAACAGGGGGAGAAGAGGTCGGGGGCTCGTTCTCAGCCTTTGGGCTATCCTAGGCGACGACTGGCAGCTGGAACTTCGACAGAAGGTGGATGGAGTGTGGCGGGTTTGGGTTGAATCGAATTGAAGATGGAGGTGCAGGTGGTCTGCTTTGAGAAACAGGGGGTGCTTTGGTGGCGAGGAGTGCTCGGAGCCGCGCTTGGTGGTGCTCGGAGCTGCTGGGAGGGTGCTCCTTCTTGGTGGTGAATGTGGTGGTTGCGGCCAGAAGAGCCCAAAAGGGGCTTTTGCTCCGAGAAAATAGAGAAGGAATGGTGGAAGGGAGATAGGGGTGTGGGAGAGTGTTGCTGGGTTTGAATGAAATAAAGAGGAGAGAGACGTTGCAGGCTTGTGAGAGAGGAGGAGGGCAAGAGGTCAGTTTGGCACTTTGCCAAAATTGGGAAAAGCAAGACTTGAAGGTGAAGGTGGAGGTCTAGCCTAGAATGGGAAGGAGAGGCATGGTCTCTGCCCCCTTTCAGATGATGGCGCCAAGGAGGAGAGAGGTAAGGTGAGGGAGAGAGAGAAGAAGACAAATAAAGTGGTCCCAACATGAAATTTAAAATACCCGCAATTAAATCCCGAAACTCGCTCTCTCGAACCCATCCCGACTCATTCGAATTTTAAATCGAAATCTCAATTCCGAAATAGGAAATTCAATTTATTTTTCCAAATCCTCGAATCTGAAAGCGGAATAAAATTCGTTAAAAAAATCCTTCTAAAATAATGTCGGAAGTTGTTTCAAAAGATTTTAGAGAAATCCAATTGTCCGAGGACGGGATTTTTCAAAATCTCCCGAATCTAAATTCTAATCAAATACACTTAATTATTTTAATAAATAAAACTTTCGGCCTTTACAACAAATGTCAGGAACTTAGGAAAAGGTGTCCAAAAATCACTTTTCTGACTGAACTATAAAATGAAAAAAGAAGAGCATAGAAAAGGGCTTTTTTCGGAAAATAACGAAAAGAAGGAGGAGTCATCTACGTCTGAATAAGATTTCCTAAAGGTTTTTTTCATCGAAATTCATTTGATCTTTCGAGCATAATACACCCTAACCGATAACCTTAAAAGCTTCAAGTATGGAATTAAGTGAGATTTAGGGGAGGATTTCTCCATTTTATCCTTAAATATTAAGATTGACTTCGGAAATTATGCCTTGATGAAAATGAAATATAGGAAGAGGAATTGACTTATTAATTATATTTGACTCATCGCCTCTTGAAAGAGATATCGTCACCATTCCAGTTTTGAGGAATCCACATAAGACCGTCCTAGTTATGGTATTCGCAGCGATACAAGCAAAAATACCTATTCGTCCACGGATACAGTGTTTCAGGTAAGATCGTTGACCATTAAAAGAAGAGTCAATCAAAACGGATCCACTTCCACCGCGGATGTGGCGGGGGACCATTAATTTTGGGTTTCGTGAAATCCTTCATTGGCTTGTCGTAGTTTTTTCTTAGCTTTTCCATGACTTCAATTGATCATGATTTCTCCACCTCTCAAACACGGATCTTATAATCTACAAATAAACACTAAAAACAATAGATTCCGAACTTCCAATACCAAATGATCAAGAATGCGAATTAGCTATTTAACATGCAATATGGACACTCTAATGCACCTGAAAGTACCTATAATGCCTATAAAAAATATGCGTTATCACAAACTTTCTCCAGAAACTTGAGCTTGTAGAGCTCATCTATGTCGAAGTTGGTCATCCTGTCACTACAACAGAAATCACTTTTAGCGATGAAATTTTTCCTCGATAAAAAGTGATATTTCGTTGCTAAAACTATTTAGCGAGGAAATATGCTTCCTTTTTAGGCGGTCGTTGAAAGCTCGTCACAAAAAGGTCTAGTGTGGAAATATGAAATCATCGCAAAAAAACATTTAGCGACAAATTTTCATTTGTCGTTATAAGTCGTTAGCGACTATTAAATTAATCGTAAAAGGTAATTAATTTGTCACCAAATAAGGCTACCGATCCCACATTAGTCGTTGAATGCACATGGCGACAAACATTAATTCCTCCAAAATTGTATATTTCATCGTTAATGATGATATGAAGTGAAGCCGATATTATTTCGCGACTTATATTTTCATCACAAAAAATTATTAATTTCATCGGAAAAAATGTTAAAGGAATCAACAATAGTCGCTAAATGTACTTTGTGATAACATAAAATTCATCACTAATATATTAGTTTCTTCGCGAATAATGAATTACAATTACAAAATTTGATATAAAAAAAATCATTGACGAGGAAATTATTTGTTACTATAGGCATGCTATTACAATGAGGTCGAATTCTGATTTACAACCATTCTATCAGTTTGCAATAAGAACCCAAAAGACCTACACTTCAATCGAAGCTGACTTGCAAACACGCATACCACTGCACCAAGAGAATACTGCCACTGTCCAGCTCAAGGGAAATATTGCAATTGTTCAGCAATAATAAACATTTGCCTAACTCATCCTAGGCCCATTGCAGCTCAAGGGAATATTGCCATTGTCAGCAACCATAAACATGCACATGTAAACACTCAAATGGAGCATTTCACTATGCTTGAAATCATTTCCCAAACTCTACAAGGGCTCCTTGATAACAAGAACATGACATGCTACATTAAAACAAGCGACATCAAAGAATCAGATCGGAACATGTGTCACAAGAGGCATGGGCTAGAATAACTCTCATATGAGCAATGATTTATTCTCGGTTGAAACACACAAAAAGAAATGAAGATAAAATAGAGGTACTCTAGCTAACTCACTCTTTTATGATTGCAAGCAGCCGTCCCACAGAGCCTGGCTCATTATATGAGTGCATCCAAGATTTGTATTTGTTGCTCAACAAATCTCATCTCCTCCTTGCAAGCAAATGAATCTGTTAACACTTGCAAACATAAATACTAATGTATACTTAAGTAGAACTCATCCAAAAGGTAGAAAGGATATCAAGTCTTGTATATTCTACCTTACTTGTAGATAATCTTTTCTTAGCCTACATTTAAGTATATAAGCCTTACATTGTCATCTTTACGCCTCCCTTGTCTTGATAATCAATCCTCACAAAATACAAAGAATCAAATCTGATCCACAACATCACAACATAGCAACAAATTATTTTAATTTAAATTCAAAAGCAGAAAAGCCCCTAATCTACCCGAAAAGGCCCTAATCTACCATAACATCGCAGACTTGGGTAGATCCTCCTAAACAATAATAAAATGCAGCACCCAAAAAATTGAAAAGAAAAAGAAGAAACTTAGAGAGGAACCAAAGAATACATTTTGCCTTAGGCTACCTTGATGGCTTGATCTTCATTTGAAATCCTACATCCAATTGACCATTTCCTCTTCACAAGATAACCTCGAACATTAAGTAGATGCACAACACTAATTATACTACATAAAATTCAAAATACATTTTTTTTAAATAATAACTTCTAAAGAAGACAGGTATCGACTCGAGAGAGGAGAGGCATTTCTTTAGAGTGTATCTGCAATCGAGATAATACTGTATCAGTAGATGAAATACCCAATTAGTCACTTCCCTCCCAAGATAACCTTATAAATTCACAAGATATAAAACAGGTCGGATAAGCTAAAATTAAAGAAATCAAAGGAAGTCAAGAGAAACATGAAGAGATTTTGGAAGCGAGAGATACCTTGATCCATTTGATCATATAAAGGATGAAAATGAATGAAAGATTCATCAATAACATAAAGAAGATTTCCTATTGGCTTCACCATAAACAAAGATTTTATGGTGGACAACGATCATGCCCTAGGAATAAAAAAGTTAGATAAGTAGAGGAGACCTGAAACTCAAGTGTTTTCACTCAATAGGATGAAATAGGTCATTTTATCAAGCACCTAATATGCATTCAGTCTCATTCAGTCCTCAACTTTATCATTGTCAATAATTCAATATAAGAAATAAAATTAACAAAAATTGAGTACAAAGTCGCTTACATACAACTACGAATCAACACAACTTTTCGGGTTATGCAGGTTCAAATTCCAAAAAATGAATAATGTTTCAACTGACCGAGATTACAATCCTAGGCATAATAGATAAAGCTTTGATAAAAGTTCAATCACTTTTACCAATGATATAAAAGGCCTAGAAATGAAATTTCAGCAGAACCTTGTTCAACTTTGGAATTGATAAATAAAATTTAAGCAAAACCTAAAATCACAATGCAACAGAGGTACTTGGTGGTGGTCTTAACTTCGAGTACTTAAGAAATTGCATTTTCAAATAACATTTTTATCAACATACAGGTACCACCTTCTTTCCAGTCATCCATAAGCACATATCATTAAATACCAATATAATCTAGATTATATAAATACCATTATAACCTAGATTATATAAATATGCAAATCATTTTGGGTGTGCTGGGCAATATGCTGTTTACATAGAAGACTTCCATGTCAGTTATCTTCTTAGGTCTTCTCAACTACCTTTTCAAACCTTATCAACACCTTTTTTACATTATTGCATGTCTAACAAAAATACTCTTTAAATCGGTAATAACCTTCTTGGAGCCATTTTCCTTGAGCCACTTAATAGAAGCTTCAATGTCTTTGACGGCCCAAATTGTACATTAAATGTTGTGCCTCAGCTGCATCCAAACCTACTTTCCCACGGTATAAGCTATAATATCAAGGGGAAAAAAAAAAGAAAAACAGAATCATTCATCCACCAAATTCTACAACTAAACTGAATTATAGCGGATGGGGAGCAAAATAAAATGGAAAGGTAAAAATATATTACTCAGGGATGAGTTCTTTGAAGCCGGGCTCTAGCTGAGAAATCTTGATGGCGTGATTGTTAATCTCAAAATCCACACCCCACCATTCTTGGAGCACAACAATACCAGGAGCATAGTCTTTCCCAACCATATAAGCATCGAATTTCTGCAGATACACAAGCGTGTCGAGTTGTCAAGTCAATTCAAAACAACTCCAGCCAGATAAAAGCCAAATCACCATTTCTTCGGATAAGCTAAACCGCTAATCATCGGCAATAGCACAATCGAAACGAGTAGAATGATAATCAGTTCATATTTAAACTCAATTACAAGCGACCGAATCGGATAGCATTAAAGACAAATTAGGTCTAATGTTTTGGTGCCGAAATCAAAACGGGGGAGAGCTCACAGTTGAGGAGAGATAGGGAAAAGTAGGTATTGTTACCAGCATTTGTACTGAAGCAATCGAAATAGAGGAAGTGAGGCGGTGAACTCGGATCTGGAGTCGACTAGCCTTCCAGCGTCGACGTCTTCTTTTGTCTCGGGTCCTCTAGCTGAACAGCAACCCTGGCCTTTGAGAGATCGAGAAACAGAAGGCGAGGGCAGGAGAGGAATGTCGATCGATCGATCGATCGATCCGATCGAGAGAGTAATCCAGGGTCACAGGGAGGAGAGTCGAATCTGGTTTTTGAGGTTTTTGTTTGGAGAACGAATGGACCGGTTGATAAAAGTTGTAAAATTTCAACCTTTAGTCTATTTTAATTATGCTCTTTATTTTAATTTTGGGCTTTTAATTTTTTGTTAAAAAATATTTTAATATTGGCCAAGAAAATAGGTGATTTATATGTTTTTTTCGACATTGTAAATTTAAAAAATGATGTTAAAAAATAATTTAACATCATGCATTTTTTGAATAGATGTAAATGATTCGATATTAAATGTATAATTCAAGTAGCGCTATAATGACAAATTTGAAATTTGTCATAGTTTCCTTATACGAGTATTTTCTCGCTAACTGGTTGTTTAAATGACAAAAATCTTTCGCATAAAATAGGAAAAAATAGCGAGGAATTTAAACTTTTCTCGTTAATGACTTTGGGAAATTTTTTCTATTTTTATCCAAGACAACAACAACAAAAATAGAATTTTCTCACTAATTAATACATTTAGCAATAAATTATTTTATCGAGAAACACATAATTTTCGTGAGAAATTACAATCTTTATTGCAAATAAATTTCGCTGGTTTTACATAATTCACAACCAACGTATATCGACGAAAATGAAAATTCCTTGACGAATGTGTTTTTAGTGATGAATTCATTCCTCAATAAAAATTCTAAAGTCGTCGCTATTTTTTTATAGTTTAAGCGACCACATTATGATAATAACTAACGACGAGTCAACAATTTTGTCGTTAAATGTCACTTTTAGCGAGGAATATAGGTTGCTCTCTAAAGTTCACGTCCCCTTTTATGAGGAGCAGATATATTCATCGCTAAATGCCACATTTATCGAGGACAAAGAATTTAACACTAAAACTTTTGTCGTTAATAAGTCTTTCTGTTGTAGTGTGTAGTTAGGAAGAGTCGTGCCCCCCCTCCAAGAAGACTGATTCCCCACGGCTCTGAGGAACCGGGTATGTGATGGGGTCAGGATGTCTGCAGTTGTCCTTCTCTTACTAGATCTGGAGGGAGGGTTCGCAGATAGGGGACGTTTGCCTGTGGATCTCCTCTGAGTCTTTGAAGATATCTCATTAGTCCGGGAGTCAGGACTTCCCCCACCTTTACGAGGGTACACGGGCTAGGTGAAGGAGCACTCCCGGATGTGACCGCTTTCTTCTTCTTCTTTGAGGAGGTCGCGTCTTTACTCTCAGAATGGTTGTAGAAGCGACGCCGAGTCCATTCCATCTATACCAGAAAAAGAAACAAAGGTTAGAAGTGGCATGCGGGAGAATAAAAATTTGAATAATTAATTTCAGAAATAGAACAGCACGACCTAGACACGGATGAAGCACATTAAAACCGACCATTTCTAGATGAAGTTCCAAGATCATAGTGTGTTAATGAGCTTTCGGCTCCATTCCAAAGCCCTGCTTAATCCTATCAGAACCTCCCAAAATTGGTCTATTTACACATCGGAAGAAGCCGAGCACGGTCATAAAGTTCATAATCTCCCCGGATTTGTCGCGTAGTAGGAACCACTTAAACTTTTAGTGGGGTTTGTTTGTATGGCGGTCCACGAAGATGCAACATGGTTTGCTCTGATAGAAATTCTTGTCTTGAGTGCCGCACTTCAGGGAGAGTAAGTAAAACAAAAGCTCATTCGTGGTGAGTTCTTTTAATTCAAAACACCTCATGATGAAGCTAGCAAGAAACATTCAGAAATTAAGGACTAGTTGAGCGGGACATAATATGTGCGTGGCTAAAAAGTCCTTAAATAGAGGATGGAGAAGGAGATTGAACCCTTTAGAAAGGCTCTTTACATACACCACCGTGCAATCACATGGAATGGAGGAGGACCTAGAGCATTCTGAAGGGTACATGGATGGGAGCCTACGGGGGAAGACCGTCGCCACCCTTCATCCCTCTTGAAGTTGCTAAGGTGGTCAGCCTTTTCACTAGAGCTAAACTTTTATAAGAAACTCGATTATGCTAAAAAATTCATGTACAGACCTATAGATGCGGATCAAATTATCAAAAAACACACCAAAACAAAATTCTATAGGCTTGAGTTGATCGAAGCATTGAGATTTTCACAAATTAAGTGAGAATTGAGAAGATCAAGAATACAAAGAATAACCTGAAGAACACAAAGAGCATTAAGGAAAGAATGAAGAAACTGACCCGAGATTAGTAGAAGAGTGGCCGAAAACTTCAACCGAAAAATCAAAGCTAGAACGATCGCAACAGTGAAATCCCAAGAAGAGGGCAGATTACTTCAGAGCAAAGGCAAGGTAGAGTAAAAAGTGAAAAATGAGAAAACAACCCAACCCTACTGATAGGATTTTTATCGACATTTTGAATTCCCATAAATGGGCTCAAAGTGAGCTAGATGGGCCTCAGGCCCACCAAAGTCCGACCAACAGCCTGGCCTGATCCACCTGGGGAGACGAAGGGTTTTTTGGAACAAGTGTCAAATCGCACTTGGTTGAAAAACCGTGCGTGACCTAAATAGCTTTGATATAACCCAAAGTGAACGAAAAATCCATATGCATCATCCCGTAGTACAAACTCGGTAGAATTGAATTGAATAATATAATAATATGTAAACAATGCAACCCTTATCCTGTTCAAATAAATTCAAGACTCCCCGCTGTAGTAGTAGGGATTCAGGATCGATCCACGAGGAAGCGTGTCAGCGATTTCTAAGTAATTCACGCAAACGTTCTGTAGAAGTCGACCAGGAGCTATCGATATTGACTAGGGGAGTCGATCTCGAGTAATGCAGTCGATCTCGAGTGTTGTTGTACCTGTAAACACAAACATAAGGCAGTCGATACAGCAAAGACGTCGACCAATATATTCGATATCAACCAGTCAAGTCGATCTAGACCTCTCAAACAGAAGGTAACCGTCGGAAAAGAATGATCGAAGAATAAAAGGATGGAATAGAAGATGTGGACAGAAAAAATAAGGGTTGTTGAGTTTTTCGATGACTCAACGAATGACAAAAGCAATAACTAAAAATAAATAGAAGATATAAGAAAAACGCCCTCCTAGGACCAGGGATCACCACAACGTTAGCCACCCATGCAAAAGATAGAGCAAGACGGACAATTATGCTTTCTCACCCAAGGGACAAGCTTTCGCTGTACACCAGCCCCTAGGAATATTGGCTCGCGCCGTCAAACCTAGTTGCCTCTACCTTTTAGTTATTTTGACCAAAGGTAGAAGATGATCAAGACAAAACGATATCAACATCAAGTACTCATATCCCAGGCATGCATGGCTAACGTCGGGCTCACCCCGACCCTAAGAGAAACCTCTAAATTGAAAGTAGAATTGTTTGTGTGTTCTTGAATGAATAAAAACCAGCCCCCAAGGGCTTTATTTATAGCCTACTAATCCTTGCTAGCCAAGGAAAGTAGTTCTAATCCTACTAAAAATTTTATCTAAACTTCTATCCCAAACAAGTAGGATAAATCTTTATTAAGGTAAATAACTAATTAACTAATAAATATCTTAGGGTAAAAAGGCAACAACTCTAAGACATAATCTATCTAAATAGATATGATAAATCGTGGCTCATATAATAGATCTACAAATACGTGTCCTCGAAGCGCGTGCAATCCATGTGAAACTCCACTCGATATCAACCAAGTAAATTGATATCAACCAGGTAAGTCGATATCGACCAATTAAGTCGATATCGACCAAGTAAGTCCATGTCGACTGGTCTTCAGTGGTTCTTTGTGGTATGTCTCGACGCTCAGGGTCCACGTTGAGTGCTTCAGTCGATTTTGACCTGTTTGGTCGATATCGACCTCTCTTCAGCTTTACTTCACTTCTTCGTTTTGACTCCGATTCCGCTCCAATTCCTACATATTTAGACCAAAACTTGTGCAGACTCTATTTCTTGCACGTTAGTTCATTCTACACAAATTTGCATTATTTTCAACCTTTACTTTAGGAATCGAATGGAAAATGAAGTAAAAACATGTAAATAAAAGGACTCTAAATATGTACATAAAAAAACCCCATACTTAGACTTGCTTGTCCTCAAGCAATAACCAAGCAATAACCAATACCTACAATATACCCTTCAAGTCATCGACCTTGTCAAAAGCAACATCATGAATGGTAGCAAAGCAAAGCAAGTGAATTTAATGTCATCACACATATATGAGTGATCCATAGGCATAAGCAATTTTAATCCAACCTCACAGGGATAATGTATTTGCACTCAACTCTCAATGTGTTTAGGCTATGAAGATCAACTCTCAACTCGATTCCATATACAATCTCATAAACATTACAATTTATAATAATCCACTTCGCAACCAATTATGTAGATGCAATAGGAACCATCAGGAGGACTTTCGCTCAATGGAAGACTTCAAAGAAGACTCCATTCGACGGGGTTGTAATGGGGCTTGGTAAGAAATAAGGGTATGGAATTATTTGGCTATGTGGTGCTTATAAAATTCGGAAATCAAGACTCCTAGACTTTTACACAACTCATCCAAACCATATCTCTACAATGATGCACTTTCCAAACTTGATTTCCATAATGCTCATCAACCTTCTTTCAAACTCTAATTATATGCTCTAAAAAATATAAATCTTGCATAAAAGAACTAAGGAATAATTGGCTCATGCACTAATATAATAATATATTTTCTTAATTTTTTCGAATTTTTTTTGCGAAAATTAAATAAATTATATGTGCATTTATATGGCGAGCCAAAAATCCTTTTACAATATATGACAAGATGCTAATATGTACCATCCCATAATTCTCTTTGCTCAAAACTAAACAATATGCACTTTCTTCCCACAATGCATTATTCTAACCAATCCAAGTCTCAATTTCCAAATGGGGGGCAGGCTCAATTCGGCTAGGGATATTTTTGTGGAGTTTGCAATATAAGGCTCACGCTAATGTTTTGGCTTCCAGCAGAGATAATGCAGGGTAGGTAAAGAGAGGATAAAAATGGCTTAAAAAGATGCCTCCATCATTTAATTCTCATAAACATAAACATATATATATATATATGTGTGTGTGTGTGTGTGTGTGTGTGTGTGTTGGTTTTGAATAACTATCACAATATTTAGAGATGAATAGGAAGAGTAAACACACTCAAGAAAGCATAGTGATTTTTAATGTTCTCCCTATAGGCCAAAATTCTCACTAGGACAATTTTGTTGGATTTGTTTTTTAGCCTAGGATCATATGTACTCAATTTCATCACAAGTTCACAATCTACATAAAAACCATTTTAGGGAATAAGGCTAAACAATCCAAATATTCCATAGGATTTACATGATCAAGTCAGCTATTGAGTTCTCATCATAGGACATCTAAGTAGGGTTTAAAAACAAATTTAAAAGGTAAATATGCATTTTTTTTCTTTTTGGCATTTCATAATTTTTTTTTGAAATTTGGTATTTTTGTAAAAGTAAATAACTAGTGCATAAAACATAAATATGAATGCAATGCGAAAATTAAAAGAAAGCCAAGGTGTGACCATAAAACATGTTTCATCCCCACCCCATACTAAAAATATACAGTGTCCTCACTGTATTAAAAGAAAAACAAGGGTGAAGAGAGAAACTCACAGAGCAACCTACGGATTTAGGTCGATTTCAGTTCAGGTAGATGACAGAAGTCGATGTCGAGTCAGGTAGTCAATGTCGACTGCATCTATCTATGTCGAGGAAGAAGTTGAAGTCTAGGGTCGCCAAGATGTGTTCAATTTTGAGTGGCCTACTCGATATCGAGTGCTTTCTTTGGCTCCTGAGTCATCGATGTCGACTCCAGGAGATGGTTCGACCCTAGGTAGTCGATTTCGACTGCCCTAGTCGATTTTGAGTACCTCTGTAGTAGCTTCTTTTCTTCTTTGTCGTTCTTTTTTGCTTTATAACCTGAAAGTATTTTTAGATAATAATAAAGCCACGATATATCAAAGTTTCAGAATCCAAAATCCAAAATTTTAAAACCCTAAAAACCATCTATGCAGAAATTTAAAAGTTTTATGTACACGCTCTAGATTTTTGAGTCGCTAGGCCGACTTCTTTGTCAATGCTTCATGGCCCTTCTCTTGATCATCAAGGTCGACGTTCTTTGGAACCTTGATTGGAGATGTAGAAAGGGCTTTGGGTCTTCTAAGCCTTCGAATTCCGACTTGCGATCAGCGCGTCACATACACCTATAAAACAACACTCGACAAGAACGTTAGAGCAAACTACCTAGGGCGCGAATGATTGCTTCCCCGGCAACGGTGCCAATTTGATGAAAGGGTTTCTCAACCAAATAAATTTATAGTCAAGACCCCCGCTATAGTATAGGGGATTAAGGTTTGTCCTCAGAAGAGAAGTTAGCGGTTCCAGTTCAATTGATTCGGGGTTCGCAGAGTAGAGGGAGGTGTGGCTGTTGACTACAAACAGGAGGTCGATGTCGAGTTGTGCAGTCAATGTTGACTAGATGGTTCAACGTGGAGGGGATGGATCGAGAAGCTTTAGTCGATTTTATGGTGTCTGCAAAAACTTAAAAATAATAAAAGAAATAACAAATAATAAAAATGCAAACTTCCAAGGTTAGGGATTACCACAATAATAAACATATGTGTAGATTATAAATCACATAAAAGAGCGTGCTTTTCATCAAACAAGTTTCGTTATTAACAAGTAGGACTATAGAGGCTTTCGCATAAATCCTAAGTGTTACTACCTTTTCATAATTAGGGTTTAGTCAACTTTCGTAGGCAAAACCTAATTACTATCCAAATTCATAATAAGATCGCTTTCGCTTCAATATCATATATAAGGAATTTTCTCAACTCTCGCAAAGGATTAAGCACATAGGTAGATGTTGATAAAGACATAAGTGATGATGAATTCATAAATCAAACACACACATCTATGTTGGGTGATCCCCAACCCTAGAAGATGGAAATTAGAAACAAGATGTAATAAAAGAAACTAACTTTATCATGAAAACTAAAACTTTAAACTTACAACCTTTCTCAATCTCTTCCTTCTTCTCTCTCTCACTCTCTCTCGCTCCTCTACTTGCGTCCGAAGATGACTTTTCTTGAATGAATGAAAAACCAACCCCTAGGGCTTTATTTATAGGGCTCAATCCTTGCTACCCAAGGAGAGCATATATCTATCATCTATCTGTATCTATCTAAAGATAAATCTTTCCTAATAAATAAATATGAAAGAAATAAAATTCCCCTAGGTAAAATAGGAATTAACCCAAGAGGATAGAAGTCTTCTATGTGATAAAATATTTTTAACTTCGTGCTTAAGTAATCTCCCTTGAATTCGGTCCCAAAAAACGCGTCGGATAGCTTTTGTAGGTCACTCGATATCGAGTCAAAGAGTCGATATCGAGTGCATTGTCAGCTTTCAGCATTCTGCTCCATTTTGAAACTTACTTTACCAAGTTCTGGTTCGTCCGATTGATGTATATGAATATGCATTTGAAAGCTTTTTTCGAGGGCTACAATCTCATGAACACATCAGAACTTGATTCAAAATGATGAATGGTGAAAAGTGGCGTTTTCTCCAGCTACACCATTTTGTGCTCTTCATTAGCTTCTCCAACGTCTTCATGACTTTCCTTTAAGCTCCAAAGTGCGTCCAAAATTCTCCAAATCATCTCTAAACTCCTGAAAATCGAATCAAATTTTGTGTAGACTCCATATCTTGCAATATTAAGCTTAACTACATAAATTCCTAATAATCCCATACTAGAATGCAAATATAACATAAAAATTGGCATAAAAGATAGGCATAAAACATGGTGAAATGAGCGCACATCAACACCCCATACTTAAACTTGCTTGTCCTCGAGCAATACTTTTAATGGTCATTCAGAGGAAGGACATAAACTCTCAACATTGTAGATCCATTCTTATATATCCCTACTACAATCAATTATCATCCTCGCAAAGGTACTAATGCAATCAAATTCATGCCTGTGAATGAAAAGCAACATCTCGCACAAAAGGAGGGTTATGCAAAAAACTCAATTTGTAACATAGCATTAATAATCAAGAGGACTTTTATGCGCAATGGTGAAGAGTGGGTAAAAGGTATATTGGTGGGCTATATTTTGCAATGTGGTGCTAATCCGGGGAGAAACTTTCAAACTTCTTTCTTTGATGCACTTTCTCCATTGTGATTTCCACATTCCTTTCCTCATAATGATCTTTAATTTTTTCACTTATATGCTTTTACCTCTCTAACCTTAACGCTGCCTTCTCGCGAGTCGCAAACATGCGTGTCATGAATTGCCCCGAATACTTAGCGCATCGGACTCCTCACCTTGTGTCCCATCTCGTGTGAATTTTATCCTCTGCAAGCAGGGTCGATTCACCTAACTCCTAGGTGACCGGATTTTTTTTTCACTCATTAAATTTTCCATTAATAATATTCCTGCCATCAACTTCATAATAACTTCACAACATACCAAACCATATAATAACTCCATAATATGACTTCCATTCTATAACATAATCTCCTGGATGGGTAAAAAGGTATAAAATGAGCAATTTAAGAACTTTTGGAGCAATAATGACATTAAGCACATATGGCATAGAATATGATGTAAAGGCAAATAAGCATGGGTAATGCTAGGATATATAAGAATAGGCTCATATGGAAAATAAAGACCTCCATCTTCTTATCATGCATATGTCAAAAGCAACTTCAATTTTGTTACCTCCTTTCATGGTTTTCAAGAAAATAATGCACTTCATTGTGACTTCCCTTTACTAGGCAATTTCATGCTATACCTCTAATGAATCTACTTTTGCATCGTCGAGTTTCGTTACAACTTCCATGACACTAATCAAAATTTTTCAATGGGGTGATAAAAATAAACTTTGGATAAAGATATGAAGCATATAGGTAAAAGACATATCCAAAGTACCATGTAAAGAGCAATATGGAAAAATAATCATAAATATCATTAAATTAAGCCTTTCCCTCACCCCATACTTGAAGATTACAGTGTCCTCACTGTATAAAAACAAGGGTAAAGGAAGAAACTTACTAGACAGTAGTGCAGACGCTCGAAACAGGTGCTATAGATGACTGCAGGGTTAGACAATATCGAGTGAACCAGTCGATATCGACTGGGTTCACTCAATTCCTCGTGTGTCCAAGCTTCAGGGTGATCCTCAATCGATCACAACTAGTCGATATCGACTAGTTGATGTCAACTCCCTGACTCGATGTCGAGTGGGTTTGTAGCTCCTTTGCACCTCTGTCTGCTTGCAAATCCAGTAGAGACGTCGACTGGACTAGTCGACGTCGAGTAGACCTCCAGTTTTCCGAGTTGCCTAAAGTAATCAAAGAGAAAACCTTTTGACGAAGTAAAGAAAATAAAAACAAATTTATTAAAACTTAAATAACTCAATAATTATTAAAACAAATTTATTAAAAATTAATTAGGGATTACCTAATTACTATCCAAATTAATTAGTCAACTTTCGCAAGCAAAACCTAATTATTATCCAAATTCATAATAAGATCACTTTCGCTTCAATATCATAAATAAGGAATTTCCTCCACTCTCGCAAAGGATTAAGCACATAGGCACATACGCTATTTATCAAACTTTGTGCAGACTCCATATCTTGTAATATTAAGCTTAACTACATAAATTCCTAATAATCCCATCCTAGAATGCAAATATAACATAAAAATTGGCATAAAAGATGGGCATAAAACATGGTGAAATGAGTGCACATAAGTAGAGGTTCTTAAGGAAAGCTTAAGATGGACGCGATGATCAGCGGATGAGGCATAAAGGGCTAGAAATCGTCCACAGACATAAATGTCTGTAAGTGGTTTTCCAGCTCACCATATCCACATGTTATACATGTCGTCATCTCACGGGTCCGAAGGAGAACTCCACATGGTTAAACCCTAAAGACACATGTCACTCCATCTTCCGTATGGGGCTTTTTGGGAGTTGAGAAGTTTAGAGAGAGAGAGGAGAGAAGAAAAGCAGATAAATAGCGTGTCTAGGCAGTTCATTGGTGGATCTCTTTGACATAAGTAAATCGACACTCATGCTCTGCGGAATAATCTTCACCTCGTATCCATATTACGATTACAATAAGAAACATCTAAGGGCCATTTTCCAAGCTAAATAACCTCCTCCGCGAACCATCGCACTCCGGACTACGCGATGCAAGTAAGTTATCTCATACGTCACTTGGATAGGGCGAAACCTCTTTGGTAGGGTAGAGAGCTCAAACGACCATGTGACAACAACTCAGGTTGTGCCGCGTGGCCCTTCATCTGGCCACACATCTCAAGTAAGCCCGATCATCATGGCGGGTTGACTTTGTCCCCGGCCACCTGGGTCCCATAAAAATGGGATTTCTTAGGGAGGGAATAGTTCGTTGCCACTCTATTAGGTGCTAGTTCATTCCTCGGTTTCTCGTCTAGGGCTTCTTTCATCTACCTGTTGGTGCTAGTCGTCTGCAGTTGTTGGTCCTCTAGCCACTAGCATTGGCGATGACCCCTTGCTACTTGCGGTGCGTTGTGGGCTTTGCTAGTCGCGTGACCACCGGTTCTCAAGTGCACCGCCGCCTCGGTTGTCCAGCCGAAGGTCTAATATTCATCCTTAACGTCCAAGGTGAACTAGTTAACTCTTGCATGCCAAGGCCCAAAACAGTAAATAATAATAATAATAATAATAATAATAATAATAATAATAATAATAATAAATTCCTCTAGAATTTATTATTATTATTATTGTATTGGAGACGGATTGCTCTACTAAGGCATAGGCGATTATCGAGACGGATTGCTCTACCAACAAGTGAATTCCTCAATAATTCACTTGGCAATATCATAATCAATCACCCCTCACGAGGTTGATTAATGATTGGTGGAGTAATTAATTAATTGTGGTGGAATTCCTACTTCCTCTTTCGATTTCAATTGATTTCTACTTTGGAAAAGTCAACGTCACTTTGTTGATTTACAATTTGAAGTAACGTCGGCATCTGGTACTCGGTGGATGTCCATCTCACTATATATATAAATTTGAGTGAAAGCACATTAATTGCACCTATTAAATGATTAAAAATATTATTAAATATTAGCATAAAAAATCAAAAGGTTTTTCTAGCCTAATGGTTAAGGAATAATTTATATGCATGAATATTTAATATTTTTTCGTTATAAAAATTCTAATGGTTTCTTATACAATATAATTATAATATTTTTTTGATGTAGCACCATAACTACTAATACATTTTTATCTAAAAAAGTGTTTTTTAAAATTAAATATTTTATGTTTAACTAATGGTTATGATTGTCATTATAAGACATATATTATTTATGTTTAATATTATTTAATGAATAAAAAATAGAGGGCCTTAATTTATATTAATGTTAAAACATTGATAATAATATATTATTATTTTTTTACAAAAAATCAAAAGGTTGTTCTAGCCTAATGGTTAAGGAATAATTTATATGCATGAGGTCAAGGGTTCAACTTCCCTTAACTACACTATTTTTGTATTTTTTAATTATATTAGTTTAATGCCTTGAATTTATTAGATAAAAAATATTTAATATTTTTTCGTTATAAAAATTCTAATGGTTTCTTAGACAATAGAATTATAATATTTGTTTGATGTAGCACCATAACTACTATTACATTTTTATCTAAAAAAGTGTTTTTTAAAATTAAATATTTTATGTTTAACTAATGGTTATGATTGTCATTATAAGACATATATTATTGAATTTTTTTCTAAATATTCACTAAAAAATAAATAATTAAATAAATATTCACACTTTCAAACTATTTACAAAAATATTCATTTTTGTCAGATATGGCAGAAAAACGCGGTCCCATATCACGTTTTATTAATAATACAAAAATATTTGAAATTGCAAGGAAAATGGAATAAAATTATTGAAAGAAACGTGGTTTCAAACCGCGTTTCTTTCAATAATTTTATTCCCGATAACTAATATTTATATAATCAATTTTTTTTGTTTTTTATGTCGGCGTCGTCACAGTTATGCCCGACCTTGTTCTTTACCATTGCCCTTTTGTAGGTCTTTGTGGGTGCCTTGATGGTGGTGGTAGGGGTCTTGTTAAAACCTCCATGCTCAGGCACCTTCGTGACCGACATTGTAGTGGTGATGCTCAGGTACTCACTCGTTAAACTCTTTGTGATAGTTTGACTATTTATTCCGAGGCTGAGATAACTTTAAAGTGTATGGGAGTTTGGTTATGTGGGGTATGCCTTAAAACTCATACCTTTCGTGCTCGGTGTCGTCATAGGGTTGATTCTGTGGAACCTCCGGACTTTGGTGATGGCCTTGTTCGTTTTATTATTTATGATATTCCCAGACCTTTAGCTCCGTCTCTGTCGGTTCCCTTGTCTGATGTTGGGGTTGTGCCTGTTGGTTTGTCTATATCTTCGCTTGACCGTTTGTTCTCTATGGGGTTACGCACCGTGAGATCCATACCTCCTTAATGTCGCCTAGGTTTTTCACGGGTTTTAAAAGCGGCATTAGATGGTGTGGCTGACTCTCTTGGAGACCTCTTCTGCTGGATTCGCTTGCTTGTGATGTCTCTTTGTATACTTAAGACCTTTTCCCCGTGGAGTAATCTTGTGTGTAGGACTGCTGTCAAGCGTCAGCGTCAAGAGGAGAGTATTGCTAGTGCTATTCATGCTTGGGGTGTGCCTGGCGGCAGTTTGCAGCTTTTACAGGAGACCTTGGCTGAGGTTCCCCCTTCTTTTGATGTCGAGGAGGACCTTGATTTGTGTGAGCTTAACCTCCGCCAATGTCGGAGGAAGATTTGTGATGGTCACTACACTGCCGCTGTTCGGGTGCTTTCTTCATCAGGTATTGCTCCTTATTCTGATGCCACTCTGGCGGCTTTGCGGGATAAGCACCCAACTGCCCCATCTCCCAACTTGCCGCCTTTGCCTGTTGATCACCATCCTCTTCTTGCATCTTCGGTCGTTGTTTTGGATATGATTCGGAGTTTTCCGCGTGGCACATCATGTGGGAGGGATGGGTTCCGTGCTCAGCATTTATTGGATTGTTTGGGCGGGGCTGCTGTTGCTATTTCAGATGATTTGATCGCCTCTATTGCTAGGGTGGTTAATCTTTTCCTTGAGGGTCGTTGTCCGCAGGATCTGGGTGAGTACGTTGCTAGTGCTCCTCTCACACCGCTTGTTGAACCGGGTGGTGGTATACGTCCTATTGCTGTTGGCACTATTTGGAGACGCGTTGTCTCTAAGGTTGGTGCTTGTTTGGCCGGTCCTTCTTTGTCTGGTTATTTTGCAGGACTTCAGTTTGGGGTTGGGGTTTCCGGTGGAGGAGAGGCCATTCTGCATGCTTTGAATCGGTTTGTTGAGGCTCGTGGTAGTGAGGAGGGTCTTTCCATATTGATGGTTGACTTTCAGAATGCTTTCAACTTAGTTGATCGTGTGACCATGTTACAGGAAGTTTGACGTCACTGCCCGGTTCTATCCCGATGGGTAGAGTTTTGTTACTCTAGTCCTGCCCGACTGTATTATGGGGAGCATAGTTTATGGTTTTGTCGAGGGGTTTAGCAAGGAGATCCTCTAGGCCCTCTGCTTTTTGCCTTAGTGTTGCATCCTTTGGTATGCAAGATCAGAGACTCATTTGACCTGAGTCTGCAGGCTTGGTACTTGGATGATGGCACCATTGTTGGGGACACTTTGGTTGTGGGGAAGGTCTTATATCTGATTATGGAGGATGGTCCCCGCTTTGGCCTTCATCTTAATGTGGATAAGACCGAGGTTTTTTGTCCTAAAAAAGACCCTAGGAGTCGGCTCCCTGGTGTTTTCCCCCACTCTATTGCTCGGCCATCGCGCGGTGTCAAAGTTCTGGGTGGGCCTGTCAGCGTATGCCCTGTTTTCAGGAGCGACCTTGTGGCAAAGAGAGTGACTAGGACCATAGAGCTTATGGATTCTTTCGCGAGGATTAATGACCCCCAGTGCGAGTTGCTTCTGCTTCGGGCTTGTACGGGTATTTCTAAACTCTACATTGCCTTGCGTACTTGTTCTCCGCATGTCTTTCGGTCGGCCCAACTTTCTTTTGATGTGGCACTCCGTTCTAGCTTGGAGCGTATTGTCACTGCGTCTGGGCCTGGGTTTGGGGATTGGCAGTGGCGCCTTGCCACCTTCCCTTTTCAGTTTGGTGGACTCGGAGTGTATGCTGCTGGGGATGTCCTACATTATGCTTTTTTGGCGTCTCGTTTGCAGTCTGCTGAATTGCAGGCTAAGCTCCTACATCATTCTAGTATCACTGATGCTGGCCCTACTTTTGATGATGCTTGGCGTGCTTTTAATGAGGTCACGGGTTCTGATCTTCTACGCGATCCTAGTGAAATCGTTGCCCCTAAAATTATGAAGAAATTGGCAGATATATATTGCGCGAAGGTTGCTGCTACATCAGAATCTGTTTTCTCTTTGACTTCGCGACAGGTGGCATTGTGGAAGTCTCAACAGGGTGCTCACTCCTCTGATTGGCTGCGTGCAGTACCTATTTCTGGGCTGGGGCAGGTTATGAATGGAAGGACCTATCATAGTGTGCTTAGCAATCGACTGGGTGTTCCGTTGTTCACGGTGCCTAGGCCCTGCCCAGCTTGTTCTCGGGTCTTTGAGGGCGATGTTTTTGGTGATCATGTTGTGTCATGTGCTGGTACTGTGGGCATTAAACATCGACATAACCTCGTTCGTGACACTTTATTGGATATCTGCTATAGAGCTGGGATTTCTACCGGTAAGGAGGTTGATATCGATTTGATTGATGAGTATGATAAGCCCCTTCGTCCGGCAGATTTGCTCCTTTATTCCTGGGATAGGGGGCGGGATGTGTGTGTTGATCTAACGGGATCCTCCCCCTTGACTCAGTCTGCATTGTCTGACTTTGTGCCCGGCCGTGTTGTTGTTGATGTTGCCCGGCGTAAGTGTGCCAAGTATCGTGAGCTGTGCACGATGGCTGGGTATGGTTTCCTACCCTTCTCCTTCTCTTCCTTGGGGGAGTTAGATACGGATGCTGTAGCTTTGCTGAAGCGGATTCAGAAATTCTCGGTATCTCAGGATGCTGGTGCTCGTTCTTCCACTTATATTTTTACTAGACTTAGCTTTGTTATCGCTAAGGGAGTGGGTGCCCAGATAGTATCTCGACTACCCACTAATTTCTTGTAAATTGTTTTTATAATAATAATAATAATAATAATAATAAAACTAAAAATAAATCCAGAAAAGAAACTAAAAATAAATCATATATATATAGAATTCATATCCCCTTTTCTTAACGAGACTTGAAATTTGTCTCTTGATTGACTGGTTTTTCTTAGTGCAATTTGCTCGGGTAGTGTGTTGGTCTAATTTGGTGTTTCTAGTCAACTTACGACTTGGTTGGGTTTGTAGCGTCCGAAGTCGGGATTGGTTGGGGTCGTGGTGGTGTGCATAGGGTGACTCCGTATCCAGAAAAGAGCTTCCTTGGAGTTTATTCTTCATTACCCACAGTAGATCGAGTCCTGTTGTACTGCTACCAACATCGCTACTTCTTTGTGGTAATGCTTGGCTTCGTTCTTTGCCTGCTTCCTTAATTTTATGGTTTTAGTTTTGCTTAGATTCTTCCTTTGTAGAGTGGTTACTACTTTTTGGTTGCGCCTTTTTTTGTCGGGGTTCTATTGTATGTTTGACGGTTTATCCGTTTGCCGACTCATCGGCCTCTCGAGGATCAAGTCTGTTTGATCTCTTTAATTTTTCCTTATCACAAAAATAAATGTACGCTCTTTTATTAAAAAAACCGTACGCTTTTTTAACCCCATTAACGCACATGTAAAGTCTAAAGAGCCCTCGACTAGGCATTGTGTCAACCAAATCTTTTCCTAATAATGCAATTATGTAAAATTCAATTAGATAAATTCGAAAATTAAGAGAGAAAAAATAGTGTCGCTCTGCCTCAATAATGCCTCTGAACTCTCATTCATATAAAGGTTTTCTTCAATTTCTTCGGCTTAAACTGCTTTTGGTGGAGCCATGGAGGCCACCCTTTGATCGAATTCGAGTTCATCTTCATCTCCTTCGTTAGTAGAGGGTAAGTATTGATAGCTCCCTAGATGAAATACATATGCTATGCTATGTACTAATTTTGCAGGATGATGAAAGACAAAGGTTTTGGCATTATAGGAGCTTAATACAAATTGGATTTATACATTTCAGATTATATAATTTGATTAGATTTAAAGTTTATTTTAAATCTAAATCTCGGTTGTTTGGATTTAGATAAAATATTATGGATTATATATATTTGTGTATTAGAGAACTCATCTGCAGCACATGTTTCAAATTCAAGATAAAGACTGACCGAGATTCTTGCAACAAGTTGATCTCAGCAGCGGTCTGATTTTCTGGAGATTCTAGTAACAAGAAAATCTCAGCAGATGTCCGATTCTCTGTTAAAAGATTTGAAGAAATCCAGAATGTTCTCAGCAATTCAAAATTGAAGAGAACGGTAGGTTGTTGAGAGAATCGGGGTAGAGATTGGCAATAAAGGAAGAAGAGTGATGCTATAAAAATAGAAGACTGTTATGCTCATCGATACACATCTTCACCAAGTCTTCTCTGCAATCAAAAGCGCTCTTCAGTTTTCATTGCTATCTGTTGTTCGACTGTTCTTCCTTCTCCTTTTGTAATTCCTTCATATTTTCGAGAGTTAGGAAGATCGTGAGCATCATACTATAATTTTATCTCTGTTATACTAAGAGTATCATATACTCAAACGTATCACACTTCTGTGTGAAAAGGGGACTTTTATTTCTCTGTATCTTGGGTTGACTAGATAAAAGCGAGGTAGGCTTTGGGTATTAGAAGAGAGGAAGTTCTTCTAGGTTGTATCTAGGACTCATAAGGAAAGAGGAATAAAAGTTGTTTGAATCCTACGGGTTGAATAACCCTAGGCGGAGACGTAGGCTGGTTAAGAGCAGAACTTCGTTAACAATTCACGTGTTTAATATTTTTATTTCTGCGCCTATTTTTAACAGTTTGTTTAACAGATCACTGCAGCTATCTCAAGACCCTTAAAGTTCTATTCCAGACCTTGAGATCAAGTTCAAGACCTTGAGATCAAGTTTAAGACCTTGAGGTCGAGTTCAAGGCCTTGAGATTTGTTTTAAAGCCCTTGAAGTTGCTGCTGCATGAGACTTTGCGAAAATCTACCATACTCTATTCAACCCCCTCCCCTTCTAGAGTATTTGTCTTATTGTTAATTACATTCAGTACTCGATTCTTCAATTGGTATCAGAGCTTAACTCACATTTATTTGATTTAACAATCTGTGAGATCGATCATGAGTACTGTAGGTGAAGGAGGATTCGCACAAGGACAATATGCAAATCGTCTACCTCTCTTATATGGAGACAACTTTGTGCATTAGAGGTCCCTGATGCAAATGTTCGTTATTGATCAAGACATGGAGCTTTGGGAACTTATGAGGAAAGGACCTCATGTACCAAAGAAAACCACTGTTGTTGGAGAAGTTGCTAAAGATGAGAGCGAATTCAATCAAACGGCCTTGGAGAAAGTGGCCAAGAATTACAAGGCCATGAACTTGCTTTATTGTGGTTTAAATGCTGATGAATTTAACCGCGTTTCTTCTTGCAGGAGTGCTAAGGAAATCTGGGATAAGTTAGTAGTAACTTATGAAGGAACAAGCCAGGTGAATGTAACGGCCCAAATATAAATATCCGAGATACGTTTTGAAGGTTGGATACCTTCGTTCGGATGTTGTAATTCAGGTATGGGTCGAGGTTTCAAACCTCTAAAGATCAGTATTTAAAGCGGGGATTTCGAACCCCAAGCAATCGAAGTCACGGAAATGCATTTGAAAGAAACTGCGAAAGCGGAATTAAAGTACAACTTGCCACGGCAAGGCCGGGTCAAAACCAAATCCATTAAACATAGATTCAAGAAAGCCTTTAGCCAAGTTAGCGGGTTAGTCCGGTTCTTCGCATTCGCCCGAGGGGATTCCCACGCCATAGGAACATAAAACAAGCATACCTAAAAACAATTTGTGCGAGCGGGGTCAGACCGAGTCCCCCCAACGCACTCTGTCCCGCAAGCAAGCATACACATACGCTATAGCTATAATAAAGATGCTCTAATGCAATACGGAAATTTGAATCACACTAGCGTGCTCCTAGTTGGAAGAATATGCAGAACAACTGTAAAGGCGCCAAAGAATGCCAAGTGGCATATCCCTCTCCTACCTCTGCACCCCTTCCCGTTAGTGCAGAGACTGGCCAGTTCGATGCTATAGCATATCATATCTCATCATAGCATATCATATCTCATCATCATATCATGTATCATGCTCACGCCCGATGGTGCTGGGCTATCTCATCATCATGCTCATATATCGATAATACTGACTCAGGGCACCCGATGAAGCTGGGCTACCCTATGACCCTAGCAAAGACTCTAGGACTCACAGATAACGGCCCTTCTGTTCTCAAACAAACAGAGTATCCGAATGCTCAATTACAAGTGCAATCCTAGCATGATACTACATGGCATGCTTTAAATGCATATGAAGCACCTAGTATTTAATATGATCACAAGCAGGAGATTTCTCTTTCGAATCTGAGTAAGCCCATAAAGGAACTTACCTAGATAGGCAGAACAGCAAAAGGCAGAATCCATGTATACAACAAGTCATACATCACAGATGATAACCTATCATATATAAGTAATGTATATGATTCTACTTCTAATTTACACTAAGCATATCTCAATCACACAAGGCGCCTCTAACTATCACCTATAAGCTCACGAAATCATACAATATCGCATCTTAACATTAATTCATCATTATCATCTCAAATCATCTCGTCATGCATCGCATACCATCTCACATCTCATCTCATCTCAATATCTAATATCCCATAATCTCAACATTTGATCATTTCAACTCATCATTTAGAAATCATGCACCATTATTATAAATATAAGTCATATTCATACTCTAAGGTATATTCATACTCTAATCGTCATATAACATATCATATATCAACATTTAAGAACTTATCATGCTTCTTAATCACATACTATAACATCATGCTTTCATAATACAATTCAAGATTCTAATAGGTCAAAAATAATGCTTCAATTCACATAACTCAATATCATCACTTATCACAACACAATTCGCACAATTTTCATGATTTAAGATTCAACAATTAATTTACCAACTTACATTGAGTAAGTCAATTCCCAAGTTTTCCCAAACCCTTAAGTCTCAAAATAAGTCAACGCAATAATCAAACAATTCCTTTAAATCATACTTGACCAAATCCCGACATTAAGCATTTGGAATCCTTAAACCAATTTCCCAAAATGATATTATTATTATTATTATTAAAATAATCCCGACATATCGGTTTTAAAACAACAAATCCTTTTGAGGAACATTTCCAAAATACAAGTTTAAAGATCATCACCAAAATAGCTTAACAACAACTAGGTTTTGTAAAATACCCTTTCGACACATTTTAGAAGATTTCAACATGCTTTTTAAGTAATTTAGCAAACAATAGTTAAACCAAAATAAATCAGTAAATCATTTCATTTTTAACAACCCATATCTATAAATTAACATTACTATATCACATTAAATATATTTAAAACACGCATATAAAAATCATCATGTAACAACATATTATATCCCAAATACTATCACTTTTAAAACACTTTAAAATATATAATAACTTCAGAGAATATATATATTTATCAAAATCTCGGAATAATAATAATAATAATTTAATCAAATAATAAATATATCAAACTATATAATAACATAACATATAAATTTAATATAATCATAAAACCTTTAAAACACCCAAACCCAAAAGCCCAATTCTCAGCCCATCCCCTTACCCGGAAGAAAACCCGACCCGAGCCCAGTCCCAAGCCCATACCCGCATCTGAGTTAGTGAACCGTGTAAAGTAAACCGAACCGGCCGGTTCACCAAAATATATAAAAAAAGGAACCCGGCTAGTTGAACCCGTCTTCAACCTTGCTCGGCTGTGAGACAAAGCGGGAGCAGGGAGAAGAGAAATAGAGCTCCCTAGCGGCACTCTCGTCCCCACCCCGAAGTCACTCACTCATCCACGCTTTCCCGACAATGAAAGAGCACAAAAACGAGCAAGCAAGGAGGAAACACGAAAGCTCACCGAGGTTCTTGACTTCGCCGGAGTCGGAGTCGATTGAGCTTCGTCGGAGGCGGATCTTCATCGTTCCCAGCCTAGGAGGAAGGTAGAGGGGTTAAATGTGAAGCTTTTCAGTGCTAAGAAGCAAAAGGAAGGGAAACAAAGCTTTACCAACCCAAAATGCAGAACAGGGGAAAGGGGGGGTCAAGGGCTACGCTGCTGGCTCCGGGGGCTCTTCTGGCGGCTCTAGTCACTTGGAAACGTCGAGGAGGTGTGGAGGGGTGCTGCTGCGAGCGGCTCGCAATGGAAGAATGAAGGACGAAGAGGTGGGCATTGGTTGTGGCTCACGGCTAAACAGGGCTTGGAGCTTGATGCTCTCGACTTCGGCTTCCGATGGGGGGGTAACGACGACGACTGTCGTGGTGGAGGAGAGGTGGTGGCATCTGGGTAGTCGTCGGCATGGAGGATCCGATGGTGGTGGTGGCAGCTGCGAGGTTAAGGAGAAAGGGAGAGCTTTTGTGGTTTGTTTGGATGGAAAGGATAAGAACAAAAAGGGGGAAGCTTTTGTGGGTTTAATGTACAATTCAGAAAGAGGAGGGGATCAGCTGAAATGGCAAAGGGCAAGACAATGGGGGGGGTAAGGGTGAGTGGAGAGAAGAGGAAAAGGATGAGCTGGTGGTGCTGTGCAGTCGACGAGGGAGGTGGTGCGGGTCTGCTACTGTTGCCTTATAGTACAGTTAAAGGAGACAAAGGAGGGAGGGAGGACAAGAGAGTGTGGTCCCCAATTTTCAAATACTGAAAATTAAATCACAAACCCGCTCTTTCGAACTGATCCCGACTCAATCAAATTTTAAATCGAACTTCTAAAACCATTTTAATTAATCCGAAAAATTCTCACTCATATTTCAAAATCTCAAGTCAAAGTAGCGGAATTGAAATCCGTCGGAAAAAAAATATGTTAAAATCATCCCGGAACTCATTTTAAGAGATTTTAAATAATCTGATAGCTCGAGAACGGAAATTTTTAAAATTTTCTCGAATCTCAAAATCAAATCCAATATTATTAATTATTTAGAAAAAATAATGATTTAAAATTTCCGGTCTTTACATCATCCACCTCTAAAAACAAGTCTCGTCCTCGAGACTAAAATTCTTTTTCAAAACCAAGGAGATTTTCATAATCCAAGTCAATTCTCCTTATGTTAGTCAATCAAGTTTCGGAACTCAAGAGGTGGAAATCATCTACCTCTAAGGGCTAATCTCGCATTCTCTTCCTAGGTTCATTTTCAAGACTCGGTTTCAACTGTCAATCTCAAGACATAATCATGCTCAACATCAATCTTCTCAAATTATCTCAGAATCTCATATATCAAATAATCCTGCCAAGCTATCAAGTTTCATCATGCTAACAAGCATATCAAGGGTGCTATCCTACCAATATCATGTAGGCAAGTCATTACACATCAAGAAGCTCATCGCCAATCACATCATATCAACACATATAAGCACATCAATCATATAAGCACATCAAAGATAAACATCAAAGCACACATCTCAGAACAAGGTACCAAGGTATACCCGTCACTAGGTCAAGAGGTCAAAGTGATGTCTACGCTAAGCTCCACATAAGACGCGAGTAGCCCATTGAATTGTCTCCACAACTAGCTCGAATACTCTCCTAAGAACACTCTACCAAGGAATGGTCGGCCTCAACATGGAGGTCAGAATAGTCAAGAATGTGGCTAGGATCGTGAGCATATCGACGAAGCTGATACACAAGAAAGACATCGTGAAATCCATCTAAGGACGGGGATAAAGCTAATCGATAAGCTACCTCTCCAGAACCTCAAGAGGATCAACAACCTAGGGCTCGACTTGCCCATGATGTCAAAACGTCGGACCCCTCGAGTGGTGATACTCTCAGCCATACGTGTGCTCCCACATCAAAAATAATCTCGATCCTTGTCAATGCCTCAAAACTCGTGAACATGTCGTTAGAATCTCAGAGTGGACTGTCCGTCTCTGTCGGGAACTATCCTCTCATGAACACCATAGAGCCTCGAAATCCGTCAGATGAACTCCTCAGCTAGTCTCGAAACATGTTAAGACTCTTAAATGGCGATCAAGTGCACCTCTCGCATAATTCTCTCCCTCAAGTCCTGGGACCGGTGGGTTAGGGGCCCACCACGCTTCCGCTGCACCTCTCGAGTACTACCTAGCTGACCGTTCTCTTCTCTATGTCGTCGCTCGTCGAAAGTAGTGCAAAAGATACTAAGCTAACAGAGATAGGGGAGAAATAAAAGCAGACAACCCGAATTCCCTACGGAACCAAACATAGACCAGAACTGACGACGATGAGACTGAAAGGCAACATCCCAACCCAAGAACGACGATAGTGCCCTTATGGAATTCTATGAGGTTATAATGCGGCAAGTAAGACACATATCAATCAATCATGAAGCATACTAGTCACATCAATACACACTAACATGTACCTATCTCGATGAACAACGACAACATATATTGGTAATAAGGAACATGATAGTGCCCTTATGGAATTCTATGAGGTTCTGCAAGGACGTACATGTGAGACAATCTAGCAACCTATCATTCCTCAAGTAATAGACAAGCTCGACATATTAATAATCACGTGTGCATGAATTCAAGAATAGATCTATTTGGTACAAGCCAGGCAAAACATATTATTATAACGGGTATCACATGTATGGGTGACTACTCATGTTCAACAAAATCCTAGAACATCATATGTATACCTATCATCATAATTAATCCAACTCCGAATACGCATAAATCATGGAATCATGAATCGTTTTTAAATCCTTTTCTATCAAATCATATAACATCACATAAGAACTCAAATCATATATATAAAATAACCCAACCGAGTTTAAACCAAACTCGAGTCAATGCTAAAAGAAAGGAGAGAACCGGCTCCAGTCAAGAGCCCAGACCTGGTGTTCGTCGCGATGAATAGGCCGCTCGTCACGGCGAAATCCAGTTCTTCGTCCCTCGCGAGTGATGCCTCTCGCTATCGCGAAAAGAATCATTCTCTTCCTTTGTTCCTAGTTCTTGTTCGTCGCGGCGACCATGGTTTCGCCATGGCGAACAAGCAACTGTAAGCTCGCTTTTGATCTAAACTCGATCCTTTCGTTCCCACTACTCTCATCCTTTCCAATATCCTTCCCTAACCTCAACCAACATTTAAATAATAATTGCGAATCATAGTATAACTAACAATAACATTTTTAAATGCCTCACGACTTAATAAGGATATATAAATAATAATTAATTACTCACGTCGGATACACACATAGACAAGTCATATCAATATAGAATCCGATACTAAGATACTCAAACACGTCATAGCACTATAAAAGGAACACATAAGGGGGCACAGTAACTATCACATCATAGAGCAACGAGGTCTACATGATATGATAAGTATGACATGTAATCATACGACGAGCTATAATAGGAGAGCAAGCCCTACATGATACTAGCCGGTCATGACGTGGCATAAGTACAACCAAAGATGATCACTGAGGAGCAAGTTTAACACTATAAAAAACCCTATTTCATGTATAATTGCATCTATCATGACGTAGTATATAAACATGCAATGTGGCACCCAATTACTAATTAACATATGACTCGCAAATATATGAGTTCAACAAGACAAGCATGGATCGATGATGAACGGTTTTTAGTCGCGTTAACCGTATCAAAATAAAACTCAAACCTACAAACTAGTATAGCAAGTAAGTAAGAGGTCGATCCCACAGAGAATCAAGTATTTCTGAGCAATATGTGTTTACCAATTAGTAGAAAAAGGAGGGTTTTGGTTGATTGAGATTGAAAAAGAAAACAAAATAAAATAAAACAAATTGATGCAAAACAATTTAGAGAAGATCGCTCTACCTACAACTATCCACTTTATTTTGTTGAATTGATATTGTAACTTCCTCTTGTTCTTTTAGGTTTCCTATGAATGCCCTTGTCCCAACCTAATATAGTTACTAGTCCAATCAGTCCTAGAAACCCTTATCAATCAAACAGTCCCTAAAGAAGGATTTAACCCAATTGATAGCTTTAAGTTCAGAGATTAGCCAAGGTATTTGCAGTCCCTAAAGAGGGATTTAACAACACATCCAACTTCCTACTCATTCAGTTAGTTCAATCAGCCCTAAAGGAACAAGTTTGCTACTTGGGTTAAGGTTCGCAATCAGGAATCTACAAAACCCTAGCAATTGAATTGATTCTACCAAGTTGATCAGGCAAGATAGAATAAAACAATAAAAAATTCAAGCACAAAGAAGTCAAAACATTCAATATAGGAAATAAGGAACAAGATTCAGAAACTCACAACTCAATCCAAACAAAGCTTCAAATTGCAAGTAGAACGAAGAGAGTTTAGTCGCCCATGGCGAACATCGCTCTCAATCTCCAACTAAAATCGTCTTGAATCCTAATCTAATGAATGAATACCTAGGGCTAAGCCCTCTCTCAATTTCGTGTCCAAAGAGTCGGCCAAAAGACAAAGATAAATAGGGTTTTGATAGGCAAACTGTCGCTGCTGGAAAAACCGTCGCTGCTGGAACATGCGGCGGCCGCGGCCGCAGCATATTGCTGCGCCCGCAGCATATTGCGGTGCCCCTGCATCAGTTTTTTACGCAAAATTCTGGTCGAATCAGCTCTCGACGTCAACAGGAAAGTTGTAGCTCTCTGAAAAAGCTTTCCAACGCATGGTCATAATAGTCAATCGGATAAACGGGGCCTCCAGAAAGTGCAAAACAAGTTCAGCATGTCTGGCGACAACTTCTGCAGACTTGTTCTTCGTTTAGACTCGCTTCTTCTTCTTAGGACCTCTTTAGATCTTCATGTAAGCTTCCTCGATCAACTAGACATCCTCATCTAATGCTTCATCAACCCATGTCTCCTCATCGGATCCACAGTTACCTGAAATAATCAATAAAAGTGTGTAGATTCCGACTCCACCAACATAGAGAGCAAATATACAAATTGTACTTAAACCATGCATGATATGCATCATAACTAAGCTAAATGTAACCTATTATGACCATCTAAATGCATGCCATCAAACTCCCCCACACTTAAGCTTCGCTAGTCCTCGAGCGAACAATATAAAAGCAACCTATACCTACGTTTTCCTTCTTCATGCATTAGCCCAAATCAAAAGCAACATCAATTTTAAATGAACACAAGACCAAGTGAATAATCATCATAGCATGTATTTAGCGATCAAAGCATAGAAGTAGAAATCATCCAACCTCACCAGGAATATGTGTTTCGCTCATGCTCTCATGTGTTTAGGCTTTAAGGTTCAACTTTCAACTCAATCAAAAATGCACTAAGCTCATAGACATTGACCACAATATCACCAAATCTCCACCGAAATGTTATTACTTGCGGGACACAATAAAGAAAATAAGCGAAATTGACTCTAGTAATTCATTTTTTTGTTTTCATTTTCGATTTTTTTTTCTTCCCTTTTTTTTTCTTTTTTCTATTTATTTTCTTGCCTTGGTGTCTTCCTTACGCGAGTCGCAAACATGGGTGTCATGAATGGCCCCGGTCTATCAACACCTCATCCTACTAAAATGAAGTCCACTTGAACATCTTTTGACGCAAGTTGCAAACATGGGTGTCATGAATGAACCTGGTTACTCAATGATCAGGCTTTCTTTCCTAGTGGTTAGTTTTCAACACCTTTTTGCGCGAATCATACCCATGGGTGTCATGCGTAGACCCGATTACTAAGTGCATCAACCATTGCCACCTTATTTCACTAAATATGCACAAATTCAAACAAAAGACTCAAAACATAAACAGAAACTCCCCGGCAACGGCGCCAATTTGATGAACGGTTTTTAGTCGCGTTAACCGTATCAAAATAAAACTCAAACCTACAAACTAGTATAGCAAGTAAGTAAGAGGTCGATCCCACAGAGAATCAAGTATTTCTGAGCAATATGTGTTTACCAATTAGTAGAAAAAGGAGGGTTTTGGTTGATTGAGATTGAAAAAGAAAACAAAATAAAATAAAACAAATTGATGCAAAACAATTTAGAGAAGATCGCTCTACCTACAACTATCCACTTTATTTTGTTGAATTGATATTGTAACTTCCTCTTGTTCTTTTAGGTTTCCTATGAATGCCCTTGTCCCAACCTAATATAGTTACTAGTCCAATCAGTCCTAGAAACCCTTATCAATCAAACAGTCCCTAAAGAAGGATTTAACCCAATTGATAGCTTTAAGTTCAGAGATTAGCCAAGGTATTTGCAGTCCCTAAAGAGGGATTTAACAACACATCCAACTTCCTACTCATTCAGTTAGTTCAATCAGCCCTAAAGGAACAAGTTTGCTACTTGGGTTAAGGTTCGCAATCAGGAATCTACAAAACCCTAGCAATTGAATTGATTCTACCAAGTTGATCAGGCAAGATAGAATAAAACAATAAAAAATTCAAGCACAAAGAAGTCAAAACATTCAATATAGGAAATAAGGAACAAGATTCAGAAACTCACAACTCAATCCAAACAAAGCTTCAAATTGCAAGTAGAACGAAGAGAGTTTAGTCGCCCATGGCGAACATCGCTCTCAATCTCCAACTAAAATCGTCTTGAATCCTAATCTAATGAATGAATACCTAGGGCTAAGCCCTCTCTCAATTTCGTGTCCAAAGAGTCGGCCAAAAGACAAAGATAAATAGGGTTTTGATAGGCAAACTGTCGCTGCTGGAAAAACCGTCGCTGCTGGAACATGCGGCGGCCGCGGCCGCAGCATATTGCTGCGCCCGCAGCATATTGCGGTGCCCCTGCATCAGTTTTTTACGCAAAATTCTGGTCGAATCAGCTCTCGACGTCAACAGGAAAGTTGTAGCTCTCTGAAAAAGCTTTCCAACGCATGGTCATAATAGTCAATCGGATAAACGGGGCCTCCAGAAAGTGCAAAACAAGTTCAGCATGTCTGGCGACAACTTCTGCAGACTTGTTCTTCGTTTAGACTCGCTTCTTCTTCTTAGGACCTCTTTAGATCTTCATGTAAGCTTCCTCGATCAACTAGACATCCTCATCTAATGCTTCATCAACCCATGTCTCCTCATCGGATCCACAGTTACCTGAAATAATCAATAAAAGTGTGTAGATTCCGACTCCACCAACATAGAGAGCAAATATACAAATTGTACTTAAACCATGCATGATATGCATCATAACTAAGCTAAATGTAACCTATTATGACCATCTAAATGCATGCCATCAAACTCCCCCACACTTAAGCTTCGCTAGTCCTCGAGCGAACAATATAAAAGCAACCTATACCTACGTTTTCCTTCTTCATGCATTAGCCCAAATCAAAAGCAACATCAATTTTAAATGAACACAAGACCAAGTGAATAATCATCATAGCATGTATTTAGCGATCAAAGCATAGAAGTAGAAATCATCCAACCTCACCAGGAATATGTGTTTCGCTCATGCTCTCATGTGTTTAGGCTTTAAGGTTCAACTTTCAACTCAATCAAAAATGCACTAAGCTCATAGACATTGACCACAATATCACTAAATCTCCACCAACATAGAGAGAAAATATACAAATTGTACTTAAACCATGCATGATATGCATCATAACTAAGCTAAATGCAACCTATTATGACCATCTAAATGCATGCCATCAATCGACAATATATTCTAAGCAATTTTATAATGTGTGACATGGGCATGATGTTAACTATAATAAGGGGTACGTAGTCGGATGAGGTACAAGCCACTAGAATACAATATGCATCACAAGAGCATCATATGGTAAGAATAATAATTTATATGAGACACTCACCTAAACACGTCATTAGTCATATTAAGCATGCTACTAGGTTGTTGAGGCATAACATGATAACTAGGTTACCACAAAAAACATGCTCAGATAGTCATAAAATCATATAAAGGGGAACATCATGGTTATCACAACCTATGGCAAGTGTAACCGAACGATGATACAAGGTGGGCGTGGAATTATGCAAGTCACATTTCTAAGGGTTTAGATTCCACATGATACTAATAGTCCATGACAAGTCCTAGATAGGTGAGAATAAGGTGCATCGAATAACTTCACATAATAACATAGGGAGTCATAGAGGCTTAGGCAAGGCTACCATCACAACGAACATCAATGTATATAAGGAAAATATAAGCAAGTGTAACATGTGAATCATGCACATGTCATAATGCAAACCAGGATAATGCTTCTACTCCTAGAGTGTCATGCTTCGAGAGATCAATACGCCATATTTACACATATAACGGTAATCATGCGAGTGCCTAGCAACCATCATGGTGTGTGTTCATGCAAGTGTTGTAAAGGTGTTGTTCTCAAGCAAGGGTGTAACAAGGGATGTAACATATCCTAGTCATATCGAAGTCCATATAGTATAAGATCAATGATGGCAAGATGATCATCTATGGTGCTACTAGGGGCTAAGATACATGGAAACAACATAACATTTTGAATGCAACATTCACGTACATAAAACGAGACATTTAGAGCACATATTCTCATGACAAGCTGCACTTTGAAGACATACGTCCTATATGATACTAATAGTATACACAGAATCTAAATACAATGTGGTGTGTGCACATGTAAGGTGTCAACCTATTAATTCTTAAAGCATTAAAGATTGTCATGGGGCATGAAGGAATATCATCATAAGACGAGTAGATAGGCATGATACTAGTTAGAATCACATAAGGCATTATGAGCATTCAGGTGTAACACTAATCATATTTGAGGGACATAAGGAACGAATGCCAATACTACCGGGGACCTATTTTAAGAAGGAGCAGATCATAAAACAAGAAAGGCATGAATTTACACACGCCACAAGTCGTGGGTCCTACAGGATACTAATGTCTCGATGAAAGGCGTAGATATGCAGCATACAACACATTTACATTTAAAAACTTAGCACCAATATACACAAGAGGCCAAGCCAATCATAACGCAACCATATGGGAACAAGGAAGAAAGATAGAGGGGGACGACATGAGCCTAAGATGGTATAACACTATATGGATATAAAAGACATATGCACATGGATACGACTTAATAATTATCAGTACACGTCATGTATTTAACTCAGTAATGTATCAAGTCATTCATATAGTAGTGCATCAAGTCATTCAACCTAGTAACATAGCAAGTCATGTAAACACATATAGGGCTACCATTATAACCAAACAGAGATTTCCAAGGGAAATGCCGACTTATCCCCACAAACTCAAAACCCCATTTCCCGTGGAATGCTTGTGTGACTCGTTTTGAGAATATAGAAGGGTACTCAAACTACTCCCAAAAGAAGATGGTAGAGTTCGTATAGAAGTTCATGACAAGGGGACATCAGTTGACCATTGCGAGAATCGAGGAGGATGACTCCACAAAACAACTCGTCCCATAGACTCAGAACCATTCAAGGTTGATATTCTAGTACACTAACCACCTCAGGGCATGACCTATGGTGTCAAGTACCATACTCCATCATACGCTCAAGTAGTCAACGTTCCCGAACCAATCTCCCGGACATGATTAGATTCCTAATACCATTTCCCATAAAATAGAAATTCCGACTATACCAAAAGGAAAGAATCTTTCGCTTATCTCGCTCACATAGAGATGCAACACTCAGTTCAAACATACCAGCAGATTTCTAGTCCTAGCATAATAGCACTCAACACAAAATCAGTCAGTGACAATTATAATGATCTCCTTCGAGGGAGATCGTTCACAGGCCCAATTAATACATAAAGCACATCAAGCTATCTAATTTCGCTCTTCGAGGAGCGACTACCGGAGGGGAAAAAACCTCACGATCTCTACCTAACTCGCCACTCCAACCACCTCGGTGTAATTCCTTGGAGTCTTCCAACCCATCTGTAAAAAATAAGCTAATATTTCGCCTAGCCGTTCCCAACTACGTCCAATAGGGATGGTCTAGCGCCTTTCCTACCCACTCGATCCCTTTGGTTTGATCCATCATATTTAATAAGCCGAGTTCATATTTAGTCCAATTGAGTTAGGCATATTAAATTCATTTTGCCCTTTAAAACATCTTCAAATCCTTTGAAATTCATGGGCAATTTTCCAAAACACCCACCCGACCCTTGCGTGCCCGAATTGCACAACCTGGCTCTGATACCAACTTTATAACGGCCCGGATATAAATATCCGAGATACGTTTTGAAGGTTGGATACCTTCATTCGGATATTGCAATTCAGGTACGGGTCGAGGTTTCAAACCTCTAAAGATCAGTATTTAAAGCGGGGATTTCGAACCCCAAGCAATCGAAGTCGCGGAAATGCATTTGAAAGAAACTGCGAAAGCGGAATTAAAGTACAACTTGCCACGGCAAGGCCGGGTCAAAACCAAATCCATAAAACATAGATTCAAGAAAGCCTTTAGCCAAGTTAGCGGGTTAGTCCGGTTCTTCGCATTCGCCCGGGGGGATTCCCACGCCATAGGAACATAAAACAAGCATACCTAAAAACAATTTGTGCGAGCGGGGTCAGACCGAGTCCCCCCAATACACTCTGTCCTGCAAGCAAGCATACACATACGCTATACCTATAATAAAGATGCTCTAATGCAGTACGGAAATTTGAATCACACTAGCATACTCCTAGTTTGAAGAATATGCAGAACAACTGTAAAAGCGCCCAAAGAATGCCAAGTGGCATATCCCTCTCCAACCTCTGCACCCCTTCCCGTTAGTGCAGAGACTGGCCAGTTCGATGCTATAGCATATCATATCTCATCATAGCATATCATATCATGTATCATGCTCATGCCCGATGGTGCTGGGCTATCTCATCATCATGCTCATATATCAATAATACTGACTCAGGGCACCCGATGAAGTTGGGCTACCCTATGACCCTAGCAAAGACTCTAGGACTCACAAATAACGGTCGTTCTATTCTCAAACACACAGAGTATTCGAATGCTCAATCACAAGTGCAATCCTAGCATGATACTACATGGCATGCTTTAAATGCATATGCAGCACCTAGTATGTCATATAATCACAAGCAGGAGATTTCTCTTTCGAATTTGAGTAAGCCCATAAAGGAACTTACTTGGATAGGCGTAACAGCAAAAGGCAGAATCCATGTATACAACAAGTTATACATCACAGATGATAACCTATCATATATAAGTAATGTATATGAGTCTACTTCTAATTAACACTAAGCATATCTCAATCACACAAGGCGCCTCTAACTATCACCTATAAGTTCATGAAATCATAGAATATCGCATCTTAACATTAATTCATCATTATCATCTCAAATCATCTCATCATGCATCGCATACCATCTCACATCTCATGTCATCTCAATATCTAATATCCCATAATCTCAACATTTGATCATTTCAACTCATCGTTTAGAAATCATGCACCATTATTATAAATCTAAGTCATATTCATACTCTAAGGTATATTCATACTCTAATCGTCATATAACATATCATATATCAACATTTAAGAACTTATCATGCTTCTTAATCACATACTATAACATCATGCTTTCATAATTCAATTCAAGATTCTAATAGGTCAAATAATGCTTCAATTCATATAAATCCATATCATAACTTATCACAACACAATTCACACCATTTTTATCATTTAAGATTCAACAATTAATTTACCAAGTTAAATTGAGTAAGTCAATTCCCAAGTTTCCCCAAACCCTGAAGTCTCAAAATAAGTCAACGCAATAATCAAACAATTCATTTAAATCATACTTGACCAAATCCCGACATTAAGCATTTGGAATCCTTAAACCAATTTCTCAAAATTATATTATTATTATTATTAAAATAATCCCGGCATATCGATTTTAAAACAACAAATCCTTTTGAGGAACATTTCCAAAATACAAGTTTAAAGATCGTCACCAAAATAGCTTAACAACAACTAGGTTTTGTAAAATACCCTTTCGACACATTTTAGAAGATTTCAACATGCTTTTTATGTAATTTAGCAAACAATAGTTAAACCAAAATAAATCAGTAAATCATTTCATTTTTAACAACCCATATCTATAAATTAACATTACTATATCACATTAAATATATTTAAAACACGCATATAAAAATCATCATGTAACAACATATTATATCCCAAATACTATCACTTTTAAAACACTTTAAAATATATAATAACTTCAGAGAATATATATTTATCAAACTCTCAGAATAATAATAATAATAATTTAATCAAATAATAAATATATCAAACTATATAATAACATAACATATAAATATAATATAATCATAAAACCTTTAAAACATCCAAACCCAAAAGCCCGATTCTCAACCCATCCCCTTACCCGGAAGAATACCCGACCCGAGCCCAGTCCCAAGCCCATACCCGCATCTGAGTCGTGGAAAGTGAACCGAACCGGCCGGTTCACCAAAATATATAAAAAAAAAGGAACCAGGCCAGTTGAACCCGTCTTCAACCTTGCTCGGCTATGAGAAAGAACGGGAGAAGGGAGAAGAGAAATAGAGCTCCCTAGCGGCCCTCTCGTCCCTACCCCGAAGTCACTCACTCATCCACCCTTCCCCGACAATCAAAGAGCATAAAAACGAGCAAGCAAGGAGGAAACACGAAAGCTCACCGAGGTTCTTGACTTCGTCGGAGTCGGAGTCGATTGAGCTTCGTCGGAGGTGGATCTTCGTCGTTCCCGGCCTAGGAGGAAGGTAGAAGGGTTAAGGTGAAGCTTTTTAGTGCTTCGAAGCAAAAGGAAGGGAAAAGAAGCTTTACCAACCCAAAATGCAGAACAGGGGAAAGGAGGGGTCAAGGGCTACGTTGCTGGCTCCGGGGGCTCTTCTGGCGGCTCTAGTCGCTTGGAAACGTCGAGGAGGTGTGGAGGGGTGCTGCTGCGAGTGGCTCGCAATGGAAGAATGAAGGACGAATAGGTGGGCATTGGTTGTGGCTCACGGCAAAACAGGGCTCGGAGCTTGATGCTCTCGACTTCGGCTTCCAATGGGGGGGGTAACGACGACAACTGTCATGGTGGAGGAGAGGTGGTGTCCTCTGGGTAGTCGTCGGCATGGAGGAGCCGATGGTGGTGGTGGCAGCTACGAGGTTAAGGTGAAAGGGAGAGCTTTTGTGGTTTGTTTGGATAGAAAGGATAAGAAAAAAAAAAGGGGGAAGATTTTGTGGGTTTAATGTACAATTCAGAAAGAGGAGGGGATCAGCTGAAATGGAAAAGGGCAAGACAATGGGGGGGGGGGTAAGGGTGAGTGGACAGAAGAGGAAAAGGATGAGCTGGTGGTGCTGTGCAGTCGACGAGTGAGGTGGTGCGGGTCTGCTACTGCTGCCTCATAGTATAGTGAAAGGAGACAAAGGAGGGAGGGAGGACAAGGGAGTGTGGTCCCCAATTTTCAAATATCGAAAATTAAATCACAAACCCGCTCTTTCGAACCGATCCCGACTCAATCAAATTCTAAATCGAACTTCTAAAACCAAATTAATTAATCCGAAAAATTCTCGCTCATATTTCAAAATCTCAAGTCAAAGTAGCGGAATTGAAATCCGTCGGAAAAAAAAATCCGTTAAAATCATGCTGGAACTCATTTTAAGAGATTTTAAATAATCTGATAGCTCGAGGACGGAAATTTTTAAAATTTTCTCGAATCTCAAAATCAAATCCAATATTATTAATTATTTAGATAAAATAATGATTTAAAATTTCCGGTCTTTACAGTGAAGGAAACAAAGATAATGAACTGTTTAAAATGCTGCCTACAGAAACAGTGAAGGAGATGTTCACAAGATTCACATAGATTATGAACAACCTGGATTCTCTCGACAAAATCTTCACCAACGAAGAAAAGGTAAGAAAGATTTTGAGGAGCTTGCCTAAAGCTAAGTGGGGACCAAAAGTAACCGCAATAGAGGAAGCACAAAATCCGTCAACTTTACCTCTGGATGATATTCTCAGTAAATTGATTACCCATGAGATAATTCTTGGTGAAGAAGATGGAGAAGTAGCCTCTACTGTGAAGAACTTGGCCCTGAAAGCTAAAAGGGAAGAAGCCACCTCAGATGACGACGAAAGTGAAGATGAAGAGGATCCATTTGCACTCATTACAAGAGGGCTAGCAAGAATACTCAAAATGAAGAAGCAGTTCGCTAATCAAGATTACAGTGGCTCCTCCAATTACAAAGGTAAGTCATACAATTCTAATAAAAAGTCTAAACCAATGGCTTGCTTTGAGTGTGGTGATACAGAACACTTAATCAAGGATTGTCCACAAAAGAAGAAGAATAAGTTCATAAAGGACAACCGAAAGAAGAAGGCTATGATGGTTTCATGGAGTGATTCCGACTCCTTAAGTGATTCTGAATCCGAGAACAAGCAGGCTAATCTATGCTTGATGGCCGATCAGGAAGAGACTCCAAAGAAACATCTTAGAACCATTGTAAGAGATTTAATTTCAAGTCCTACTGCAATGCTTTCTGAATTTCTTCAAAACTTGATTTTAAATGAAGAGCATTTTATACATGAAACTAACACCTTGAAAGAGAGGCTCTTGGAACAGGAAAAAGGCTTGAATGATATGTCGCTGGAAATGAAAAATCTCAAAACTTTTCAGTCAGCCCTTGACAGTAAAGTCAAGGCCTTGGAGACAGAAAATGCCGTCTTGAAGAAATATCTCTCTTCTCTAAATCTTTATACCAAGGAGTTATAGAAAAAGAAGATCTCGTTGGCTGAAAAATGTAGAGACCAACAGACATCACTCATACATTTTACCCAGTCCAAGGCCAATCTCGACAGGATGTTAGGTGAGCACCAATCATCCCTAAACAAAAGTGGTATAGGATATAACAAAAATTTTCCAAAAAAGACTTCTACCACTTTTGTGAAAGCTAAAGGAAATTGGCGCTCACCCACATGTCATTTTTGTTGCAAGAAGGGTCATGTTAAGACTACTTGTCCTTATCGTAGAAATGATTCTTATATAATTCGTAACACTTTTCCTTTATGTTTAAGAGAACAGGTAAAGCAAATTTGGGTTCCTAAAGGGACTAGACCACCAAACATGGTTTATCCTGATTATGAATCTAAATTTGTAATTTGGTCTACCCGGAAAGGTTGAATTTGGTTGTTGTGCATGATATCACCAAGACCAAAGAACACAAGTGGATATTAGACAGTGGTTGCTCAAGGCATATGAGTGGTAAAAGCTCACTATTCTCCGATTTGAAGAAGCAATCATCTGGCACAATTACTCTTGGTGATAAAGGGAAATGTAATATAATTGGTATAGGTAAGATCGGTAAGGATCCATCTAATTATATTGATAATGTTTATCTTGTGGATGGATTAAGATATAATCTTCTTAGTATTTCTCAACTTTGTGACAAGGCAATATCGTTTTGTTTGACTCCGAGAAGTGCTTAGTTAAAGATAAGAAAACCTGGAATATCGTGCTCACTGCCCCTCATCGTAACAATGTATATTCTATGAGCACTAACCAAGTTGCAGGACAAAGTTTAAAATGCCTCAAGGCCTTGACTGAAGATCCAAGGATTTGGCATAGACGTCTTGGTCATGTAAGCATACACACGATGAACAAACTACGATCAAAGGACTTGGTTCGTGATCTTCCCAATTTAAACTTCAAGGTAGATGAGCTATGTAATGGATGCTCACGAGGTAAGCAAACTCGAGCGTCATTCAAACCCAAAAAGGTAGTAAGTACTTCTCGCCCTATTGAAATGTTACATATGGATTTACGTGGTCCTATGCATGAAAAAATCTCCCAAATGTAAGCAATATATCCTTGTCATTGTTGATGATTACTCTTGGTTTACTTGGGTTTCCTTTTTAAGAGAAAAATCGGAAGCTTTATATGAGTTTTCATAACTTTGCAAAGAATTACAGGCTTTGAAAAACCTACCGATTGTTTCAATTAGAAGTGATCATGGGCGCGAATTTGATCAACTTAAATTTGATTTGTTTTGTTCAAAATATGGGATTTCTCACAAATTTTTGGCTCCTAGAACACCTCAACAAAACGGGGTTGTGGAACGAAAGAACCGCACCTTGGAGGATATGTCTAGGACTATCCTTTTAGAAAATGCTTAAGCAAAATCCTTTTGGGCTGAAGTCGTTAACACGGCAAATTATATTTTAAATAGATATCTAATTCGCCCCATCTTAAAGAAAACCCCATATGAACTTTTCTTTGGGAGAAAACCTAGTGTTTCGTATTTCAAATCCTTTGGATGCAAATGCTTTGTTCAAGACAATGGCAAAGATAACCTTGGGAATTTTGATGCACGTAGAGATGAAGGTATTTTTCTTGGTTCTTCTCTAAATAACAAAGCTTATTGTGTTTATAATAAATGCAATAAGGTTGTTGAGGAGAGTATCCATGTTATATTTGATGAAAGAAATAACGGCATGTTGAGTGATAGCTTTGCAGACTTAAATCTGAATCAACATGAGGATCAAGGCTCCGATGTGGAAGAAGAAAAGAAAAAACCACAACGACGAAACATGCAGGAGCCAATTCAAGACACTTATGAGCAGTCTCGAGATCTTGACTTCCAAATGCAAGACCTTGAACAGAGATTCCAAGGCCTTGACTTAGGAGATACTGAGCAGGATCCAATCATTGAAAGTATACCTCAAGGTCTTGGAGAAGCATCAATGTCTCAAGAGCCCAATCGACGGAGATTCCAGTAGTCTTCTTCACATCCCTTGGAGAACATCATTTCTGATCCACAATCCGGTATTCAAACTCGATCTGAAATAAGAAATTTGTGTGCTTTTTATGCGTTTGTTTCTCTCATAGAACCAAAGAATCCAAAGGAAGCACTTCAAGACCCGGATTGGATCATGGCAATGCAAAGTGAGCTTAATGAGTTTGAAAGAAACAAAGTTTGGATGCTCACTCCAAGACCCAAGCATCAATCCGTCATTGGCACTAGATGGGTCTTTCGAAATAAGCTGGATGAGGATGGAAAGATAACTCGCAACAAAGCTAGACTCATCGCACAAGGATATAATCAAGAAGAAGGTATTGACTACGAGGAGACTTTTGCTCCCGTAGCAAGGTTAGAAGCTATTCGTATGTTGCTTGCTTTTGCATCTTATATGGGCTTTAAACTTTTTCAAATGGATGTTAAATGTGCTTTTCTAAACGGTATTTTAGAAGAGGAAGTGTATGTTGCACAACCTCCTGGTTTTGAAAACGAGGATTTTCCAAATCATGTTTACAAGTTGGACAAGGCACTTTATGGTCTCAAAAAAGCCCCTAGGGCATGGTATGAGAGATTGTCCAAATATCTCCTTGAAAATGGTTTTAAACGTGGTTTGATTGACAAGACTTTGTTTATCAAAACTCGAGGTAATGATTTATTAGTCATTCAAATTTATGTAGATGATATATTATTTGGTGCTACTAACAATTCTCTTTGCATGGAATTTTCTGACATTATGTGTAGTGAATTTGAAATGAGCCTTATGGGAGAATTGACGTTCTTTCTTGGACTACAAGCCTATCAAGCAAAGAAAGGGATTTTCTTGAATCAAGGCAAATATACAAGGGATCTACTCAAGAAATACAAGATGGATCAATCAAAGGTTTCCAAGACTCCTATGAGCTCAACATTATCCTTAGACCAAGATAAGAATGGTAAGAGTGTGAACCAAAAGGAGTATCGAGGTATGATTGGTTCACTCCTCTATCTCACCGCAAGCCGATCGGATATTATGTTTAGTGTATGTATGTGTGCAAGGTTTCAGGCTGATCCAAAAGAATCGCATCTCATTGCGGTTAAGAGGATTTTTCGCTACTTAAATGGAACTCAAGACCTTGGTCTTTGGTATCCTAAGCAAAGCAATTTTCACCTCATTGGCTATTCAGATGCAGATTTTGCAGGATATAAAGTCGATAGAAAAAGCACGTTTGGATGCTGTCAGCTATTAGGATCATCCCTAATAAGTTGGCACTCGAAGAGGCAAAATTCTGTTGCACTTTCAACCGCAGAAACTGAATACATAGCTGCTAGAGCATGTTGTTCACAAGTATTATGGGTCGCTCAACAATTGCGAGATCTTGGTTTTGATTTGAAAGGTATTCCTATAAAATGTGATAATACAAGTGCTATATCTATCACTAAAAATCTTGTGCAGCATTCTCGAACCAAGCACATCGATGTGAGACATCAATTTATTCGAGATCATGTTGAAAAAGGTGACGTATCCATATCCTTTATATCTACAGATTTGCAACTTGCTGATATTCTTACTAAACCATTGCCTGAGGAGAGATTTAATTTCATTCGATTAGAACTTGGTATGCTAAATAAGGATGCATTGATTTAGGGGGAGCATAAATGAATAAGAGCTCAAGGCCTCGAAAATTCATTTCAAGACCTTGAAGATCTATTTCGTATACAAAAGATTATTGGATCAATTCTTACGGCTATTGTTTCTATAAATTATGGCCGTTAAGATTTTTTTTACCCTGTTTTAAAGAGATTTTATCGCTTAGATTTTATTTTTGAAAATAAAATATCTTGTAATCAGATTTTCTTTGGTCAAATCTTTTCATATCTTTTCAAACCGATAATTTGTTTTTAATTTATTTTTCTTTACCGATATATATCTTCTATTTTTTATTTAGTGTAACCATACCTTTTCCCCATTCTAGAACCATCCTTTGGCGTTTCATCTCCCTTCCCCCTCTTTATTACAACGTCTCCTGTCACTTCCCTCACACGGCTCAACACTCCATCTTCTCTCTTTCTCTGTTTTCCACCTTCTCTCCCCTCTCTAGAAATTCAATCGTCCGCTTTCATGGCTCCAAAGATGGCTATTGGGAATCCTGGATCTTCGGGTAGGGGAAAGCGCCCCGCTACTAAGGAAAAAGGAAATCGAGGAAGAGGAGACTATGAGCGTTCATTCGTGCTCATCAGAAGATGCCCCGTCCCGAACCCAGATGCAGATGCACATGCCCAGTTTACCGTCGTCCTAGTTCTGGAAGTTCGAAGTGGCAGGTAAGTGGCTCAACACTTTTAGTTCTCGAAAGCTTTGCCTGTGTGATTCTGTCGATCCCTCTTTCCTCGAGTCCCTTCATCTTCCTTGCATCATTCTCCTCAAAGGTACTGCCTTGTGGCCTATTCTAAATCCCGGGGATGTTCATTACCCTCGCCTCACCCGTCTCTTCTTTGTCAATCTGACTTTCAAGAGAGATCGTGATAACTTAACCCTAAACACTACCGTCTGCAACACCAAAATCGAACTTACCCCAAGAGTCATTGCCGACATTTTTGGCCTTCCCAAAGAAATTTCCACTTCTGGACATCCTTCCTGTGCTGAGTGCATCTCTAAGGCCAAAGAAAAGTTCTTTCTTCCATCTTCATCTTCAAACACCTCTCGCCAAATGACCCATAATGTCCTAAACTTAGAAGCAAAAATCATTTTCACCATCCTTGCTAGGTGTGTCATCCCTCGCTCCCACTCCAGGGAACTGGTCACCGATCAGCTTCTTTCTCTTGTCTATCTTGTGTTGTCCGGATATGAAGTCGACGTTCCAAATCTCATCTTGAACCACATAATCCACTCCATCTCCTCTGCACGCGATATTCCTCTTCCTTACGGCAATCTCCTCCCCCACATATTCAAGTATTTTCGCCTTGACACCTCCCTTGAGGAAAAGGTAGTTCATTCAGGCTAAGTAGACGTGAACTTGTTCCAAAGTATTGGAATTATCAAGGTTTCTGAAGACTTTTGGAAACTGAAGGGAGACCTGTCTGCCGAGGAAATAGCCGCCACTCCTGGACTTCAACTTCAACTGAAATCGGCCCCTTCATCCTCTTTGACTGAGGAGCATCTAGAGGAGTTGGAACTGGGTTTGGATGTGCTGAGAAGAGACGTGATCGACCTGTAATTTGAGATGATAGACAAGCTAGATCAGACGCATCAACTTCTCGCCATGGTGAATGCGAAGATTAACAACATGTTCCATCTGAACGCACTTACCTTCACTTGCGCTGGTAACATTCTCCCACTTGTTGAACATGCTGCAGAACTGTGCAAAGCCAAGGCCTCCAATGTCATATTCAATTGTGAGAAATCTGTGCGCAACCGGAAGATTATTCACCTAGTCGTTCCTGAGCCATCTGTCATTACTGTTGAAGCATATGATGTGATCAAGCGCTATCGCAGAGAGGAGAAGAGAAGGGTTGACGAGATGGTCAAGGATCAAAAGGTCAATCAAGCTCACAGGCGTTGGAAGAGGAATGCTGAGAACGACATGGAAGCAAAGAAGCGTGAGAAGAATGGAGAAGACACTGGATATGGGAAGTGGCGAGATGAATGATTTCAAGACCTTATTTTCCTGGGTATTTTGAACTGGTTTGATGGTATTTTGAACTAATCTGACTATGTTTTGAACTTGGTTGTTTAACCTGTTTGTGACTCTCCCTTGTCGAAAGACAAAAAGGGTTGCTTAAACTGGGTTTTAATTTTCAAAATTATGCTATGATGATCCAACACAGTTTGTTGATATATAATTCTGTTGTTATGTTGGTTATGTTTATGATGGTTTAATCTGCAGGATTTTCAAAACTCCAATTTGTTTTGTCTTTCATCAAGGGGGAGATTGATAGATCCCTTGATGAAATACATATGCTATGCTTTGGTACTAATTTTGCAGGATGATGAAAGACAAAGGTTTTGGCATTATAGCAGCTTAATACAAATTGGATTTATACATTGCAGATTATATAATTTGATTAGATTTAAAGTTTGTTTTAAATCTAAATCTCGGTTGTTTGGGTTTAGATTAAATATTATGGATTATATATATCTGTGTATTAGAGAACTCATCTGCAGCACAGGTTTTGAATTCAAGATAATGACTGACCGAGATTCTTGCAACAAGAAGATCTCAGCAGCGGTCTGATTTTCTAGAGATTCTAGTAACAAGAAAATCTCAGCAAATGTCCGATTCTCTGTTAAAAGATTTGAAGAAATACAGAATGTTCTCAGCAATTCAAAATTGAAGAGAACGTTAGGCTATTGAGAGAATTGGGGTAGAGATCGGCAGTAAAGGAAGAAGAGTGATGCTATAAAAATAGAAGATTGTCACGCTCATCGATACACATCTTCACCAAGTCTTCTCTGCAATCAAAAGCGCTCTCCAATTTTCATTGCTATCTGCAGTTCGACTGTTCTTCCTTCTCCTTTTGTAATTCCCTTATATTTTCGAGAGTTAGGAAGATCGTGAGCTTCATAGTATAAGTTTATCCCTGTTATACTAAGAGTATCATATACTTAAACGTATCACAGTTCGGTGTGAAAAGGGGACTTTTATTTCTCTGTATCTTGGGTTGACTAGATAGAAGCGAGGTAGGCTTCGGGTGTTAGAAGAAAGGAAGTTCTTCTAGGTTGTATCTAGGACTCATAAGGAAAGAGGAATAAAAGTTGTTTGAATCCTACGGTTTGGATAACCCTAGGCAGAGACGTAGGCTGGTTAAGAGCCGAACCTCGTTAATAATTCACGTGTTTAATATTTTTATTTCCACGCCTATTTTTAACAGTTTTTTTCGTAAGTTAAACAGATCACTGCAGCTATCTCAAGACCCTTTAAGTTCTGTTCAAGACCTTGAGATCAAGTTCAAGACCTTGAGGTTGAGTTTAAGGCCTTGAGATTTGTTTTAAAGCCCGTGAAGTTGCTGCTACAGGAGACTTTGCGAAAATCTACCATACTCTATTCAACCCCCCCCCCCCCCTTTCTAGAGTATTTGTCTTATTGTTAATTACATTCAGTACTCGATTCTTCAAGTATCGATTCTTCCTCCACAATCTCGTCTCCTTCCTTCGTAGTCTTTGCTCATTATCTCACATCCTTGTCTCTTTTGGTACACCTTCACAACCTTATCTTCACATTGATATCTTCATCTTAGTCGGCAGTATCCACACTTCACAACCTCGTGCTTAAATATTGTCGATCATGACAAAAATATAAGCGTTGGAATAACTTATAGATTTTAATTAAGTTGTATTGTATGTGTATGTTTTTTTCTTAGCACTCGAAAGTTGGTAAATTACCATTACCAACATGTACCAACTAACTTAATTGGCTACAACCCATTCAGTGGTTGGTAATGGTAGTGGTTTTATGATTACCAATCCAAATTGGTTGCTATATGATAAACGGAAAAATGAATTCGTAATGTACCCATTTAACCCCTAGTTAGAGCCCCCGCCCCCCTACACGATCCCTTCGACACTCTTCTCTCTCACATTCTCTCTCTAGTGGTATGTTCCCAGTGGCATTTCCTCCATCCCAGTGAGTAGCGACTGAAGCTAGGACCCAGAACCCCTAACTTGATAGGGTTCCTACTTCCTATCTTCATCTCCCCAAAAGAAACAAATACTACCTCTCCCTCGCAACGCCAATTTCTCCAGAAATCGGTTTTCAAAAGCGCTTCTCTATCTCTTCCTAGTTTTGAATTTCCTTGCAGACCCTTGCTCCTTTGCATAACCTTGGTTGTTGGTCTTTCTTTCATTTGTGATGGGTGTTGACAAGCATGAGATGGCCTATTACCCCCTCCCTTCAAATAAAAAATGAGGGTAAAATGGTACTTCCACCAAATACCATTAACAAATCATCTTCAATCATCCAAATACCTATGAAATTATTTCCCCAAAATAAATCTTCCTCCATTCAAAATAATCTCAAAAAATAATCAGCATCCTCTCCATCCCCTAAAATAATTTTCAACTCCTAAAAACTTCAAAAACACCAACCTAGGGCATATTCTTTGTAAAAAGAAGAATATTCACTTTACAAGCAATTATCATGTAGTTAATTTCTTGTAACTAGGCCCACTGTTTTTAGGGATAAGCTATTGGAGTACAGGATGACAGGTCTTGGACCTGTCGGTTCCAGGCCAGATCCTCGAGAACAAGCACACAAAAAAATTGTATTTTTCCAAAATTACATTAGGTTCTTTTCATGATCATCCTTCTCACATTTTATTTTCAATTTATTTATTGTGGATTATTTTAAGTTCTAAAATAATACCGACAAATATAAATTTTAGTTTTCTTTAAAGAGACTTATTTAGAAAATAATATTGTTTGACTTGACTCGTTACTCAGCCCTATCTATACCTATTGTGACCCTGACCCATACTAGCCGAGTCCATAACCCCTTCGTGTTCCTACCGGGTCTGGACCTATAGACCCGTGATTAGGTCTAATTGTACGTATAATGATTTCAAGTAATTAAATGGGTTATACACTTGACCTAAAGAAAACTGTAAGTTGAACCTATACAAACCATAAATAGATATATTAAATTAAACCATGCTCAATTTTTTATTTTTATTTTTTTTTGATAGAGTAAGAATTCGGCTAGTAGGACCTAGCCGATAGCATCATTTCGAATGAGATCTAAGAGATCTTTGTTTGATTCTAGTGCAATCCCAGAATAAGAGTGGCTAAGGTGTGCAACCTTATCTGCCACTCTGTTTCCTTCCCGGGGCACATGAGAAAAGGTTGTTTTCTAGAAAGATTTGATTATCCATTTAATGTCTTCCATTAAAAGCTCTATTTCCCAAGGACAGTTGCCCAATTGTTTTAAAGTTCGAATAATTATAAGGGAGTCTCCTTCAATGACCAAGTTGTGGATATTTAGATGGATTGCCTGTAATAGACCTTCCCTCAAAGTCAAAACCTCCGCCATGATAGGGGTTAATTTTTCAAATCTTTTGTATCCAAGATTGATTCGGTTACCACCACAATGCTCAATTATCACTTCTCTATCAACTGATTATTTTACGTAATTAATCAATATAGATATGAGAACAAATACTCATAAGATGATCGATGTACAGAACCTTTACTTGAAAAGCAATACATCTCCACTTCACATTCAATCACCTATTGACAGAGTATCAAAATAAATCCTAACTAACTAAGTATAACAATCAAGTAAAGAGTCGATCCCACAGATAATCAACTTATTCTTATATGAATGTTTATTTACCAATTAATAGAAAATAGGGTTTTGTGATGAGAATAAAAAAAACAAAATAAACTATAAACAAATTAATGGAGCAAACAATTAAGAAAATAGTTTCATCTACAAATATCCACTTTAGTTGATTAGTCGATCCTCGATTTTTCTTCAAGATCCCCTTTTATCCTATTATTGTTCCTGTCCTGATCGATCTTGTGTAAATTACTAGTCCTACGAGTCCTAGTAACCCTTACTAATTAGATAACCTAACACGGTTAAGATTTAACCTAATAGTAGCATTAAGATTAAGGATTAACCATGTTACATGCAACACCAAGCTACGAGTCCGTATTTAACATGTAATTGATTCTCTACACACCAATTTAGTCTTACGAGTCCTAAAAAGGCATGCTTGCTACCATGAATTAAGGTTCGCTACGAGGAATCTACAAAATCCTATCAATAATCTCAATTAGTTGTACGAACTAGAAGAAATCAACAATATTCGCAAAAGAATCAATACGAATCAATATAAATAGAATAAGAATAGAAATCTCACAACTTTATCAAACCAAAGCTTCAATCCATAGACCAAACGAGAGAGTTTAGGGTTAATATAAAATGCAATATCGTAATCTGTCTAACTAATATTCTAATCTATCCTAATTTAAACGTATAATATCAATATATCAATTTATCTAATTCTATTTTATCTAACCTAAACATAATAATGATAATAATAACAGTAACATGGAGCGCATGGAGCGCAGTAGCACTTGCAAGTCCAAACAATCACGTGCTATCCTTCCGCCTCCCTCCGTATGAAATTCATCAGCCCATCTAGTAGTCCGAACTCCAATTTCATTGCACAAGTAACTTTAACGCAGCAATCAGCCCATCCTTCAATTTGCAAAATAATCCCTCGTCATCTCCAAATTCGTACGATTTAGTCTAAAAATACATGAAATATATAAAAGCATTAATGTAGACTCTAAAAATCAAATAATATAAATTAATTATAAAATAGGTAAAGTATGCATAAAAATGACCTAATATAATATGCAATTATATAACTAAAATAGACCCTATCACCTATATTCTTGCATCAGCCTTCTTACCTACTTTATATGATCAACAAATTTACACTTATGTGTGAAGAAATTTACACTTATGTGTGAAGAAATGGAGTAGGTAATGTAAATAAGAATAATATAAACACTCCAGAAGGAGGTTGAATAGAGTATGAATAATTTTCATAAACTTTCTGCAGAAGAAACCTCAAGGGTCTTGAAACGAATTTCAAGGTCTTGAACTGGATGTCAAGGGTTTTGAAATGTTTCCAGAAACCTGTTTGCTAAACAAAAACAAACTATTAATTATAAGTGCGGAAATAAAATATAAAAAACACGTGAATTGTTAACGAAGTTCGGCTCTAAACCAGCCTACGTCTCCGCCTAGGGTTATCCAACTCCTAGGATTCAAAAGCACTATTATTTCACTTCTTATGCATCCTAGATACAACCGAGAAGATCTTTCCTTCTTCTAAACACCCGAACCCTCACCCGCTTCTATCTAGTCAACTCAAATCCCTTAGAGTCCTAGATACAAATTAGAAGAACAACCTTTCTCCTCTCAACTTGTAGCCTCACCCGCTACTATCTAGTCAACCGAAAATGCTCATGAAATAATAGTCATAACCACACCAACGCGTATATACGTTTGAGTATAGGGATACTCTTAGTATAACAAGAATGATTTATCCTATAACGCTCGTGTTTTCTTCTCTCTCAACTAAAAATAAAAGCAATTACAACGAGGGAGGGAAAGAAAATTAATCAGCTTGAAAAGATTGCTTTGGCTTTGAAGTGCTCGCTTGAATGATGTGCTATCTTTCATCTTTCCACTGAGTGTGTGCGGCCTTTTATATTTCAAACTCTAAGATTTTGTACCGTTGAATGCCCCTAAATATTAGCTTCTGTAATAACCTTCTTAAATTTTGAATTTCTTCCACCAAACTCAGTTGGGCCACCAACTTCTTTGAATTCAAATTGGAAGCCAATTTGAATTTCTTCTCCCGTTGAAATTCTTCCCATAAAATAGGTGTACAAGAGCTGCCTTTGAATTTATTTAAATTCAACAATTATCTCCATGAGAATAGGTACATGTGGAGCCAATCTTAATTGCCTGCACAAGTTAGTCTTAATATAGATAACAACTAGATATATTTAAATTAGGATGCTTCATAAGAACAACACATGTGCGGCACTTCATGCATACGTTAGTTTCAAAGCAAATCTTAATAACAACCAAATCTATTAGGCTAAGCACTATATCCAACAAATTTAATAATACAACATATAGTTTGATCGGTTAAATTAGATTTAAACAAGACTTACAATATATAATGGTATATTGAATATATAATTTTGTGAGTCAAATAAATATATTTCGAGAATAATAAATCAAATAAAAGAACCACATAATATAATTAATATTTACATAAATATACATTATTTGTCTTCCATCATCCCCACAAAAATATATCACAAATATTCATAAGGGTGGAGTCAAAACTGTATTTGCACTCAAAACTTCACACAACATTAAGCTCTAGTGATAAGTGTCCCTTCTATAGATTGGGTTCATCTAATACTTAAGCTCGTGGAAGATTTTCGATAACCTTAAAACCTCTATCCCAACATTAATTTGCATTTGTCAATGTCTTGTGGTGCAGTCCAAAGTAGGGATGGACTTATGGATCGACGTGTTGGAGTTTGCTCCATTCAGTCCATTTTTTAAAAAACTGAATACTCTCTTCGTCTCCAAAAACTCTATAAAATAATAACTTTTTAAAGCAATATTTTAAAAATTGATGTTTTATAGAGTTTTTAGCGCCTTAAAAAATGTACCAAAAAAAGTAAAAACAACTTACATTTTGAGATGAATGTACTAGTAGATAACTATGTAAGAGTTCCCTTAATAAAAATTATAAGTTAGTTTATTATATTCAAGGTTTGGTTTATAAAAAATATCCATTTATTTTTTTTACGTAAGAAAAATCAAACTATCCAACCTAATTGAGTCTTAATTAATGGTTCCACAACTTTCTCTCTCTCAGAATACTTAATGCTTATGTGTCATCTTCTCAATCAAGTTTTTTTTTGCCCTTTTTTAAATTTTTTTATTCTTTCCTTTACCTTTTTAAACCAATCACCTTTTTTCTTTTATGGTCAGCATATTTACTAACTATGGGCTTAATTTAAAACGTTAAATTCAATCTAATATAATTATTGGGCTTAATTCATATTTATTTACTAACTATTGGGTTTAATTCAAAACATTGAATATAATTATTGGTTATGACATATGATATTTAAACAAAGTTACAATGATATTGTTATTATTATTACTGAGTGATTGAAAATATCTATATTTATTTATTATACTTTACATGGGATTTTTTTTAAATAATTTTTTGAGAATTATAAGATACATTTATGGTAAATTCTTTTTAATGATTTTTGACTCTATTTTTATTTATATTATATAATAATATTTTTCATATTATTAATATTTTAGTTTTCAAAAATCGTGTCATGGCGCGAGAATTGTTCTAGTATACTTTTATTTTAGTATACTTAGTGCTTAGGTGTCATCCTCTCTTTTTCCCTCTCTTTTTTCATCCAATTATATCTCTTTTTTTCTTTTTTCAAACTATTAAGTTTAACTCAAAATATTGAATTCAATCAATTTTAATTAAATTCATTTTCTTTAATTATTTTTATTATTTCTCTTACTAATTAGTACGCTAAATCAATCAAATGCTTTCCTTTAATTATTTCGTTCTTCAATTATTTTTTCTTTATTCCTTTATCTTTTTAAATCAATCTTATTTTATTCTTTTATTTTTAACATTTTTAATTACTAACTATATATATTATTAAAATATAAGAGATTTAATTTGCATACACCACATTCATATTTTTTTAGCTCTTTAAACAGTCTAATTTTTATCCTTTATTTTTTCTTCTTCTTCCTTTTATCCCTTTAAACAAATCACAATTTTTCTTTTATTTTAAATATATTTACAAACTATTAAACTTAATTCAAAAATATTGAATTTAATATAATATATAATCTATATATACTACTTATATAAAATATATAAGTCTTTAATTATGATGATGTGGCATAACTAATATTATTTTATATATTGGTTATATCGTCCCAATCACATTTAGACAAAGTTACATTGATATTATTATTATTTTTACTCAGTGATTTAAAATATCTATATATGCTACTTTAAATGAGATTTAAAGAAAAAAAATTAGAAAGATTTATGAGATACATTTACATTAAACATTTTTTAATTTTTATCATAGATTTTATTAATATTTAAAATAGTAATTTTTTATATTATTAAGATTTTAGTGGAAAAAAATCATGTCATGGTATGTAAATTGTACTAGTAACACATATTAATTGAGAATTGGTTTCCTTGCTAGGTGTGTAACGTGTTTATCCAATTTTGCACCACCGTGAAGTTCTCACCAAATTACACAAACCCACCTTAAATTTCCCACCAACATAAACTTCCCTATGATACTTCATAATTATCATCAATTTTTCACTCGCATGTTGCAAAGCAGCAAACTTCAACCATTAAGATCAAGAGACCCCCACAACAAGCTTCCAATTATCCCAAGTCCCAAAGATAATCTTATAGGTGGTTTATGAATTCTACAAAGCTGCTGATTCATTTTACAAATTGAAAAACAGTGCCTTGCCTAGGTTTTTTTTTTTGTGAACAGGTAATAGTTCGGGTGGAAAGATTCTACCCGAAAGCATCCTTGCGGATTAGGCCTTAGAGACCTATATCATGGTAAATGTCGAGGCCCCTGGCAGAGCGGCAAAGGTGTGCAACCTTATCAGCCACTCTGTTGCCAATGCGGGGCACATGAGAGAAAGAAACTTCCCTCACATTCGACAACAATATTTTGATATCGGACATGATTAATTCAATTTCCCATGGACATGTAGCGTTTAGTTTTAAGTGATTAATGATTATAAGAGAATCCCCTTCAATTTGTAGCCTATTTATTCCAAGTGTTCTGGCTTGCTGTAGCCCGTGTCTTAGAGCGATTGCCTCAGCTTTCAGCGGTGTCTGGTTTCCAATTTTATCAAATCCAAAATGGATCGACTTCCCTTCCCAGTCCCAATGATATAGCCAATTGAGCTGTCCCTGTTGTTAAGTGTGGATCCATCAAAATTTAGTTTAACTGTTCCCAGAGGTGGTTTTTTCCACTTAATATTTTTCTGCCTATTTCCTGACAGTGTGTGATTTATACCTTTTCTCCTCGTAGTACTCTGGTCATCTTCCTCGTCATAGAGCGAAGTTTTCTTCCAATTTATCATGTGGTTGTTGATGATGTGAGTAACTGACTCCTGATTAGGAATGAGTTTATTTCTGAATATTATTTGATTCCTGATGTACCAAATCGTCCACCAAGCGACTGCTATTTTCTCTGTTTCTTATTTTATAAGAGTGTATCCAATTACAGAGAGGATAGGAGAGAAATCTCTCGAGTTTACAACCATGTTGATTATATCCTGTTGTTCTTATAGTTGGCGGGATATGGTTTTTAGAAAATTGGCATTCCAGGAAAAGATGTGTTTCATCTTTAATGACACTATTACAGAGCGTACAGGTTGTTGGAACATATACACCTTTTTGGGATAGTCTGGTTGCAGTGGGGATACCATTTTGAGTAAGTCTCCACATGAAATTTTTAATTTTTGGAGAAGTGTCGATTTTCCATATCCAAGAATTCTTATCATCATTTTGGGTATTATATTTAGTAATCAATTTGTAGGCCCTAGCAGTTGTAAACCAACCTTCCCTATCCGACCACCAGTATAATCTGTCCTCAAAACTACATGTTGGAAGGGGGATATCCAAAATTTCTTTTACTATGTTTTTGGGAATTGTGTTTAGCAATTTCTCCTCCCACCATTTTCCACCTAAAATATTTTCACTTACAGTTTCATTTTCATTTCGAAAGATAGGGCAGTCATCCGTTTTGATTATTGATGAGGTAGTAATCCAATTGTCAATCCAGAAATTGATAGATTTCCCGTTTCCTACGGACCAAATTAAACTTTCTTTAAATTTTTCGATAAGAGGGGTAAGTTTCGACCATTTCCAAGATGACCCCCCCCCCCCCCTTTTCTTATAATTTAATATGTGTGTTGCTTTCAAATACTTGTATTGAATTACCTTTACCCAAATATTTTCTGGTTCTGCAAGGATTTTCCACAAGAGCTTCATTTGGAGAGCCTCGTTCATATCTTTAGATTTCCGTATGCCTAGACCTCCATTCCCTTTTGTTCTACATATTTTATCACAGCTTATCAAAGGTCTATATTGTAAATCTTTGTTCCAGAAGAAGGTTCTATTTATTTGATCTGATTCCTTACGGATTGTGCTGGGAAGCATAAAGCTTTGCATTGTGAATAGTGGTTTTGATGCAAGATTTGTGCTTATGAGGACAGCATGGCCCTGTTATGATAGGGCATTCGCACGCTATTTATTAAGTTGCTCTTTCGATTTACAGACAACATCTTCAAAGGTTTGTTTATTAACTTTCCCATTAATAATAGGGCATCCAAGGTACTTTTCAATCAATTTCTCATTAGACATACCCGGACATCTTTCAAGTTCCTGAATCTTGGATGTAGGGATTCCCCTCGTTATTTGAAAGGCGGATTTATGATAATTCACTTTTTGTCCTGAAATACTACAGTATTCGTCTACAATTGATTTGGCCTTTGCACAGGCCGAGGCAGTTCCTTTGGAGAAAATAATAATATCATCTGCAAAGGAAAGAAAGGGGATATGCAACCCGTCCTTTAAAAACCTAAATCCATTAGGACTGTTTCTCATGGTTGATTCGAGCGAGAATTTTCTTGCCAGTACCTCAAAACCCAAGATAAAAAGGAAAGGGGAGAGGGGGTCGCCCTGACGAAGGCCCTTGGAGGGTCTGAAAATCTCATTTGGTCCATTGTTTACGAGGACAGAGAAAGATACCGTAGTTATACATTCCATAATCCAAGTAATAAACTTTGGATGGAAACCGAATTTTTCCATGATTGCTTTTGTAAATTTCCAATTAACTCTGTCATAAGCTTTTTCCATATCTAGGTTTATTGCCATCCACCCATCTTTACCTTTTCTGCTACAAAATGAATGGAACACCTCATGAGCGATTAAGACATTGTCTTGAATTGCCCAGTCGGCAATAAATGCTCCTTGTAATGGGTGGATAAGTTTGCCCATTACTTTTTTTAGCCGCTCCGTTAGTATTTTTGAAATTATTTTATAGATTTTGGAACATAGGCTTATTGCTCTGAAGTGTGTTGTCATAGTAGGATTGTCACATTTAGGGAGAAGAGATATGAATGTATGGTTTATTTGACGAAGCATTCTTCCGGAACTAAAGAAACCTTTTACCGCTTTGATAATCGAATTTCCAATAATATCCCAATATTTTTTTATAGAATTCTGTTGTCATTCCATTAGGGCCTGGGGATTTATTATTTCCGAGGTTAAACACTGCCCTTTTTATCTCCCCGTTGCTTGGGTGTTGTGAGAGAAAAAAGTTTTCCTCCGTGGTTATTGTTGGAGTGATCGTTTGTAGATGCTTCCTTAAGAGGTTTTCATTTAGTCTTTCTTGTTTAAATCTTTTCTCAAAATCATTACGAATTTTTTTTTTTATATTTTCATCTCCCTCAATAAACGTCCCTTCGCTGGAAGTGATCGAGCAAATAATTTTTCTATTTCTTCTGCCTGTTCCCTATAGAAATAAACAGTGTTAGAATCGACCAGTTTAAGATGTTTCGTTTTAGCCCTTTGGTTCCAATATTGTTTCTAGAACAGTAAGAGTTTCTCTTTCTTTTGTAATAAGCATCTTTCTTTTGCTCTATATACCGCCCAGTTGTGGTGATTCATCATTGGCTGAATCTGAAGTAGGCTGCTTTCAATTTCCTGGAGTTGCCGGAAAATATTTCCGAAAGTTTTCTTATTCCACTCTTTTGCTTTTTGTTTAAGTATTTTAGTTTTGTATGTAACTTGGAACATTGCAGAACGTGAGCATGATGCTCTCCATGCTTGCTTAACTACGTTACGAAAATCTTTCCTTTGTAACCACATATTCTCAAATTTAAAGGGCGGAGGTTTATGGAAACAACCATTTGTGATGTTTATTGTAATAGGACAGTGGTCTGATGAAGAAAATGCACCGTTTTTTGTTATTTGTTCTGGGAATAATTGTAAGATGTGATGATGGACAAGCACCCTATCCAGTTTTTCAATTATGTTATTTTCCCCTTCAAGTTTTTTTCTCCATGTAAATTGGTTTCCCATTGTGGGCAGCTCCACTAATGAGCAGTTATTTATCAAATCCAGCGTATTTCCAAACCGTATTGCTTGAGATATTTTCTGTTTTCGTCTCAGCTAGCGCAAGCAATTGTATATGATCATTTTTTCACCACGCATTGATATTTGTCCAGAATATTTTTTTTAGCGATTCCACGACAATTTCAATAGCTTATTTTCATGGGATCCAGGTTATTGCATGGGAGAAAGAGGTTGAATCCCCATGCCAAAGGCATTTAGGCCCTAAAACGATTTTTGATAAGATTGGTGTGGTTATGACTTGAACATTATCCAAATTACCGTTCTGTGAAGGTCACCATAGTGTTGCTTCAATAATCCCTTCTTTTTTTCTTTTTTTTTTTTTTTGCAAATGATGCTTGTAAAGCAAGAAGTAACATCATATTTATCATAGCTGAATGAAGGGAAAGAAAGGACAAGGTAAAACTTTGTCCTTAATCCCAACAACATGGCGCTATCCAATCTCATATCCGATATATTAGTATGTCTTATCTATATATTAATTAAAACCAAAGCACCTATGCCACGTGTCGTTCCCTCACGCAAAGTTATTTTTGTAAGTTATTATTTACACAATATTATTTAATTATGGTAATCAAACTATCTAATATTATTTACACATTATTAACATAATATCATCTCATAATATATTTTTAACCAATGGGATTAATTCAAAACTTTTTTTTAGTAAAGGTAATATTAGCTATATGAACTATATAGTATTATTTCATTATATATTAATTACATGATAAATATTATAGTAATTAAAATATCTAATATTTTTTTTGAATGCAATCTAATGCCTACTATTAATCTATATGTAAATCTTTATATCTATACCTATATCTATATATTTATTCTTAAAACATAAGAGTTTTAGCCTATGTTATCCTTGCCGTGTTTTTAATTAGCTATTTAAACCAATCAAATATTTTTTCCTTTAATTATTTCTTCTTCTTTCATTTATCTCTTTAAATTAATTTTTTTTCTTTTATTTTTAACACATTTACTAACTATCCATATATATTCTTAATACCAAATTTACAATGATATTTTTTTTTTAAAAGTTACAATGTTTTTATTATTTTTCTAACCAATAAGAGTGATTTAAAATTTCTATAAATTTTTATATATACTAATTTAAATGAGTTTTTTTTTAAAAAAATATATAAAATTATTTCCGTGATACTTTTATGGTAATTATTTTTATGATTTTTATCCTAACTTTTATTAATATTTTATAATATTAATTTTTTTATATTTTTTACAAAATCGCGTCATGGCGCGGGTACTGTACTAGTTTTTATTATTGGCGGAGAAACCTTCAAATTGCCCAACATACCAAGATGCATTCTTGCCCCTGCTAAAATAGAAAACTTAGCCGAGCGCGACTTGCGCAGGTTTTTGGAGGAGTTAGACTGTCTTGTTGTGCATAGAGAATTACCTGATATTACGAGGCAAAAGGCCCCCGACCAGTAAATGTTTATTGTTGTCCTTACACTTGCAAGACATGGTTTTAATATTGTTTTCCCATTAACCTTGAGCAGAAGAAATACCCAACCAAAGCGATACACAGAAGAGTAAGGAAGCAAGATATATAATACAATATTGCATTGAAGCCATAAGCATTTAGACCAAGCATAGTGCAGCATATATAATACAATATTGCATTGAAGCCATAAGCATTTAGACCAAGCACATATAGTGCAGGGGCTGAACTATATTACAACAAAGGACTACAAGCCCCAACCAAGCATATATACCAAGTTAGAACAGAGCTACTTAGTTTTTATATAGCACATATATCATGAAATGGCCACCCAAATCGCCAAAAGTTCTAAACACCAGATTAGACAAAAGCTTGCACCAGAGTGGATTGGGGGGTGGCAATTTAATCATAGCTAAGCGTGCAGCCGAAGCATGCCACAGAAGGTTGCACGAGCAGGAAACATAGATGTGGCTAATCATTCAACCTCCTCTTATTGCTTGCCAAAGCATCCGATCAAGCAGTGTCGGAGTCATCGAACAGGAGCTTTCTCTTGCTAGAGCCAGAGCGAGAGGAGACATCAGGCCCGGGGCCAGAGCTGATGTGCACAGGATATACAGCAGGTGGGTTGATCGGAGTAGTCGGAAGAGCCAAACTAGAAATATCATACTCTGCATTAGTAGGGATGTCCAACATCATTCGATTGAAATCATCGTCGGTCAGGTCTGCCGGGAAGGCCGTCCCTGAGGGGACGGTGATAGATTCATCATCGTAGTCTAGGAGGTCCATGTCAAAGTCTACTTAGAACATGGACTCCGAGAGCGCATGCTCAAAGAAAAGAGGCTCAAGAGCATCAAAGGGAGTTGTATTAATTGTGAGGGGACAAGTTACCGTACCGGGAACAGCAAGGGTGGGCTCCTCAGGCGCCGGAGCTGTTGAACAGGGAGAGTTAGGGGAGGGCTGCACCTCCGGCTCCACAACTGGTATCACCATGGTTGGCATCACCGATGGGTTTGAGCTGTTGGAGGACTTAGAGGAAGAGGCATCAGAAGGTTCATCCAGGTTGGACCCAAACAGCTTTAAGAGCTCACTTATAGCATGCCCAAACCTTAGGGGAGGGAGCCGATCGCTCTTTTTGCCCACCATCTTCTTCCAAGGGCTGGGACTAGGCTCACCAGCATCCACAGAACCATCGACCGCAGCCGCATCTGCTGATGGATTGGTAGACTCACCCCCACCCCCCCCCCCCCCTTTGAAGAGTTGAGAGTGAGGAGAGGGCAATCATCAAAAACATGGGAGGGAAGGCCACAACAGCCGCATCCTTCAGACATATCTTCAAACCACACCGAGTATTCTTCCATGATTCCTTCTTCATTGAGGACAGTGATTTTCCGATCGCGAATACGGGATGCCTCAATGGAGACGCACACACGAGGGAAGCGAAACAAAATACATATTTTTTAAATTAATTTTGCTTTTAACTCTAACATTTTTCCATTTTGAAGATTTAGAAAATTATTTAGTTTGGAGAATGCTGCCGATTTAAGGAATTCTCTCTATTTTTTCATGTTATTTCTTTATTTTGGAGAATGTTATGGGGAATCTGTTGGATCAAAAAATACCTCAAAATTCTCCAAAAAATCCAAAATCCCCAAAATGGAAAAACAGCGAAGACGCCCTTTGATCAACTTATAATACGATTGTGTAGATCCTACTTTTTAATATGGTTTACATGAATTCACTCCTCAATTACGCTTCATTTAGGGCATTGATCTATTTATTTAGGATTTAAAACGTACTGTCCATATTTCTCTTCCTAATTAATTACTTGTCTACCATCCTGTTTTTATTTTTTATTGATTAAATGTCCACCAAATTTAAATAAACTCAAAATGCCCCTACCATTCCCTTCTCTTTCATCCCCTTCCTTTATTATCAAAATTCATCAAATGAACTGCTGAAAATTAGCATCTCAACATCACTATTTTATCTCCCTTACAACCTCTTTTGTGAAAAAAAACACAGTTGTCAAACAATTGAATTTCCTGCTGACAAGCACATATATTCTAATAAATTCGTTTTGCCATCATATATATTTATTCACATATATATATATATATATATATTAGCCTTTATATATGTGTATTTGTTACAAAAAATAGCAGTTGACAAACAATTGAATTTCCTGCTAACAAGCACATATATTCTAATAAATTCATTTTTTCATCATATATATATTTATTCACACACAGACACACACACACACACACACACACACACACATATATATATATATATATATTAGCCTTTGTATATGCGTATTTGTTAAAAAAAAAACAGTTGAAAATAGACTCCCTTCATCCCTGTAACTAACAATGGAGTGCTAAGACTCCCAAAATCAGCCCCTTCCCAATTACGAAAATAAAATCAGCACCTTTCCGATTAAAAAAATCAGCACCTTTCCCAATTACAAAAAAAAAATCAGCACCTTTTCGATTACAAAATAAATCAGATGAAGGGGTTTCCGTTTAACAAGTATTCATGGCTGACGACTTGTAACGGCCCAGATTATGAAATTTGGGTTACGTTTAGAGGGAACAAGTATCCCTCTGCCGGATCTTAGCAATCCAAATACGAGTTGTTTATTTGTTCTCTTCAAACACTGTTTTAGTCTTAAGTATTTAAGGATATAATTCAAGAAAATGGGGATTTCAACCCTCAAAACAGTCAAATAATCCAATCATATTTTATACTTCTGCACGAGAACATGTCCTATTTTAACTAGCCAAAACCTCATGAAGAAACAAAATGAGTGTAAATTAAAATAAATACAATTTGTTTCAAAGTGACTCATTCAACCAAATCATTTGTGAAAACAAGGTTGTAAGATGTGTGATATCTTTTAACACTCTCGTCCCATAAGAAACCCCGCCATAGAAGCAAATCAGCAAGCATCAGAAAAGTGTGGGTACCTGAAACTATACCACAAAGTCAAGCCAAGCGACACATGCGGGCCTTAAAGACCTCATAGAGGACACATAATACGCCTATGCCTAAATAAAGGATGCATCTAATGCTGTACGAGAAATTAAATCAAACAACCATACTCACAGTTTATATATATGCAGAAAGCAATTAAATGGATCCACATAGAATGCCAAGTGACATATCCCTCTCCTACATCTGCTCCCTTCCCATTAGGGCAGATACTGGCCAGTTCGATGATATAGCATATCATATCTCATGATCATATCACATATCATTTCACATCATATATCATCATCATATCGCATATCATATCTCATCATCATATCGCATATCATACTCATCTCATATCTCGTGATATATAAATGACTCGAGGAGGACAACACCCGATGAAGCTGGGTTGTCCTATGACCCTAGGAAAGACTCTAGGACTCACAGATAACGGTCGTTCTGTTTCAAATGCATAGAAAATAAGAATGCTTATTCATAAGTGCAAGTCCTAAGCATGATATTATTTTGCTTCATCCAATCGGTATTAATTAATTTTTACCTTTTTAACATGTTTTTCAAAAATAAAAAAACTCTATAAAATATCATTTTTATATATAATTTTATACTTATTAGTAAAAATATTCTATAAAAAGTAGATATAATTGGTATTTTATATATTTTAAAATGTTTGCATTACTAAAGGGGAACTTAAAGAAAAAAATAATTTTAAAACTGATATTTCATATAGTTTTTATTATTTTAAAAATATGTTCACTATTCAACACACAATTTTAGAATAATAAAAACTATATGAAATATTTTTTTTAATTTTTATTTTCTTCAATTAGCCATTTTGAAGTTGAAAACCAGCTTGGCAAGAAAATTAAGGCACTACAATCCGATCGTGGTGATAAATATTTGAGTCAAGAGTTTGATCATCATTTTAAGAGTTGTGGGATTGTCTTATGACTAACTCCACCCAGAACATCACAAATTATCAGTGTCTCTCAAAGGAGAAATATGACCTTGTCTGACATGGTCTGATCAATGATGAGTTTTGCTAATCCTCCATATCTTTCCGGGGTATACTCTCATAACCGCGATGTTCACACTAAATAGGACTCCATCTAAGGCTATAGAAAAGACACCATATGAGTATGGAGTGGAAGAGTTCCAAGTTTGTCTTTTCTCAAGGTTTGGGTATGCGAAGCATATGTAAAACGTTTACTAGCAGATAAGCTCGCAACCAAATAAGATAAATGCTTCTTTGTAGGGTATCCATAAGGAAACTAAAGGGTACTACTTCTACAATCCCATTGAGCTCAAAGCGTTTGTTGCTAGGGATAGTGTCTTTATGGAAAAAGAGTTTTGTTTCCAAAAAGTCAAGTGGGAGGAATATTGATCTCGAAGTAGTTCGAGAGAAGCAACAAACCGAGCAACAAGAGGACATGGATCACTCCATCTCCAAAACGATGAATTTTGAGGACTTAATTCCACAAGAAGAAAGAACTCAAAATCACATACCGGAGGCAGGGGAGTTACAAGAACCCACACCTACTAGTCCACAAAACGTTGTGGTAGAACCTCCAGTTGCTCAGCCCACACGTAGATTGGATAGGCAAAGATCGTTGTCAAATAGATTTGTTGATTTCATTTTGACTACATGTCTGGACATTCTAATGTTAAAAATCAACAAGCCTACTACATATAAGCAAGCTATGATGGGTCCAGACTCCGAAAAATGGCATGGTGTCATGGTGTCCGAAATGGATTCTATGTCTGAAATTCAAGTATTGGACTTGATAGATCCACCAGAAGGGATAGTACCCATTGGGTGCAAATGGGTTTACAAACTCAAAACAGACAAGAATGAAAAGGTAAATCTATTCAAGCAAGACTAGTAGTAAAGAGAATTAAACAGATTCATGGTATTGACTATGATGAAAAGTTCTCTCCAGTCGCTGTGACTAGACCTATTCGGATTCGGATACTCCTAGAAATTGCAGCTCATTTATGATGATGAGATCTGGTAAATGGATGTCAAGACCACGTTCTAAACGGATACTTAGAAGAGGATGTGTACATGACACAACCTGAAGGGTTTTGAAGATCCACAGAATCCTAGGAAGGTATGCAAGCTTAAGAAGTCCATTTATGGACTTAAGCAAGCATCATGGAGTTGGAACATTCGATTTGATGAAGTGATCAAATAGTTTGAATTCATCAAATGTGAAGAAGACCTTTGTGTTTACAAAAAGTTTAGTGGGAGCAAAGTTGGTTTCTTGGTTTTGTATGTGGATGACATACTACTCATTGGGAATGACATTGAGATACTTGAGTCTATAAAAGACTGGCTCAAGAAGCATTTCTCAATGAAAGACCTTGGAGAGGCCGTGTACATTTTAGGCATCAAGATCTATAGGGATAGATCCAAGAGACTCATTGGACTAAGTCAGGGAACTTATATAGATAAGGTTCTGGACAGGTTCAACATGAAAGATTCCAAAAAGGGATTCTTGCCTATGCAACATGGCCTATATCTAAGCAAGAAGCAGTGTCCAGTAACACCTGCTAAGATGGATAGGACGAGTCGGATCCCTTATGCATCAGCAATAAGATCCATTATGTATGTCATGATATATATTCGCCGAGATGTTGCATTTGCCTTAAGTCTGTGCAGCAGATACCAATCGAGTCCAGGTGAAGCACACTGGAGTGCAGCTAAGAACATCTTTAAGTACTTAAGAAGAACTAAGGATGAGTTTTTGGTGTATGGAGGACATGATGAGTTAATCGTTGAAGCATATGCTAATGTGAGCTTCCAAACAAACAGAGATGACTTCCGATCTCAATCCGGATATGTCTTTGTTCTTGTTGGAGGAGATGTGAGCTAGATGAGCTCAAAGCATGACACAATAGTTGATTCTACAATAAAGATTGAGTACATTGCAACATTAGATGTTGCTAAGGAAGTTGTATGGATAAGGACGATCATTGATGAGTTTGGTGTCATTGCTTATTCCAAAGAACCTAGCTCTGATCCCCGAATCCAGACAATACCCAAAATTATCATATCATATGAGACTATGTCTAATAAAGATGATATAAAGCCGTGCAAGATACACATGGATAGTAAGATTGCAAATCCGTTGGCTAAACCCTTCCCTTGGCCCAAGGATGATAGTCAAACTAGGGCCAAGGGACTCAAGTCCATTGATGAATGACTTTGATTTTTGATGTTTTGAGATCTTAGATATTTGATCAAGATTGTTGAAACATATTTGCATCATGTTTGTTTGAAATAAAGTTTCATTATTATTCAATTATGGTTTAGAATTGAATAAAATGTCCTAATAATTTATAATTATCAAATAGGATCGCTGCGAAAGTCGTGGTGGTTGAAACCCTATTAAGTGAACTGTTATTATGAATTATTCTTTGCCGTAGTCTGAATCATTAAGTGGGACATAAATGATTTAACATAGATTATTATGCAAGTTGATTGATAGCGCCAAGTTTCACGGGCTATAGGGACATGAAGATGTCTAATCAATTGTATGGACAAGTATGGTGGATACTTGTTTGGCAGACCTGCCTTAAAATTTTTTCAAATAAGTTGAAGAATTTAAGGTTAAAATATTATTAGTAGGTTCCTCAGACATGAGTGTGATATCCCTCTCACTCGATGATTGGTAGCCTTTGACACTGTCAACCGCTGATCCGTAAAAGGCAGTCATAAAGGCAGTGATTGGGGTTGCTAAAATTTAAGTGGGAGCTATAGTCACGCAAGATTGGAGAAGTCCTCCTATTCCGGATATGTGGATATCTGAGTAGGAATAGTGTTCTGGCCGCTCGAAGAGTAAGAGTTGTAAAATGCATGGCCATGCTCAAATGGATTAATAAGTAATCATTTGTTTATTTGACAGCTCAAGCTCGGGATCGAGAAATAATTTGAATTGATATGGATAACATGAGATGCTATCATATCATCAAATTGAACATTAAGTGAAAAAGGAATTAAAATTGCACATCCACTTAAGGACAAGTGGGAGATTGAAGGAATATGTGTCCTTTAATTGATGTGTAAAATACTAATGATATATAATAGGATTAAAATGGAGATTTATAATCCGAATAATCTAGGTAATTATAGTGCTTTACTAGAAGCCAACTATAATTTATGGATTAAATTGGATTTAATCTATTGCTATTTTATTCGGGTCCTATAAGGTCACACACAAAAGAGTATTAGGAATTGGATAATTGATTAATGATAATAATAAGTTATTATTGTTAATATAATATCTTTATAGAAAGATATTATGGATAGAAGATAAAAGATAAATAGGTAACTTATTATGAATAAGTTTGACCTAATTTGTGCACTATATAAGGAGACTTATTGAGAATAAGTCTTAACCTTTTTTTTTTGGGCATTGCGCATCTTTTCTTCTCCCACCAAAACAACTCCCATCCCTAAAGCGTTAGATGTGAGTTGCAATCCTTCGATCGTTCGTTCTAGCAAACGAAGACAAGGAGATCCAATCCCGTGCTCGTGTGGACCAAGTAGAGGAGTCGCGCTTGAGGCTCTTTTCTCCAAAGGTGATTTCGAATCAAGGTTCCGCACAAGAAAGGTACGACTTTTCTCTTCTACATTGATCATATCAATTCATGCATGAGATCCCGAATTAGATGTTAGAAAACAGTTTTCTACAATTCCGCTGCGTATCTAATTATCCAACACCTCTTTCATGATGTCGATGAAGTAGATGATTCAATTATGGATGGGAGAATGAGTCGCAGTGCTGTCATCATATCCTTTGAAAAGATGGGTTTCTTGATGTAGTCTTTTTTTTTGGTACCTGTCGAAGTAAAAATTTTGTGAAGTAGTTAACAGAATATACAATCCTTGTAGGAGAAAATATGTAACTAGATCAATTAGAGATTAAGGCCTTGTTTGTTTGAGTAGAAAGGAATAGAAGGGAAGGAATCAAATTTTATATGGAAAATTTGTATGATCAACACTTTTTTGTGAGTCTAGAGAAGGGAGAGGGAAATAGTTAGAGCATTCTAAGGGATATGGTTACCCTATGCTCAAATTAGGTAATCAAACGGGGGGAAAGTAAATAGATTTTGTATGTCAAATGAGAGAAGAAGGGTAATGATTAGAATAATGATCAGTGAATCTTAAATAAAAAATAGACTAGATTCGGAAGGGTAATCATTATTTTTCTTTACCTAAAAACAAACGAGGGGTTAAATATTTTCATTTTTTATCATTGAATGCTCCTTTTTTTCCGGTTGGAACTCTTGACATTTAATCAAATCACAACCTTCAGGTTTTGGGTAATTCTTCACAAGTTCCTTTCATTGTTCATCTTGTCAGCATTGATTGAGCCTTATATTTGTCAAATTGAATCCGGTTGACACTGGTCTTGTGACTTGGTTTTCCATTAGTACAGGGATGGTTTAGGATCTAACTCAACCCGATTGTCCATGGATGAGTGATACTGACGACTACATAAAAACAAGATCTCTATAGCCCCGATGGAAGGAATAAGCTCCAAATCAATCAAATAAAATTCCAACTTTATAATCAAACTAATGTGATGCACTAACCAACCCTTGGCTTTTACTCTTAATATAGTGACTGCATTAAACTTGATACCAAGTAATCGAGTTAAATTACCTTTAGTATGTACTAGGCCTCCGAACAGTGGCAAACATGACGTCCAGAAAACCATCAGGCATCAGCTATTCCTTTGTTTATCTGAACTGATAAACAACCATCAATCAGGAGATTTCAGTATAGCATGTGGAGAGTTCTTTGCGTGGAACTCAATTCCCTTTGAATACATTTCTGCAAAGAGATGTACATGTCAAGCATAAATGTGCAGGCGAATTGAGATCAACAAACTAATGCTATAATATATATGTGATAAACCGAAGATAAGAGAAGATAGGTAGAGAGAAGAGAGGAGAAATTGATGTGTTATTGGGGGGTCTTCAGGTCCCTTTATATAGGAGTTTACATAGGGAACTAGGGTTTACTAGTGTTTATCCATCCCAATATAATAATATTATAACACTCCCCCTTTGATAAACATCCCTAAATATTACAAAACCGTCATATTAAAAACCTCACCTAGAAAACCCAATGGGACCAAAACTAGGAACAAGGAAAAATACAAATGACATGTGATACGCTTTGGTGATACTGCCTCATTAAAAACCTTGTCAAGAAAACCCAGTGGGATAAAACCTGATGGAAGGGAAAAAGAGTGCAGTGCATATACACTCCCCCTGAATTCAACGTCGTTCTTGCAGTCTTCTCATTCGGGTAAGCTCTTTGAACTTCTTGATGATGCTGACTGTATGAGTTGCATAGTCGAGTCTCAACATTGCCTTTGACGTGTATAAGTTGAGATGTCTTCATACATTACAATTGACTTCGAATGCTTGACTTTCATTTGCTGATGTTGAGCTGCTTTCAATGCACAAACATAAGGTACTTCTGGATCTAGTATTTCATTTGATCATGGGGGATCTGGTGTATTAAATGGTGTCTAAGTTGCCTTGTTAAAAACCTTAACTTGGAAAAACCCAATGGGATAAAAACCAAGATCAAGGAAAAGAGTACAACATTGTATGATACTTCGGGACCTAATGCAATGTCACCATTTTCACAATTACAGGTACTTCTGGTACTCTTATAAGGATCTTTAATCAATTGTATGTGACGGGGCTTTGACATTAATGCTTCAGGCATTTTCTGTCAATCTTTTTTATTTATACGTGTATGCAAGTAACACGTCCGTCATTTACATTTAGATCCAAAATTATATTCACTTCTAGTGAATACATTCTCCATGTAACATTTGATAGGTTTTTGTGTAATCAACTTGGCTTTATATTTTATTTTGTATGAACACCCACTTAAAACCAAATGATGTTACACTTTCCGGTGTTGGAACTACAGGTCCAATGCCATCATGCTTAAAGAAATCATTCTTGCATGAATTTCCTTTTTCTAGCTCTTTACTATTATTTTGATGTCGACATCCATTATTTATTTGATGATCATCATATTCTCATAGGCTCTTTCCACTTCTGGGGAATCGTATACCAAGAGCCTAGTGATTTCCAACACTTCTGGTGTACTTGAGAACCACTTGATATTCATTGAGTTTGAGTTACTTCTGGAACCTCCAAATGAGCTAGTATGATTTGTGAATTTAATTATCACTTTCTTGACCTTTAGTAAATGCTTATTTGTCAAACTACAAAATCATGTCATATATTGAACTTCTGGTTCACTTGTATTTATCTGCGGATATGAAATGATAGAGAAGTTGCTTCCATGCAATCTCTTTCTTACTGGTATATATAGTCTCATTTCCTCTCCCCCTAAATACCGAGCATTTGATCATCATTATAAAGCTCTAGGTATTTGATATCAATAGGGACTCAAACCCCATGTATCATCCAACTTCTTTGTGGTCTCATTGTAATTCATTTGGAGGAGGTACGTCTCGGAACATATGCTGCTTATTCAAAACCTTTTGAATGACATGCTCTCTTCTGGAGATAATTAGAGAGATGTTATTGTGTCAAATTCGAAATGCAAACTAGCTTGCATGGGCCCATTTGACTAACGACTCTTCTGGGTCGTCGTGAGCTACCTTATGCTCAACAATGTTTTTGATAACATTCTCTACCTTATGTTTCATATGACTAAAGTGTTGAGGCATCTATAATCTTGGAATTACATTGGTTTATATGATGGTGTTCAATAGCTGTCTCGTTGAATCTATTCAAGAGACATTAGAGACTTTGCATTTACTTTGAATTTAGAATACGGTCTTGTTGTTGATTTGCCAAAATGATAGACCATATATGTTCGGTCACCCTTATAAAGGATCTTCAAGCCCTAGGATCTTCTGGTCCTTTTTAGTGGGTGTCTATGTGAATTTCAATGATCCCGCACATCATCGATTCACATGATTGACCGGATGCCACAAAGAAAAAATATTTTATCATTAACTAACTTCTGGTTAGTGATGAGTTTCAATGAGATAGATGAGTGTCAAATAAACCATATATATACATTCTCATTTCTGTAAGACTTGCTTCTGGCTAGTCATATGAGATATTGGTGTTCAATACCATGTCAGTTCATACATATGTGTCATTGTTACTTCAGGTAACAAGATCAATGCTCTTCTGGAGCTATATGGTATTCATCTTGGTTTTTTTCATTCATGATTGGTTGCGAAAACTTCAGGTTTCTAAATTGTGTGACACTACACAGACTTATAGTTAACCCATTGAAATTATATGGTGATCCATTCATTTTATTTAGATGCCATTAAGTGGGTATTTTCAGAACTTTCGTTGGTGTCATACTTCAGGTATGAAACTAATGACCAACTTTATATATTTAACTTTATTCATAATGTTCTTCAAGACATTAGAAATTAACCGTACAAAGATGACCTAGTTATAAGCCACAACAATAACACTGATTGCGCGCTTAACCATTACCTCTTTTACACCCTCTACAGGGGCATGCTTCTGTAACACCCCCTTTTTATATCCAAGGAAATGCTACAGCGCCAGTGAATCCGCACACTTTAATGTCTTTGAATTCACCTGAGGCTTATAGGGACATGCAACCATGCTCCCATAAACAAGATGATAATTTAAGCAATTAAAATAAAATAGGCGGAAGTCAAATAAATATTATAGCTTAAAATATCCGATCATAGTAACATAAATTAAATACCAAAACCATAAAGTATAGATAACTCCAAAATAGCTAAAATTAAAGTAGCATTGTGAAAATCTCAAAGGTGCAAAACTCGTAGTATAAAGATTCATAAATGATTGCCCGCTCTTCAGCTCTCTCCTGCTCCACTGCTCGCACTAAACCTGTGGAATATGGTCTGGTGTTTCGTGATTACGAAGGACACCAGCCATCCAATAAATAGGATGGTTAGTACATTTAAGACTAGCAAGCGATAAGAAAAATGTTCGACTTTAACTAAAACCAGTGACCCTGAAACGGTATAATAATAGTTAAGGGAAAATGTAGAGTATATAATGTGGAATCTGATAATAGAATAAAACAAATATGACACATGACTCGGATGATCGCGGAGATCGAATAAGAATACGATATAGGAATTACACTCGAATGCAATGAAGTATAATATGCGCAGAAATGATCACCTTACATAAAACACTATACGATAACATTAATAATAACGACGATAATAATATAACACGTGATACCGATCGGGCCCTAAAAGAGGATACGACCTACAACACTATGGAAGTTTACCATCCCGCGATGAATGCATTCCGGAATGGGTCGTTTCATGAAACCTTTATAGGGTAAGGTTTAACGAACCTCAACCTGCAAGTTAGTCTTAACTAAAGAAAACTCGCACTGACTAAAAGTCAATTCGCACTATAAAGTACGCATATTTAATTATATCGTAGTTTAGTCGCTTTCATTACACTAGGTGATCATGTACACGGTATTAACAACAGAAGACAAGCATGGATATTTCAAAGGATCTTAATATCTCATACTATTAATTTGCATGAAAGAAACAAGCAGAAATTCATGCAATTAGGAAGATGAAAATGGGCAATTTTCACTTATCTCGAGTTATAAACAAATAACATATTTAATACACACATTAATATAATTAAAATAATAATTGCCCATTTATTTATACTCATGCCAATTTATGAATAATGAGATAAATTACATCAAGCAGACGGATATGCAATTTATCGAAACTGGCAAGGAAATTGGCCACAGGGCCGCATTCGACACAAAAGAATAAAAAGGCACGCCAAAAGAAAATCACGAAACATGCAAAGGGCATTGAACGAAATCACTTGCCTTAGCCTTCGTTGATCGGTTGATGGCAACGAGACGAGATCTTAGCACCTATTGAATCCAACGGAAAAATGAATATCAATATTGATATTTTATGAAATTAACTTTACTTAACTCAATTCGAAATTGAATTAATTCTATAAAGTTAAATATTATATACCAATATGAATTCCTAGGGATGCGGGATCCGGCGTGGGTGCTTCGAGATTTCTTGGTGTCGCTGAAACGGGCAAGAATCGAACATTTTAGAAATATTGGCCACTTAACTTAATAAGTAATTAACTCAGGGCCAAAAACGGAAATTATATAAAACAAGGGTAGTTTTTGTAATATTAAGAAAAGAAATCCAAAACCTCTGCAAATCCAAAACAGAGGATACGTACAGCAGAGGAGGAGAGATGCAGGGGCGGCTCGGCACGGTGATCCTCGGCGATGGCTAGCGGCAAGGCGGCGGCTCGGCGCGGCGATTGACGACGGTGGTGACGAGGGGCAGCAGCGGTGATGGTGACGGCACAGCAGGTGCGGCTGGGCTCGGACAGGGTTCCTCGGCGGCTGCGCTCGGTGCGTCTCCGGGCAAGGTCGCCGGCGGCTGGGCTTGGTTCGGCAACGAAGTGCGGCAGTGGGCGGGGCGGCTGGGTTCGGACGGTGGCCCTCGGCGGCTGCGCTGCAGGAGCTCGGCTCACGGGAGGGGTGAACAGGAGATGACGGGCTGAGGAAGATGACGTGATGGGGAAGATGACGTGATGGGGGGAAAGTATTTTTGGGACATGGGAACTAGGATTAAACGTGTATCTATACTATCAATTAGATTAGATAAAAGATAAATCTTTGATTCTATTAGATTTAGAATCAATTTAGGATAAATTGAACGTAGGAGATGTTTATCAGAAAAATCTGGAGGAAGAGATACACCTTTAGGTTGGAAAGTGGGCTTCTACCAACCGGGATGGGCCGAAAAATCCAACCATCTTTATTGGGTTTATAGATGCAAACTGAATTTAATTATATACTATATATATATATATATATATATGGGTCCTTCTATATATATATATATTATATATATTAGCGGAAAGAAAATATTATTTAATTTAATTTTATAAATTAAATAATTTTAATAGCAAGAATGTTTAGAGAATAAAATTAAAATAATATAATTATTCTAATTTATATTATATATCTTATGCGAATTTATTAGCTTTCTCAATTCACATAATATAGTATAATATTATCTAAAGAAATATCCCAAAAATAATTTGGGGTATTTCAGCTTCAGGCTATGCTTAGAGGATTGTCAGGAAGTGGCCTTGTAAACCAGATCATATTTTGTGGTTATTTATATTGGTTGTACCAACCGAATGATAATCGTTCTGAACTTGATAAAAACCCACATTCCATGTACTTCTTCAAGAGTACAAATGATAAGATTAGAATTATATACTCTTCTAGAGTTTATAAGAATCATTCACTCTTCTGGAGTTTAAAAAAATTCATCAGTAGAGTCTTCAGGCTCTTAGGTTGGTGTTGAAAAACTTCATGGTAAACCTTTCTCCCAAATGTTCATTTGCCAAACAAAACTTCGTATTAGATGCTCATGATAAGTTGTTTCTTCGGGAAACACTTTGAGCTTTTTAATTACAATAAGTAAAATCATAATAATTTTATTCAATATAAAGCAATGAAAAAAAAATAAATAAAAGAAATTTGTATTTGTCCACTTCAGGTGGAGCCATGGAGAAACTTTTCCATTTATCATTTTCTTCAAGAAATGATTTTATTCATAAGATGATTCATTTGTCAACTTTGAGTAACAATTAGTCTCTATTATGTATAATTTGATCATATACTTCCAAAGATGATAAGTTACATTAAAAAAAATATAGTAAGTTGTCATATAAACACTGACCATATTCTTCAAGAAACGACATAATCGATTATTACTCACTTCAGGGAGAAGACAACTTATTCACTTTAATTTCTACACTTCTGGGAATTTGTACAACTTTAAAATAAAAGTCATACACTTCCGGGTATGATTTTAAATAATCTTTAGGAGGATCTACAATATATCTTTTATCATTCATTTACTTCAGGAAATGAATATTGTCACTTCAGAGACAAATTTGTGTTGATGAGAGAGAGACATTTTATGAATTTTCTTTTCATATATCTCTTCAGGAGATTATTATCGTTACTGCAGGAACGATTTATGAGCATAATTTGTTCATCCTCTTCAGGGGATGAGTTTATTTATTTCGAGAGATAATGATAAATAAATAAATAGTTGATATAAGTAATAAAACTATAAAAACATAAATACATGAAATAAAATTAGCATATTGTCAACTTCTGGTGACAAGGAATTGAACATCCCCACAAATACATGTTAGTCTACTTCCGGAGACAGTTTAGAGATCGAAACCATCTACTGCAGGAGATAAATTTCATCATGATATATAAACTAAAATATTTTATCTTCTTTAGGACGTAAATAAGAATTTAAATATTTTATCTTCTTCATCAGATAAATAAGAATTTCATCTTCTTCAAGAGATGTGATATATAAGTTGTGTTTACTTCAGGAGATAAACTATCACTTTTGGGATTATATGCAAATTTAACAATTTATATCTACTTCGGGAGATAATGTTTGTCTACTTCTGGAGACAAAAAAAACAATACGAATTGAAATGAATAATAAAACTGAAATAAAAATAAAAAAATCATCACTACGGGGATGATTTTCAATCATTCACATCTACTTCGGGAGATGATTCGTTCATCTACTTCGGGAGATGAAGATTAAACAAATATAATTTAAATAAATTAAATTAAATAACATACATATAAATTAAAAAAACATAAATAATAAAAATAATTTCATCACTACGGGGATGAAATTTATCGGCTCAATCATCTCTGCGGGGATGATTTTCAATCATTCACATCTACTTCAGGAGATGGTTTGTTCATCTACTTCGGGAGATGAAGATTAAGCAAATATAATTTAATTTAATTAAATAACATACATATAAAATAAATAAACATAAATAATAAAAATATAATTTCATCACTATAGGGATGAAATTTATCAGCTCGATCATCTCTGCGGGGATGATTTTCAATCATTCATATCTACTTCAGGAGATGGTTTGTTCATCTACTTCGAGAGATGACGATTAAACAAATATAGTTTTTCATGGATGAGATTAATCCGATCATTGCTACGGGGATGAAATTAATCCGAGAGATGACGATTAAACAAATATAGTTTTTCATGGATGAGATTAATCCGATCATTGCTACGGGGATGAGATTAATCCGGTCATCGTTTCATCGCTTCGGGGATGAGATTTATCATTTCATCGCTTCGGGGATGAGATTTCATATTCATCTACTTCAGGAGATGAGATGAAAAAAATATCAATGAAATAACTAGTTTAATAAATAAATAAATCATTATCAATTCATCACTTCGGGGAGATTGATTTTAATCGCTTCAGGGATTAGAATTTATCCGCTTCAAGGGATATATCAAATTTAATTGATTAATTCAACACCAATTCGATGGATAATATCACCACTTCGGGGGTTGATATAATTTATAACTTATGTCTACACATCGTCTTCGGGGATGTGTTCATATTCTTTGCAAGGGCAAAATATGCAACCTTGAAAGTTTTAGGCCGCTTTCTGTAGTACAGGCCAATCTGTAATTTTTAAAAACTCTGGGCTGGTTTTGTAATTTATTTCTTCAAACCTGCAATTTTCACGCATCCTCTTGTTGGATGATCAGATGGCCATGGCGGAGCAGAACTACAGGCGGTGTTCTTCTATCTCCGGCTTGGACCTCAACGGCGGCAGCGGACTATCGCGTAGATAACTCCCTCCAGTGATTGGCTTTCTCGGAATGACTCTGTCCTTCGGGGTCGTTCAGGCGACGATCGCCGCAAACCTCCATGAGGAGTGCTCGATCGGGAGGAGGAGGGGCGCCACGCCGATGATGAAAGCCACCCCACTCCGGGTGCCGCAGATCGCCCAGTGCTCGCAGCCGTAGTTGTCCCAACCCATCGCGATCATAAACATCTCAAAGAAATTGAGCGATTGCGTCGATACGATCTTCTAGAGCCACGTTCGGGAGCAGATCGGGAGGCTGAGGATTTGATTGTCGAAGGTGGTGAGCCAAACGGTGGCATCGGCAAGGATGGTGTAGATGATGACTTTAAGTGAAGGGAGATCGAAGGATCTGATTTTTTTTTTTAAGCAATTCGTGCTGATAACGTGTAATAAACCGAAGATAAGAGAAGAGAGGAGAAATTGATGTGTTATTGGGGGGTCTTCAGGACCCTTTATATAGGAATTTACATAGGGAACTAGGGTTTACTAGTGTTTATCCATCCCAATATAATAATATTATAACAAAATATATATATATATATATATATATATATATATATATATATATATATATATATATATATATATATATATATATATATATATATATATATATATATATTAACTACCTCTTCATCAAAGCCTCTCACATGCTTCTTTTGTTGAAGAAATACAAGAACATCACTCATCAAACTATTGAAGATGCCAGCAAACTCCAAAGCTATATATATATGGCATCTTCAATGGTTTGATGAGTGATGTTCGTGTATTTCTTCAACAAAAGAAGCTCGTGAGAGGCTTTGATGAAGAAGTAGTTAATATATATATATATATATATATATATATATATATATATATATATATATATATATATATATATATATATATATATATAGGGTCGGGTTCAGGTGAGAAGGGGTGAAAGGGTGAGAAGGAAAGAAGCGATGTGATTGGCTGAAACCAGCATCCGCCACGCGCTTTTTTTTTCCACTCGCATTTATTGCGTTGAAATCACGCGCGCCCTATAAAAATACGTTATTTTCTTATGCTTTTTCTGTTTCTCTCCTTTCTTCTTGTCCGCGCTTGAAATCGCTGAATCTCTCTTCGAAGTTTCCCATTCGATTCTCGTCTCCAAATCTTCTCTTCACATGGCAGGATCATCGACGATAATTGAAGCACCAGATCTGCTCTCCAAATCACCAGATCTAATGCCTGAAACACAAAATCTCTGCTCTCCAAATCAAATTCAAAGCGAAGGCAATGAAATCCAAAGATCTGTTGCAATATTGCAGATGTAGAGAGGTAAAAATAGTAATTTTGTTCTAATTGCTCTGTATTTTGTTAATTTTTGATATTATTACATATTTATGCAATCACAACGAATTCCACGAGTGAATCCATCATCCAATTCCTCTTATTACAGAATCTATATGTGCTGAACCAATTACTGATAACTATGCTGAACCACTTATGATAGATTGGTGAATACAAATCTATATGTAGTGGTTCAGCATATAACCTTGTATTGGTTCAAAGAAAAATATCCCTCAGACCCCTGAACCACTCACTTATATTTGCTGAACCAATCTCTCCTAAATTTGCTGAACCACTCTCTTGTATTGGTTCAGAGAGAAACATAATTGATGCTGAACCAGTTCCTCATGTATGCTGAACCAGTTCCTCTTGTAACTGTTGAACCAATTATTATTATTACTAATAATTATACTGAACCAGTTCCTCTTGTATACTGAACCTCTTATTATTATAATGTTGAACTACACTCAGTTATATACTCTGAACCAATTACTCAGTAAATGCAATACTGAGCAAATTATTAATGTTGAACAATTATCACAATAAATAAATACTGAACCATTATTTGATGTATAAGCTGAACCATGTATATTGTTTTCCTTTTATCTGCTGAACCAATTATTGTCATGTATGCTGAACCTCTTATTATTATAATTATTTTATTGTCATGTATGATGAATATAATTATTTTATTTATAAAAGTTCCTCTTATATGTGCTGAACCAATTACTAATAATTATGATGAACCACTTATGATAGATTGGTGAATCTTATATCTGCTGAACCAATTATTATTATAATGCTGAACCAGTTCCTCATGTATGCTGAACTAGTTCCTCTTGTATGCTGAACCTCTTATTATTATAATGCGGAACCGCACTCAATTATGTACTCTGAACCAATTAGTAAGTATATGCAATACTGAACCAATTATTAATGCTGAACAATTATCATATTAAATCTGAACCATTAATTGATGTATAAGCTAAACCAATTATTGTCATGTATGTTGAACCTCTTACTATTATAATGTTGAACCACACTCAGCTATGTGTGCTGAACTAATTACTCACTACATGCAATATTCAATCAATTAATAATTCTGAACCATTATCACATTAAATACTGAACCATTAATTGATGTATAAGTTGAACCAATATATTATTTGCCTTATATTAATGCAGAACCACTGGATTTTTATATGTGATGAAACATTGTATTTTTGCTTGCTGCTCCAGTTCCTTCTATAATACTGAACCAATTACTAATAATTATTGTGAACCCAATGTCTGTTTTCTTATAACCCACTGTCATCTCTCTGTCAGATTTTCCTACTCCAGCTGGCATCCCTGTATCAGACATTGGTTCAACATCAGCGAACAGATTTGTCTTAGAGATATCACCAGGAGCTACAAAGTATTGGGTTCCGATATTTAATGAAGAGTTGAAACCTACTGTTGGAAATTTTTTTGATACAATTGGTGAAGGGTCAGAGATGTTTGAGACATATGCTTCAATTTGTGGATTTGACATACACAACAACACACTTTTAAGAGCAGGGAGTGTTGTCAAGTTAAAGTACATTGTCTGCAACAGAGAGGGAGTAAAAAATGGAGCAAATTCAACAGGAAAAAAGAAAACAGTGTCGAACAGATGTGGTTGTAAAGCTAGAGTTGTATTAACAAGGACAATGGATGGCAAATATAAGGTGAAGGTGTTTGAAGAACATCATACACATGAACTTTGGGATAAGTTTACAGGAAAGTATGCAAAATCTAACTTCAAGTTGGAAATGATTCATCGAAAATTTGTGTTGGACTGTGCTCAATCGAAAATTGGCGCTGTTAAAGCTTACAAGCTCTATGAAACAATGATGGGTGGATTATCAAAGGTCGGTGCAACAGTTGTCCAATTTAAGAACTTCAAAAGGGATTTGATGACTTACATGAAAGATTCTGATGCTCAAATGTTTATCAACAGATTATCAATAAAGAAAGAGATTCGCAGCGACTTTTATTTCAACTATGCTGTTAATAATGAAAACAGATTGACAATGATATTTTGGGCAGATCCAATATCAAGAAATTTTTTTTCGATATTTGGGGATGTTGTCATATTTGATTCTACGTACAGAACAAATAGGTATGCTTCTTGACCAGCTACAATAAATTATTAATGCTGAACTATATCTTGATGAAACACTAATGATTAAATGTGTTGAACCACTTCCTGTTATATATGCTGAACCAGATACAGTAAATTATTAATGCTGAACCATTATCACATTAAAAACTGAACCATTGATTAATGTATAAGCTGAACCAGTTCCTGCTGTAATACTGAACCAATTATTAATAATTATACTGAACCACTTATTATAGATTAATGAAACTTATTGTTATGTATGCTGAACCAGATACAGTAAATTTCATGAACCAGTTATATTTTGATGAACCACTTACTCTAAATTTCAATGTTCACCCACTTTCTCTTGATAAATTACTAATTATTAAATATACTGAACCACTCCCTGGTATATATGCTGAACCATTGCCCCCTATACACGAATTGACCCCCCTTTTTGTTTATATACACTGAACCATCGTTTGCTGTACATGATGAACCATTAATTTTACAATTTTATAACCCAATACTTATTATATTATCTAATATATTTTTCAGATATAATATGGTGTTTGCTCCATTCAGTGGGGTAGACAACCATAACAAATGTGTGACATTTGCAGCAGGTTTGATTTTAAATGAAGATATAGCATCTTATTCATGGATGTTTCAGAATTTTAAAGAAGCAATGGGTGCAGAACCAAGACTTTTGGTGACAGATCAAGATCCATCAATGAAGGCTGCTGCTAAGTCCATATTCTCCTCCACTGAGCACAGATATTGCATGTGGCACATTATGAGTAAGGTCCCAGAAAGAGTTGGCACCACTTTAAGCAAATGTTCAGCTTTTAGAAGAAGTTTAGATGTTGTAGTGTGGAATGATGAAATTGAACCGTTTGAGTTCGAGGAGATGTGGAAGTCAATTATTGAAGAGTACCAATTAAAAGAAAATGATTGGTTTAAAAATATCTTCAAAATCATAGAGTCATGGATCCCCGCTTACAGTAAACATATACCACTAAGTCGTGTTGGGAGGAAGACATCTGTTGCAGAGTCTCAAAACAAGTTCTTTAAGCTGTATACAGATAAATTCTTTAGCTTGGTTGAGTTATTGATGCACTGTAAAGGCTCGGATTTTTAAATCCTAATTTTGTCGGAAAAAGAGAATTAAAAATGAAATTAAATCGGTTTTAAAACTCGTTTAGCGGATTCCGACCGAAATGTAAAATTTGACGAACAATTTCCTTCCTTTTTACCTCGAAAATTCAAAATAATTATCAGATGGCGATATCATTGTCGATTTAAAAAAAAATCTAATTGATCGAGTAAGCGAGATTCGGGAAAACTAACATTCGGAAACTAATTTTGGGATTCGAAATTCGCGTATCCGGGGTTTAATTCCGGGTATTTGGTTACCCATTTCCATACTCAATCTTCACCCACTCCCTCACCTCACCATACCCTTCAAATTCAACCCATCCCTTACCCCATCAACCTCACCATCACTCATCGTCACCATCACCTCCTTACCATCACCATTTCATCTCCTCATCGTCACCACCATCCCTCCTCTTCACTCCATCACGCCATCATCACCAGCAACTCCCGCTCTCTCTTATTGTTCAAACAACACAACACCACTGTCATCTTCAACATCACCTAAAACCATCACCGTCACCTTCCCGCTTCTCTTCTCCGATCACCACCACCAATCCCTTTTCATCTTCGACCCCTCCTCGGAGCCACCAGAGCAGCCACAGCATCCCTCGGAGCCACCAGAAGCAACTGAGCCGCCACCGGAGCCGCCATGAGAGCCACCGCAGCCCCACTTCCTTCTAAACCCTGTTCGATTGCGAGCCAAGTTCCGGTAAACAATTCTATTCCGTCTTCGATCAAAACCCCTTGTGGACTTCACCATCACGCTCACCCATGTCCCACGCAGGTTCGATGAGCCATTGCGAGCCTCCGACGACGCCCAGAACTCCGATCGAGAGCTCCGAAGCCGCGAACACCTCGGTGACCTTCAGCCGTTTCCTTCCTTCCTCGATTCAAATTCGTGCTTTATTCAATGTTTAGATTAGTCGGGAGTGAGTGAGGGCTGAGTGCGGGATTAGAGGGGGTGGAAATGGGAAAAACATGAGCTCTAACGATGAGGATGAACCAGTCCGTCGAAACGGAGGTTGAAGATGAAGGCCACGGGCACGGCCAAGCTAGCTGCGGCCGCATCAATCTGGCAACGGCCGCGGCACTGTTCACTTGGACCGGTTTTGGCGCGACTTCTTGGGCCGGTTTTGTTATTTAAATTATTTATTTAATTAATTAATATTATTTGAGGATTAAAATAATAAAATATTATATCAGAGATTTTATAAAAGGTCGGTTTTATTAAATAAAAACAGTTGGGACTTTAATGGATTTGGAAATATTTTTTTATCGAACGTACTTAATAAATGAATTGTAAAAGAAATTTTGTGAGCAATTTCAAGGGTCGGAATTCTTAACTACTTGTCGCGATTTTTGAAATGGTTTTGAAACTAACTTGGGAATCCAACTTGTTTGATGACTAACTAGCATGATGATATGATCGGTTGACTGATGATATGATATGTGTGACTGATAGCATGACTTGTGGTGATTTATTATAAGCAGATGGATATTAGTTACTAATGATGATGATGATGTGTATATATATATATATAGAGGATAGATCATGTGTAAGCAAGTGTTACTGTGTAATTTGTGAGCAAATTTAGAGCGTCGGATTAAGAAGATCAAACGGATGAGATTAAAAGTAACTTGTGAACAGTAACATTATTTGTAGGTACCAAGTGATTATTCGTATGTACAAACATATGAATAATCTTTTGTTACTTACAAATAATTACATTTGTTCATACATACGAATAATTACATTATTATACACGAATAATCGCTTGGTACCTGCGAATAATTTCTCTGCTCACAAATTACACCGTAAGGGTTGCTTACAGGGGATCCAAGTTAAGCATATATTAAATGGTAATATGCGGATTTGGCTAAGTATGAATTGGAGGTTGTCTTAGTTAATGAGTTGACAAGTTAAGATGAATATGGTATGAGACAAGAGATGATTGATCGTGATGAATTGAACGTATGATAGATGTGATTTTGTTTATTTTTTTTTTGCTTGTATGAATGTGTGATATATGTGTTCAGAGTGGCTAGAGACATATACTCAGTGTATTATCGTTATGTGCTTAGGTGATACTCTGTGATCGTGACTACTGTGTGTTGGATCCTTCTTTTGCTGATCTTCTAGCCAGGTAAGTACCTCCGGGGCTTACTCAGTAACCAGCATCTCCTGCCTGATGTGTCATATAGTATGTAGGTGTTGCATATGCATAAAAGCATGTCATGTAGTATCATGCTTAGGAATTGCACTTACGAAGGAGCATTCTTATTCTGTATACGTTTGAATGCAGAACGACCGTTATCTGTGAGTCCTAAAGTCGTTGTTAAGGTCAAAGGATAGCCCAGCTTCATCGAGCGTTTTCCTCCTTGAGTCATTTATATATATATATCATGAGATACGAGATGAGCTGAGATACGATATGATGATGAGAAGTGATATGCTATAGCATCGAATTGGCCAGTCTCCACCCTATCTGGAAGGGGGGTGGTGGTAGAAGAGGGATATACCACTTGGTATTCTTTGTTAAGGACTTACTTCATATTCTGCATATATGAATTAGGAGCATGATAGAGTGGTTAATATTTCAGTACTGCATGAAGGCATCATTTATTCTAGGTATAGGCGTATTATATGCCCTTAGCGCGGTCAGAGGACCCGCAGGCGAACACTTGGCCTGACTTTGTGGTATAGTTTCAGGTACCCGTTCCACTGCTTGATTTCGTGCTGTTATGACGGGGTCCATTCATATGGCGGAGAGTGAGTGTTTGAACCATGACTTCACCAAATTTATACTTTTGGGATTTCTTCCTACTTATACTCTGTTTTGACCCGGATCTGCCGTGACACTGGTTGCATCATTTTCAGAACTTATATCCTTTGCATGATAAAGGTTTTGCACGTTGTAGACTTAGGACAGGTACAGGGGTTTACCCCGGGGTCTCCAGCTGACCTTCCAGATTTAGGTGCGAAATCCCACTTTAAACTACAAATCTTCGGTTTGAAACCTTCAACCTGTACTCGGGGCGCAAGATCCCAACGAGGGGTCTCATCCCTCGAAATGTAACTCGGGAATCATAATCCCGGGCCGTTACAAAGGTGGTATCAGAGCCAGGTTTTGCAATCCGAGTACAATAGGTTGAAGATGGCTTTGAAAATCGCCCAATGATTTCAAATGGTTTTGGAAAATGTTTAAAGGGCAAAATGAATATAATTGGACTTAAAACCTAAATGAATAAAGCGGAAACAATCTCGTGGGTAGAGACCAAAGCGATAGACCTCCCTTATTGATGTAGAACTCGGGGAACAGTAGGCAAAATACTAACTTTTATTTACAGATGGGCCTAGAAGACTCCAAGGAACACCACGGAGGTTGGAGTATCGAGTTAGGAGGCCGTGAGGTTCTTGCCCCTCCGGTCAACCGCCCCTCGAAGGATGGCATATATCGTCTCTGTGATTGTATGCATTATATCCAATTGAGCCCGAGGGCAATCCTCCTCGAATAGGATCATATTAATCTTGTTGAGTGCTATTGTGCATAGGATAGCGAACTAATCGGTATGCCTTAACTAGAATCATCTATTGAATGTGTAAACGGGATAGCGGGAGGAAACCTTGACCTTGTGTAATTGAAATACCTGTCTTGTAGGAATAGCCCTTCCATAAATCAACCCCCTTGATGATTCCGATTTCGTCATCCGTCCCACCAAAATATCTAGGCATGTTAGAAAGGGTCGAGAAGCATCCGCTCTCCCCGTTTCGAGTCTTGTTTCGTATCCCACCATCGATGCTTCTATCGAGTCTCGTACCTGAGGTTGGGCTCTTTCACGGGAAATTTGGGTCGGTCAACTAATTACCTTCGGAAATCATGTCAGATGTGAGGGTTACTTGAGTATGATAGTCGGGGTGAGGATTTAAATCGTTTCGAGATAGAAGTGAGTTGTCTTATGGAGTCATCCCTTTCGATACTCGTAATGGCCAACCATGTCTTCTTACCACAAGAGTCTAAACACGAGTTCTACCCTCGCCTCTCGAAAACAGTGTGAGTGCCCTTGTGTCCTACCCAGCGAGTCATACTAGTGCCCCACGGGGAAACAGGGTGATGAGTCGGTGAATGGCCTTGGAGAATTCTGTCGGTTATAGTCGTAGCCATTCTTGTGGTTGCATGACATAGTATAGTGGTGTATTTCAGCATGACTTGCCTGATATCTTGCACGGTTGCTCTTATGAGATGTATGTGTCATATGTATGGAACTTCCATGATTATTGTCTTCCCATGAATTAGGCCCATGATAGTGTGGTCAACCCTCGTTGTATGTTTAATATATGAGATGACTGTCCTAGCATGCTGAATTAATCTAATTAGACCATGTTGACTGTGTACATGTTTAATGAGCAATTCTAGTATCATGTAGGACATATGTCTCCCATTTATAGGCCCTCGTATGACTATGTGCCGTCCTTGTCTTACTATGTGAATATGGATGTATGTGATGCGATAGGTACCTCCTAGCGTGTTTGCCTTGGCCCCATGATATTACGACCTGCTTATGTGTATCTAACGGAGTGATAAGTCATGTATATAATGTCCTTGGATGTTGCTAAAACTAGTGCAACTTATGCCACACATGTCCCATATCCGTTCGTGCATGTATGTTCTTAGTATATCAAGCATGATTAGTGAATGAAATGGTAGGTTGCTAGCTTCTTCTGTGAACGTGTAAAGTGGATGATATGAACATGTTATGAATGCATAGATCGCTACTTCTCGAGATAGGTGCATGTTAGTGTGGAATGATGTGATGATATTCGTGATTATTATGTGTTTGCGTGCCACAGTTATAACTTCATGGAATACCGTAAGGGCATCGTTGTAACTCTCGGGTTGGGATCTTGTCTCTGGTCTTGTCGTCTCTAGTCGTGGTCCATGTCTGAATCCTTATGGAAGTCATGTTGTCCTCCCTTGTCCCTCCCCTATCTCCATAACCTCTGACCCCTCTCGATCCCCTGATGAAAGGCGATATGGAAGAAAGGGCGAACGACCGAATGGCACCGGAGCGGCGCAGTGGAAATGTGATAGGCATATGACCCCTAGGCCCCAAGAACATCACCGATGGCAAAAAGGACGAATATGCTTCAAAGATGACAGTCGTGAACAGGTTCCTCCCAGATGACACGAGGAAGAGCATTCTTAATTCAAATCGTGGATTCTTCTATACTAATCGTGGATTCTTCTATACTGACATAATTAAATGTGTGATGACGGATGTGTTGAACTGGTAGCAATGATTGCCTGACTAACTTGTTTCTATGATGATGTGCCCTGGTGCTTGGTATACTGACTTGCTGGTGAGTAGATTATGGGTTATATGTGTGGTGGTGCTTCTTCTTGGGCATGAGCCGAGAGATTCTTCGGTAAGCTAGGTCGAAAAGTGGCAGAGGGATTGAAGCCTTTGTTCTTGGTCATGAGATGAGCGAGAGGGTGTGCAGGATGGATGCGTTAGCTTGGGTAGAGCCGAGTGAGTTGGGACTAGTCGGAGATAGTGGCCAGTGAGTTTAGTTGAGCTCCAGGCAGGTCTTAGGTGAGGAGTGGAGTAGTATGGCGAGACTTCGAGGGAAATGTCCTAGTGAGAAGTGGTAGTCTAGGCAGGTAGTGTGTGCGGGTAGTATAAGAGAGTGGTTGGCTGAGGTCTAGACTAGTTTCATTAAGGTGATCTTGAGATTGGGTATGGGTAGAGGTAGTTTGGATAGTTCTAGAGGTGGATGGGCGAGCTAGGAGTTGATCGGGGGATTCTTGAGGGGAGGTGTTATGAGACGGATTGGTGTGCTAAGGAAGGTGTCTAGATGGTCAATGAGCGGATCATGGGCGGTGTCAAGGATAATCGATTAAGGAACATCTGAAGAATCGTAGAATTTGGGACTAGGTGGTGTGTGCTGTGAGTGGGAGCGATTTCGATAAGGGATGAGGTTGAGGAATTGCCAAGGAAGAGTAGTATGAGGTTGCTTGGGAAATTATCGATCAGGGATATTAGGTTGTTCATATCAGGGTTGTTCGTGTGATGAGTATTTGGGGTTGTTTAGATAGGATTAGTAATGCTTGGGGAAATTATGAGTGAAGGATTTCTAGATGCGTTGTTGAAGGATTTTGGCATAGGGAATGAATCGGGATTTATGAGTGGAGGTTATTGTGGCTATTGAGGTATTTGAGGATGTGAGATAAATCTTCGAGGAAAGGCTGGTAGCTAGGCAAGGATTTAGTTGAGATTCCTAGTAAGACTGTGGGCTTAAGGTTGAGATAGGGAGATTATGAGTATGGATTCGGGAACTAGGCAAAGCAAAAGGTATTGAGGACGCTAGAGGATAAGAGATTTTAGAAGGTTGGTGAAGTTACGGTACTTCGGAAATTCAGACGAGGATGTCATATGAATTCGGTGAAAATGATGATCGGTGCATAAGGGTTTAAGCAGTAGAGATTTCAAAGTTGAGGAAGCGTGATCTGAGGCAATTTGGGGAAACATGTGGAGTTGAGGGAACTAGTCCAGGTAGAGTATGCTGGGAAGAGGATCTAGAGTGGGTTGGCTTGAGGGTCATGGTGATTCGTGGTTGGGAGTACCACTAGTTAGGTTTCTACATTAGAATTGGTCGGGAGTGTCAGGTGTGAGACGGTCAATATGAGTTGGGTCCTTAGAGGTAGATCGTTAGTGAGAGTGGTTAGTGGCGTGGGAAGTATGATTAAGTTAGCAAGGTGATTCAAGATGTCTCTTTACGAGATGATGGTCGGGCGGAGTCTTGAGAGCCTAGGAAGAGTAAGCGAGATTGTTAAGAAGTGTCTTCTAGATCAATCGTGAGAGCGGTTCAGTTGAGGACTCGGAATTTTCTATTAGAGGGTAAAGATGGGATTGATAGAGGGCCCCTAGGGCAAGGATGTGTTATATATGGAGTGTTGGTAGTAGATCGAGTTGTTCAGCTTGTCGAAATGAGGGAATTTTGTGATTTGGGAACTCTGAGAGATAGTTTTAAATAGTCGAGTGGAAGGTAGGACTTAAGATCTGGATGTCGAAGTGGATTGGCCCTTAGATGGATTGATGTCATAGGAGTTGGGATACCTAGTAGTTGGTTTGGGTATTCGGCCTTGATTGCGAATAGTTATGAGGCTAGAAAGGTTGTATGTGAGCAGGATACAATGGTGCCTAGAACTGGTAGTGGATTGAGTTGGTAGACCTCGGTGAAGTTGATCTTAGTGCAAGGGATGGTGAGTCGTGGTCGTGTCTCGTCATGATTGGTTTTTGTAGGCAGAGTCTCCTGAGATAGTGAGCTAGTGTATACTTTACTTGGGACCGAATGTTGTGCGAATTCTATGCTATAGACGATGTTGATTCTCTGATGTGTTGCCGTTGACAACAGGGAACTGTTAGTACTAACATAGTTATCCCTGAACTCGATGGAATGCTACTGTACGGAAGCAGTTGTTTGCCTCTAATGTGATGACGCTTGGTAGTTAAAATGAGTATGATGTACTTATCTGATTGATATAACGTGTTTATCTGATTGATATGGTGTGTAACTTCCGTGAGATGATGTGATAAATTCTACCATATATGATACGATGCTAGATATGCTATGGTATGTGGCTATTCTTGAGGTGATTATGTTATGCTATTAGACGTGAGGTGCTATTGTTATTCGATATATATATACATGATGCTTGATGATGGAAATGATAGAAATTGAACTGTTGAACCTTGATTCTGACTTGGAACCTAGGAAGGGAATATGGGATTAGGCTTAGAGGTGGATGATTCCACCTCTTGAGTTTTGAAATTGCTTGACTAACTTGGATTCTGAGAAATTTAACGCGATCGAGAACTTCAATGATTTTGAGACCAAACCTTTTCAAACTGAGTAACCCTCTTGAATTTTTCTGACCGAGCTTGCATTATAACGCCCCCCGAAGTGGATACATGCATTTTATAGGGGCCCTTATAGACTGCTTGCTAAGACCTAGGGGAGATGATGTGATGCTTTTTGAGTTATGATATGACTGAGAAGTCGGAATAAGGATGTGGTAGGGGCCCATATTACATTCTTGCTACGGTCTATTGGCGATATTATGATCACGGCAACGGTACTGTGAGGACCTCATAAGGGCACTTATGAGGTGTTTACGGGATCAATGGCATGATCCTTGGACTCACCGATTTCAAACTTCATTCCCTGTTTTAAAATGATTTTAGTCTCGGGGACAAGACTTGTTTTTAGAGGTGGATGATGTAAAGGCTCGGATTTTTAAATCCTAATTTTGTCGGAAAAAGAGAATTAAAAATGAAATTAAATCGGTTTTAAAACTCGTTTAGCGGATTCCGACCGGAATGTAAAATTTGGCGAACAATTTTCTTCCTTTTTACCTCGAAAATTCAAAATAATTATCAGATGGCGATATCATTGTCAATTTAAAAAAAAAATATAATTGATCGAGTAAGCGAGATTCGGGAAAACTAACATTCGGAAACTAATTTTGGGATTCAAAATTTGCGTATTCGGGGTTTATTTCCGTGTATTTGGTTACCCATTTCCACACTCAATCTTCACCCACTCCCTCACCTCACCATGCCCTTCAAATTCAACCCACCCCTTATCCCATCACCCTCACCATCACTCATAGTCACCATCACCTCCTTACCATCACCATTTCATCTCCTCATCGTCACCACCATTCCTCCTCTTCACTCCATCACGCCATCATCACCAGCAACTCCCGCTCTCTCTTATTGTTCAAACAACACAACACCACTGTCATCTTCAACATCACCTAAAACCATCACCGTCACCTTCCCGCTTCTCTTCTCCGATCACCACCACCAATCCCTTTTCATCTTCGACCCCTTCTCAGAGCCACCAGAGCAGCCGCAGCATCCCTCGGAGCCACCAGAAGCAATGAAGCCGCCACCGGAGCCGCCACGAGAGCCACCGCAGCCCCACTTCCTTCTAAACCCTGTTCGATCACGAGCCAAGTTCCGGTAAGCGATTCTATTCCGTCTTGGATCGAAACCCCTCGCGGACTTCACCATCACGCTCACCCATGTCCCACGCAGGTTCGATGAGCCATCGCGAGCCTCCGACGACGCCCAGAACTCCGATCGAGAGCTCCGAAGCCGCGATCGGTGTGGTTAATATTTCAGTACTGCATATATGAATTAGGAGCATGATAGAGTGGTTAATATTTCAGTACTGCATGAAGGCATCCTTTATTCTAGGTATAGGCGTATTATATGCCCTCAGCGCGGTCAGAGGACCCGCAGGCGAACACTTGGCCTGACTTTGTGGTATAGTTTCAGGTACCTGTTCCACTGCTTGATTTCGTGCTGTTATGACGAGGTCCATTCATATGGCGGAGAGTGAGTGTTTGAACCATGACTTCACCAAATTTATACTTTTGGGATTTCTTCCTACTTATACTCTGTTTTGACCCGGCTCTGCCGCGACACTGGTTGCATCGTTTTCAGAACTTATATCCTTTGCATGATAAAGGTTTTGCGCGTTGTAGACTTAGGACAGGTACAGGGGTTTACCCCGGGGTCTCCAGCTGACCTTCCAGTTTTGGGTGCGAAATCCCACTTTAAACTACAAATCTTCGGTTTCAAACCTTCAACCTGTACTCGGGGCGCAAGATCCCAACGAGGGGTCTCACCCCTCGAAACGTAACTCGGGAATCATAATCCCGGGCCGTTACTTGCACTATGATACTGCCATTGATAGCCAAAGACACAATCAAACTCTATTGAACATTGCTGACCAGACAAAATCTCCTGATATGGTGACTGATTTGGCTATAGAAAAATATTGTGCATCAATATTTACATTACATGCATTCCGAAAAATACAGATGCAGATGCAAGGGAAGTGCCTTGTTCTTAATGTTGAAGAAACAGAGGAAAAACATTTGTTTACTTTGAGAGATATTTCAGGTACCAAATCCTTCAAGGTTGAATACCACCCTACTAATCAATTCACAAAATGTAGTTGTGTGTTGTTTATGAGAGAGGGTTTACCTTGTTGCCATGCTTTCCAAGTATTAAAAGACTTGGGCATTAGCAAACTACCTGAGAATTTGGTTTTGCTGAGGTGGACAAAAGAAGCAGCATTATCTCCAATTTTCAAAATTGATGATGTTATTGGTCAGCAATGTGCACAGATTGATGCATGTAAGGTGTTAAGAAGTGAAATTCTTAGAAATGTCCATAAGTGTCTTGCATTGATTGATCAAGATGAAGAGAATTTGAAGAAATTTAATGATTCGATTGATGCATATATTGAGTCGTTGAATGAAGTGGCTAATGAAGGTGATCAGGCACTTGATAAACAGGTTGGTGTGAAGGTTCCAGATCAGATTGTAGTGCAGGACCCAATAAAAGCAAGCAACAAAGGCAGTGAAAAGAGACTAAAAGGTGGAAAAGAAAAAGCAATAGAGAAGAAGAAGAAGACAATAAAACGATTGTGCAAGGAATGCAACAAATTAGCCTTCCATGACAGCAAAAACTGCAAAAAAATTCAAGCAGAGAAAAAAAGATGGAAGAAGTGAATAAAGCTGCTCGAAATGTCTCATAGACAGTTTTATGTTATATTTTGTTACTGTTTTGAAGAATTAGTTTTTGTGAACCATTCTCTTAATATCAATGTTGACAGATTTATTTTTAATGTTATGTTTTATCCCTCACCCCCCAAATCTCTCTTATTTTTGCTGAACTAATCTCTCATGAATTTGATGAACCACTAGTTAACCCCCTCACATAATCTCTCCTAAATTTTTTGAACCAATCTCTCATGAATTTGATGAACCACCAGTTAACCCCCTCACATAATTGATGTTGAACCCATCTAAACTAGATTTTCTGAACCATATCTATTATCGGTTCAGAGAGATAACTGAGTGTGGTTCAGAGAGATAACTTGTAGTGGTTCAACATAAATAGCATGTAGTGGTTCAGCATATAACCTTGTATTGGTTCAAAGAACCAATCTCTCCTAAATTTGTTGAACCACTCTCTTGTATTGGTTCAGAGAGAAACATAATTGATGCTGAACCGGTTCCTCATGTATGCTGAACCAGTTCCTCTTGTATCTGCTGAACCAATTATTATTATTACTAATAATTATACTGAACCAGTTCCTCTTGTATGCTGAAACTCTTATTATTGTAATGCTGGACCACACTCAGTTATGTACTCTGAACCAATTACTCAGTAAATGCAATACTTAACAAATTATTAATGCTGAACAATTATCACAATAAATACTGAACCATTATTTGATGTATAAGCTGAACCATATATATTGTTTTCCTTATATCTGCTGAACCAGTTCCTCATTAATTTTAAAAATTATATTTAAAAATTATATATCTAAATATTCATTAATTTTAGCACGCCAGACAACTTAACTACTCAGAGAGAAGTGAACCATCCCTCATATAACTGAACCTTATCAATTATTGATGTTGAACCAATCTATACTGTATATATAAAGTTGAGTTTTGCCCCATTAATTGCACCTATTAAATGATTAAAAAATAACCTAATATATTTTAAATATTAGCATAAAAAACAAAAGGTTGTTCTATCCTAATGGTTAGGGAATAATTTATATGCATAAGGTCAAAGGTTCAATTCTCCTTAACTACACTATTTTTGTATTTTTTTAATTATATTAGTTTATGCCTTTAATTTATTAGATAAAAAAATATTTAATATTTTTTTGTTATAAAAATTCTAAAGGTTTCTTAGACAATAGAATTATAATACTTTTTTTGATGTAGCACCATAACTACTAATACTTTTTATCTAAAAAAGTATGTTTTTAAATTATATATTTTATGTTTAACTAATGGTTATGATTGTCATTATAAGACATATATTATTTATTTTAATATAATGAATACAAAAATAGAGGGCCTTAGTTTATATTAATGTCAAAACATTGATAATAATATGTTATTTTTCTTTACAAACTGTGATTAAATAAATGTTGTAAAAAATAAAGAATATATAATTCTATGCAAATTAAGTGCTTATCAATTTCCAAAATAAAATGAATATTTTTCTAAGAATTACAACATATTTTAAATTGTCATAAAAATGATCAATCTATATATCTAATATCTATATCTATATCTATATATCTATATAAAGTTGGGTGAAGCCCAATTAATTGCACATATTAAATGTTTACAAATAAATTCAATATATATTTAATATTAGCTTAAGAAATCAAAAAGTTATTGTAGCTTATTGGTTATAGGTATAGTTCCAATCCATCATGTCAAGGGATCAAATCTCTGTAACTACAATATTTTTCAAGTTTATAGTATATTTTTTTTTGTATTTTATTTTAAACCTAAACACATGCAATATTTCTAAAATAATTATCATTTTTTTGTTGCTTATATAACACGTAGAAGTGAGTAAGAAGATAAATAGAGTCAAATTAATATATTTATCAAATTTCAAAGATAAATAAACATATTAAAACTTTTATAGATAACAATTATTAGTAATAAAATTACAATGATAATATATTAATTAAAAATATATATTTAAAATAAGTCCTCTATAACTACAACATTTTTCAAGTTTATAATATATTATTTTTATTTGTTTTAAACCTAAACACATCCATTTCTAAAGCAATTATCATTTTTTGCTTATATAGTTGAATTGCATGTAGAAGTGAGTAAGAAGATAAATAGAGTTAAGTTAATGTATTTGTCGAATTTCAAAGATAAATAAACATATTAAAACTTTTAGAGATAAAAATTATTAGTAGTAAAATTACAATGACAATATATTAATTAAAAATATATATTTAAAATAAGTCCCGTGTGTAGCACGGGCCTGCTCACTAGTCTCTTATAAATTTGATGAACCACTCGAATAAATGATGTTGAACCAAACACTGATTTTATAATTTAAATTAGTAAAAATATAAAATTTAAATATATAAAATTGAAATAAAATACAAATACTAATTTTATAATTGAAGAAACATTACAATAAATAAATACATAATATTTTAAAATTATATATCTAAATATTCATTGATTTTAGCACGGCGAATTTGCTCTATTTGGACAACTTCCTTCCTGAAGTCCTTGTGAATTCTTTTATGTTCTTCAATACGGACTTCAATCCTTCCCTTCTCTTTGGTCATCTGAAAATAAACATATATAAATCAAAATTAATATTAGAAAATACACAAAAAAGATATGAAAATAATTTTTAAAATTACCATAATGACTTCATTGTTGTTGCCATTTAGTCATTTAGAAGAGCAACCTTTCAACTTCAGCCTTCTCCCTTAACGTCATTTTAAAATGCATTTTCATGAACTGATGCAGCGGCAGAAAGCCTTTGTCTCTCTGCAGTAATATTTGTTTCAGCATCATCGTCTAAAAATGACATATGATACCCAAGGTAAAGAAAATCATCAAGGTTTGATGCTAGCAAACTCCATTGAAGATGCCAGCAAACTCAAAAGCTATATATATATATATATATATATATATATATATATATATATATATATATATATATAGGGATTGACTCAGGTGAAAACCTCAAATTGTGGTAAAAACCATGAGGACTACTTTATAGTTTGGTTTATTTGAAATCCGTGCTAAAAACCTCAATTACATAGTGACTTTACAACTCAGTTCAACCTATAAACCGTGCTAAAAACTACAGTTTTAAAATAACACATGACTTTATATCTAGGTTAAACCTAAAAATTGTGCTGAAAACTCATGTTTTAAAATTAAATTAGTGGCTTTATAGCTCGGTTTTATTCAGAACCGGGTTAAAATATGTGACTTTATATATCGGTTCTATTCAAAATCGGACTATAAAGCTAGTGAACCGGGCTAAAAAGTCGGTCCTCACAGGATTTTACCGCAATTTTGGTTTTCACCGAAGCACACCTATATATATATATATATATATATATATATATATATATATATATATATATATATATATCAAATGTTTACAAATCTTAACATGTTAAATGTTAACAAATAATAACCGTTGATTGAATGAAGATGGAAGGCTGTGATTAATCAAGGATTTTAATAATTTATTTTTAAAAAAAAGTGGGACCCACGGGGGAAACTACTCCACTCTCACAATCTGGAGGGCGTGTGATGCACAGGTGAGAGGCGCTTCATTTTTTTTTGGCCAACTTACACCAATTTCCTTTTTGAAAAGATTTTTTATCATACAAATCAAGATCATGATCTATTAATATGGTATGTGAAATTTTTGAAAATCAGTGAGGTTTCATCCAAGCAAACGGTGAAGAAGAGGAAGATTTATCAAAGTTTTTTAACTTCATAATTTTCCAAGTAGTCATCAATATTCGGCAAAATTTATCAAGTATTCATCACAGTCACTCAATTATTCATTAAAGTTTTTGTTAAAATTTATCAAATATTCATCACAGTCACTCAAATATTCATCAAATTTTATCAAATATTCACCACAGTCACTCAATTATTCATCTGACGACGCTCTATTCACCAGACGAATATGAGAAAACTTCATAATTTTCCAAGTAGTTATCAATATTCGGCAAAATTTATCAAATATTCATCACAATCACTCAATTATTCATCACAGTTTTTGTTAAAATTTATCAAATATTCACCACAGTCCCTCAAATATTCATCACAGTTACTCAAATATTCATCACAGTCACTCAATTATTCACAATTTCCCAAATATTCATCAATATTCGGCAACATTTAAGAAATATTCAGCACAGTAACACAATTATTCATCAAAATCAAGAATCATTTCACCAATATTCATATCACGCCCCCGGAGTATGAAACAGGACCTATTTCGTACCAGTGACTCAAATTTCCACAATATTCATATCAATACAACAAATATTAATCAAAATCCCCTTTCAACTCTCCTCTAATGAAAATTCGCGTTCATCCCTAACCCGGGCGAATTCAATGGTGCGCGGCCTTCAGATCCACCGGTGTCACATACTTCGACCCGCCAACTACCGCCACTGCAGAATCCCCCTACAGCCGCCGCCTGATTTCAGATGAGCACTATTCTTCGGAATCGCCCTCTGATTTCGCCGGAATCGCCCTAGTATGAGACACGATGAAGAGGGTGAGAGACGGTTGTTTTATAATCATCCAAAAAAGGGGGGATTTGGGTTGGGATATCACGCGTGTGTGTTAGGAGAAAAGGGTAGTTTTTATCTTTTCATATTAAAATTAATTAATTTCAGGAATTAATCTCGTCCTTCCATTTGCAATCAATCAACAGCCTATATTTGTTAACACAAAACACATTAAGGGATGGTTACACATGCCTAACCTCTCTCTCTCTCTATATATATATATATACATATATATATATATAGGGATCGACTCCGGTGAAAACCTCAAATTGTGGTAAAAACCGTGAGGACTACTTTTAGAGGTGGCAATCGGGCAGGTCGGGTTCGGTTAGGGTTCGGTTAGTCGGGTTTCGGGTCATTCGGGTTTCGGGTGCTGTCTAATAATTTGGTCATTCAGTTGGGTCGGGTTCGGGTTTCGGTTATATCGGGTTTCGGTTGTGTCGGATTTCGGTTGTCTCGGGTTTCAGTTATTTCGGGTTTGGATTGTCTCAAGTTTTCATTATTTCAATATTCATTTTCAAAAATTAACTAGAATATATCTTAAAGTTCGGGTTATTACGGGTTTCGGTTTTAACGAGTTCGGGTCTTAATGGGTTTCGGTTCATTCGGATTTCGGGTCCAAAATGGACGGGTTGGATCAGTGTTCAGAACAATCGGTTTCGGGTCGACCGGGTCGAATTTTCGGGTTCGGGTCGGGTTTTGCGAGCTCTAACTACTTTATAGCTTGGTTTATTTGAAACCTGTGCTAAAAACCTCATTTACACATTGACTTTACAACTGTAACGGCCCGGATATAAATATCCGGGATACGTTTCGATGGTCGGATACCTTCGTTCGGATGTTGTAATTCAGGTACGGGTCGAGGTTTCAAACCTCTAATCAGTCGAAGTCTCAGAAATACAATTTAACCGAAAGTAAAGCGGAAGTACGGTTTAGATACAAAAGCCACGGCAGAGCCGGGTCAAAACCAAAACAAAGTGGGTGATTGCCATTTGTCAAGTTAGAATATATTAGCCGGATTCTTCGATTCGCCAAAAGATTTCCCCGTCACAGAAGCATGGAGCAACAAGAGCGGTACCTAACACTATCCACGAAGTCAGGCCTGGTGATCGCCTGCGGGTACTCTGACCGCGCTGAGGCCACATAACATGCCTATGCCTAAATAAAAGATGACTAATGCGGTACAAGATTTAAATCACACTATCATGCCCCTAGTATATACATAATATGCAGAAAAGAACTGTAAAGGGCCCAAGACAATGTCAAGTGGCATATCCCTCTCCTACCTCTGCACCCCTTCCCTTTAGTGCAGAGACTGGCCAGTTCGGGCTATAGCATAGCACTCTCTTCGTGGTGGTGCACTTCACCACGGTATCATCATATCATATCATATCATATCTCATCATCATATCATATCTCATCATCATATCATAAATCATGCTCATGCCCGATGGTGCTGGGCTAATCATATCATATCATATCATCTCATCTCTTGCCCGATAGTGCTGGGCTATCATATCATGCTCATATCGACTCGATAGACTCAGGGCACCCGATGGGGCTGGGCTACCCTATGACCCTAGCAAAGACTCTAGGACTATCACAGATAACGGTCGTTTTGCATTCAAACACACAAAGTAAACACATGCTCAGTTCAATGTAATCCTAGGATGATACTACATGGCATGCTTTAATATGCAACAAAACTACACATTACATGACACATCAGGCAGGAGGTCCAGGCTACTGAGTAAGTCCCGTAGGATACTTACCTGGAATTGCAGAACAGCAAAAGCAATAACCAGTATAAGCAAGCCAAACCACGTCATAGATCACCTAATAGTTTAAAAGCAACAATTATAAGTCTAAAGCACAAAGGGACCCATTAACCTCTACACATCAACTAAGTAAGGCAAATAACTCATTGTCATTATTAAGCTATCCCATCACATAGTCTCATCTCATCACATATTCCACATCAACATCATCATCTCAATTCATCATTCTTCTCAACTCATCTCATATATCATCATACATCAACTCGTCTCAACATATCATATCTCATAACCACCTCCATATTTATCATATAACATTTCATAATATTTCTTTCATCATTATATAATACTCATATATCATACATCATGCTTCACACTTATTCTCATAATCAACTTAACGTTTCAACCTAATCATGATCATAAATAACTTAACATTCGAATATCAATCATGCTTTAATTTACGTATATTCATATCTTATCATCACATCAGATAACATATCATAACAATATAAACATATCATAATTTCTATACGCACAAGGTAGACAAGTAAGTCAATTCCCAAGATTCCCGAAACTCTTCCAAAATCTCAACTTAGATCAAATCATTAACCAAAACACTTTCCAAATTTATATACTTAACCCAAAAAATCCATTTATAAACCATTGCTTATTAATCAACTTATATTATTATTTTATCAAAATAAATCCGACAAGTTTAGGTCATTTCTAAAAGTTCTCTTTTAAATTTTATTAAATCCATGTCCATTTATCAAATCAATTTCTACCCTTAAAACCCTTTTTCAAATTCTTTTCCAATTCAAGTCCATATATATATATAAATCTCAATAATATTATGTCATATATAAACATATATTTTTAAAACCTTATCAATAATATTATATACTATATACTACCCCATTTATTATTTAATAACTTACAATAACCAAACCGAAATTTCCCTTAACCTTAATATACATTTAACCAAAAAAATTAGGCCCTAACTATTTCAGAAGCAAGAAAGGCCCAATCCCCTTTAATTTTCGGATCCAAACAAACCCCAACCCGAACTCTCAAAATCGGACCCATCAACCCACACCCTCAGCCCATTTCCCCTTCAGTTACTAAACCCAGATTTCGGAAAAAGAAATAAAAGAGTGGCCAGGTGCTGATGTGGCGAGCGGGCCCCACTCAACCTAGTCATCATCTCCTTCCTCCTAATCCAACACCTCTGTTTTGCTCCCCGGTTTCACGCCCAGACACCAGCTCCTGGCACCACCCTCCTCGGCACCAGGCTAGGATCGCGGCTCGTTGCCCCTATCTCGACCAACCCTCTCGTCCTCACACACACTCACCCCCGCACACCTCCGCGCTCGCTCGCCCTCAACTCTCCGGTGCTCTCGCTTATCCATCAAACTAACCACTCCCAGGACACTCATCAGAGACGAGGGCAAACACAAGGATTTAAAAGAAAAGAAATGAGGTGAAGGGGTTTAGGGAGCTCACCGAGGAAAATCGAACGAACTGAGCTTGTCGGAGGTTCGTCGGAGCTCCTCGGAGGCTCGAGCTGCTCCTTTGTCGGCCTAGAATGAAAGCAACGGCCTAAGGGTGCTACTTTAGGGAGGTTAGAGTCGGAAGAGGAGTGAAAGAGACTTACACTACCCGGTCGGAAAACAGGGGGGAACAAAGGCGCTCGACATCTCCGGTGTGCTTCCGGGCTACTCCTGGGCACTCGTGGTCGTCGGAGAAGATGACGAAGATGTTATGGCTGCTGCTCTAGTCGAGGAGGAAGGTGGGAGGAGCTACTCAATGCTCGGCTTGGCTTGCCCGAAACAGGGGAGCTGCGCTTAGAGCTTCTCAGCTCAACTAGAGGAGGAAAAGGGAGCTTGGGAGGGTTGATGGCGCTGCTGCACCAGAAAACGAAGGGAGATGTGTTGTTGGGTGGTGACTGTCGGCCTCGGCTTCGGACAGATTAGGGGCTCGGACCCTTCGACGGAACCAGGGGCGAGAGGAGGGGTTGTGGTGGTGCTGGACGGCAAAACAGAAGGTGAAGGGTGGTGGTGTTTGGATCCAATGCCAAAGAGGGGGAGATAGCATGGGAGAAATATGTGTGAAGGGTGTGGGTGTTTGTTCATTTTGGGAAAGAAGACAATATGTAGGAAGGAGGTGAGTTGTGTGGTCTGATGGGGTTCATCAAATGGGATGAAGATGCTCTCTCTAAAGAATCAAATTGAAACATCGGAATTAAAACTCGCTCGCTCCAACCAATCCCGACTCAATCGAAATTTTAAACGAAATTTATAATCCGAAATAATAAACCTCGTTGATCAATGAAATAATTGAATAGAACTTCGGAAATATTTTCAAGTCTCGAACTAAAATTAGCGGAATAAAATCCGCTTTTTAAATCTAATTCGAAATTATGCCGGAATTCGCTCCAAAAGACTTAAAATAAAGTTATTCTGCTCGAGGACGGAACTTTTAAAATTTTCCGAAATCTTATAATTCAAATTCCAATGAAGTAAATATTAAATCAAAAATAATTCTTAATTTATAAAATAATATTTCAAAATCCCGAGTCTTTTCATCATCCACCTCTAAAAACAAGTCTCGTCCCCGAGACTAAAACCCTTTTCAAAACCGATCAAGCTTTTCTCAAAACACAGAACCAAACAAAATCATGCAAAAGCTCAAGTCGATTCTATCCTACATCAGTCAACCAAGTTTTCAGAACTCGAGAGGTGGAATCATCCACCTCTAAGGGCTAATCCCATATTCTCTTCCTAGTTTCCATCTTTCAGAATCAATTTCAACTATCAATTTTGAAATATCGTCAAGATCAACATCAATTATCTCAAAATGTCACGGAATCTCATATATCAACAAGATCAAGTCAAACTATCAAGTGTCATCACGGTAACTAGCATATCAAGGGTGGTATCACACGAATATCATACAATCAAGTCACCACTCATCAAGAGGCTCATCGCCAATCACATCCTATCATCATATATTCTGCACACAACTATCAATCTCTCAGCGTAACGATGTAGAGATAAACACCAAAACACACATCTCAAAATAAAGCACTAGGGTATACTCACCACTAGGTCAAGAGATCAAGATAATTTCTACACTAGGCTCTATGTAAGACGCGAGTAGCTCATCGATCTGAAGTATCTCCACAACTAGCTCGAATACTCTCATCAGGATGCTCTACCATGAAATGGTTGACCTCGACATGGAGATCAAAATAGTCAAGAATGTGGCTAGGATTGGAAACATATCAACAAAGCCGAGACAAGAAAGATATCGTGCACTCTAGCTAAGGACGGGGATAAGGCTAAGTGATAAGCTGCCCCTCTAGAACCTCACAAGGAACAACAACCTAGGGCTCGACTCGCCTATGATGTCAAAACATCAGACCCTCGGGTGGTGATACTCTCAGCCATACGTGTGCTCCCACATCAAAGATAATCTCGGTCTTGTCAATGCCTCGGAACTCATGAACTTGTTGCCAGAATCTCGGAGTGAACCATCCATCTCTATCGGGAACTATCCTCTCAAGAACTCCATAGAGCCTCGAACTCCATCAGACGGGCTCCTCAGCTAGCCTCGAAACATGCCAAGTCTCTTAAATAGCGATGAAGGGCGCCACTCGCGTTTTCTCTGCCTCAAGTCCTGGGACCGGCGGGTTATGGGCCCACCACGCTTCCGCTGCGCCGCTCGAGTACTACCTAGCTGACCGTTCTCTTCTCCATGTCGTCGCTCGTCGAAAGTAGTGCAAAAGATACTAAGCTAACGGAGATGAGGAGAAATAAAAGCGGACAACCCGAATTCCCTACGGACCCAAACATAGACCAGAACTGACGACGACGAGACTGAAAGGCAACATCCCAACCCAAGAACGACAATAGTGCCCTTATGGAATTCTATGAGGTCATAATTGCGGCAAGAAAATCACATATCAATCAATCATGAAGCATACTAGTCACATCAATACACACTAACATGTACCTATCTCGATGACTCACGACAATACTCATTGGTAGAAAGGATCATAATCGAGTTCTACACGGACATACATATGAGACAATCTAGACACTTATCATTCCTCAAGTAATAGACAAGCTCGACATATTAATAATCACGTATGCATGAATTCAACAATAAATCGGTGTGGTACGAGCCAAGAAAAACATAGTAACATAGCGGGTATCACATGTATGATTGACTACTCATGTTCAACAAAATTCCATAACCTCATACATACCTATCATCATAATTAATCCAAGTTTAAATCCGTATAAATCATGGAAGCATAGGTCAATTTTAAATTCTTGTTCATCAAATCATATAGCATCACATAAGAATTTAAATCACATATATAAAATAACCCAAATCGGGTTTAAACCAAACCCGAGTCAACGACCAAAAAAAGGAGAGAACCGGCTCCGGGCAAGAGCCCAGACTTGGTTTTCGTCGCGGCGAATTGGCCGCTCGCCACGGCGAAATCCAGTTCTTCGTCCCTCGCGAGTGATGACTCTCGCTACGCACGACAAGCATCATTCTCTTCCTTTGTTCCTAGTCCTTATTTGTCGCGACGACCATGGTTTCCCCGCGGCAAAACAAGCGACTGTGAGCTCGCTTTTGATCTAAAATCGATCTTTCTTTCCCAACTAATCTAACCCTTTTCGACATCCTTCCCCGACCTCAAACAACATTTAAAATAATAATCCCGAATAATAATAAAACTAACAATTTGATAGCCCCTTAAAACCACATTGTTAAATACCTCAAGATTTAATATAGGATATTCAAATAACAATTAATTTCCCATGTCGGATACACACATATATAGACAAGTCACATCAATATAGAATCCGATAGTAAGATGCTCAAACACGTCATAGCACTATAAAAAGAACACATACGGGGGGCATAATAACTATCACATCATATAAAAACAAGGTCCACATGATAGGATAGGTATGACATGTAACCATATGATGAGCTATAATCGGAATGCATGTCCTACACGAGTCTAACCGATCATGACGTGGCATAAGCATAACCAAAGATTATTACTAAGGTCCAAGTTCGACATCGGATCATATTTCATGTATATGTGCATTTCATCATGTCATAGTATGTAACATGCACCCAACTACTAATTAACACAATTACTAAATAATCACGCAAGATGTAACATGCATGGTGGCACCAATTAACATAAGACTCGCAATTATAAGTGCTCATCAAGATAAGCATAGATTGACGATATGTCCTAGGCAAAATTATAACGTGTGAACCTAGGCATGATTTTAACTATAATACGAGGCACGGAGTCGGATGAGGTATAAGCCACCAGAATATAATAAGCATCACAAGAGCATCATACGGTAAGAACAATAGTTCATATGAGACACTCACATAAACACGTCATTAGTCATATTAAGCGTGCTACCAGGTTGTTGAGGCATAACAAAATAACTAAGTTACCAACATAAAACATGCCCAGATAGTCATAGATAGGTGAGAATAAGGTGCATCGAATAACTTCACATAATAGCATGGTGATTCATAGAGGCTTAAGCAAGGCTACCATTACAACGAGCATCAATGCATATAAGGGGAATACAAGCAAGTGCAACAGGTGAATCATGCACAAGTCGTAATGCAGGACAAGATAATGCTCTTAAGGTGTCATATTACAAGAGAACAATACACTATATTCATATATATAACTATCTTCATATACATAAAAGTAATCATGCGAGTATCTTACAACTATCATAGTGTGTGCATTCATGCAAAAGGCGAGGTGTCCACACGTGTAAAGGTATCATCTCAAGCAAGGGTGTAACAAGGGATGTAACATATCATGGTCATACTGAGGTCATTGGAGTATAAGATCAATGATGGCAAGATGATCATCTAAGGTGCTACTAGATACTAAGATACATGGAACAATATAACGTCATGAATGCAATGCTTGCCTACATAAAAGGAGACAATTAAAGCACATATCCTCATGATAAGTTGCATGTGAGAAGACATACATCCTATATGATACTAAATGCATACACGGAATCTAAATACAATGTGGTGTGTGCACACGTAGGGTGTCAGACTATTCATCCTTAAAAGCATAAAAGAATATCATGGGGGCATGAAGGAACAATATCACGAGACAAGTAGATAGACATGATACTAGTCGGAATCACATAAGGCATAATGAGCATCGAGTTGTAACATCAATCACATTTCAATGACATAAGGGACGAATGTCAACACTATCGGGGACCTATTTTAAGTAGGAGGAGATCATAAAGCAAGTAGGCCACAGATTTACACAAGCCACACGTCATGGGTCCTACAAGACACTAATGTCTCAATGAAAAGCGTAGATGTGCAACATATGACACATGTACATTAAACAACTTAGCACTAACATATGCGAGAGTTCAAGACAATCATGTGGAACAAGGAAGAACATAGCGGGAAACATTACGAGCCTAGGATAGTGTAACACTATATGGATATAGAGGACATATGTACATGGATACGAGTCAATAAATATCAGTACACGACATGTATTTAACACAATGATATCTCAAGTCATTCAACGTAGTAATGCATCAAGTCACGTAAACACAGATAGGGCTGCCGTTATAACCAGACAGAGATTTCCAAGGGCAATATCGACTTATCCCCCACCGACTCAAAAGCTCATTTCCCGTGGAATGCTTGTGTGACTCATTTTGAGGACATAAAAGGGCTCTCAATTTACTCCCGAAAGAAGATAGCGGAGTCCGTATAGAAGTTCATGACAAGGAGACATCAGTTGACCACAGCGAGAATCGAGGAGGATGACTCCATAAGACAACTCATTCTATCGACTCGGAACCATTCAAAGTTTGATACTCTAGCACAATGACCATCTCGTGGCATGACCTATGGTGTCAAGTACCATACTTATCACACGCTCAAGTAGTCAATGTTCTCGAACCTAATTCCCGACCAAGATTAGATTCCCAATTCCATTTCCGCGAAAAGACGTCGATACCATAAAGAACGACTCGATCAGAATACCAATTGAGACATGGAAGAAGATAGAAGGGGAGGAAATCAGAACGAAAGGAATAGACATCTCTCGACTATCACCAACCTTTAACCAAACTTCGTCGAACGAGAGATAAAACGAAATGGGAGGACACCAACAAGTGAATCATGGAGGAGACTGCTCTATAAGATAGAAATTCCGACTATACCGAAGGGAAGGCTCCCTCGCTTATCCCACTCACATGGAGATGCAACACTCATTCTAAACATATCAACAAATTTCTAGTTCTAGCATAATAGCACTCAACACAGAATCAGTCATTGACAATTATAATGATCTCCTTCGAGGGAGATCGTTCTCAGGTTCAGTTAATATATAAAGCACATCAAGCTATCTAATGCCGCTCTTCGAGGAGTGACTGACCGGAGGGGCAAAAACCTCACGATCTCTACCTAACTCGCCACTCCAACCACCTCGGTGCAATTCCTTGGAGTCTTCCAACCCACCTGTAAAGAATAAGCTAGTATTTCGCCTAGCCATTCCCAACTACATCCAATAGGGATGGTCTAGCGCCTTTTCTACCCACTCGATCCCTTTTGTTTGAATTCTCTTATTTAATAGGCCAAGTTCACATTTATTCCATTTGAGTTAGTCATATTAAGTTCATTTTGCCCCTTTATAACATCTTCAAATCCTTTGAAATTCATGGGCAATTTTCCAAAACATACACCCGACCCTTGCGTACCCGAATTGCACAACCTGGCTCTGATACCAACTTTGTAACGGCCCGGATATAAATATCCGGGATACGTTTCGAAGGTCGGATACTTTCGTTCGAATGTTGCAATTCAGGTACGGGTCGAGGTTTCAAACCTCTAATCAGTCGAAGTCTCAGAAATACAATTTAATCGAAAGTAAAGCGGAAGTACGGTTTAGATACAAAACCCACGGCAGAGCCGGGTCAAAACCAAAACAAAGTGGGTGATTGCCATTTGTCAAGTTAGAATATATTAGCCGGATTCTTCGATTCGCCAAAAGATTTCCCCATCACAGAAGCATGGAGCAACAAGAGCGGTACCTAACACTATCCACGAAGTCAGGCCTGGTGATCGCCTGCGGGTCCTCTGACCGCGCTGAGGCCACATAACATGCCTATGCCTAAATAAAAGATGACTAATGCGGTACAAGATTTAAATCACACTATCATGCCCCTAGTATATACATAATATGCAAAAAAGAACTGTAAAGGGCCCAAGACAATGCCAAGTGGCATATCCCTCTCCTACCTCTGCACCCCTTCCCGTTAGTGCAGAGACTGGCCAGTTCGGGCTATAGCATAGCACTCTCTTCGTGGTGGTGCATTTCACCACGGTATCATCATATCATATCATATCTCATCATCATATCTTATCTCATCATCATATCATAAATCATGCTCATGCCCGATGGTGCTGGGCTAATCATATCATATCATATCATCTCATCTCTTGCCCGATAGTGCTGGGCTATCATATCATGCTCATATCGTCTACCCGATGGGGCTGGGCTACCCTATGACCCTGGCAAAGACTCTAGGACTATCACAGATAACGGCCGTTCTGTATTCAAACACACAAAGTAAACACATGCTCAGTTCAATGCAATCCTAGCATGATACTACATGGCATGCTTTAATATGCAACAAAACTACACATTACATGACACATCAGGCAAGAGGTCCAGGTTACTGAGTAAGTCCCGTAGGATACTTACTTGGAATTACAGAACAGCAAAAGCAATAACCAGTATAAGCAAGCCAAACCACGTCATAGATCACCTAATAGTTTAAAAGCAACAATTATAAGTCTAAAGCACAAAGGGACCCATTAACCTCTACACATCAACTAATTAAGGCAAATAACTCATTGTCATTATTAAGCTATCCCATCACATAGTCTCATCTCATCACATATTCCACATCAACATCATCATCTCAATTCATCATTCTTCTCAACTCATCTCATATATCATCATACATCAACTCGTCTCAACATATCATATCTCATAACCACCTCCATATTTATCATATAACATTTCATCATTATATTTCTTTCATCAATATATAATACTCATATATCATACATCATGCTTCACACTTATTCTCATAATCAACTTAACGTTTCAACCTAATCATGATCATAAATAACTTAACATTCGAATATCAATCATGCTTTAATTTACGTATATTCATATCTTATCATCACATCAGATAACATATCATAACAATATCAACATATCATAATTTCTATACGCACAAGGTAGACAAGTAAGTCAATTCCCAAGATTCCCGAAACTCTTCCAAAATCTCAACTTAGATCAAATCATTAACCAAAACACTTTCCAAATTTATATACTTAACCCAAAAATCCATTTATAAACCATTGCTTATTAATCAACTTATATTATTATTTTATCAAAATAAATCCGACAAGTTTAGGTCATTTCTAAAAGTTCTCTTTTAAATTTTATTAAATCCATGTCCATTTATCAAATCAATTTCTACCCTTAAAACCCTTTTTCAAATTCTTTTCCAATTCAAGTCCAAATATATATATAAATCTCAATAATATTATGTCATATATAAACATATATTTTTAAAACCTTATCAATAATATTATATACTATATACTACCCCATTTATTATTTAATAACTTACAATAACCAAACCGAAATTTCCCTTAACCTTAATATACATTTAACCAAAAAAATTAGGCCCCAACTATTTCAGAAGCAAGAAAGGCCCAATCCCCTTTAATTTTCGGATCCAAACAAACCCCAACCCAAACTCTCAAAATCGGACCCATCAACCCACACCCTCAGCCCATTTCCCCTTCAGTTACTAAACCCAGATTTCAGAAAAAGAAATAAAAGAGTGGCCAGGTGCTGATGTGGCGAGCGGGCCCCACTCAGCCTAGTCATCATCTCCTTCCTCCTAATCCAACACCTCTGTTTTGCTCCCCGGTTTCATGCCCAGACACCAGCTCCTGGCACCACCCTCCTCGGCACCAGGCTAGGATCGCGGCTCGTTGCCCCTATCTCGACCAACCCTCTCGTCCTCACACACACACACACACACTCACCCCCGCACACCTCCGCGCTCGCTCGCCCTCAACTCTCCAGTGCTCTCGCTTATCCCTCAAACTAACCACTCCCAGGACACTCATCAGAGACGAGGGCAAACACAAGGATTTAAAAGAAAAGAAATGAGGTGAAGGGGTTTAGGGAGCTCACCGAGGAAAATCAAACGAATTGAGCTTGTCGGAGGTTCGTCGGAGCTCCTCGGAGGCTCGAGTTGCTCCTTTGTCGGCCTAGAATGAAAGCAACGGCCTAAGGGTGCTACTTTAGGGAGGTTAGAGTCGGAAGAGGAGTGAAAGAGACTTACACTACCCGGTCGGAAAACAGGGGGGGAACAAAGGCGCTTGACATCTCCGGTGTGCTTCCGGGCTACTCCTGGGCACTCGTGGTCGTCGGAGAAGATGGCGAAGATGTTGTGGCTGCTGCTCTAGTCGAGGAGGAAGGTGGGAGAAGCTGCTCAGTTCTCGGCTTGGCTTGCCCGAAACAGGGGAGCTGCGCCTAGAGCTTCTCGGCTCAACTAGAGGAGGAAAAGGGAGCTTGGGAGGGTTGATGGCGCTGCTGCACCAGAAAACGGAGGGAGATGTGTTGTTGGGTGGTGACTGTCGGCCTCGGCTTCGGACAGATTAGGGGCTCAGACCCTTCGACGGAACCAGGGGCGAGAGGAGGGGTTGTGGTGGTGCTGGACGGCAAAACAGAAGGTGAAGGGTGGTGGTGGCAAGGTGTTTGGCAACCCAGAGAGCAAAAGGAAGGGAGGGAGGCTTCCTGGGTTCCTTTCGATTCAAAAAGGGTTGTAAGGTGCTCTGTTTTCTGAAATCAAACAGAAGGGAGGGAGGGGACCTGCTGGAAGTGGCGTGGGTGGTGTTTGGATCCAATGCCAAAGAGGGGGAGATAGCATGGGAGAAATATGTGTGAAGGGTGTGGGTGTTTGTTCATTTTGGGAAAGAAGACAATATGTAGGAAGGAGGTGAGTTGTGTGGTCTGATGGGGTTCATCAAATGGGATGAAGATGCTCTCTCTGAAGAATCAAATTGAAACATTGGAATTAAAACTCGCTCGCTCCAACCAATCCCGACTCAATCGAAATTTTAAACGAAATTTCTAATCCGAAATAATAAACCTCGTTGATCAATGAAATAATTGAATAGAACTTCAGAAAATATTTTCAAGTCTCGAACTAAAATTAGCGGAATAAAATCCGCTTTTTAAATCTAATTCGAAATTATGCCGGAATTCGCTCCAAAAGACTTAAAATAAAGTTATTCTGCTCGAGGACGGAACTTTTAAAATTTTCCGAAATCTTATAATTCAAATTCCAATGAAGTAAATATTAAATCGAAATTAATTCTTAATTTATAAAATAATATTTCAAAATCCCGAGTCTTTACAACAACTCAGTTCAACCTAAAAACCGTGCTAAAAACTCCAGTTTTAAAATAACATATGACTTTATATCTTAGTTAAACCTAAAAACCGTGTTGAAAACTCATGTTTTAAAATTACATTAGTAACTTTATAGCTCGGTTTTATTCAAGATCGGGCTAAAATATGTGACTTTATAGATCGGTTCTATTCATAACCGGGCTATAAAGCTAGTGAACCGGGCTAAAAAGCCGGTCTTCACAGGTTTTTACCGCAATTTTGGTTTTCACCTGAGCGCACACCATATATATATATATATATATATATACATACATATATATATATATATATATATATATATATATATATATATATACATACATATATATATATATATATATATATATATATATATACATATATATATATATATATGTGTGTGTGTGTGTGTGTGTGTCGGCACCAACTACCGTTGCCATATTTTTATGGCTTTTTCAGAAGATCAAGTGCCGTGTCTGAATCAATGGCATATTCACTTCCAGGAATATATGGGCATCCTCCTACTGAGATTAATATATACATCAACTGTGTGTGGGTCGACGATCTGTGATTTAATAAGGAGAAATGGCTTAACAAAACATCTGAAGTTTTCAGGCTGTTCATATAGATTCATTGAAGTTGAGTATTATTGTTAGCAATTAAGGAAATCCAGTCATGCTTGGTTCAGCTTCATATCTCCATCCAACGCGACCACTTGAATATTGTTAAGTAGTCTTTGCATTTGCCCTCTTGATTAATGATGCATATGCACAGCATCAGGTTTACTGGCATTCGCTTGGCATCTCAATCAGTGATTCAGTACATATACCATCTTTGTGGGGAAAATATAAAACTGGGGGAATTGGAGATCTCAAATATTTACATTTTTATTTACATTTTTTTCACTTAATGCTCCTTTTTCCCCGGTTGACGATATGTTATGTTTACTTCTTCTTTGTTTGATTACCTCCTTTAGAATTGATTCAGTGATTGGATCTATTCTATCATTCATGTCTTGACACAAAAGGGGCTAACTAGTCATCACTCATCAACCGACAGGGAGAATCATCACAACTTCCTAAAACAAGTTCCTTTCATTGTTCACCTTATCAGCATTGATTGAACTCTTAGATTTGGCATCAAATGAATTAGGGTGACTATGAAATCACAGAAAGTTCATGACATTGAACAGTAGATACAAGCAGGGATCCTGCAATAACGAATCTTCAAAATAAAGATCAAAGCCACAGAAATTCAACAATTCACATGTTTGCCCCCCTTTCCTGTATACGAAACCCTTTATAATTTGCCCCTTGAATCATCAACCCCTTTAATTTGAAATCCAAACTGAAGAACAAAAATGCAAACCTATGAAATACAGTAATCTATAAAATCCTATCAAAACAACTCATTATCTGTATGAATATGGTAGAATGCAATGCAACCACCCAAAAAATCTAATTGAAGGATTAAATTTCGCCAATAAAAATAAAAACCCGTGTAGAGTGAACCAAACTCTTGTTTATCGGAAAGGCGCACCATTAGCCAAAAACCGCTATTGGCGGCGCATCAACCAGCGGCGGCCACCACACGCCCCAAATCCGTCGAAGTTTTAGACGGGAGAGAAGCGGAGACGTAGCGGGAAGCGAAATCCGGGTGGTAACCACACTCCTCATCGGCCAGACCGATTTTCCCAGGGCCTTCGTCGAAATTGAGCGCATAACTCAAAGGATCGTACTGGAAATTCCCATGCCTGCCTCCACCAGCCGAGCTATTCTTGTTACGGTTGAAGCGGCGGATGAAAGTCTTTCACTTGGGGCCGGCGACGATCTCCTACCACTCGCGAAGCTTTCTGAGAGCCCTGAGCGGCGGCAACATCCACCTGCGCTCGCCCTCGGCGGAAGACGGGGGGGTGACCTGGCGGGGTCGGAAGAAGGGGAGATGGAAGCAGCAACGGTTTCGGGGAGAAAAGAGGGCGTTCGTCGGAGACTCGTTGACGTCGTCGGCGATTGGCGGTTGAAACTCACAGTCACAGTCCTCTTTAGCCATTGTCATCAACGGATGAAGATTTGGAAGAGGCGGAACCCTAATATGGAGTTTGGAGAGGAAGAGGGAGAGGAACTGCAGTTGGAATAGCTATATATACGAGAGTGAGTGAGGATTGAGATTGGAGTCCAGGAGGCAGGAGGGAAGAATCACCGACTGACCGGGATAAGCCGGTTTCCCGATATGGAGGGGGTAGCCGTTGCGCAGTAACAGGGCCCACACTCTGGTTGTCATCAACCACTAGAACTATATTCTATCTTTGTGCGGATCGAATTCGGTTGAGTTGCTTACGCTGTTTAGGGTTCGGTAAAATGTAGCAACACAAATTAATCGATTGTTTATTAATCAAATTAGTTTAAACTAGTGCAACACCTGTGCATAACGCACGAGATTTATAAACTATTAATGAGGTACCGTACGTGACGCATTGACGCAAGAGATTTATAAAATATTATATTATCTTATTGTATATAATTTGGATTGCGGAATGCTTAAATGAATTACTTTTGGGCTTTTCTTCTTAACAAATTGATTTTGCTCTATCATAGTATGTCGAGACATATAATACGATGAATTTAAGATAAATGTTACATCAAGGATTAAAAGATACATGCAATTTCTTCTTCAAAGGCTTGCCAGATTTGTTACTCACATTGTGTAGAAGATTCATTGGACTCTTTCCACCTTTGCTTCAGGTTGATCTGATTTCTTTCGTCGCCCAAAGTGGTTTGTGGCAAAAAATGTTTCGTCCCATGCTTGTCGCCTCAGCCTCGTCGCAAAAAGTTTGGGTGGCCAAAAAAATGTTCATCGCCATATGTACGTAGCTTTTTTAATCGCCCATTCTACCCCTATTTTTTATGGGAAATATTTTAATTTTGTCACAAAAGATAGTGTGATAAAACGTAATTTCTCTCCCTAAATTTGCACATTTAACTTGTTTAACTCATTTAATATATTTAACATACAAATTAAAACATACATATATTTTAATACAATAGTAGCCAATTATTTTAATATCAATTTTTTATATTAAAAAAAACTTGGCTTAATATATATATACTCAATCAAAACATTTTTACTTCAATACGAAAAGGTTCCTACTATTTGCCTATTGTAAAAAAAATATGAAAAGGTTCATAATAAGTACCAAAAGTTTACAAATGATTATATTAGTATAACATTTGCATTTGAATACTAAAAACCTTAACATCTGAGAACTAAAGATTCGATAAAATAAGTGTCCACCCCAAATTTGCTCCATCACACTTGTTTCTTCCATAATTTGCTTCAAAAATATGCCTTGAAATAAAGAGAGGAAAGATTAGCAAAGGGACAATATTTCTCACATAGAAAAATTGAAAACACAGTAAACATGAGAAACCTAGATTCAATAGCATATCAGGCATAATTTTCTAGAAATTGTTTAGCCATTAACACCACACGTTAACCTTCCTCAATGCAGTTTAGGCTATTTACTTATAGATTGAACCTCAAAGCGTGTAAGGCAACAGAAAACAAAAATTAGTTATCATTTTAATAGGCTGAAGCATTCAATCAAATTCTCTTTGTTCCATTAGACCTCAACAAAACTGAAGGCATATTATAAATTCGAATATAATAGAGAGCAAGGATAAGAAAGGACAGTGACAGTTATCGAGTGTTTGAAGAATGCATGTAATTTAAAGTACACGAAAATTCTTGTGAGTCCATAACTTTAGCTTAGTTGTCATATAAGCAAAATCCCATATTAATGTCAACCCATGAAGTCGCATTTTATTTATAACTTGAAAAGAGATCAACAAAAACATAGAAACAAATTCAGTAGATCATGACAACGATCAATAGCACTCAGAAAGAGCAATAACGTGTTACATTCTAGTATTCTACCACTTTGCTACCACTTAGAAACAACATTCGGGACATTTAGGGGATGTAATACCGGCTACAAAAACATAAAACTAAACAGATTAAAAGAAATAAGTACTCCTAAAGAAAACATGTATAGACTCTATAGTGAGAAGAAGCTTTTCATAAGAATGCTTCAATGATTAAGAGATCATACCACATTAGTAGGTGAAACACCTAGCCAGAATCTGTTTGTGTATCCTTAATCAGCCACTTCAGTCCCAAAATAACCTCGAAATTTCATGAGATTGAAACATGTTAGAGAATCTAACTTTTAAGTAATTAAAATAAATAACGAATAGGTTGTAGAGATGTCAAAAGTGAAAGAGAATCTATAAATTTTAATGTACAGAGCATGTACAGACCAACCATCATCAACTTATGTGATGTACCTCTAGTTTCTTCCCAAACTCTCTTCTCTTGGGATCCGCAGCAGAAATAACCGTTCTCCCATTAATATCTCCTTTCACAAGAAAGAGCCTCGCCTCATAATCCTAAGATACACAAATGAAGACAAAAAAGAATTGTGTTATAATATGCTTATGTCAAGGGTGCAGGATTTTCAATTGTTGGATCAGAAACCATAAAGAGATCGTCCAGTTCACAGTGAACAGATAAAGGACCGTCCATGTTGTCATAAAACTTTGGACAACATCGAATATGCTCCATCTCTTCATCTCTAGGGCGATCCATCGTCTGATCGATTTTGATTAACTAATCTAGCAGATGTTTCCACGACTTTGTTAATGAATCCAAGCCCGTGAAGATAATATTCAAGAGCATTAATGTCCCGAAAGCTGTCAGAAACAAAAAAAAAAAAGAATAATTGTTGATTAGAACAGAAGCCACTAGTGTTTGGATATGAGCATAAAAGAAAATTATATGGGAAATTAATAACACAATTGGAATCATCATTTTACTTTTTAAAGTACAAAATTTTCTGAGGGGATTAAGATGGAATACAAATAGCATACCTGGGATTTTAGTCGCCTCAAGCCCGTGAAGATAATTTTCCGAAAGCCTTTGAGTCAAATACAATTTGTCCTAAACTTTTGCCTTTGCTAATAAATGTCCAAAAATATTTCATAATATCATCTTTATCCTCCCCTTTAATTTTGCATTGCCTTTCCTCTCTTCTGCTTTTTTTTTTCTGATTAATTGAATTGATTGATTGGAATTTGGGATAGATGTCGAGCCTGCAACAAAGGTGGGAGGCTTCGCCGGAGAGGGCGCGGAGAACTTGAGAGCGCGGTGGTAGGATCAACGAGGCCTGATCTAGAACCTCAGAGATCCATGGCTTCCAGTTTTGATTTCTCTCTCCTCCCTCTCCCATGGCGGTTGCCTCTCTGACGCCGTATCTGATTCTTCCTCCCCCGCTGATCTCTCCGATGGCCTCCCGAGAAGTTCACAATTTCTCGATCGTGGTTACAGAGTTGATCGAGGTTACAGAGTTGATCGAGAAGTCGATCGGCGCTTGCGGGGTGATTCTGCCGCTAGTGGCTCTTCTAGAAAACAGATCGAGCCGCCGGAAGAAATTCAATTGCAGATCCGCCGCCTTCGCTCCAATTCCCGCCGCCTTCGCTCCAGATCCGCCGCCTCTGTTGCCTGAGATGATGCGTTTCCTCTTCCTCATCTTCCATCCTTCAATCGCTCTCTCTCCATGTGGTATGTCCGCCTTTTGGAAGGCTTGGATCTGGATTCGTGATGCTCTGCGCCGAGCTTGGTGGAGCGCCGAGCTTGCCTCTGTTGCCTGAGATGATGCGTTTATACCTTGGTTACTTCAACAGCTTCGCCGGGGGAGATTCTGGAGGAATTCGGCGACCTAAGCGAACTCCAACGCCTGCACATGGCGTACTGTAATCTCTCCGACGAAATTCCGGCGTCGCTGGGGAAATTGAAGAAGCTGGACACGCTGTTTCTCCAGAACAACAGCCTCACCGGAACTATTCCACCGGAGATCGGATGCTTGGTGATTAGAGAACGATGTAATTCCAAAAGCAGAAGGTTTAAAGCCTTTTAGCAATTCTAATAAACCAAAAAGATATAGTAGTGTAGTACTTTTGAACTTTCCATGAATTTGCCTACTGAAGTATGATTTCCATATGATAATGAGTGGTGTCAAATTGGCTTTATTATCATCAGTAATATTACCTTGTATTGTTTCTTGTAATGGCATATATATATATATATATATATATATATATATATATATATATATATATATATATATATATATATATATATATATATATATATATATATATATATATGTGGCCTTAGATTTATATATGTTATGATGTTATCTTTGTCTAGACTCCTGATTGATGGTCTTGATATTTTTGTGTCCAGTTTGTCACTTGAATGCTTGATTACACTATATTTTCGGCGATATTGTGTTTGATTACACTACATTTTTCATGAAATATGTTCTTTTTTATTTTGGTCATATTGTCTTTGATTACACTATATTTATTATAGTGGTGACAGTGTCTATGACTTTGTTTTGGTTAGGTTTAGCTCATTTAGGGTTTGTGTTTCCCTTGTCCTAGATTTTTCCTTTGGTTACAATGTCTATGACCCTGTTTTGATTTTCGTTACAGTGTCTATGACCTTGTTTTTCTTTGGTTACAGTGTCTACGACCCTAGTTTTATTTTGATTACAGTGTCTATGACCTTGTTTTTGTAGTGGTGACAGTGTCTATGACCCTGTTTTTTTTTGTTACAGCGTGTCACCATTGATAAGAGTGTGACAGTGACCCCGACAATTTTAACGACATTTTTCATCATTTGATATGAAATATCATCAACAACAACCCAGCAAATACCAAGTATGAATTCTCGATACAAATCATTGTTTTTGACAAAGGTTTGTATAACCTTCCAAGCCGGCAGCATCTATAAAGCTCAAGGCAGATGGCTTATGCACATAACCTTCTTTCATCAAATCTCTCAACCTTGTTGCAGCATCCCATCTATGTGAACCAGCATAAGCCTGTGAAAGGAGAACATAGTTTCCGCTATTACCAGGATCCAATTGAAGAAGCTTGCTTAAGACAGTTTCAGCCAATTCAACATTCCCATGGACACTGCAAGCGCTCAATAGAATCCTCCACAATACAACATCTGGTTGAATCGGCATGCTATTAATGAACTCATATGCTCTCTCCAAGCAACCCGAGCGAGCCAAGAGATCAACCACACAGCCATAGTGTTTCATCTGGGGCACAAGCCTGTGATCCTTTCCCATGCTATTGAAATATTCCAGCCCTTTATCTACCAGTCCAACATGTGCGCAAGCTAGCAGGACACCGACGAAAGATCCATGAGTTGGCTTGACATTCTCTTTTAACATTTGGTCAAACAGCTGAATTACATGGTCGGCAAAACCGTTGACAGCAAGGCCCGTTATTGCTGAAGTCCATGAAACGAAATCCTTCTCTTTCATTTCTTGAAACACGAGCAATGCCTCGTCAGCCACCCCGCATTTGCAGTACATATCTATCAAAGCATTCTTAACGTGAATGTCTTCTCTTATGCGGTGCCTACGAATCAGTTGATGAACTTCCTTGCCAAAGTTGAGCATCCCTAGATGAGAACACGCAGAGAGAACAGTAGTCACGGTAATTTCGTCAGGCTCAACCTTTGCTTCCATCATCTCTTGAAAGAGCTTCACGGCATCCTGAAACTGGCCAACTTGACAGTACCCTGTTATCATTGAAGTCCATGAGATCACATCTCTGCCCGGCATCTTGTTAAAGAGCTTCCTGGCAGAGACGAGATCACCCAGTTTGGTAAATCCCATGATTAAGGCATTCCAAGAGACTGAATTCCTAATAGACATCCGATTGAAAACACTCTGGGCTGATTCTACTAGACCACGCTTCCCATACATATCAATCAAAGTATTTCCGAGATACACATTCTTCCGAATGCTGCTTTTCTCAATGCGCCTGACCAAATAATCAGCAAGCTCCCAGTCACTCAAATGGCTGCAAGCCAAAGTCAGTTTCATAAGCGTCACCTCATCAGCCTCCACATTTGCAGCCTGCATTGCCTTAAACAAACCCACAACCTCACAAAATCTAGAATGCTGACTATATGCACAAATCAGTGAGTTCCAAGACACCAAGTCTCTTTCAGGCAAATCGTCGAACACCTTGCGAGCAAGATCCAACTCACCAAAGGAACCATACATGTGAATCATAGCGTTGGAGACATACAAATAAGGCTGGAATCCAAGTTTCAACGCATGAACATGAACCCTTTTGCCCCTCACAAGATTTGAAACACGGCCACATGCTTTGAAAACAAATATAAAGGTCAAATTATCACCATTTAAACCCCATTTCCGCAACCGGTCATACAAGTAAATCGATCCTACGGGGTCATCGCTTTGGGAGAAACCTTTGATCATATAATTCCAAATCAACAACGTGGGCCTGTCAATTTGGTCGAAGACGATTTGGGCCTTCCGCAGGGAGGATGGAGAGCGAGAATAGGAGCGTAAAACGGAGGAAATCAGGATGGGGTCGGTATGGTTATGAGCTCTAATGAGGCGCCCGTGAAGCTCCTTGAATGGGTCTCTGGAGATCGGAGTCCTTACCGGGAGATGCTGTTTTTGGGCTACGCTGGTCCCGATTGACCTGTAGGAATAGGATGATGTGAATCTGTGGAATTTCATGAGAAATCAGAAATGGTGAAATTTAACCGTTGGTAGGTACAAATCCAGGTTTCTAATACGTCCAGATAGTTGATATTGAAAGCCCAATTTGAAAATGGTGTTGATGGATGTACCATGTTTTCCAACGGAATCGGTGAGTGTGGTGATCTAATCCCAAATTTGATTCCCACCAACTATTGACACTCTCACTGGCTATATAGGTTTTGAGTTATGCCTCACTCGTCAAAGATGGTGTTGACTTGTATCATCAAAATCACAGACATTTCCTACCCTACCCTTATTTCTTAAATTTACACTAAAAGTTATCTATTTTTCCCAACTTTGTACAAAACCACCGCTAATTTTCAAAGATAGACAAATTCATAAAGCAATGGCCAAAGACAGCTTGAATCTAAAATGGAACTGGAAAAGCCCAAAAACCTCACAAAAAACGCGCCTAGTCACGCGCTACCCAAACCCTCCTCTATCAGTGAAACCCTAGAAAAAAATCCTAATTTCTCTCCCAATCTCTACACTCCGTCATGGCTTCCTCCTCTCTGCACTTGCAATCTTCAAGGTTACTGCCCAGATCTGACCTTAAAATCATTTTGGTTCTGGATTTGGTACACTCAAACGCAAAATTGCAGAAAAAGTACAAAAGAAGCCTCTCTCAAATCCCATCTTCATCTTCTCCTTTGGAAGCGATTGTGTTCAGATCCTGGCTTGCCTGTTCCATTTTTGCTTGGCCGTACGCCTGCTTTGGGGGCGTTCTCCTGTCTTCCTCTTCAATGGATCTGCTGGCTCAGATCTCGCTTTTGGGCTACTGTCTGGATGCCCAGTACCTACTACCCCTTTGCTGTTGATCTGGTTTTCCCGGAGCCAGTTGACTTTGAGCTCTCTTCTCTCTTTGCTTGGCCGTACTGCTATCATTGGAGACCTGTGTCTCCTCTCTGGTGGCTCTACTGGCTTCGCTTGAACAGGTATGATAACTTAATCTTAAACTCTTCTCTGAACTTGCTTCTTTTTCTGAAACCCAATCTGTTGCTCCAACCAAACGTACCTCCTATTTTTATCAGAAAACCTAAATGGTTACTGCAGATCCAGATGGATCCTTTTGCTGATTGTTCTTCCTTAAACTGGTCTTTGATTATATATTATAAAAACCCCTTTAAGCCTAAATTAAATGCTCAACAAACTCACTGTCTTCGTTGCTGTGCCACTTACTCTCTAATCTCTCTTCTCTCTGCTGAAGTTCAAATTAATTGCTTCTTCCTTTTGACTGCTATGGCTGGCAGTAAAAAGAATCCAAAAGGGAAGGAGAGTCCTTCTAAGACCTCTCCGACACCCAACTTAAATACCTCCTCTGGGAAGCCTTCGGGCCTAACCCTAATCACCAACAATGCTACCTCCTCTGGGAAGCCTTCGGGCCAACTCCCACCACCTACTGTTACCACCACCACTGAGAAACCTATGGGTCAACCCCCATTGTCTGTTCCCCCTCCTAAAGTGCCTAAGGGCGCTAAGGGCAAGGGGAAACTGGACATGAACTCCTTCTTTACCCAACTGCAAAAGTACACACCCAAATACAAGTTCAACACTACAGCTATTCTCTATGGGCGCGCCTTTGGGGCCCCAATTGAGCTGCAGAAAATACAGGCCAAGTTTGAGAGTGACTGGAAGGCTCTTTCTGGCGACTTTGAGCTACTGGATATGCCAAACCATTGGTTTGAATTGAGATTCTCTAACCCTCTTGATCTTAAGAGAGTTTGGGAAGCTCGACCTTACCATGTGTTTGGCCAACTCATTATCCTTAGGCCTTGGAAGGCCAATTTCGATCCTCTCTCGGAAAACACCACCTCACTTGACATGTGGGTGCGCATCACTCTCATCCCAGATGCATACAAAAAGCCTGGAGCCATCCAAACAATCCTCCAACACAACTCATTTGGCTCATATATTAAATATGATCCCTCTGTTGATTCCAATGCCCGTTATGCTAGGGTATGTGTAAATCTTGACATTGCTGATAAGTTATCCAACACCATCCTTATCCCAGTAAACAAAGATCAAGTCTCAGCCCATATCATATGGTTTGAGGAATTTCCCTCGGGGTGTGGAAACTGTGGGGCACCTGATCACTTATTCTCACAATGCACCTCCTTTCTGCCCAAGCAACAAAAGATCAAAGTGACCATTAAAAAGCCTAGTGCTTCCATCCCTCTGTCTACTGATTCCCAGGTTGATGATGGCTGGACCAAAGTTCTTAAGAAAGGGAAAGCTTTAAAGCTCCCTAACCCAATCACAGCTTTTAGCAACAAACCCTATGTGTCTGGGAAAGGGGGGGTTTCTGTTGATTTTGAAACTTTCTCTAACTCATCTTCATCCTCTAGAGACTCCAAAGCCCCCACTGAGCAGCCTGATCCTGCCTCTCCCAAGGCTTCTTCTCCCACAGATGCCTCTGCTGCCCCCTCTGCTGTTCCTCTGCTTACTGCTATTGCTGCTGGTAGCCCTGTGGTTGAGCCACTGGCTCCCACTGCTGGCTTCAACAGTGATCAGTTTGTAGAGCCTTCAGCTGAGCTGGTCAATGTGAGGGTCTTTGCTCAGGCTGATCAGCAACCATATGACACAATCACAACAAACCCCCCCACTCACTCTAATGATGAACTCATGGCTGCTGGCAACATGCTCCCTGACCCTGCCTTTTTTGATGAGATTGGAGTTGAAATAGAGTCGGATACATTGTCTTGCCTCCAGTTCAATGTTGAGGATGAGTCCTTCTTTGGCGCTGAACTGGAGGGTGAGGACTTCTTGGTGGATGAGACCATGGACTGTGCTGCTGAGGACTATGATGTCGTTGATGACTTCATATCTGAGCCTTCCTTCCATTCTATCCACTCAAATTCTACTGTCATTAAGATGCTTGCTACCATGGATATGCCACCAATGGATCCCTCTTCTTCGAGCTCTCTCAAGAGAAAGGGGGCTGGGGAGGATGAAGACACTGCCAGCACCATTCTGAAGAGAACCAAGCCAAACTAATTTCCTCTCTATGATGCAGCTTTTGGGAAGAATTGAGACCTTTTGCTACTTTAAAACCCGACTATGGTTACCTTGGATTTTATGTCTCAGTCTCAATTCTTGGCAAAATCTCTATGTTATGACCTTTAAAATAAAACTCTACCTATCTTGTAATTTCTGCATTATCAGTGGTGTTGTTTGTATGTTTATTCTGCAACTTCACCACCCCTATGTACCTGTTGTGTCTTTATGGCTACCTTTACCTATATTATCAATGGAGCTGTACTACGTATGCTCAATGAAGCTTGATCATGAATTACAAATGCATTATCATACTATATGTAAAATTTGCTTTTGCTGGGATAAACTTAATACCCTAGATCAGCAATGGAACTGGCTCCATTATTTGAGCTGGCTCCATTATAAGACAATACTTACAATACATTATATTACCAGGATGTACATTAAATTCAATCTTTCCTTATACAGTATATCTGAGTTAATCTTGGACTCTTTTACCATAATTAAATGTAGTATGTATGATTTTACTATTGCTAATTATGCTCAAGAGAGTCTTTCTCTTGAGCAAATCAAATCTGTCTTACAGGACCTCCAATGGAACAAGCATCAGTCTACCTGCGCCTACTCCAAAATTTATAATGGGGACAACCATCTCTCTCTGACTGTGCAGCAAACTTTACTTATACAGATGGAAACTAGGATGAAGATGACAAGTCAAGCCCACTTAGAGTTTTCTCTCTCAAATTCTAACGATCTCACTTCAGAACATATGCTACCTTGGGTGTGGTCTAAACACGCTGCTCCTTGCGCCATTATACACTTTAATTGCAATCTATTTACTTTCTGTTATCCTTGTAATGGATTACTTAAACAGATTTACAGAAAACCTCCTATATTGGGCACGTTTTTTTATTCAAGCATAACTAGTAATAGTACTCATAACTTCTGTTTTACTATGATCTTTCCGACTAACTTCTCACTAAACTGGAAACATCTCAGAAGTAAATACCTTCATTTTATCATCAAACATGGAAAAGGAAGGGCTATGATTTTTCTTTCCCATCTCAATCGGAGGTGTTGGTGCATTTTTTGCATAGCCTTTAAATCCAGATCTAGGAAAACTTATCTCCCATGCTTAACTACTGCACTCAGAATGCATTTGAAATTCGTCTACCACCCAATCCAAACAGGTAATCAACTAACTATTTACAACAACAATTCCATCCTAATTCATCACAAGCAATACCTCCAATTTGTGAATGGTGTCCATGAAATTTAGTTACTGGAACGTTAGAGGCTTAGGTAGGAAAAACATATGGACTCAACTAGAAGCCACTACGAAATCGGAGCATATTAAAATATTAGCCATCGCAGAAACTAAGCTACAACAACCACCCCCTGAGTACCTTTGGAGAAAGCCGGGATTTGACAATATGCACTTCTGCCCCTCAATTGGTCTTTCGGGAGGTCTATGCCTCCTCTGGAAAGAATCTCAATTCAATAATGAAACACTTAAAGTTACAGAGATAAATAATAGAATCATCCTTGCCACATATAGGAACTACCATTTAGACATAACAATTGTCATACTTTTCATTTATGCACCACCACATGAACAAGACAAAAATCAATTTTGGGACCTGCTGTCTTCTATTTTGGATAGCATTGTCGATCCCATCATAATCATTGGTGACTTCAATGAGATACTAGAACCCACAGATAAACTAGGAGGGGCCACACCTTCGGCAAATAGATTCTCACGACTCCGTTCCCTCTTAACCTCACATAACCTAGTAGATACAACTACGACTGGGAATAGATATACGTGGAGAAAACGAAGCCAGGGAAATAACAACGTCTACGAAAAGCTTGATAGAGCACTAGTCAGTCACCAATTGATACAACAATTCCCAAACTTACATACTAAAAACCATGCTTTCATTAGATCAGACCACACACAAATAACGCTTGATCTAATGGACAATCAAAGGCCAAAACTTCAACCTTTTAAATTTGAGATGGCTTGGACTACAAGACCAGACTTTGAAATCATCATCAAGAATGCTTGGAGGTTTGACACCCCGGGCTCCCAATTGTACAAGCTAACTAAGAAACTCCAAGAGGTTAAGAAAAAAAGCAAAGCTTGGAGCAAAGCCACCATTGGCAATATCTTTCGACAAATAACTATAGCTGAACATGAAATACAGATGCTCCAACAACAACTATGCCAAGCATATGATTGTAATATGGACAATAAAATGAGAAGACTTACACTCAAACATGCTGCTCTCCTTAATTATCAGCAAAAATATTGGGGGCAACGAGCCAAGAAGAAACATATAAAGGAAATAGATGCCAACACAAAATATTTCCACAAGGTAGCCACAGGGAGAAGAAATAGAAACATAATTAAGACAATACAAACTGATGCGAATATAACAATAAACAATGAAAATGACATAAGAACTATAATTAAGAATGACTTCCAAAAAAGATACTCAAAACAGCATAGGCAACTCATCCCAAGTAATCTCCTAGAAAATATTGGTTTGGAAATTATGAATGAGGACAATGAGTGGTTAACTAGGCAGGTTACCAATTCTGAAATTAAAAATGCTGTCTTCAGTCTCGCCAATGACAAATCCCCGGGTCCTGATGGCTTTCCTGCCGGCTTTTTCAAAAAGTACTGGCATATTGTCGGTCCTTCGGTCACCAAGGCAACAAAGAGCTTCTTCCTTAGTGGACGAATCCTGAAACAAATAAATCACACGTTCATTGCACTTATTCCTAAGTGCGAGGACCTTAAAACCACATCACACTATAGACCTATAAGTCTATGTACAACAACTTACAAAATCATTTCGAAAGTACTATCAGCTAGACTTAAAAAGATAATACCAAGAATTATTAACCCAATGCAAAGTGCTTTCTCGGCAGGAAGATCAATACACGACAACATTTTGATTGCAAATGAAATTTTCCACTCATTTTCTAGGAAAAAAGGGCAGTCTGGATGGATGGCTGTCAAACTTGATATGGAAAAAGCCTTTGACCTTGTAGATTGGGAATTCCTTCTAACAGTAATGGAAAAATTTGGGTTCTGTAAACGTTTTGTCAATTGGATCAAAGAATGCATTACAACAGTCTCTTACTCCGTGTTGGTAAACAATGAACCCACCGACCTTATCTTACCTACAAGGGGTCTCCGGCAAGGAGACCCACTCTCGCCCTACCTTTTCCTGATCTTGTCTGAGGTTCTTGCCCGAGGACTAATCACAGAATCTAAAAACCCAAAAAGCCATATTGGAATTTCAGTGGTCAAAAGTGGAACTAGGATTCCCTTCCTTGCTTTTGCAGATGATATTGTTGTCTTCTGTAATGCTACCAAAACTGCTTGCAACCAAATTAATAGAATTCTTCAGGAATTTTCCTCCCTATCCGGGCAGAGAGTAAATAGACGCAAATCGCACTTCCAAGTAACCCCTAATGTAACCACTACACAGCGACATGCTATCCATAATGAATTGGAAATCCCTATCACTAATGCTCTAGATAACTACCTTGGTTGCCCGATTATATCAAACCGTCCTTCCAAAGACAATTTCCAGGAACTCCTGACTACCACCAAAACACAACTTCATCGGTGGAAAGCAAACTGCCTTTCTCAGGCTGGGAGATGTACCTTAATTAAAACAACACTGGCATCAACAAGTGACCAACAAATCGATACAAGTATCACAGTCTCAAACTTTATAAATATAAACGAAACTTGGAACATTGCTAAGGTTAAGAGCACACTTAATGGAGTTCTACCACAGGAAACAATAGATTCAATACTCGAATTCCCCCTCCCGAAGAATATCAACATTGACAGACTATATTGGAAGTGGAGTAAAAATGGCTGGTTCTCGACAAATTCTGCCATAACAATGCTTAATAGCATCAAACATCATCAGATGTCTGATATGAGCTGGATCTGGAATCTCGACATACCACCAAAGATCAAATCTTTCCTTTGGAAATTAACAAAAAATGGTATTCCCTCTGCTGTAAGACTTGCTTCTCGGGGTATGGGAATTCCAACTTCATGCCCCCGCTGTGATTCGAACCATGAGGACTATGTGCACCTACTCTGGGGTTGCCCGGTATCAAGAGCCATAATATCTACCATGGACCCATCATTAACAATCATTCTCCATAACAGCTTCAGCCAGGACAGGGACATCAACACAATTATCAAGGATATCAAGCTCAAGTCTGGTTCTACTGGGTTTGCCAGACTTGCTTTCGCTTGGTGGGGTATCTGGTACCACAGAAACAAAACTCTTTTTGATAACCATAAACATGACATCCAAAGAATAATTGCTTTTATTAAAAACCAATCACAACTCTGGAACTACTCTAAAAATATCTTGGATGACAAAGACAAGCAACAAGATAAAACATCATATATACCCAAACTGAAAACAAGGAGGAAAAATGTTAAGTGGCATCCACCACCGGAAGGCACATATAAACTCAATTTCGATGGATCCCACTCCGAAATCAATAGCAAATACGGATATGTAATTAGGGACCATAAGGGTTCCCCAGTTCGACTAGGTTCTGGGAAATCTCCTATTAAATCCATCGTGGGCGCGGAGGCTTTTGCATTATGGAAAGGCTTGTTGGCTGCCTGTAATCTAAATATAAAACAAGTCATAATTGAAGGTGACAACCTCACTGTCATAAATAGCCTCAAGGGCATAGGTCAACCTACTGGAGATTCTGAGATGATTGTTTCAGACAGTCTAATCTCCCTTAGCAGTTTTACAGTTATTGAGATTCGTCATATTTATAGAGAAGTTAACCGTGTCGCGGACTATTTATCGCATATGGACCTGGCTTTCTCTGAGTCTAGTGCTCCTGACGATCCTGAGTTAAGAAATCTCGTCCGTTTGGATGCTCTTGGTCGTTAGATCCGCTCTAACGCCAAATTCTTTTCGGTTCAAAAAAAAAAAAAAAAAAAGATAGACAAATTCATTGATTATTTTAATTTACCCAACTTACCATTTTTCTTACTATTTATATACATTTTTTAGGATGATAAAAATTATATAAATTTTTTTTTATTTTTTTTTTCGAATAACACCATACTTATTAATAATAAACACTCCATATGATATTTTTTAAAAATAAGAATTTAATATTTCTTATAGTTTTGTATCATTTTAAAAAATGTATATGAATAATAAATGATATTTAATTGAACGGATGGACTATTCGTTTAGAAAACCTTATTTGCAAAAGGGATAATTTGTTTGTGGAAAGTTAGACAAATACCATACACATGATTTTACGTAATTTTATCAACAATTGAGAAGTTTGGACTTTCTATATTTTAAAAGGCGAAACTAATTAAAATCATTCAACTTTTAAGAAGGTGTTAAAATATATCTTCACCTTTTAAATGTAAGATATATATCCTGACCTTTATAGGTGAGGTTAAATAATATCTCAACTATTTTATCTCAAAAAGAAATGATGACATGGCGCATACATGGTAAAAATAAATAAAACTTTTAAAAAATCAGCATATTAATATGATTATCTTAGAGCATTGGTTTCTTGGATTTTTCTAAAAAAATCAAAATCCGGTTTTCTTAAATCACATTTATCTGGATTGCAATATTGTATTTTTTTTTAAAAAAAATTTAATCTCCCTCACACCAACCTTTAATATTTTATTTTTTTTAAGAAAATCGATTTAAGAAAATCGGGTATTGTTTTTTAGAAAAATCCAAGAAACCCATGGTTTAACATAAACGTATTAATATGATGAATTTTTTTTAAGTTTTATTTTGTTATAATTTTTTTTTGCCATGTATCTACCATGTCATCATTTTTTTTAAAATAAAATTATTGTGATATTATTTTAACATCATCTATAAAGATTGGGATATTTATCTTACATTTGAAAGGTGGAGATATATTTTTAACACCCCCTTAAAGGTTGGATTATTTTAATTAGTTTTACCTTTTTAAAATTTGAATTATTAAATTAATAACTTGAATTATTTTTCATTTATAAGCTAATAGTTCAAACTAGTTTAGTACCCTCACTATTGTGCGATCTATTTTCTTAAATTAATACATTTAATATTAAAAAATGTATAAAAAATTTATGTAAGTAAAATTTAAACTATAAATACCCCTCACATCTAAACATTGATAATTATTATATAGTTAACTATAAAAATGAAATCTATGAGAGCCGAGCCTTACCTTTATATCTTTCAATTTGCAATTAAATACTATCGGCATATATGAAAATCAAATCATAACCACTTGATCGGCAAATCCTATCGGTATATATGATTATTTGTATTTATCCTATTGATATATATGATTATTTCTATTTATTAATTATTAATTAATCTATCGTTTATAAGCACATTAATTTGATTTGAAATTAATTAATTAACAAATCCTATCGGCATATGAAATCATAACCACCTGATCGGCAAATCCTATAGAATATATTAATGAGAAAATTTGCGCCGAAGGTACAAATTTTTGGTCAAATTAGGAGAGTGTACATAATTTTAGAATATTTATTAAACTATCCATCTTATTTTTTAACCCTAATTTTAGATCCAAACCGGCCCCCCTCCCCCCAATCTCAGATCCAACCCTCGCTCTCGCTCCTCCTTCTCTCTCGCTCTCGCTCCTTCTCCTCCGTTTCCATGGCTGCCATTAGACTTGTCAAAACAAAATCCGACCCGGTCGACCCGACCCGAACGCTCGGAAAATTTCCGACCCGAACCCGGAAATTTTGACCCGGAAATTTTTTTTGACCCGAACCCGAAAACCCGAAAATTTTCTGGGTAATCTGGATTTCGACACGGTGACCTGATTATCAAATTATGATTTTTTTAATTTAAAAAAGAAAAAATTGACCAACCCGAAATCGACCCGAAATGACCCGAAACCCGGTCAAACCCGGGTTCAATTCAACCCGGAAATGCCCGAAACCCGTATTACCCGGGACCCGAAGTGACCCGACATGAACCTGACCCGAATGACCCGTTTGACAGATCTAGCTGACATCGCTATCGGAGAGATTTTGCTCCTATAGAAACGAGTTTCAGTTGCTGTGAAGAAATGATTTTCAGTTGCTGTCGACATGGCTCTCGCTCCTCCATTTCCATGGCTTTCGGTGGAATCCTCCATGTCTCCTCCTGTTTCTCCTCTGTTGGCGAGGCGGCGAAGCGGCGACGAGATTCGACGAAATCCAGCGGCTGCAAGATCTGCTTGTCATGGCTGCTTCTCCCTCCCTCGTCTCTCTCGATCGAGCACAAACGACTGTGTTCACTGGATTTTGGCAAGAATCGATTGTGCTATCACTACAACATAAATGCTTATTAGCGACCAAAATTTTAGCAACGAATTATTTTTCCTCGTTAAATGTGGCCTTTAGCGACAAAAATATCTAGGTCTCGTAAAAGGGCGTGTGAACTTTAGTGAGGAGCCTATATTCCTCGCTAAAAGTGACATTCAACGACAATGTTTTTGGTTCATCGCTAATGGTTATCATAATGTGGTCACCTAAAGCATAAGAAAAATAACGACGAATTTGGAGCTTTTATTGAGAAATAATTTCATCGCTAAAAATATAATCATTGAGAAATTTTTAATTTTGTTGTTATATGTTTGATATGAACTAGTACTTTTCCCGTACCTTGTACGGGTGAGTATTTTTCATGAAATTTACCGCTTTAGTTCCCCCATACCATGAATATATTTCATTTGAATTGTTATCATATTATCAATTACAACCCCTGTTATAATACAATAACACTTACAATTACAAACAAAAATCTCATAATTGATAAGAGTAAAAATGAAAATTATGTCATCAAATAGAACGATGGGTTTATTACACCCAATTTCTCATAATAACTAATTTTGCAGTAGGTAGATACTTTATATATAGAACGATAGGTAGATACTTTATATACAAACATGATGTGCATCACCTTGTGTTCTTCCATAATTGTTTACTAGCCTTTGTCGTCATCCATTCTCCTAACAAATTTAGCCTATTTTCAATTGAGTATTTTTTACCATATTTAGGCAACTAAAACACTCTTTGGGTGTCAATTTTCCACTAACATAACTTTTTGCCCATGCTCTTTAGTATACCACTCTTCAAAATCTTCGGTTGTTATGGTGAATTATTTTTTAGACGATCGATACTTCATTGTTGCAGCTAAGAAAATTAAAATAGATAGCATGAATGAGGAGGTTTGTATAAGCTTGAAAAAAAGTATTGATCCATCAAAAAAATGAAAAAAGTATTGCCACCATTAGACAATAAAATACAAATGCTAAGATAATCTATATAAAAAACATAGAGATAAAATTCACAACTAAATGGAAAGTGTAACAATATAGGCATATGAACCGAGGGATCATGATGGGCTCTTTATTGAATTGAAGAAGCCTCCTTAGCTACAAAGAAATTAAACAAACATGTTTGGGTTGGATGCCAACACCCTTGCTTTGTCTAGAGAAATTTATTGAAGAAATTTATATTTGAAAGAGAGAAAAAATAAGATCAAGGTGACCATCTCTAAAATCCATGATTGCAAGTTTATATTCCCATTTAATTTAACCTAACTATTTTAAAATTTAGTATATATATATATAAACTAAAAGTCATTGTCTTCTGTCTCATAGGCTTCAAATGCTTATCAAGCATCGAAAAGGGAAAGAAATAGAAGGATAAAGAAAGGTGTCATTTTTCACAACTTGCAGTACTCGTATTAAGGGTTGGGGTGGGAGGGTCTCATGAATCCATGGAAAACCCAATCTGTCACTTCTTTATCAATATAGCCTTGTAAGATTGCATCAGATCTTCCATAATTGTTTGCTAGCCTTTGTCGTCACCCATCGAGTATTGTTTTTCTTCCCATTATATTTAATATTGAAAGTCAATTTTCATAACCATAATAGATTGCACACCATGCTTGTGAAATAGGCTGCAGAAAAATGAATGATTTATATTTTTACTCATTTTAAGGCCGTGTGTATTTTAATCGGAGCCCAATTACTCTATTTTCCCCTCTAATATACTATTTCTTTTTAGATATTTTTTTGTTTTTAGTGTTTGTTATTCCTATTGTATTGAATATTGAAACATGATTTTCATTGCCATAATATATTTCATATCGTGCTTGTGAATCGGGCTGAATAAAATGAATGATTTATGTTTTTACTCATTTTAATGATGTGTATATTTTCATGGGAATCTAATTATTCTAAATTGACATAAAATAGATAAGTGTATTCATAAAGAGAAAGAGAGATATGGCTGATCCTGTAACGGCCCGGATATGGATACCCGGGTTACGTTTCGAAGGTTGGGTACCTTCGTTTGGATCTTGCAATTCGAGTACAGGTCGAGGTTTTAAACTCAAGGTTAGTATTTTAAAGTGGGGATTTCGGACACCAAAATAGCCTGAGGGCCACGCGGAATCTTCGAGTTGTCCTAAGACTAAGTCGCGGAAATTCGTTTGCAAACTAAAGAGAAGCAGAAATAGAGTACAACTTGCCACGGCAAGGCCGGGTCAAAACCAAAACACATAATTCTAAAATTGTAAGGCCGAGTTAGCGGGGTTATACGGATTCTTCGCAAGCGCCCGGGGTTTCCCACGCCACAGAGACAAAGAGCAATTATACCAAAAAAAAAATGTGGTGCGAGCGGAATCAGATCGAGACCCCAACGCACCCTGTCCCGCAAGCAAACATACACATACGCTAATATATAGATGATGCAGATACAGAAATGAAATCACACTAACATAATCCTAATTACAGTATGCGAAGAAGAACTGTAAAGGCGCCCAAAGAATGCCAAATGACATATCCCTCTCTTACCTCTGCACCCCTTTCCGTTAGTGCAGAGACTGGCCAGTTCGATGCTATAGCATATTATATCTCATCATCATATCATATCTCATCATCATATCATGTCTCATCATCATTTCATATATCATCATATCATATATCATGCTCATGCCCGATGGTGCTGGGTCATCATATCATAAGTCATACTCATGCCCGATGGTACTGGGCTATCTCATCATCATATCATATCGACTCGATAGACTCAGGGCACCCGATGGGGCTGGGCTACCCTATGACCCTAGCAAAGACTCTAGGACTATCACAGATAATGGCCGTTCTGTTTCAATCACACGAAGTAACCGAATGCTCATTCATAAGTGCAATCCTAACATGATACTACATGGCATGCTTTAATGCTTATGCAACACCTAGTATGTCATATATTCACAAGCAGGTATACTCTTTCGAGTCTGAGTAAGCCCATAAAGGAACTTACCTGAGTAAGCCGAACAGCAAAATATACGGTAGAAGCAGAATCCAAGAAATCAACAATCACCTAGTATATAAGCGAATATAGCGCCATAAGATATTATTCTACTATTTAGCACATGGATATCACAAAGAAAATAACTAGATTCCGAGGAATTATCCGAATACCCAAATCTAGGTCAAACCCGATCAAAGTCGCTATGATAGAATTTCTAACACTTCGCTTTCCAACCAAATTCTCAAAAGAATATTTCCAAAACATAGAAACTCCTTTTAAAACAATTACTTATAATATAATGTTAATTAGAGTAATACCTCCCATTTTATAAGTAAATCCTTTTAAGGTTCTCAACTAAAACATATTAAATTCATTTTATAATATAATACTTCCCAACTTTATTTTCTTAAAACTCAGATTTATAATAATAATAATGATAATACATATAATAATAATAATAATAAATGAATGAATAGTATACGTTACTATAACATATACATATATACATCATATATATACCCAAATGGGTCAACAGAAAACAAAGGCCCAACCCAATGTGAACCCAGACCTAAACCCGAATTTAAAAGCAAAACAAGTAGGGAACCCGGATCTGTGGCCAAGGCAAGGAAAAGAAGGACTCGGGTTTGTGAAGGGTTATAACCCGTTTGAAGCCAAACCCGGCCCAACCAAGGAAACAGGCCCAAAGCCCCCCCTTTGTCTTCAACCTCCAGCAAAGGACGAAGCGGAAGAAAAAGATGGGGAAGCGGGGGAGGGAATCCTTGGCCTCCGGCGGCCCGTTGGCCTCCAGCTGCCACCCCGGAGGTCGGAGTAGGATTCCGACCACCAACGGCTCGAAAGGGATAAAGCGACAACAAGAAGGGAAAGAGGAGGAGAGATTTACCGAGCTTCGGGTGACGACTCCGGCGAGGTTGCTCGGGGCTGTGCAGAGCTTCAACGACGGGGAGACGTAGCTTGTTCCGGGTCTAGGGCGACAGAGAGTATGTTAAAAGAGGATCTTTTACACGGATTGAAGACAGAGAACGAGAACGAAGGAGTTTACCTTGTCAGCGCCGAAACAGGGGAGAGGAGGGGTGGCGGCTCCGACGACGGCTCCTTCGTGTCCGAGAGAGGCTCCTCTTGGCCTAGGGAGAAAGAGGGATGAGTAAAAGGGTCGATTTCAATGGTTGAAGCAAAGAGAAAGAAGAACGAAGGTTTACCGCTTGCAAAAACGAAACAGGGGAAGGGAGCTCTCCTTCGGTGGTGTTGGTGGTTCCGACGACCTTCTGGGCTCCTTCTGGATGCCTGGAATGGGAGATTGCAACGCCGGCTAGCTGATGGAGTGATGCTTGAAGGGAAAACGGGAGGAATGGAGGAAGAAAGGTGATCTCTTGGTGGTGAAAGGAGCTGCGGCAAGGAGAGTTTTCTGTGGTTCCTCCTTGAATGTTGACAGAAGAGTGAGGGTGAGGGAGAGAGAATGAGGGTTTGTGTATATATATAGCGCTGGTGTGTGGGCACAGGGGAGAGGGCAGTGAGTGCAGAGAGGAGGGTGGTGCGCCGTGAGGTGAGTGAAGGTAGGGGTAGGGGTGTGTGTGGGTTGGAGGTGCTGCTACATTGCAGGGGAGGGGGGACCAAACGCAGCAGATGGGTGAGCTGGGAGAGAGAGAGAAAGAGAAAAACAAAATTAAAACAAAACAATATAAAATATATAAATAAGATGGAAGGGTCCCACTCGCCTTACAAATTCGAATTTCTGACGTTCGATTCCCAATTTCCGCTCATAAAGCGGAATCCCGACGCTTAGAATTTAAATCGAATTAAAACATTTCGGATCAGAAAATAAATTTTAAAATTCGAATACTCAAGAACGGAATTCAATTCCGAACAAAAATCTAATTTAAAATGAAGTCGGAATGATTGATAAAATAGACCTTGCTCGGGGACAAGTTTTTCTCCCAATCATACGAATAAATAGTCATGTTCAAATAATTTTAACTAATATAATAATTATATAATATAGAATATATTTACCTCCAAAATAGTAGTAACAGCACATAATATGTCACACTCATCAATTTAGCTAAATTGTCTAGAAATACAAAAAGATATTTAATTGCACTTGACCATATGCATTACATATGTATGTTAGGGAAGCTTTATGAGGGAGCATGTGAGATGACATAACTTGTGGTGAATATTGGCAATCTACTGGATTGCCCAACATATATGAAAGCACCCAAATAAAGAACTTATAAGTCATAATAACACCTAGCTAAGTTCAACCAAATAAAGAACTTGTTATAGAGTCGGACAATATTACCAGGCTTCAATGTCACAGCCAACTAGCCGGTCACCCGATGATTTGAGAAAAGGCAATGGGGAATAATTTTGATGTGTAAATTTCAAGAATGGCTGAACCACGACCCAACTGCACCGTTTACATGGCCGTTTCCGTGGATGCCAACAACCCCATTGGGCAAGATTGATGGAGGAAGAACAACAACCATCAATTGGGGAGCATTCGGGAGCGAGTTGGGAAACAAAGCATGGGTGTGAGGGAATGAGTGGGGGCTCATGAGAGGACTACCAGATGCAGCTGGAGTGCTGGACTGCCCTTCTGGTGTCGGATAGTATGGATCTGTCGGAGCCCCTCTTCGTGGATTTGTGCCAAGGTCTCCAGTTCCTTCATCGATAGAGCTTCCAGGCCAGCGCCATATAAAGGAGAAGGCCTCGACATTTCTTCCTGAAGGGAAGACTCAAGTGTGTGTATGTATTGCTGTGTTCAGGAGGAGATTATTAGCATGAAAACTGCAGATACATCATAAAAGCGTGTGTTTGCTTCATCAAGCCACGCATTTGTTTTGTATAATCACAAATTCAGAAGAGGAAACCTTGCAACGCAATTAACTGGCAGGCTTGCAATTTTGATTCCATTCCATCAATGTATGCCTCACATCTAGCAACTTGCTCCTCCTTCTCTTGCTTCTCTCCCTCGGTCTGCCCCACTGTTTGCGTCAAACGCCGCACTTCATCCTCAAGGGACTTCCGGATCTCCTCCCTGGTGACATTCTCTGTAGCATAACGCTTCAATTCCTCATCGAATCTCTTCCTTGCAGCTTCAGCGCCTTTTAATCTTTCTTTTAAGGGAATTTTTCTCTTTTACAACTTTCTGCAGATACCAAAACCATTGAGAAAACAAAATCCGCTGATCAAGAAAATAGAGAGGAGATATTGCAATGATAAGATCAAACAAAACTCTTAACAGAGAAAACAATGATTTAGAATATGACAGAACAAAAGTCAATCTCACATGATAAATATCCGGTTTTCAGTTGAGCACACACGCCCACAAATAAGTACACCCAAAGCTCAAGGGTGTACCATGAACAAACATTTATCTACAAAATGGATGCTTGGCCCACTAAACAGGATATCTATTAATCGATTTTACTCGAAATCGAGCACAAATTTGAGAAATTTAAAACAAATTTGTTTACTTAATGCTTCTAATCAAACCCTAAACAACATAATCTACATCCAACACAACGACACTTCCTCCTCGGTCTCTTATCTCCCTCTTTTCTGAAAAACCCTAATTTACAGAACATGAAAATACCAAAATTATACACAGATTGGTATCCGTACCTTGAGCCTCCTCGTCAATCCTCGTCACCTTGCTTAACTTCTTCGCTTCAAACTTTTTCATCATGATCCTTTGCCTTGTCACTTGTCCTTTCTCCATATTTTTTCTATTATATATTCTCTTTCTTCTTCCACAAAGAGGGTAGATTAATCAGAAGAAGGTGAAAATTTTTTTGAAAAAATTATAGAGCACTTAATGAAAGTGGTGAACTCAAATTGAAATTCAATATCAAAATTGACTAAAATTACATTAACGCCAAGATCATAAATAAAATCAATTGATAAATTACATCTTCTTGCAAAAGCAGGGAGGCAAAAAACCATGCAACACATGAGCCGGAGGAGTCTTAGCTTGTAAATACTCACCAAAATCTTAGCCCAAATCTTAGCTTGTAAATACTCACCAAAATTGAGTTAAATGTAGGGAGGAAATCAACTTGATGTGTTACAAGCAAAACAGTCTTTCCTGCTAGTGCTTCCATGACATATTCCTGTCAAGAGCAAGATTAACCTTTGCATTCAAGATAACAGTGCCAAAAGAAAAGGAAATTCCTATTCCTCAAGAAAGATGATGGATGGGGAGAGTACATACATTGAATAAACTGGTTGCAGTGTGTGCATCCACAACACTGAATGGATCATCCAGTAGATATATATCTGCATTTTGATACAGTGCACGAGCAAGTTGTACCCTTTGCTTCTGTCCCCCACTGAGGTTCACCCCTCTTTCTCCTATTACTGTTAGATCACCTTAAGGGAAGCATCTCGAGATCTTTGATCAAACAGCACTTGCCAAGTGTGTCTTGGTATCTGGCTGAATCCATGGATGATCCGAACAGTATGTTTTCTTGGATTGATCCTGTCTGAATCCAAGCTGTCTGTGAAACATAAGCTATCTTCCCATTCACCTGAACCTGAGAAAAATCAAGGGGAGCAATAGATAAAGTTGGTGAAGGTATTTGCCAATGCTGTGAGGTAAGTAGAGAACTTGTCTTCTATGATTATTGTTTGAGTTCCATCTCTGTTTGCAACACTTACTTCAGTGCCTCGTTAATTATATCCTTCATTTTAGGTCAGACATGTTTTCTTTGTGAAATTATTTAAGCTAAAAAACTGGTTAGCTTGGCTTTTGCTATTACAAGCAGATGAGGTCTTACTAAAAGTTTGGTCAAAAGGCAACTACATTGATAAGGAACCTGTTTCAGAGATTTGACTATACTATATTTTTAATCTTGCCTATGATTTGTAGAGCTTGCAATATGTAATCTCAAGTTGGACATGGAAAAGGGAGTGGTAAAGAACTTACTTCACCATCAACATATGGAACTTCTCCCAGAATGGCCGCTAAAAGGGTTGTTTTGCCTGCTCCCACCTCTCCACATATTGCCACTTTCTCTCCTCCACTGACCACCATATCTATGTTCCTCAAGTTGGGTCTCTCACAATTTTTATTCCATGCAATTCCTTTTGCTTTGATGGAAATGGAGTGCACTTCCACCCCTTTCTGTGTATCTATGCCCTCTATTGTACTGTTTGGGCCTTGCATCTCTGGAGCTTCAAAAAACCTTGTGATCCGATGCAAGGCTACTCTGGCATCTATAAAAGCCCCTAAAACGTCTGGAAGTGCTCCGATAGCCTCTTGGAGAAGCTTTATTGCAGAAAGGAAAGTGAATATCTTGTACGGGATAGGATTTGGACCATCTTCTTGCCATGGTTTTTTAATAATTTTTTTTAATAATATTATACTTATCATCAAACACGTTGTTTGCCCGCCATCCGATTGAGCAGTCTCTGATCGTCATTACCCGATTGAGCAGCCTCAGATTGTATTGTGAATCAGGGAGGCGAAAAAACCATGGCAAGAAGATGGAAGTTTAATTGAGAGTGAGGGAGAAGAAGCTAAATTGGGAGAACGTGGGAAGGAGAAAAGAGGAAAAGGTAGTTTCTTAATTTTGTAAAACCTAGACACGTGGCTCATTTTTTAACAAAGTGTGTGCTTCTGGTTTTATAAGTATTAGGGTTGGATGTTCTAACCAAACAAAAGAAAGCAATCACAAAGTAACTAGGCTTAAATCAGGATAGCGAATGCCCAAGCATTATAATTTCCAACGCCATATCAATGAAAAATAACTTTTATATATAATCCAACATGTAAGAAAAGGAGGCCATACCTCAGAAAATGCCAATCTATCAGCAACATATTTATCCACTCAAACAGCCTAGTGAGCTGGCGAGTTAATCTCAACACCGAGACGGGGACAGTGGTGACATTTGCATCTTGACCTGCCAGCCTCTCACATAATGCTATTACCCGAAGGCATTTAAGTGCCATGTAAGCTCTCGCTCTACTATCAAATCTTGCCATTTAAGCGCCAACAAACTGATGGAACAATAGGATGATTATTGAAGAGATCTCCAAGTACAAAATGTTAAAGCTAAAATTGAGTCTGCATTAGAAGTCATAATACCAAAGTAAACAATTGTAGAGCATAAATAGAATGTGAAAGACTCCAATACCTCTTGTGTTGTCCAAGCTCGAGGTCCAGAAAAAGTAAGAAGCTTCCTGTTGAGTTTCTCACTGCGTAAAGCTATGAAAGTCAATCGAGCAATATCCTGCATGGTCGAAGGTAGGGAGTGGAGAGGAGGGCATGAAGGAAAGTGTGTAAACTTGAATGCAAAGCTATGCCATCTTATTCCCTTGAGATCATCATCAAAGAAATCACCTAAGTATCCATATATGCTATCCTTGTAGGAGCATCTGTTCCCAGACAGATTTCTCTTCCAATATTGGAAATGCATATTGCCCAATAAGGCCCTGGAGCAGTGCACTCTTGAGTCACATTGTAGTCTCATAATGATCAATGTATATCAAATTGGATTCTATACCGCAGCTTTATATTCAAGCACACAATTCCATCACAGGCAGCTACATAAGCATGAAAGCTTCTGCATAAATGCTTCGAATAACAATTGTATCATTAGTGTTCCTAACTTCTCACTAATTCCTCTATAAGTTATTACCTGCATAAAACCACATAATCGGATTGTAATATGTGACAGGCCAGAGTCTTGAAGAAACTTTTCAGTGCAATATTTAATCTCCATTAGTGGCACTTCTGGGTGCTTGTCACAGTTGTGAATGGAAAAGAACACAAATTTCTGGATTCCCATTGCTTTTGCAATTTCGATATCTCTATTGAAACTTAAATCATAGCTTGAACATTTAAAGAGAAACCCAATGAATCCTAGACTAACCACTAACCCCCCCCCCCCCCCCCCCCCCCCAAATTGAAACCTAAATCATAGCCTGAACACCCAAAATCAAACTCTAATTCTAGGAGAATCAACCTCAAATCAAATGGTAAAAACTTTACCTCTTGAATTCGAACAATTAGTCATCCTCCTGAAGTATTGGCGTCTAACAAACCCCAACAACTCCTCACTTTGACTTTTGATGTGTCTGCCCTCTTCTTCTCCCAATCGAGCGTCGTATGGGCAGTTTAATTAGCATCAGAGTGGAGCAGATCCTTGAGAGTCACCGCCAGATCCTCGACGGGCGAGCCATCATCGGCCCTAGCCTCACTTTCAGCCTCGGTGCTAGCGTTGAAACTGTTGGTCGAGGAGTTGTCGAGGACTCTGGAACTGCTTTTCTCCTTGCTCCCGCACAACCGCCCTCTTCCACATGTCGAGGTAAGTGTCGCCGGCGTCGGAGCTGGCTAATCCTGGCCATCTCCGATCATCCCACCACCGCATTCAATTCCTTCGCTCCCTCTCTATAGATCATTAGAAAAGCTTTGGTAGAACTTGTGAGAGAGGAGGAGACGTGGATGGGTAACTGTGTTGCCCTAATTTCAGGAAAAGAAAACCAATTTTAGAGGAAACAGATGAAGGAGGAGAACGTGGGAGAAAGACTGCAAATTGAAACTTCTTAAGTTTGCTCTGAGAAGGACACGTGATGCAATATTTTACAAAGACTTTGCTTCCGAATTTATAAGTATGAGGGTGGGATCAGGTGAAACCCGCCAAAAATTTTGGCGACAAATATTTTAATTTTTCGCTAAAACTCTATATTTATCGAGGAAAGAATTTATCGCTAAATATATTAATCAATGAGAAAATTCCATTTTCGTCGCTAATGGGTTGAGTGAAAATAAATAAAATTACTCAAATTCATTAATGAGGAAACTTTAAATTCCTCGCCAAATTTATTAGGGATAAAGATTATAATTTCTTTATAAAATTATTTATTGAGGAAAAATTTTGTTACTAAATATATTAATAAACAAGGAACCGCCATTTCGTCGTAATTGGCTTGGGTGAAAATGGAGAAAATGACTCAAATTCATTAACGAGAAAAGTTAAAATTTTTTGTCATATAATCATGTATTATGAGGAATATTTTTGATATTGAATCAACCATTTGACGAGGAAATGTCACTTTTATCGCTATTTGACATGGGTAAAATTATGGCAAATTCCAATTTTTTTTAATTAGCAACGAAATTATTATTATTATTTTTTATTAGAACGAAACTATTATTATGGCAATTGGCAAATGTGTATTTCCGAAAAAAAAAGAAAAAAAAACGTCATTATCTTATTCCTGCTACCCTTCTCGCACCGCCTCCTCATCTATTCTCCGCCATTTCTTTCTTGCGCTACCTCCTCTCATCTTCTACACCCTTCTCGCACCACTTCAGTGCCTCGCCATTCCTCTCGCCAAGCCAGGCCGCTCGACCCTCGCTTACTCATTGCCGCTTCACCACCGTCCACCCTAGCCCACCCCTCCGACTCTCTATGCCCCTGTCAAAACCCTAACCATCAACCATTGCCATCCCCTAAACCCTAAACCGCCACTTTGCTTCGCCGTCCCATTGTCTCTATCTTCTGCCTTCCGTGTCCCTAACAATGGAAGTAGAGGCCCCTCTCCAACAGCAACTCCATGGCCACCCCTGCCGTCTCTGTTTACAGCGCCGTCATCTCTACCGCCACTTCCAACCCCTCTTTCACCGCCCCATCTTCCAAGCTCTCCCAATTGGTCGAGTCTCTCAAACTCGAGCACTAGTTTCTCAGAGTTCCCTTTGAACATTACAAGAAGACGATCTGATCCACCCACCACTTCGTCGAGAAGGACTTCTCTTCCGTCATATCCTGTATTGGATATTAAATAATGATGTCACTAATTGATGTCATCCTCAGTTATAAAAGGGGAAGTTGTAACTGATTTCTATTATGACAGGAATACAACAATTCATCATCTTCGTTCTCTCTCCCTCTCTCTGTTCTCTGAAATCTCTCTCTCTCTCTCTCTATTCAAGCTCGATCTGCACTGTCAAGATGGTATCAGAGCATTAACGATCTAGATCGAGATGCAGGCAAGAACAACTGAGATTGGGAACTCATCTAGTGGGGAGCGTCGACGAGATTAAATTACTGGTTTGCAATTGACTGGTGGTGAGATTTATCGAAGATGGAGTCGTGCAATGATGAAAGCTCTATCAGTAAAGAACAAAGTAGGATTTGTGGATGATTCTTTGATAGAAACGGGTGAAAATTCTTTGATGTGGCAACGATGCAATGACATGGTATGTGCGTGGATCTTGAATACAGTCTCAAAGGAGATTTATGTGATGATTGATGAGTTTGATCTAGCAAAGGATATGTGGGATGACCTTCAGGAGAGTTTTGGTCATCGAAGTGAACCTTTGATATTTTAATACAAACGAGAAATTGCTTAATGTTCTCAAGGGAATCTGTCTGTCACAGATTATTTCACAAAATTGAAGGGATTGTGGCAACATCTGTCAAGAATTGTAACTCCAATCAGGTGCACTTGTGGAAAGTGCGAATGCAATATTTCTGGAAAGCTTGAAGCAACTGATCAAGAAGAGAAAATGATGAAGTTCTTGATGGGACTTCATGAGAAATATGATGCAGTTAGGAGACAGTTCTTGATGTCTACGCCATTGCCAACTACAAGTCAGGCTCATTCGATGTTGGTTCAAGATTTCTCATGGAGAAACCAGCTCTGAATCAAGATTTCTCATGGAGAAATGTGTGCACTGTCATGGTTTCTCATGGTGATACCAGCTCTGAATCAAGATCACTTATGGTGATACCAAGATTTCTCATGGAGAAACCAGCTCTGAATCAACTACTCTCATGGGAAGGAATCAGAGTGACAAATATGAGAAATCTAACAGACCAAGAAAGGAGAAATGTGTGCACTGTCATGGTTATCACAGGTCTGATAAATGTTGGGAAATGTTTGGATACCCGAGCTAGCACAGCAAGAGCAACCAGAAGCGACAAATGCTCAGAAATGATGGAGGTGATGACAAAGGGAAGCAATACAAAGCAAGCAATGTGTTTGGAGCAGGATCTGTGGAATGTGGTCAAGTTTTTCAGAGTCTCTCCACAAAAAACCAGAAGCTCATGATGTCTTTGTTGCAACTGATGGAGCAGAAGAGCAAGCCTACCTATGAGGTCAACCTTGCAGGTAAATTTCTGTGTTGTAATGTATCCAATAGTACAAATGTATGGATTCTAGATTCAGGGGCAACTGATCATATGCCTTGTGATATTGCATTCCTTGATAAACCTAAACCCGTGTCCAAACCCATCAAAGTTCATTTGCCTGATGGATCTACAAATCCTATAACCATGCTAGGTACCGCCCCTGTACTGAGTACTCTCACCCTCATTGATACCCTTTACATTCTAAACTTTAAGTTCAATCTGATCACCTTGAGCAAGCTTGTCCATGATTTTGGTTATGACATACATTTGGTGTCTAACATTATGTTCATCCAGGACCCTGCAAAGAAGAAAGTGGTTGCAGTTGGTGAAGAAGTTGAAGGCTTGTACTACCTAGCTTCTGAATCCAGATGAAGGAAGTTTTGTCCAAAACACCTTGGTGTAATTTTGTGTCTTTACCTACCTTCTTGCCTATTGACAGTAGTAAAAATAAAAGTGCTTTGTGGCACATGCGCTTGGGTCATGCACCTGTTGATAAACTCAAAGGTGTTCCTTGTATTGAGTCTATTGTAAACACAAATTCTGAGTTTGTTTGCACTATATGCCCCCTGGCAAAACAAGTCAAACCTTTTTTTGATTGTACTATATCTGATGCTGACAAGATTTTTGAGCTCATTCATTGTGATTTATGAGGTCCCTATGAAACTCCCACTTACAATGGTTTTAAATACTTTCTTCCCATTGTGGATGACATGAGCAGAGGAGTGTGGGCCTTTCTTCTGAAATCCAAAACAAATACCTTTTATCACCTTCAATCATTCATTAATATGGTTGAAAAGCAGTTTGATGCTAGAGTGAAGACAGTGAGGAGGGACCAAGGGTGTGAGTTTTTCAATTCTGAAACCAGCAATTTCTTCAAAGAAAAAGGCATTATTCACCAAAGCTCTTGCATAGCCACACCTCAACAAAATGGGTGGGTAGAGAGAAAACATAGATACATTATAGAGACTGCAAGAGCTCTCATATTTCAAGCCCATCTTCCTGTGAAGTTTTGGGGGGACTGTGTGCTCACTGCCACATATATCATCAACTGATTTCCAAATTCTATTCTCAAATCTAAAACCCCATATGAGTGTCTGTTTGGTGAAAGTCCATCTTATGATGCCCTTAGAGTATTTGGTTGTTTGTGCTTTGTATCCACTGCAACCACAACAAGGAAGAAGATGGAGCCTAGAGCCGCTGCCTGTGTATTCTTGGGGTACCCTTTTGGTGTCAAAGGATACAAGGTTTACAATCTAAAAACTGAAAAAGTTCATGTCAGCAGAGATATCAAATTCTATGAGCATATTTTTCCTTTTAGTGATGAGTACGATTCTCAAAATCACACAAGTGTCTCAAAAACACCTTCTCTTCTTTCCCATTTTATTTCTGATCATCATGAGTTTACTCCTATTGAAATTCATGAGTACCCTTCTTCACCTTCTTTAAACCCTCCATGTCAAATTGAGTCTCATGGAGATTACACTCCAACTCCTGTGCCACCTGAGTTTGATGAGATTCCTGCAGTGGAGCAAAGTTCTTATACAGTCCCTGTTAGGCAATCCTCCAGAATTCCAAAACCTTCTTTCTGGATGAAGGACTATATGTTTCAAGCTTCAAGGACTTCACCCGCTACTGCACTTTGCAAGCCTACTACACCATACCCAATTACATCTTTTCTTTCTTATACAACTTGCTCAGCTTCCTATCACAAGTTCATATGTAATGCTACCTCTGTATCTAAACCTACTTCTGTCATGGATGCATTGAAACAACCTACTTGGTGTGAGGTAATGATCACTGAGCTAGATGCTCTAGAAAGGAACAACACTTGGAAGTTGACATCTCTTCCAGTGGGAAAATCTCTGGTTAGTTGCAAATGACTGTTCAAATTAAAGTTCAAGGCTGATGGCTCCCTGGATAGACACAAAGCAAGGTTGGTGGCTCGAGGATTCTCTCAGCTACAAGGAGTGGACTATAGTGAGACCTTTGCCCCATTAGCTAAGATGATTTCTGTGCGCACTCTTCTCTCTATTGCTGCTGCTAAGGATTGGAGCATTCACCAACTTGATGTAACAAATGCATTTCTCCATGGTGACTTAGAGGAAGAAGTATACATGGAGCTACCTCCTGCTTACATGGAGCTTAAGAAGCTTCATTCTCCCACTCAGGGAGAGTCATCTGCAGGGGGAGTGGAGTGTGAGATGAAGCACAAGTTGGTTTGCAAGTTACAAAAATCCCTGTATGGGCTAAAGCAAGCACCAAGACAATGGTTTGCTAAGTTCTTAGAGGTTGTGAAGAGTGCAGGATACACTCAATCTCGAGCAGATTACTCATTGTTTGTCAAGAAAACTAAGACAACAATGACAACACTACTAGTTTATGTTGATGATATGTTGATTACTGGAAACTGTAGTGAAGAAATAGCAAAGCTGAAGAAGCACTTGAATCAGCAGTTTCAGATGAAGGACTTGGGAGGAATGAGATACTTCTTGGGTATAGAAGTGGAAAGGAATGAGGAAGGCATACATCTGAATCAAAGGAAGTATGCCTTGGAATTACTTGAAGATGCAGGGATGACAAGTGCCAAACCTGTGTCAACTCCTCTGGATCCCAAGACAAAGTTGTCATCTGCAGGTTCATACGAGAATGTAGATGAGGAAATCTACAGAAGAATAGTTGGGAAACTGATCTACCTAACTATCACAACTGATGAGCACTGGCAAGCCATGAAGCATGTGTTGAGGTATGTTAAGCAGGCACCTGGACAAGGACTACTTCTAGCTGCTAAGTCAGATCTCAAGCTAAGTGCTTTCTGTGATGCAGATTGGCAGAGTTGTCCAATGACACAAAAATCTCTAACTGGGTTATGTGTGTTGCTAGGAAACTCCTTGATTTCATGGAGAATAAAGAAGCAATCCTATGTTGCAATGTCTTTTGCAAAGTCAGAGTATAGGGCCATGGCAACCACATGTTGTGAGATTACTTGGCTGTCTAAATTGCTGAGAGATTTGGGAATTGAGCAACAAGAACCAGTAAAGCTTCACTGTGATAATCAGTCAGCAATACACATTGCAAGAAATCCAGTGTTTCATGAGAGAACTAAACACATCGAAGGTGATTGTCATTTGGTCAAGAATAAGGTGTTGAACAAGGAGATTACACTAGGCTATATACCCACAAAGGATCAACCTGCAGATGTGTTTACCAAAGCTATATCCTATGATCAGTATATGAAGAACCTCAGCAAGCTAGGAGTTACTAATCTGTTTGTAAATACTTAGAACTCCTACCTTCAGGGGGAGTATTAGATATTAAATAATGATGTCATCCTCGGTTATAAAAAGGGAAGTTGTAACTGATTTCTGTTATGACAGGAATACAACAATTCATCATCTTCGTTCTCTCTCCCTCTCTCTTCTCTGAAATCTCTCTCTCTCTCTGTTCAAGCTCGATCTGCACTGTTAAGATCCTGCGTCTCTGAAGTCGCCTCCTTTGACATTGGCTGCGATGACGCCGTCAATCATCTTTCCTCTCTTGTCTCCAGATTGCAAAGCCTCAAGCGAAAGGTGACTGCCTCTCTTTTTCAAGCAAGCTTTTTATTTCTTTCTTGCTCGCATCTTTATCTTAATATATCCCGTCTGTGAATCTACAACTCTCAATTATGAGCCACCGTCTTTCTGTTAATTTGGAGTTTAAAGGATGAACCTTTAGGTGTTCGTATCTGATTTGCTGATCGTTATTGAAGAGATGATTGTTGATCATGTTAATTGTTCCTTGATCCTTGTTGCTCGCATTTTAAGTTTTGGCACTGAATTATTATGTTCAAGTTTTTTGTATAGGACAGTGAATTTGGTTTGGAGTTGCAGCAAATTCAAAATCCCTTCAATTTCTAACTATTATTCAGGTTTAAGATGAGGGTGGTAGATTGTTGAATAGAGATCATAGGCAAGATAGCATAATTAGAATGAAGAGTAGAAGTATAAGGTTTGTAGCTGAGATTCAGGCTATTTTGTGCTTGATACTCCTGAATACTCATTACATGTTGCAAAATTTTTAGGATTTTGAAGTGATAATGAACTCCCTGAAGCTAAGGAATCTCAAGATTAGTAGGTTATGAATTGAAATCAGCTGATTTTGTTTTTGCAGTCTCCAGATGACTAGGTTAATTATTTAGGCTTAGCTTGGTTTTTCAATCATGAGATGCGATTGTGTGCATACTTAAGAATTCCTTACTTGTCTCATGCTCCCCGTATCTATTGAACTTTCATGATTTTTCCTTGCAAAATATGGATGAGTTGTAAGGTTGATTTATGTTTTGTTGATCTTTTTCTTGTTTCCTTTCTGTGGATGATATTATAATGCTTGGATTTTGGACTATGCTTCCTCCGTGCTTTGAATCTCCAACAATGTCCACGATCGACTCTCTCCTCTTCATCTTGTTGCTTCTTTTGGCTAGATCGAGGTGCGTTCTTTTGTTTGTTGCTGATCAATTTTCAATGTGCTCTTCATTTTATTGTTGATCAATTATCAATTTTCCTCTGTTGTTGGATCACAGTGCCAATCCGAATTTGTATAATCATCATAAACAGGTTTCTCATTTATGATTAGAGATGAAATTGAAGACTTGGAAAGACTTCATGGCGATGAAATCAAGAGCTGCTTAGAAAGACTTGGATTTTCTGAATGTTGTAGTTAGCTAGAACTTTCTTAATGTTGTATTTAGCTAGAACGATTCATTTTTTTTTGGAATTCAATTTTCATTACTAGTTTGATTAATTATTAATTATATGTGTTTCTCTAGTATGTTATTATTAAAATATAATATGAGCACAATTCACTATGTATATTTGTTGCAAAATGTATATTTAAAAACAAAAATATTTAAAAAGTTATAATTACTAGCGAGGAAATAAATATTTAAGCGAGAAAATCACTTTTATTGCCTTATATATTCAGCGACTATTCTCGAATCGTTCATTTACTTATGCGATGAAATTTATGTTTATTTTGCAATGAAAATTTTAGTCGCCAATAATATTGACACAATTTAACGTAATCATTAACAAGGAAAAAATCTGTTAGCAATGAAATTGTATTTGTCGCTAAACATATTCAATGACTATTTTCGAATCTTTTTACTTTTTTTGCGACAAAAAAGTTGTCTTTTTACGAGGAAAATATTAGTCATTAATAGTTATTGCGATAAAAAATGGTTTTATAGCTAAAAGTTTCAGCGATGAAATATTTTTCCCTTGACTAACCTTTCCTTGACGAGCTTTTTGCGAGAAACAGGCGAGGAAATGCATTTTCTCGCCATATCTCTTTAGCGACAAAAAATCAATTTTCAATGATGAAAAATTTCCTAGCTAATAAGCATTTTGTTGTAGTGTATCAAAGTAGAAGACGAGTCGAAGAAGAAGAAGACAATGCAAACAGAAATCAGAGTCAGAAGCTTCAACAAGAGGAAGAAAGGAGAGATCTCTGATCAACACTTGAAATCGCCAGAAAAGATCGATTCCGGTGAGCTATGGTTGCTGTTTGCCTGTCTAACGCCTCTTCGTAAATCCAGCGATGCTAGGGTATGTTTTTCATCACTCTTAATTCCTTGCCGATTACTTCGTTGTTCTGAATTGAGTTGCGTAAAAAATATTCGACGTTGAATTCGTGGAACAATGCGGGTGAGCTTGTGCGCACAACTCTGAATTCGAAGTTCGTATTTGCATTTTACTCAATTTAGATCGGGAGATTAAGGCTAGATCTGCTGTTGAGGTCTAGATCTACTAGGGTCTTTGATACGGGACCGTCCAAGACACCGCCGAACACGCTCTTTCATGTTCGTGAGCTATAATCGATTCTCGAGCGATTGAAGACTTACCTATGTTCTTCTCTTGCTGTTGCCCTCGGCGCCGACACCAGGAGCCTCGACGCCGAGACCTGAAGATGTTCTTCACTTACTGTTGGTATCGATGCTGACACCAAAACCTCGACGCCGAGACCTGGAGCCTAGTTTCACATATGGGCCGAATTCTCTAAGTGTTGGAACCCTAATTTTCATTGTTATTTTTAGTATCTCTTTTACTTAAGTTATGTTAGGTAATTTTTGGAATTTATTTTAATTATTCTTTTAATTAGTATTCTCATTAAAAAATCCGCCCTAGGGTTCTATAAGAACGGCTGATCTTCCATTGTCAAACTCAGTACGTACTCTTTGAATGAAAGTTCCTCTTTTGTGTGAAACACATCGAGTGATTAAGTCGATCGATTCGTAGCTAGGCTCATCGATTGCAAATTGGTATTGATTTCAGCTTGGTTTGCCTTGAGTTTGTCAATCTCGCAAGGTTTGGTAATCCCTGGTATCCACGAGCCCCCTCCTTGTGCCTCCAAGTTGTCCGCTTGGTGATGTAGGGTTGTAGAGGCGGGTTATATAGTCATTGGTGTTGGTTCATACCTTCTACGGAAGCCTGGGGTCTTCATCTTGTTCTATATAGATCGACTCACCCATCTATCGAGTCTTTCAATTCTGTTTCGAGTCTTGTTCTTTCCATTACAGTCGCATATTTCTTGTTCTTGTTGCGTTCTTGAGTCTTTCTTGAGTTCGTGATTGAATATTGATCGAGTTCTTGAGTTCTTGCATTGTTCTTGTTCCTTTTCTTGAATTGAGTCTTGATTGTCGAAAGATCGGGCATCCTACGGCTATCCTTGTATCAAATTGGCATCAGAGCTTAGGTTATCAACATCAAAGTTGAGTCTTTTATTTAGTTCATCATAAAAACACAAAAACCCCACAAAAATAGAGTCTTTATCAATTTTTGGTCTTTTACTTCTATTTTTTGAATTTGATTACTACTAACCTTTTGTTTGTGATTGTTGTTGGTTGCGATCTAAGCCTAAACACACATCCAAGCCATGACCTACAGCAGCCATTGGAGCCGATTTGTGCCTTATTTCAGCCGACATCTTTGCTTTGAAGAGGAAACCCTAGTCGGCAGCCCAAGCACACAAACCCTACTCCTAGTTGTTCTATCTTTTGATCTATCTTTTATCTATCTATTTTCTACCTTATTTTATCTATCTTGGTTTAATTTCTTAAATTCCAATTAGGAAATTATATCCATCTTAGATCATAAGAAGTTAGATAGAAGATAGTTGCCAAATTTAGCCAAACCTTATCTATATCTATCATTCTAGGGCTGATTTTATTTTATTAACCTAAGTTTATTTATTTTCGTTTTTCCCTATATTTTTTCTATAAATTCTTGCAGTAGGTTCTGAAAAAAAAAAGAGTACAAAAATTCAAAAAAAAATTCAAAGGCTTGAACATAGGGAGGATAAAATTCACCTAGGGGTAAAAGTAAGCTAGAAAAAAAATCAGATTCGAAAAAATTCAAAAAAAAAAAAGAGAAGAAGAAAGTTGTTGATCATCTTTGAGTTGTTTGTTGATCTTGTGATTGATTGTTCATCTAGTGCAAGAAACTTCAAGGAATCTTCTTTGTGGCGAAATTCAGCCCTAGATCACATACATTGCCTCCTAAACACAACCTTGAAACCCTACCTTTGCAACTACAACATCCTTACTTGGGGTTACAATCTAAAGAGGTAAATTGATCAAAGGTTGTTTCTTTCTTTTCTTTTTCCACAAAAATCAGTCTCTAATTGTTCTATATTGCCATTGTCGAGTACTATCTCCTTACCTACTGATTTTGTCGAGTTGAACTTTGCAATTGCCGAGTTGATCTTACTTGTGTCAAGTACTCTTTGCTTCTGTCAAGTCCTTGTTGCTTGTGTCGAGTCATTGCCTTGCTTTGTTGAGTTGCTATAGCTCTTGCTTCATTCATTATCCCTTGATCTCATTGATATTATACCTTGTGTTGCTAACTCCTAGCTTGAGTATTGATTTGCCCAAGGCGGATTGAAACAACAGGCCTAACATACCTATTAGAGAGGGAGTGTTGAGTGATACACTTGCGAGGCTTGTTTATATTTTTCTACTAACCTTTCACATAGTTCTTTGTTTGTTTATTTGTGATGTCTAACCAGGGAAACAACACGATTACTTATCATGAGATGCTTAATATTTTGATTAACATGAATGAGGACATAGTAAGGCTAGATGAAAGATTGGCGGCACTAGAGCTTAAGCGTTTTGGCTCTATCACGGTGCTCGGACAAGGAGTTCCACCTAGAGATGAAGTGCCACCTAATGAAAGGGAAGAAACTCATCCTATTCCTCCTAATAATGCTAACCAACTTAATGTTTCTCCTAGCATAGATAATCAGCTTATTGATGAAATTAAAGAGCATGTTAATAATGATCAAGATGTTAATTTACTTACCTATGATCATGAAGATTGCAGTGACTTTGAGACTGATGATTCTTTGACTGTTAGTAAAGTTTTAAGTGTTCAACCTACGCCTTGTGATAATAATCAAAGAGAAAACTTGTTTCATACTAAATGCTTAGAAAAAGGCAAAGTTTGTAATATGATCATTGATGATGGAAATTGTTGTAATATTGCTAGCCTTGAAATGATTGAAAATCCAGCCTTGAAAAAGGGAGAAAACTCGCTAGCCTTGGATGGAAACTTAAACACAAACAAACAAGCTAAAGTGCATATTAAGTTAGAACATAATGAAGATGATATGAAATATGAATTGTGCACTAATCAAGTTTCTTTTCTTGGTTTTGTAGTAAGCTCTAATGGTCTACCACTTGACGAAGCCAAGATCAAAGCCATCCAGAAGTGGCGGACCCCTCCTACGATCGGTCATGTGCGGAGTTTCCATGGACATGTAGTATTCGACCCAGGAGATCTCGTGTGGGTGCATTTGCGGCATCTTATGCGACCTTGGATTCGTGGACGAATCCTTTTCAAGAAAGGGAGACTGATGCGGGACCATCCAAGACATCGCCGAACACGCTCTTTCATGTTCGTGAGCTATAATCGATTCTCGAGCGATTGAAGACTTACCTATGTTCTTCTCTTGCTGTTGCCCTCGGCACCAATACCAGGAGCCTCGACGCCGAGACCTGAAGATGTTCTTCACTTACTGTTGGTATCGACGCCGACACCAGAACCTCGACGCCGAGACCTGGAGCCTAGTTTCACATATGGGCCGAATTCTTTAAGTGTTGGAACCCTAATTTTCATTGTTATTTTTAGTATCTCTTTTACTTAAGTTATTTTAGGTAATTTTAGTAATTTATTTTAATTATTCTTTTAATTAGTATTCTCATTAAAAAATCAGCCCTAGGGTTCTATAAGAACGACTGATCTTCATTGTCAAACTCAGTACGTACTCTTTGAATGAAAGTTCCTCTTTTGTGTGAAACACATTGAGTGATTAAGTCGATCGATTCGTAGCTAGGCTCATCGATTGCAAATTGGTATTGATTTCAGCTTGGTTTGCCTTGAGTTTGTCAATCTCGCAAGGTTTGGTAATCCCTGGTATCCACGAGCCCCCTCCTTGTGCCTCCAAGTTCTCCGCTTGGTTGTGTAAGGTTGTAGAAGCGGGTTATATAGTCATTGTGATGCGGGACCATCCAAGACACCTCCGGACACACTTATCATACTTGGGGATGGACCTATGACTCGAGCTTGTGCTAAGAAGCTTCAAAGGGAGTCATTCATGTTCGTGAGCCATGTCCTATTCTTAAATGCGGTTCAACTTCAAGAGGAGCCCTTGAAGACTTATCTATGTTCTTCTTTTGTTGTTGGTCTAAACGCCGACACCAGAACCCTCGACGCCGAGACCTGGCACCTAGTTTCTTAGGAAGGCCGAAATTGCCTAAATATGGAACCCCCTTTTATTGCTATTTTTAGTAACACTTTTACTTAAGTTATTTTAGGTAATTTTAGGGGTTATTTTTCATTATTTATTTTCATCTAAATCAGCCCTAGGGTTATATTAGACGGCTGATCCCCTTGTTCAGAACTCACGTTCTTCATTATTGAAATTTCTGTCTTTTGTGTGAAACACATTGAGTGTAAGTCGATCGATTCGTAGCTTGGCTCATCGATTGCAAAATTGGTCTTGTTTCCACTTGGTTTGCCTTGAGTTCATTAATCTCGCAAGGCTTGGTAAGTCCTGGTATCCACAAGCCCCCTCCTTGTGCCTCCAAGTTGTCCGCTTGGTTGTGTAAGGTTGTAGAGGCAGGTTATATAGTCATTGGTGTTGGTTCCTACCTTCTACGGAAGCCTGGGGTCTTCATCTTGTTCTATATAGATCGACTCACCCATCTATCGAGTCTTTCAATTCTATTTCGAGTCTTGTTCTTTCCATCACAGTCGCATAGTTCTTGTTCTTGCTGCGTTCTTGAGTCTTTCTTGAGTTCTTGATTGAATCTTGATCGAGTTCTTGAGTTCTTGCATTGTTCTTGTTCAATTCTTGAATTCGTGTCTTGATTGTCGAAAGATCGGGCATCCTACGGCTAACCCCGTATCAAATTGGCATCAGAGCTTAGGTTTTCAACATCAAGTTGTTTCTGTCTTCATTCATCATCAAAAAAATCAGAAAATAAAAAAAAGAGTAGAGTCTAGTTTCAATTTTTGGTCTTTTACTTCTATTTTCTTGAATTTGATTATTACTAACCTTTTTGTTTGTGATTGTTGTTGGTTGCATCTAAGCCTAAACACACAGCCAGCCATGACCTTCCTTCAAGCAAGCGCCGATCACTCTAGTGCAGCCTCCTTGTTGCACAAACCCTAATCGGCCAAAGGGAAGCCTAACCCTAAATTGTCTATCTTTTGATCTATCTATTCTATCTTTGATCTATCTACCTATTTGGCTTTTATCTTCCTATATACATTATTATTGCTGAATATGCATGATAAATAGGAGATAAATCTATTATATCTATCCAAGATCATAAGATAAAAAGATAGAAACCTACTTACCAAATTTAGCCAAACCTTACCTATTTCTATCTCTAGGGCTGAATTTTATTTTGCACACCTTAGTTTCGAATTTCCATCATATTTTATTTTGATTTCTTGCATTTAGGAGCTGCTGTATACAGATTGAAAAAAAAAATCAGATCCAAAAATTCAAAAAAAAAAGAGAAAGTTGTTTTGATTGTGTTCTTTGGAGCTCTTTGTTCATCTATTGCAAGGAATCAACAAGGGACTACAATGGTGTTTGAAATTAGCCCTAGACCAATACTTATTGCCTCCTAAACATAACCTTGAAACCCTACCCTTGCAACTACAACATCCTTACTTGGGTTAAAATCAAAAGAGGTAAATTGATCAAAGGTTGTTTCTTTCTTTTCTCTTCCACAAAAATTAGTTCCTGATGTACATATTTGTACCTTTATTTATTGCATCTTTTGACTTCATATTTCGTTCGATTTCCAAAGAAAAGTTTCAAAAGTATATAAACTTGTGTAAGAATGGGCTAAAATGAAAGAAATAGAGTCTGCACGAGTTTTGAGCTAACCATGCAGGAATTCGATGAAATCGGAGTCAAAACGAAGAAGCCAAGTGAAGCTGAGCAGAGGTCGATATCGACCTGAGACATCGATATCGACCCTAGATTTCGACACGACTTCTGAGTATCAAGATAGGCCACACAGACCAGACAAGAAAGCCTCGATATCGACATACAAGCATCGATATCGACCATCATCATAGACATCGACTGGAGCTGGACAAGTCGAGCAGAAACACAAGCATCGATATCGACCTCTGGTGTCGATATCGACCCTACCTCGACAGAAGATAAATCCGATTTCAAGACTCGAATTGTGAAGTCTATCATCAAAGCCATGAGTTATCTTGTTCTTTTAGATATTAGCAGCTGTTTATCATCTTTTTCTTTAAGTTTTTATCAAAATAAAAGACATATCATAATTGTTTGGATAGAGTTCATAGTTTAGATAGAAGTTACAATCCTTGGCTAGCAAGGATTAGTAGCCTATAAATAAAGCCCTAGGGAGCTGGCATTCAATCATCTTTTAATCCAAGAAACAATCATTCAATCCAAGAACGAATCCATCAATCGAGACAAACAATAGAGTTAGAGTTAGAGAGAAGTTTTAGGGTTTGACGTTTGCGAAAGTTGACGTTGAGTTGTAAAGCTTCGGAGTTTATTTTAATGCAAGTTTCTTCCTTTCAATCAATGATGAGTTCTATGATGAGAAGCGAGTAGTTCCCCAAAGCTCTTAGGGTCGGGGTGGGCCCGACGTTAGCCATGCGCGCTTGAGGTAAGTATTTGATGTCGATATCGTTGTGTCTATCTCTCCTCCTACGATTCTATGTTTAGTCCTAATCGAAAGAAAAGGGATTCATGCTAACAACTTGAGTTATAAACATAAAATTGGTAGAGACAATTAGGTTTATTTGCAAGAGTAATCCTAAGAGTTGGTGTACGGCGAAAGCTCGTCCCTCGGGTGAAATAGCGCAATTGTCCGTCTTATTTATCTTATCGCATGTATTGGTTAACGTTGTGGTAAACCCTAATCCTAGGAGTTGCTTTTTTTTACATAGTTTAATTCACATAAACCTTTGTTTTATTTCTGTTCATTGCTTCTCTCTCCATTCTCAAATCTTTGGCCTTTTTTTGCCGACGAAGAACTAACTCACTGCAGGGAGACATCGATATCGACCCCAGACGTCGATATCGACCACTGAGTTCGTTGACAATTTTCTGAGTCGACGACGAACATCGCTGCAGAGTTTGCTGAGCATCGATATCGACCCCTAGCATCGATATCGACCCTTCTGTATCGACTGACAGTCTTCTGAGCCAGTCGATTTCTTGACTGACATCGATATCGACCCTTCCCTGTCAATATCGACCAAAGTTTTTGTCTCTGCAGGACTTCTGTTGCGGAGAACATCGACAGCCGAGGTCGACATCGAGCTCAAAGGTCGAAATCGAGGCTTCTGGTCGACACAGACGTGAGATTTCCAAAGCTACTAGGATCCCGCTGACACGCCTCCTCGTGGATTGATCCTGACTACCCTTCCACTACAACGGGAGGAAGTCTTGTAATTATTTGCTTAGGCCAGGAGTTGGTTTACGTTTATTACATCTTTATTATTTGTAATTACTTGACATATCATCCTCCTGCAACAACAAATTGGCGCCGTTGCCGGGGAAGCAATCAATCACGCCCTAGTAGTCTATCTCACGTCTCTACCTAGTTTAGTTTTGCAGGTGTATGCGACGCGCTGATCGCCCACCTGAATTTGAAGGAGTAGACGACCCTGAGCGCTATTTCCATCTAAGAGCCCAAGCTCAAAGAATCATGGCGGACAACGCGAGCCAAGCTGAACTTATTGAGCAACTAAGAAAGCAGGTTGAGGACCTAACGACTAGAGAGGCGACACTTAAAGAGCGTGCGGATAGGGAGGAGGAAGGCCGGAGGCAAATAGAAGCCCAAATCAATGCCCTCCCTAGGAATGCCAAGCAATATATGCACCCCGCTCTCACAGTGCCTGAATCGGCAATTCTTATCCCTGCCTCTAATTTTGAAATAAAACCTAACTTCCTAACTGAGATTAGAAGGCATCAATATGAAGGAAGACCTAACGAATGCCCTATGGCACATATTTCAACCTTCTTAGACCTTTGTGATACTATTGCTGATGGACGAAGTCTTGAATATGTCCAACTAAAAGCCTTTCGCTGGTCTCTTACAGGAAAAGCATTGCAGTGGTTGGAGAGCTTAGCCCCAAGATCGCTCCGCACCTAGAATGAAGTCAAGGACGCGTTCCTTAACAAGTTCTTTCCTTCTTCTAAGACGGCGTTGATCCGACAGAAAATCACGGCTTTCAAACAAAAGCCTGGTGAGGCTCTAGCGACTGTTTAAGAAAGGTTTAAGGACCTACTACGATCATGCCCGACGCATGGCCAACCACCGTACGTAATTCAGGAGATCATATACAATGCTCTTGACGCTGCAACTAAGGAGAGGATCAACACCTACACCTCCTATGGCTACCTTGAACTCGCTCCACAAGAGGCTTTGGGAGACCATAGAGAGGTTGGTGGAGTTTGACAACACATATGGGACTCCTGAGGCTTCCGACATATCATCATCGAGGCCTGCCCCATCTATGCCCTTATATGAACCCTCCAATGTAATCGATCCGGATGTGAAGGAGCAATTCCATAGAGATCAACTTCGAAAGCTCCAAAAGCAAGTAAGGTTCCTTTTAGCGAACCAAGATTGCATTGAATGCGGATCGCAGCGGCACACCACCATCGAGTGCCCCCATGGTGAACAAGTACACCTAGCGGAGACTCACCAAGAGGCGCGCTACATGAGGGGTCCCAATCACCAATATTGGGGAGACCAAAAGTTCCATCAACCACAAAGGAACTAGGTTAACCCTAGGGACCCTCCGCCTTATAGAGCTCCTGGGCACCCGGAGAGAGACCAAAAGAAGGATGATCTTCAACTAGTACTGGATGAAATCAGGCGGAATCAGGCTAAGAATGATCAATCCAACAATGCTATCCATTCTCAACTCAATCACCTTACCACAAGGATTGGGGAGATGGATATTTGGAAGAAGAACGTGGAGACCCAACTGGGTCAATTGGCGGCACAAATCCCTAGACTGTCCGGAACACTCCCTGGGCAACCCACTACAAATCCCAAGGGACAATCCGAGACGGGCCATGTCGCAGCCATACAATTGAGGAGTGGCACCAAAGTACATAAGCCACGAACGGAATCGGAGGAGAAAGCAGCAGACCCAGTCGACATCGACAGACCAGTCGATGTCGACCCAGAGGTCGATATCGACCACCATGTCGACCCCCTGGTCGATGTCGATGACACTGCAGAGCCTGAGAAGTCACAACATAGGTCGATATCGACCATACCAGTCGATGTCGACCAGATCCCAGTCGATATCGATGTCCAGCAGGCTCCTCCGACCACCGTTTTGGCCCCTCCAACAAAGAAGACGTTGCCATTCCCTTCCAAAGCATTGGAGGATCCCACCAAAGGTAAGTTTAGGTGCTTCATAAAGATACTTCAAGGACTCAACATTACTATCCCTCTAACAGAAGCCCTAAGCGAGATGCTTGCCTATGTGCGATTCCTGAAAGACATCCTGAGCTAGAAGAGATCCATGGCAGAGATCGCAGAGGAGTGCTCAAAGATGGATTTCCCTGAGAAGAAGAGTGATCCAGGGAAGTTTGCAATCACCGTGGGACTTGGCCAACATCGCTATAAAGCCCTATGTGACCTAGGGGCAAGTGTAAGTCTCATGCCTCTCTCAATTTGGCAAAAGGTGAACATTGGCGCACTTGAACCTGTGGACATGAAACTTCATATGGCTGACAACTCATTCGTCACGCCCACAGGTATAGTTGATGACGTTCCGGTAAAGGTAGGTAAGTTCTTTCTGCCTACTGATTTCATTGTATTGGAGATGCCTGAAGATCCTATAGTGCCTATTATACTTGGTAGGCCTTTCTTAGCTACTGCAGATGCCAATATCAATGTCCGTCGAGGGTTACTAACCTTTACTATAGGGAACGAAGTAATAGAATTCTCTTTCAACCCAACCATGAGCGAAACAAAGCACCTGGAGCAAGTAGTCCTTTCGCCGGCTAAGGAGAAGCTTAGAAAATTTTTGTTGGCGAGAACGGAAACAGCAAGCAGGGTCGACATCGACTGGAACCATTCGATATCGACTAAAAACATCAAAATCAACCCCCCTTGGTCGAAATCGAGTATGCCAGATCGCTGCCAGGAGCTTAAGTATGGGGTCACAGAGGTCGATATCGACCCCCACATATCGATATCGACCAAAGCTCTCGAAATCGACCCTCCTTGGTCGAAATCGACCACCCCTCAGCCCGAAGATTTCTGTTTCGGGCCCAAACAACTAAGCCCAGGTATGACTCCTAACCCTCTTCTGTCCCTTATTGATGAATCAATTAAACCCATTATTGATAATTCTACTAATAAGAGGGTCAAAGCTCCATGGTTTGCCTATATTGCTAAAGTTAGGTCAAGAAAGAGAAAGAAAGCACCCAAAGAAGAACTTAACATCAAAGAAGCCTTGGCCCCCGAGCTTAGCTACTACCAAAAAGACCTAGATGACCCAGGAGAAGGTTCAAGCTCGAAGGGTCCCTACATAAAAGGGTCATAAAGTATTGATGGAGAAGTCGGCCTAGCGACTCAAAAATCTAGAGCTTGTACATAAAACCTTTAAATTTTTCGCATAGATGGTTTTTAGGATTTTACTTTTGGATTTTGAACCTTTAAAACTGAGATAATTCATACTTTATCTATATTTCTAACAAAGATTTCAGGTTATCAAGCAAAAAGGAATGACGAAGAAGAAAAGAAGCTTCTGCAGAGGCAGTCGACATCGACCACTGACCTAGATATCGACTTCTGGCATCGACCTGATCTAAAATCGACCTGAATCCGCAGGTTGCGCTGTGAGTTTCTCTCTACCCTTGTTCTTCTTTTTAATACAGTGAGGACACTGTATATTTTAAGTATTGGGTGGGGGAAAAACATGTCTTATGGTCATAACTTGGTTTTCTTCTTCGCATTGCATTCATGTTTAAATTTTTGTTCTTAGTTTTACTTTTACAAAAATGTCAAAACCCAAAAAAAAACCAAAAAAAATTAGAAAAATGTCAAAAATACAAAAAAATGCATGTTTATTTTTAAGTTTGTTTTTAAACCCTACTTAGATGTCCTATGATGAAAACTCAATAGCTGACTTGATCATGTAAACCCTATGGCATATTTGGATGGTTTAGCCTAAATCTTTAAAATTTTTATGTAGATTGTGAACTTGTGATGAAATTGAGCACATATGATCCTAGGCTAAAAAGCAAATCCAACAAAAATTGTCCTTGTGAGAATTTTGGCCTATAGGGAGAACATCAAAAATCCCTCCGCTTTCTTGAGTGAATTTACTCTTCCTATGCATCTCTAAATGTTGTGATAGTTATTCAAAACCAATGCATATATATGTTTATGTTTACGAGAATTAAATGATGGAGGCATCTTTTAAGCCATTTTTATCCTCTCTTTACCTACCCTGCATTATCCCTGCTTGAAGCCAGAACATTAGCCTGAGCCTGAAATTGCAAACTCCACAAAATTATCCCTACCCGAATTGAGCCTGACCCCCATTTGGGAATTGAGACTTAGATTTGTTGGACTAATGCCTTGTGGAAAGAAAGGAGCATAATGTCCAGTTTTGAGCAAGGAAATTATGGGTTGGTGCATATTTACATTTTGTCATATTTTGTAAAAGGATTTATGGCTCACCATATAAATGCACATATTTACTTATTATTTTCAAAAAAAAGAGAAAAAAAGATATATATATATATATATATATATATATATATATATATATATATATATATATATATATATATATATATATATATAGTGCATGAACCAAAATCCTTAAGTCTTTTATTCATACAAGTGTTATATTTTTGAGAGGTATATTAGAGTTTGAAAGAAGGGTTGATAGTATGGTTGACATCTTTTAGTGCATCTTTAGAGCATATTATAGAAAGATGATTTGGGAAAGAGCATTATAGGAGATTGAGCTTGGAAAGAGCTAACATTGAAGAGTTATGGTTTGGGTATTACAAGTGTTAAAATTTAGGAGTCTTGATTCCCGAATTATAAAAGCACCACATAGCCAAATAATTCCATACCCTTTATTTTATACCAAGCCCCATTACAACCCCGCCGAATGGAGTCTTCTTTGAAGTCTTCCATTGAGCAAAAGTCCTCCTGATGATTCTTATTGCATTTTCATAATTGGTTGCGAAGTGGATTATTATAAATTGCAATGTTTATGAGATTGTATATGGAATTGAGTTGAGAGTTGATCTTCATAGCCTAAACACATGAGAGTTGAGTGCAAACACATTATCCCTGTGAGGTTGGATCAAAATTGCATATGCCTATGGATCGCCAAAATATGTGCTATGACATTAAATTCACTTGCTTTGCTTTGCTACCGCTTATGATGTTGCTTTTGACAAGGGCGAAGACTTGAAGGGTGTGTTGTAGGTATTGGTTATTGCTTGGTTATTGCTTGAGGACAAGCAAGTCTAAGTATGGGGTGTTTTGATGTACATATTTGTACCTTTGTTTATTGCATCTTTTGACTTCATATTTCGTTCGATTTCCAAAGAAAAGTTTCAAAAGTATATAAACTTGTGTAAGAATGGGCTAAAATGCAAGAAATAGAGTCTGCACGAGTTTTGAGCTAACCATGCAGGAATTCGATGAAATCGGAGTCAAAACGAAGAAGCCAAGTGAAGCTGAGCAGAGGTCGATATCGACCTGAGACATCGATATCGACCCTAGATTTCGACACGACTTCTAAGTGTCGAGATAGGCCACACAGACCAGATAAGAAAGCCTCGATATCGACATACAAGCATCGATATCGACCATCATCATAGACATCGACTGGAGCTGGACAAGTTGAGCAGAAACACAAGCATCGATATCGACCCTACCTCGACAGAAGATAAATCCGATTTCGAGACTCGGATTGTGAAGTCTATCATCAAAGCCATGAGTTATCTCATTCTTTTAGATATTAGCAGCTGTTTATCATCTTTTCCTTTAAGTTTTTATCAAAATAAAAGACCTATCGTAATTGTTTGGATAGAGTTCATAGTTTAGATATAAGTTACAATCCTTGGCTAGCGAGGATTAGTAGCCTATAAATAAAGCCCTAGGAGGCTGGCATTCAATCATCTTTTAATCCAAGAAACAATCATTCAATCCAAGAACGAATCCATCAATCGAGACAAACAATAGAGTTAGAGTTAGAGAGAAGTTTTAGGGTTTGACGTTTGCGAAAGTTGACGTTGAGTTGTAAAGCTTTGGAGTTTATTTTAATGCAAGTTTCTTCCTTTCAATCAATGATGAGTTCTATGATAAGAAGCGAGTAGTTCCCCAAAGCTCTTAGGTTCGGGGTGAGCCCGACGTTAGCCATGCGCGCTTGAGGTAAGTATTTGATGTCGATATCGTTGTGTCTATCTCTCCTCCTACGATTCTATGTTTAGTCCTAATCGAAAGAAAAGGGATTCATGCTAGCAACTTGAGTTATAAACATAAAATTGGTATAGACAATTAGGTTTATTTGCAAGAGTAATCCTAAGAGTTGGTGTACGGCGAAAGCTCGTCCCTCGGGTGAAATAGCGCAATTGTCCGCCTTATTTATGTTATCGCATTTATTGGTTAACGTTGTGGTAAACCCTAATCCTAGGAGTTGCTTTTTTTTACATAGTTTAATTCACATAAACCTCTGTTTTATTTCTGTTCATTGCTTCTCTCTCCATTCTCAAATCTTCGGCCTTTTTTTGCCGACGAAGAACTAACTCACTGCAGGGAGACATCGATATCGACCCCAGACGTCGATATCGACCACTGAGTTTGTCGACAGTTTTCTGAGTCGACAACGAACATCGCTGCAGAGTTTGCTGAGCATCGATATCGACCCCTAGCATCAATATCGACCCTTCTGTATCGACTGGCAGTCTTCTAAGCCTGTCGATTTCGTGACTGACATCGATATCGACCCTCCCCTGTCGATATCGACCACAGTTTTTGTCTCTACAGGACTTCTGTTTCGGAGAACATCGACAGCCGAGGTCGATATCGAGCTCAAAGGTCAAAATCGAGGCTTCTGGTCGACACAGACGTGAGATTTCCAAAGCTACTAGGATCACGCTGACACGCCTCCTCGTGGATCGATCCTGACTACCCTTCCACTACAACGGGAGGAAGTCTTGTAATTATTTGCTTAGGCCAGGAGTTGGTTTACGTTTATTACATCTTTATTATTTGTAATTACTTGACATATTATCCTCCTGCAAAACCAATCCCTAATTGTTCTATATTTACCCTTGTCGAGTACTACTCATCACCTACTGATTTTTGTTGAGTCTTGTTTGCAAGTGTCGAGTTGTTTCTTGCCATTGTCGAGTTGATCTTTGCAAGTTTCAAGAGGTTCCTTGTCATATCGAGTCGGAACTTTACCATACCGAGTCGGAACCTTGCAGTATCGAGTCGATACTTACCTGTGTCGAGTGCTCTTTTCCCTTGTCGAGTACTCCCAGCCTTGTTTCTTGTTTCATTCATATAATTCTTGATCTTTTGATATTATATACCTTGTGTTTGCTAAGTCCGAGCTTGAGTATTAATTTGCCCAAGGCGGATTGAAACAAAAGGCATAACAAACCAATTAGAGAGGGAGTGTTGAGTGATACACTTGCGAGGTTGTTTTAGTTTATTACTAACCTTTCACATAGTTCTTTGTTTGTTTCTTTGTGATGTCTAACTCAGGTAACAACAATTCAGGCTCCGATCCTGTCTCTCCTGAGGTGTTCAATCTTTTGAATGCCATGAATGAGAACATAGCGAGGATTATGGAGAGGATGGAGGCACTAGAGTCCCAACCTTCGAGCTCTAACACGGTGTCTGGACAAGGCGTACCCCCTAGAGGTGGAGCGCCTGCCAATGAAAGGGAAGAAACTCATCCTATTCCTCCTAACATTAACCTTAACCAATAAAATGTTCCTCCTCATTTAGATAATCCTTTATTTGATGAAAATCCCTCTCCTCATCGAGAGAGGCATGGTAGGAATAACGTGTTTGTTGGTGCGCAGGGACAACGAGGTCGCAGGGAAGAGTTCTACCCTTCAGAGGACGATGATGACTTCCAAGAAGAGGACCATTGGGAGCAATGTCCTAGGAGGAATGACAAGGGTCGACACCACCATAGAGCACCTAGGGAGCCTGAGCAAGATGGCGTGGGCAAGGTGAAGGTGAAGATTCCATCGTTCGAAGGCAAGTGCGATCCGGATGCTTACATGGATTGGGAGACCAAGATGGAGCAAATCTGGAATTGTCACAACTTCTCCGCTCAGAAAAAGGTACAACTCGCTTCTCTTGAATTTCAAGGTTTTGCACTAATTTGGTGGGATAATCTTGTTAAAGAAAGGAGAAGAGCTTTAGACGCGCCCATTGCTACTTGGGAACAAATGAAGGCGCTGATGAGGAGAAGATTCATACCACAACACTACTCCCGCGAGCTCAAGCAATGATTGGAGAATCTCAAGCAGGGAGGTAAGAGTGTTAAAGAAACCTTCAATGCTATGCAGGAAGCTATGGTAAGAGCTAATGTTATTGAAGATGAAGAAGATACCATGGCTAGGTTTATTAGGATTTTGCATCCTTCTTTAGCTCATGAGATTGATTGTTTTCCTTATTCTACAATTATTGACCTTTTGCATTTAGCTATGAAAGTAGAAAGGAATGCTAGATATAGGAGCCAAGGAGGAAGGAGTGCAAGTGGTCAGCCCCAAGGATGGCGCCAAAGCCGTGTCCAACAGCCCCAAGGGCACGCCGACGGTGGTGCCAAGGACAAGAGAACCCAAGGTTGAGCACAGGGTGAGCAAGTCGACAAGGGTAAGGCGCCTATGGATGCGAAGGGCACTTCTGGGGCATCTACTGGCCCTAAAGAGAGTAATCCTAACCCCTCTACTAGATCTAGAGATATTGTGTGTTTTAAATGTCAAGGTAGAGGTCATGTTATGAAGGATTGCCCTAATAAGAAGACTCTCATGATTAATCACCTAGGAGAATTTGAATATGAAAACTCTTGTGATGAATATGATGAGCATGATAACAATGATCAGGACTTGAATTTACTTGCCTATGACGATGATGACTGCATTGAATATAAGCATGGTGATTATTTGATTGTTAGGAGAGTTCTTAGTGTTCAACCTACACCTAATGATGAGAATCAAAGAGAAAACTTGTTTCATACTAGATGCTTAGTAAAGGGCAAAGTTTGTAATATGATCATTGATGGGGGGAGTTGTTGTAATATTGCTAGTCAAGAGATGATTGAAAACCTAAAACTTCCAACTATACACCACCCTAGACCTTATAGATTGCATTGGATGAATGATTGTGATAACTTAAAGGTACACAAACAAGCTAGAGTGCATATAAAATTAGGACATTATGAAGATGATGTTTTGTGTGATATTGTGCCTATGCAAGCTTGTCATTTACTTTGAGGTCGTCCTTGGCAATTTGATCGTAAGGTCTTACATGATGGCTTCACTAACCGTCACTCTTTTGTTTTTAAGGGTAAGAACATCGTCCTCAAGCCTATGACACCAACACAAGTGGCGGACGAGATAGAGAAGAGGAAGGTAAGTGAAGGTAAGTTAGTTAGGGAGGCTCAGCCGAGCCCAAGTGCTACCCCTACTTAGCCTAACAATGTTCTTTTGGCATCCAAGAGAGCATTTGTGGACGAGTTTGTAGACGGGGAAATGACCTTCATGTTCCTATGCAAAGGGTTGAGTCTGTTGAGTGAGGAGCTTAGAGCTACCGTCCCTCCTCACATCCTATCTCTTATTGAAGAGTATAAGGATGTCTTCCCCGATGATATACCACCCGGCCTACCCCCTATTCGTGGCATTGAGCATCAGATTGATCTTATTCCAGGGGCTGCATTACCTAATAGACCGGCTTATCGCATGAATCCCACTGAGACCCAAGAGGTTCAATCCCAAGTTCAAGAATTGTTGGACAAGGAATACATTAAAAAGAGTTTGAGTCCTTGTGTTGTTCCTGTGTTATTAGTCCCTAAGAAAGATGGTTCATGGAAAATGTGTGTAGATTGTAGGGCTATTAACAACATCACTATTAAATATCGTCACCTTATTCCTCGCCTAGATGACATGTTAGATGAATTGCATGGTGCTTCAATCTTTTCTAAAATTGATTTAAAAAGCGGGTACCATCAAATTAGAATGAAGGAAGGGGATGAATGGAAAACAACCTTTAAAACTAAATTTGGACTCTATGAATGGTTGGTTATTCCTTTTGGTTTGACTAACGCTCCTAGTACTTTCATGCGCTTAATGAATCATGTGCTTCGAAACTTTATTGGGAAATTTGTTGTTGTTTATTTTGATGATATTCTTATTTACAGCAAGTCTCCTAAGGATCATGAAGCACATCTCAGGGAAGTACTCTCTACACTTAGATTAGAGCACTTGTATGCAAATTTGAAGAAATGTGAATTGTGCAATAATCAAGTGTCTTTTCTTGGTTTTGTAGTGAGCTCTAAAGGAGTACAAGTTGACGAAGCCAAGATCAATGCGATCCAAGAGTGGCCGACCCCTACTTCAATCGGCCATGTCAGGAACTTTCATGGACTAGCGAGCTTCTACAGGCGATTTGTGCGCGACTTCAGCTCCATCGCAGCCCCACTCACCGAAATAACCAAGAAGAGGAGTGAGTTCAGGTGGGGTGCAGCTCAGGAGGAAGCTTTCCTCACCCTTAAGGAGAAGCTGACGCAGGCTCCATTGCTTGCATTGCTGGATTTCACTCGACCATTCGAGGTGGAATGTGATGCTAGCGGAGTTGGAATTGGAGGAGTTCTCATGCAAGAAGGTAAGCCTATTGCATTCTTTTCTAAGAAGTTGAAAGGTGCGTGTCTAAACTACTCTACTTATGATAAAGAGCTTTATGCATTGTTTAGAGTACTTAAGACATAGTCCCACTACCTATGGCCTAGAGAGTTTATTCTTAGGATTGATCATGAGTCATTGAAGCATTTTAAGAGCCAAGATAAGCTAGATAGGAGACATGGTAGGTGGATGGAATTTATTGAGACATTTCCTTATGTTATCAAGTATAAGAAAGGCAAAGATAATGTGGTTGCTGATGCTTTATCTAGGAGACATGTTTTATTAACCACTTTGGATTCTAGAGTCCTAGGCTTTGTCTATATTACGGAATTGTATAGAGATGATGAGGATTTTAGGGATATCTTTCGAAATTGTGAAACTAAAGGTGCTAGTGATAAGTTTTATATATTTAAAGGATTTCTCTTTAGGATAGATCAAGTGTGTATACCTAGGTGTTCTCTCAGGTTATTACTTGTGAATGAAGCCCATAGCGGAGGATTAATGGGTCATTTTGGGAGAGATAAGACATATCATACACTTAGGACACATTTTTATTGGCCTCATATGCTTAGGGATGTAGAACATTGCCTTAAGAGATGTATTGAGTGTTTAAAGGCCAAATCAAAACTTATGCCTCATGGGTTATACACGCCACTACCAACCCCTACAGCCCCTTGGGAGGACATTTCTATGGATTTTATTGTTGGGTTGCCTAGAACTAAGAAGGGGAAAGATTCTATATTTGTGGTAGTAGATAGATTCTCTAAGATGGCTCATTTCATTGCATGTTTAAGACCGATGATGCTTCCTAATTTATTCTTTAGGGAAGTAGTTAGGTTGCATGGTGTGCCTAAGACAATTGTGAGTGATAGTGATGTTAAGTTTCTAAGTCATTTTTGGCGAACCTTATGGATAAAATAGGGAACTAGATTATTGTTTTCTACTTCTAGCCACCCTCAAACTGATGGCTAAACTAAGGTGACCAATATAACCTTAACCACTGTCCTTAGAGCCATTATTAGGAAGAATTTGAAGCTTTGGGAAGAAGCCTTACCTGATGTGGAGTTTGCTTATAATAGGACAGCGCATTCCTCAACCAAATTAACTCCATTTGAATGTGGTTATGGAACTAACCCACTAACCCCTCTTGATCTTACCCCATATCTTATGAGGGAGGAAGAATCTTTTGATGCAAGGAAGCATGTCGAGTACATCAAGGAGTTGCATGAGCGTACAAGCCTCAAGCTAATGGAGAAGGCCGAGTACAATGCAAGCAAAGCTAACAAGGGAAGGCGGCATGTGGTCTTCAACCCTGGAGATCTTGTGTGGGTGCACTTAAGGAAGGAGAGGTTCTCGGAGCAACGGAAGAGCTAGCTCGCACCACGATGAGATGGACCATTCAAGGTTCTGCAATGAGTTGGTGAGAATGCCTACAAGCTGGAGCTTCCTGGAGACTATGGCGTGAGTGCTACATTCAACGTCGCGGATCTCATTCCCTATCTTGCGGTGGACGAGACTTTGGATTCGTGGTCGAATCCTTTCCAAGAAGGGGAGGTTGATGCGGGACCATCCAAGATACCTCCGGACATGCTTATCATACTTGGGGATGGACCTATGACTCGAGCTCGTGCTAAGAAGCTTCAAAGGGAGTCATTCATGTTCGTGAGCCATGTCCTATTCTCAAGTGCAGTTCAACTTCAAGAGGAGCCCTTGAAGACTTATCTATGTTCTTCTTTTGCTGTTGGTCTCAACGTCAGCATTGCTGACGTCAAATGCTGACGCCGACACGAAAAAAAATTGCTAACGCAGAGGGGGGGCACAGGGGAGCACACGGGGGGAGGGGGGCACAAGGGATGGACAGTTTGCTAATTATTTCAATAAGGTAGACAGTTTGCTAATATGGCCAACATTTTTGGACATTTTTCAAATTGGCCCTATATTAATTATCGCATTAGGCTCCGATAGATTTGTTATCGGCATATATTAATTAAAATACTTAATTTAATTAATTAGAGTAATTAATTAACAAATTCAAAAAAACCTACTTTAACAATCAATTAATCGTCATATCTTAAAACTAATCGGATAAGTGGGATAACAATTATAACCACCGCATAAGTGGGATAAGTGAGATAACAATCAATTAATATTTTAATTTTTAAATCTAATTCTTTTTTATTATTAATACAATTAATCTAATTAAGTAACAATATATCCTAAATAAAAAGGAAAATAAAAGCTATTTGAAAGGAGAAGTCGCCACATGGCGTAAACGACTTCTCCTTTAGTATTATACTATGAAGATATTTGTCCCAAAGGCCATTTACATAAATCTATTTAGTATTTGTCCACCCTAAACTGTAATTGTCCAAAAACATTTCATAATACCAAGTTTACCCTGTAATTAAGCCCCCCCTTCCCTGAGTCCGTTTCTTCTTTCTCATCCGCCCCTGTTCAGCTCACCTTGTTCTCCCCAGCGTATGCTCCGAGGTCGGCTTGCCCTCGTTCGATGCCACCTCCCTCCCCATTCGATGCTCTTCGTATGTGTACCATCTTTTGTTAAGTGACAACCATTTGAAATTTTCCAATTTTTGACCCATGTGCATCATTTGATGCTCTTCGTATGTGTTGCCCATAAGGTGTTTGTTAAAATGACTGAATGAAACCCCTCCTTGATGCAGTAACTTATTCATTGTTTAATTAATTCTTACGTAACCGTAAATGTTTGATTACACTATATTTTTCGGTGATAGTGTTTGATTATACTATATTTTTCATGAAATTAAATGTTCTTTTTTTTATTTTGGTCATATTGTGTTTGATTACAATATATTTTTCGGAGATATCATATGTTCTTTTTTAATCTTATGTACCAATGAAAAAAAGTTGCCACCACATGTAAAAACAAAGTTGTCACAAAAAATAACTAGTGGTGACAGTGGTCACCATATGTTTTTATAGTGGTTACAATGTCTATGACCCTCTTACCCATTCATATATTAGAGGAGAAATTGTCACCACATGTATTTTGGCTTCTCATTAGCCCCTATAGGGTTTATGCTTCCCTTGTCCTAGGGTTTTGCTTTGGTTACAGTGTCTATGCCTCTGTTTTTATAGTGGTGACAGTGTCTATGGACCTGTTTTTATAGTGGTGACAATAATAGTTACATTTTTTTTTTGTGGAGACACTACTAATAACCCTTTCCCTTGTCCTAGGTTTTCCTTTGGTGACAACAATAGTTATATATATATTTTTTATTATGGTGACACTACTAATAACCCTGTTTTTATAGTGGTTACAGTGTCTATGACCCTGTTTTTATAATGGTGACAGTGTCTATGAACCCTATTTTTATTTTAGTTACAATGTCTATGACCCTTTTACCCATTCATATATTAGAGGATAATTATGACCGCATGTGTTTTGGCTTCTCATTAGCCTCTATAGGGTTTGTGCTTCCCTTGTCCTAGGGTTTTTCTTTGCTTACAGTGTCTATGCCCTTGTTTTTATAGTCGTGACAGTCTCTATGACCCTGTTTTTATAGTGGTGACAATAATAGTTACATTTTTAATTATTTTTTGTGGTGACACTACTAATAACCCTTTCCCTTGTCCTAGGTTTTCCTTTGGTGACAACAATAGTGATGCGGGGTTAGCCGCGATTTTCCCAACCTTCTTGACGTTGTAGACTCGGACTCACAAGAACACAAAGGAGGACACAAGTTAGACAAGAAAATGCAGCAAAGGGAGGGTAAAACCTTAGAGACAAGGCTCGACCAAGTGAAAGGGAAAAAAGAACAAAAAAAAGGGAAATGAAAAGGAAAAGATAGGAGGAATCAACCTTGATGAACAACAAGAAGACCCATTGGGATAATGTACCAAGAACCAACTTGAATGACACCAAAACCAACCCTATACAACCTTACACAACCATGGCTGGCCATGGAAGCACAAGGAGGAGGTTCGTGCTCATCTCATAATCACCAATCTTCGGGAAATTGACAAAACCAAGTACAAACCGAACTAGATGCAACACACATGCACACAAAGCATGAAGCTCTCACCTTTGGAGAGTGAAACCAACTAGGTTTTTCATAAAAAGTTTCAAAAGTGTCTTCCAAATGAGAGGTTACAAGCCTTAAATAGGAGAGAAAATCAGCCCAAAAGCAAGGGCCCAAAAACACAAAGTTTCAACAAGTCCTACTAAACCCAAACAAAGGCCCAAAACACAAAGTCCAAAATAAAGCAAGCAAATCAAAAGCTAAGTATGGGTGGTGGCTGAATCACCCTTAGTCGAGCCCGAGAATGGTGTGGTTTCAAGCAATGTGATGATACCACCCCCGGGCTCCATTGGTAGTACCAACTTCATGTGGTGGTGGATGAAGGCGTTAAGTTCCTCTCTTATCTTCTTAGCTCGGGACCTTGTGATAGGTCCATCTCCGAAATGAGGTGCATTGGGTGGTGCTTGAGATGGTCCTCCATCAAATAGTTATTTATTTATTTTATTGTGATGACACTACTAATAACCCTGTTTTTATAGTGGTGACAGTGTTTATGACCCTGTTTTGATTTTGGTTACAACTTTTATGACCTTGTTTTTATTTTGATTACAGCGTCTATTACCCTCTTACCCATTCATATATTAGAGGAGAACTCTCACCGCATGTGTTTTGGCTCCTCATTAGCCCCTTTAGAGTTTATGCTTCCCTTGTCCTAGGATTTTCCTTTGGTTACATTGTCTTTGACCCCGTTTTTATTTTGGTTACAGTGTCTATGACCCTGTTTTTATAGTGGTGGCAATAATAGTTACATTTTTAAATTTTTTTTGGTGACACTACTAATAGCCCTTTCCCTTTTCCTAGGTTTTCCTTTGGAGACATCAATAGTTATATATATATATATATATATATATATATATATATATATATATATATATATATATATATTGTGGTTACACTACTAATAACCCTGTTTTTATAATGATGACAGTGTCTGTGACCCTGTTTTGATTTTGGTTACAACTTTTATGACCTTGTTTTTATTTTGATTACAACGTCCATGACCCTCTTACCCATTCATATATTAGAGGAGAACTGTTACCACATGTATTTTGGCTTCTCATTAGCCCCTTTAGGGTTTGTGCTTCCCTTGTCCTAGGATTTTCCTTTGGTTACAATGTCTATGACCATGTATTTATTTTGGTTACAATGTCTATGACCCTATTTTTATAGGGGTGACAGTGTCTTTGACCTTATTTTTATAGTGGCATCTCAGTCTATCTTCAAATCTTTGCTAAATCTAGATGCAGTATATATGTTGACTTACTCTAGAAGCTTAATTCATTCGTGTGTTGTGAGTGAAGCAAATTGAATTGAGTTTGGGTGAAAGCCTCAAAATCTAGGGGCGTTTGATTATTTACTCATGTGCCTATGTGCGTTCTTAAAGCAAATTGAATTGAATTTGGGTGAAAGCCTGAAACTGGATTTTCAGACAAATCATTTTCTACTGGTATTTTCTTCCCTAGTTTGCGATTAGTTTCAGCAATAAACTTCTGAGTTGTGACATGCCAATGGAGCGAACTCCAATAAAGATTCAAATGAAAGAGGCTAACCTAATTTCGAATCCAGTGGCGAAAATCAAAACCGTATGAAACTCCTCAAGCGGAGAAATCCGATCGACATCAAATCCGTTCCTCATAACGGCGCTCAGCTTCACCACAGCTCCTTTCTTAAGCCCGCAGAGAAGCTCAGCAGTGGAGAAAATGACGCTCTTCAAGAGACACTCAAATTCCCCCTTCGCAGCAGCGTGCAAAGGCGGCAGGACCGACCCGTAATCATTCCATTCCATTATAATCGAATGCATTCCATTCCATTATAATTGAATCGGCCCGCAGGACCGACCCGTAATCATATATAAAGCCCGCATGCAAATCCCGTAATCATGCTCATAATATAAGTAAAGGAAGTTCCATATGACTTGATTGACTCAGGACGGGACCCGAGGGGACTGGGTCGTCCTATGACCCTAGCAAAGACTAGTTACTTCATAGATGACGGTCGTTCTGTTTACATACACATAAAGAAATAGAATGCTCAACGATCAATGCAACCTAGCAAGATACATGCTGATCATGAATTCAAGCACCTAGTATATCATGCACATAAGGCAGGGAATATCTATTCGATCTGAGTAAGCTCCGTAGAGACTTACCTGGAGGTGCAGAACAACATTAATGTAGCACTAAGACAGTTTAAGATCACCTAGTAATCAGTAATCACAATGAGTATATAAGTCTATATTCAATCACACAAGCACAATCATTCTACAAAAGTTCACACAATCGAAAGTCTCATCATCACATTCCATATCATCATCATTCAACTTATCTCATTTTTCATCGCAATGTCTTTATATAACTCATCATCTCAATGTATTATCTCAGCTCATCATATCAATATCTCATCTCAATGTTTCATCATGCTTTAACTCATTATCATATCATATAACATTTTTAGTAATCCTGTATCATCATCTCATATATATATATAAGTCATATTCATACTCTAAGTCATATCATACTTTAATATATCAACACATCATAATCTCATGTTTAAGGGCATATATCAACTTTGCATCTCACAATTCATACTTAACAATCATAATACATCAAAACATGCTTATCAGATCAAGATCTCATCATAGATCCTATATTATATCGTATCATAGCAATTTCAACATACAAGTTATCAAGTTATTCATCAAGTTAGGAAAGGTAAGTCATTTTCCAAAGATTTCCCAAAACTCTTTTAACTCTCAAGTTAGCTCAAATCATTATTCAAACACTTTCCCAATCGTACTTGACTAAAAAATCCACTTGCAAAACATTACCCTTTAATTCAACTTATTTTATTATTTTATTAAAACAAATCCGACAATTTTAGAATATTTTCAAAAATTCCCCTGTTTAAATATTATTAATCAAATTTCATTTCGCAAATCAATTTTCATCCTTTGAAACCTGTTTTCCAAGTTCTCTTTTAAAATTCAAGTCACATAATATAATATTGTAAATCTCAATAATATTATTATATTTTTAAATCTCAATAATAATATTGTATAATATTTTAATTTCCCATTTAACTTAATATTTATACCCTTTATTTATATGTCTTAAAACATAATATCCTTTTTTACCACATTTTAACACAACCCAAAAGAAAATTAGGCCGTTGTGTTATGATATCGATATAATGATTAAGTATGAATTATGATATGAGATGTTACATGATATTATGTGATGACATGTGTTGAGATGATATAGAAGATGTTATAGGATGATATATAAGATGAGACATGATGAAATATGACAATTAAGATAAAATGGAAGGATTAAGATGATATGAGACGATATGTGACGATATGAGCTGATTGATGGAAATGAATAAGGAAGATGATGAGATGAATTGAGGTGATAAGGATGAAATGTTAAGATGCCATATTCTATGGTTATGTGAACTTATGTGCGATAGTTAGGGGCGTATTGTGTGACTTAGACGTAGACTTATGCACATATTATATTATATGCTAGGTGATTTGTGACATGATTGGATTGCTTGCTATTGCTGATTATTTCTTGGATTCCACGCTTCTCCAGGTAAGTTTCTTTATGGGCTTACTCATATTTGAAAGAGAATCCCTGCTTTTGATTATATGACATACTAGATGTTGCATAAGCATTAAAGCATGTCATGTAGTATCATGCTAGGATTGCACACATGAATGAGCATTTGAGCACTTTGTGTGATTGCGAAACAGAACGGCCGTTATCTGTGAGTCATAGAGTCTTTGCTAGGGTCATAGGGTAGCCCAGCTTCATCGGGTGCTCTGAGTCAATATTGTCGATATATGAGCATGATGATGAGAAAGCCCAACGCCTCATAGCATGCTTCATAATCAACACATAACACATCAATATCACATATCATAATTTGCTTCACAAAATTTCACACATAAGATTCATAAGTCATTCGCAAGTTAGGTAAATTAGATCAATTCCCAAGATTCCCGAAACTCTTAAATCTCAAGTTAGACTAAATCATTCTTCAAAATATTTTCTCAAATCATACTCGACCCAAAACCCCTTTACAAAGCATTGCCTTTTAAATCAACTTATTCTATTATTTTATCAAATAAACCCGACAAGGTTAGAATATTTATGAAAATCTCCTTTTCAAGTGATTAATTCAATTTCCGACCCTTAAAATATTTTCCCATATTCATTTTCTAGTCCAAGTCCAATTAAGATGCTTCTAATCTCAACAATAGTATTATATTATATATATATATATATATATATATATATATATATATATATATATATATATAACATTTATTTTAAACCCCAACAATTTTAAAGGTCATGAATGTATATAATATATAGTCCAATTATTTAATAATTAAGTAAATAACTAAAAATACCCCAAAATAAGTCCTTAAAACATAATATTCATATTATCACATTTTAACATATTTTATCATATAATATATAATCCATCCCTTTAGTATTTATATAAGCTATATAAGTAAGTTTTTAAGACTTTATAACCAATAGAATCGACCCAAATTTCAACATAAAACAAATCTGGTTTTCGTAAAGCAATAGGCCCAACTAACCTTAAAATTTTTGGATAAAATTAGGCCCAACCCAATACTCAAATCTGAACTCAGCCCAAATCCTATTTCTCTCTTCCCTCTCCTCTATTGTCTGACTTAACAAATGAATAAAACAAAGGGTTGGGGCCCACAGTCATCCCTTACCTTTGACTTCTCTCGTCCCCTCCCCCCCCCCCCCAGCTCTCCCTGGTTCTGCCTCCTTCATCGACCCAAGCTCCCTCTCTCTCACATCCTCAAGCTACCTAAAACGAGAACTATCAGACAACATTAAGGAAAGGGAGGGAGTTGCTCACCGAGGGAGTTCTTACGCGGTCGTCGGGCTTCGCCGGAGTTGTTCGGAGTCGATTGGGCTGTGTCGATGTAGGAGCTTGAAGGAGAGAGCCTAGGAAGAGTGGGATGGGGTAAACATTGTGCCTTTATGCTATATGGAGGTGGAAGAAAGAAGAATCGAAGCCTTACCGAGTCTAAACGCGAAACAGAGGTGTGGAGGACGAGGAGGTGTGCTCGACGACTTGGCTGCTCCTGAGCGGCTCCTGTGCTCGGACGTCGAGAGGGGATGGGGCTCATGCTTCTCGATGGAAGAGAGGAGGAGGATCTCAGCTGCTTCTCTTGAAATAAAGGGCAAGGTGCTCGGTGATGGCACTTCGAAAAACAGGGCGTCCGGTGATGGGAAATAGGTGCTCGTCTCTTAGAGCTCTCGAATAGATGAGGATGGAGGGTGGTGGACGACAATGGAAGGAGTGGAGAGGATGGTTGTGGTGGCTGAGGTTTTGTGTTTGGAAGGGTGAAAGAAAACAAGAGAAATGGAGAGAAGAGGATGGTGTGTGTTTGAAATGAAAGATGGTTGAGGATAAGGTTTGTGTGAAATTGAAAACAGAGGGCTGAGTGTGGGGTGAATCAGAATGAGGGAGAGAGGCTGGGACACAAAAGAAGAGGTGGAGGGTGGTACTGCAGGCTGTAGCTGCTGCTGATCGGGGGTAGGTGGCGTGGGTAACAAGGGGCTGGGGGTATGGTTGAATTCAGACGGAAGGTTCTGGAATGGGCGTGGTATGTGTCTGCATTTGATGCCCAAGAGGAAAGGAAGACATGGGATAAGGGAAGGGAGAGGTTGTAGGTGTTAGGCACAATTTGGGAAGGGGGAGAAGATGCCAAAATTGAGGAAGAGGGGAAAACAAAGGTCTAAGGGTGAATTCAAATACCCGAAGATTATATCCCGGAACTCGCTCTCAATCTTATCCCGACCCGATCGGAATTAAATTATAAGTTCTTAAATCCTAAATAATAAATCTCGTTGGTCGATAAAATAATTGAATAGAACATCGGAAAATATTTTCAAGTCTCGAACTAAAGTTTGCGGAATGAAATCCGCTTTTCAAATCTAATTTGAAATTATGCCGTAATTCACTTCGAAAGATTTAGAATCAAATATATTGCTCGAGGACGGAATTTTCAAAATTTTCCCAAATTATTATAATTCAAGTCCCAACTAAATCCATATTAAATCGAAATTAATTCTTAATTTATAAAATAATATTTTAAAATCCCGAGTCATTTCATCATCCACCTCTAAAAACAAGTCTTGTCCCCGAGACTAAAACCCTTTTCAAAACCGATCAAGTTTTTCTCAAAACATAGAACCAAACAAAATCATGCAAAAGCTCAAGTCGATTCTATCTTACATCGGTCAACCAAGTTTTCAGAACTCAAGAGGTGGAATCATCCACCTCTAAAGGCTAATCCCATATTCTCTTTCTATGTTCATCTTTCATAATCAGTTCCAACTATCTAACTCAAGATATCATTGTGCTCAAGAGCAATCATCTCAAATTATCTCAAAATCTCATATATCACAATACTCAATCCAAGATATCAAGTTTCATCACGCTATCAAGCATATCAATGGCGATATCATACGAGTATCATGCAAGCAAGTGATCACTCATCAAGAGGCTCATCGCCAATCACATCATATCATCACATATTATGCACATAACTATCAAGCATATACACACACCGGCGTAGAGCTAAACATCAAAGCACACGTCTCAAAATAGGACACTAGGGTACACTCACCACTAGGTCAAGAGGTCAAGGTAATATCTACGCTAGGCTCCACATAAGACGCAAGTAGCTCAACTGAATTATCTCCACAACTAGCCCGAATACTCTCCTCATGACACTCTAACAAGGAATTGTCAGCCTCAACATGGAGGTCAGAATAGTCAAGAATGTGGGTAGGATCGGAACCATATCGACGATGATGAGACAAGAAAGACATCGTGCCCTCCAGCTAAGGACGGGGATAAAGCTAAGCGACAAGCTACCTCTCCAGAACCTCAAAAAGATCAACAACCTAGGGTTTGACTCGCCTATGATTTCAAAACGTCGGACCCCTCAGGAGGTGATACTCTCAACCATACATGTGCTCCCACATCAAAGAGAATCTCGATCCTTGTCAATGCCTCGGAACTCGTGAACATGCTGTCAGAATCTCGAAGTGAACTGTCCATCTCTGTCAGGAACTATCCTCTCAGGAACTCTATAGAGCCTCGAAATTCATCGAATGAACTCCTTAGCTAGCCTTGAAACACGCCAAGTCTCTTGAATAGCGATCAAGCGCACCTTTCGCATAATTCTCTACCTCAAGTCCTGGGACCGGTGAGCCCACCACGCCTTCGCTGCGCCGCTCGAGTATTACCTAGCTGACCGTTCTCTTCTCCATGTCGTCGCTCGTCGAAAGTAGAGCAAAAGATACTAAGCTAACGAAGATATTGGAGAAATAAAAGCGGACAACCCGAATTCCTTACGGAACCAAACATATATAGACCAGAATTGACGACGACGAGACTGAAAGACAACATCCCAATCCAAGAACGACGATAGTGCCCTTATGGAATTCTATGAGGTTATAATGCGGCAAGTAAGACACATATCAATCATGAAGCATACTAGTCACGTCAGTACACACTAACATGTACCTATCTTGATGAATAACGACAACACACATTGGTAGCAAGGAACACGATCGAGTTCTACACGGACGTATATATGAGACAATCTAGCCATCTAACATTTCACAATTACGAGACAAGCTCGGCATATTAAGAATCACATATGCATGAATTCAACAATAGATCTGTGAGGTACAAGCCAGGCAAAACATAGTAATATAACGGGTATCACGTGTATGGTTGACTACTCATTTTCAACAACATCCCAAAAACATCATATATACCTATCATCATAATTAATTCAAGTCCAAATCCGTATAAGCCATGGAATCGTAAATCATTTTTAAATCCCTTTTTATCAAATTAAATAGCATCACATAAGAATTTAAATCACATATATAGAATAACCAAAATCGGGTTTGATCAAACTCGAGTCAACGCCCAAAGAAAGGAGAGAAGTGGCTCCGACCAAGAGTGCAGACCTAGTTTTCGTCGTGGCGAATTGGCTGCTCGCCACGGCGAAATCTAGTTCTTCGTCCCTCGCGAGTGATGCCTCCCGCTACGCGCGACAAGCATCATTCTCTTCCTTTGTTCCTAGTCGTTGTTCGTCGCAGCGACCATGGTTTCGCCGCGGCAAAACAAGCAACTGTGAACTCGCTTTTGATCTAAACTCGATCATTCCTTTCCCAACTACTCTCATCTTTTCCAGTACCCTTTTTCGACCTCAAAAAAACTTTTAAAATAATAATCCTAAATAATAATATAACTAACAATTTGATAACCACAAAAAAATCATATATATATATACCTCGAGACTTAATAAAGAATAAATAATTAATTACTCATGTCGGGTACACATATAAACAGGTCATATCAATATAGAATCTGATACTAAGATGCTCAAACACGTCATAGCACTATAAGAGGAACACATAAGGGGGGCACAATAACTATCACATCATACGACAACAAGGTCTACATGATAAGATAAGTATGGCAGGTAATCACATGATGAGCTATCATCGTAAGGCATGTCCTTCATGATCCTAATTGGTCACGACGTGGCACAAGTATAACCAAAGATTACTACTGAGGTGCAAGTTCAAAATCAGATCATATTTCATGCGTATGTGCATTTCATCATGTCATAGTATGTAACATGCACCCAACTACTAATTAACAAAATTGCTAAATAATCACGCAAGATGTAACATGCATGGTGGCACACAATCACTAATTAACACAAGACTCGCAATTATAGGTGCTCATCAAGATAAGCATAGATTGACGATATGTCCTAGGCAAAATTATAACGTGTGAACCTGGGCATAATTTTAACTATAATATGGGGCACGGAGTCGGATGAGTTACAAGCTACTAGAATACAATAAGCATCACAAGAGCATCATATGGTAAGAACAATAATTTATATGAGACACTCACATAAACACATCATTAGTCATATTAAGCATGCTACTAGGTTGTTGAGGCATAACATAATAACTAGGTTACCAACATAAAACATGCTCAGATAGTCATAAGATCATATAAAGGGGAACATCATGGTTATCACAGCCTATGGCAAGTGTAACTGAACGATGATACAAAGTGGGCATGGGATTATACAAATCATATTTCTAAGGGCTTAGATTTCACATAATACAATAGTGCATGACAAGTCATGGATAGGTGAGAATAAAGTGCATCGAATAACTTCACATAATGGCATGGTGAGTCATAGAGGCTTAAGCAAGGCTACCATTACAACGAGCATCAATGCATATAAGGGGAATACAAGCAAGTACAACATGTGAATCATGCGCGCGCACGTCATAATGCAGAACAAGATAATGCTCTTAAGGTGTCATATTACAAGAGAACAATACGCTATATTCATATACATAAAAGTAATCATGCGAGTATCTTACAACTATCGTGGCGGGTGTGTTCATGCAAAGGTCAAGATCTCCACACGTGCAAAGATATCGTCTCAAGCAAGGGTGTAATAAGGGATGTAACATGTCATGGTCATATTGAGGTCATTAAAGATAAGATCAATGATGGCAAGACGATCATCTAAGGTGCTACTAGATTATAAGATACAGGGACCAACATAACGTCATGAATGAAATGTTTGCATACATAAAAGTAGACAATTAGAGCACATATTCTCATGATAAGTTACATTTTAGAAGACATACATCATATCTAATACTAATAGCATACACGGAATCTAAATACAATGTGGTGTGTGCACATGTAGGGTGTCAGACTATTCATCCTTAAAAGCATAAAAGAATATCATGGGGCATGAAGGAACAATATCACGAGACAAGTAGATAGGCATGATACTAGTCGGAATCACATAAGGCATAATGGGCATCGAGTTGTAACATCAATCATATTTCAATGACATAAGGGACGAATGCCAACACTATCAGGGACCTATTTTAAATAGGAGCATATCATAAAGCGAGTAGGCCATACATTTACACAAGCCACAAGTCATGGGTCCTACAGGATAATAATGTATCGGTGAAAGGCGTAGGTGTGCAACATATGATACATGTACATTAAATAACTTAGCACCAATATATACAAGAGGTCAAGACAATCATAACGTAATCATATGGAAGCAATGAAGAACATAGCGGGGGACAATAGGAGCTTAAGATAGTGTGACTTCTCATATATACATGGATACAAGTCAATAATTATCGGTACACGACATGTATTTAACACAATGATATCTCAAGTCATTCAACATAGTAATGCATCAAGTCACGTAAACACAGATATGGCTGCCGATATAACCAGACAGAGATTTCGAAGGGCAATATCGACTTATCCCCACAGACTCAAAAGCTCATTTCCCGTGGAATACGTGTAATTCATTTCGAGAACATAGAAGGGTACTCAAATTATTCCCGAAAGAAGATGACGGAGTTCGAATAGAAGTTAATGACAAGGAGACATCAGTTGACCACTACGAGAATCGAGGAGGATGACTCCACAAAACAACTCGTCCCATAGACTCAGAACCATTCAATGTTGATATTCTAGTACACTAACCACCTCAGGGCATGACCAATGATGTCAAGTACCATACTCCATCATACGCTCAAGTAGTCAATGTTCCCGAACCAATCTCCCAGACATGATTAGATTCCCAATACCATTTCCCATAAAAGACATCGATACCATAAAGAACGACCCGATCAGAATACCAATTGAGACATGGAAGAAGATAGAAGGGGAGGAAATCAGAATAAAAGGAATAGGCATCCCTCAACCATCACTAACCTTTAACCAAACTTCTTCAAACCAGAGACAAAACAAAAGGGAAAGACACCAACAACTGAATCATGGAGGAGACTGCTCTATAAGATAGAAATCCCGATTATACCGAAAGGAAAGAATCTTTTACTTATCTCGCTCATATAGAGATGGAACACTCAGTCCAAATATACCAACAGATTTCTAGTGTCGGTGACAATTATAATGATCTCCTTCGAGGGAGATCACCCTCAGGCCCAATTGATATAAAACAAGTCAAGCTAGCTAATGCCGCTCTTCGAGGGGCCACTGAGCGGAGGGGCAAACACCTCACAATCTCTACCTAACACGCCACTCCAACCACCGCGGTGCAATTCCTTGGAGTCTTCAAGGCCCACCTGTAAAGAATAAGCTATATTTCTCCTACCCGTTCCCATCTACATCCAATAGGGATGGTCTAGCGCCCTTTCTACCCACTCGATCCCTATTGTTTGATTTCTCTTATTTAGTAGGCTGAGTTCACATTTAGTCCATTTGAGTTAGTCATATTGAGTTCATTTTGCCCCTTTAAAACTCTTTCACATCCTATTAAAATTCGTGGGCGATTTTTCAAACATACACCCGACTCTTGCGTACTTGAATTGCACAACCTGGCTCTGATACCAACTTTGTAACGGCCCGGATATAAATACATGGGTTACGTTTTGAAGGTTGGTTACCTTCGTTCGGATCTTGCAATTTGAGTACGGGTCGAGGTTTCAAACCTCAAAGGATCAGTATTTTAAAGTGGGGATTTCGAACCCCAAAACAATTGAAGGGCCATTAGGAACCCTTAAGCTGTCCTAAGTCGATATCGCGGAAATTCATTTTTAAAACTGGTGAAAGCGGAAGTAAAGTACAACTTGCCACGGCGAGGCCGGGTCAAAACCAAATCATTAAAACATATATTATGAAATTATATAACCAAATTAGCGGAGTTAGGCAGGTTCTTTACAATCGCCCGGGGGATTCCCACGCCATAGGAACAAAGAGCAATCATGCCTAAAAACAAGTTGTGCGCGCGGGATCAGACCGAGACCCCAACACACTCTGTCCCGCAAGCAAGTATACATATACGCTATAATCAAGATGCTTTGATGCAATACGGAAATTAAATCACACTATCATGCTCCTAGGTTATAATATGAAAAAAGAACTTTAAAGGCGCCCAAAGAATGCCAAGTGGCATATCTCTCTCCTACCTCTGCACCCCTTCCTGTTAGTGTAGAGACTGGCCAGTTCGATGCTATAGCATATCATATCTCATCATCATATCATAAATCATGCTCATGCCCAATGGTGCTTTCCCGATGGTGCTGGGCTATCTCATCATCATGCTCATATATCGACAATACTGACTCAGAGCATCCGATGAAGTTGGGCTACCCTATGACCCTAGCAAAGACTCTATGACTCACAGATAACGGTCGTTCTGTTTCGCAATCACACAAAGTGTTCAAATGCTCATTCATGTGTGCAATCCTAGCATGATACTACATGACGTGCTTTAATGCTTATGCAACACCTAGTATGTCATATAATCACAAGCAGGGATTCTCTTTCGAATCTGAGTAAGCCCATAAAGAAACTTACCTGGAGAAGCACGGAATCCAGGAAATAATCAACAACAGCAAGCAATCCAATCATGTCACAAATCACCTAGCATATAATATAATATCTGCATAAGTCTACGTCTAAGTCACACAATGCGCCCCTAACTATCGCACATAAGTTCACATAACCATATAATATCGCATCTTAACATTTCATCCTTATCACCTCAATTCATCTCATCATCTTCCTTATTCATTTCCATCAATCAGCTCATATCGTCACATATCGTCTCATATCATCTTAATCCTTCCATTTTATCTTAACTGTCATATTTCATCATGTCTCATCTTATATATCATCCTATAACATCTTCTATATCATCTCAACACATGTCATCACATAATATCATGTAACATCTCATATCATAATTCATACTTAATCATTATATCGATATCATAACACAACGCCTCATAGCATGCTTCATAATCAACACATAACACATCAATATCACATATCATAATTTGCTTCACAAAATTTCACACATAAGATTCATAAGTCATTCGCAAGTTAGGTAAAGTAGATCAATTCCCAAGATTCCCGAAACTCTTAAATCTCAAGTTAGACTAAATCATTCTTTAAAACATTTTCTCAAATCATACTCGACCCAAAACCCCTTTACTAAGCATTGCCTTTTAAATCAACTTATTCTATTATTTTATCAAATAAACCCGACAAGGTTAGAATATTTCTGAAAATCTCCTTTTCAAGTGATTAATTCAATTTCCGAACCTTAAAATATTTTCCCATATTCATTTTCTAGTCCAAGTCCAATTAAGATGCTTCTAATCTCAACAATAGTATTATATTATAAATATATATAACATTTATTTTAAACCCCAACAATTTTAAAGGTCATAAATTTATATAATATATAGTCCAATTATTTAATAATTAAGTAAATAACTAAAAATACCCCAAAATAAGTCCTTAAAACATAATATTCATATTATCACATTTTAACATATTTTATCATATAATATATAATCCATCCCTTTAGTATTTATATAAGACATGTAAGTAAGTTTTTAAGACTTTATAACCAATAGAACCGGCCCAAATTTCAACATAAAACAAATCTGGTTTTCTAAAAGCAATAGGCCCAACTAACCTTAAAATTTTCAGATCAAATTAGGCCCAACCCAATACTCAAATCTGAACTCGGCCTATGACTTAACAGATGAATAAAATTTGGGTGAAAGCCTGAAACTGGATTTTCAGACAAATCATTTTCTACTGGTATTTTCTTCCCTAGTTTGCGATTAGTTTCAGCAATAAACTTCTGAGTTGTGACATGCCAATGGAGCGAACTCCAATAAAGATTCAAATGAAAGAGGCTAACCTAATTTCGAATCCAGTGGCGAAAATCAAAACCGTATGAAACTCCTCAAGCGGAGAAATCCGATCGACATCAAATCCGTTCCTCATAACGGCGCTCAGCTTCACCACAGCTCCTTTCTTAAGCCCGCAGAGAAGCTCAGCAGTGGAGCAAATGACGCTCTTCACGAGACACTCAAATTCCCCCTTCGCAGCAGCGTGCAAAGGCGGCAGGACCGACCCGTAATCATTCCATTCCATTATAATCGAATGCATTCCATTCCATTATAATTGAATCGGCCCGCAGGACCGACCCGTAATCATATATAAAGCCCGCATGCAAATCCCGTAATCATGCTCATAATATAAGTAAAGGAAGTTCCATATGACTTGATTGACTCAGGACGGGACCCGAGGGGACTGGGTCGTCCTATGACCCTAGCAAAGACTAGTTACTTCATAGATGACGGTCGTTCTGTTTACATACACATAAAGAAATAGAATGCTCAACGATCAATGCAACCTAGCAAGATACATGCTGATCATGAATTCAAGCACCTAGTATATCATGCACATAAGGCAGGGAATATCTATTCGATCTGAGTAAGCTCCGTAGAGACTTACCTGGAGGTGCAGAACAACATTAATGTAGCACTAAGACAGTTTAAGATCACCTAGTAATCAGTAATCACAATGAGTATATAAGTCTATATTCAATCACACAAGCACAATCATTCTACAAAAGTTCACACAATCGAAAGTCTCATCATCACATTCCATATCATCATCATTCAACTTATCTCATTTTTCATCGCAATGTCTTTATATAACTCATCATCTCAATGTATTATCTCAGCTCATCATATCAATATCTCATCTCAATGTTTCATCATGCTTTAACTCATTATCATATCATATAACATTTTTAGTAATCCTGTATCATCATCTCATATATATATATATATATATATATATATATATATATATATATATATATATATATATATATATAAGTCATATTCATACTCTAAGTCATATCATACTTTAATATATCAACACATCATAATCTCATGTTTAAGGGCATATATCAACTTTGCATCTCACAATTCATACTTAACAATCATAATACATCAAAACATGCTTATCAGATCAAGATCTCATCATAGATCCTATATTATATCGTATCATAGCAATTTCAACATACAAGTTATCAAGTTATTCATCAAGTTAGGAAAGGTAAGTCATTTTCCAAAGATTTCCCAAAACTCTTTTAACTCTCAAGTTAGCTCAAATCATTATTCAAACACTTTTCCAATCGTACTTGACTAAAAAATCCACTTGCAAAACATTACCCTTTAATTCAACTTATTTTATTATTTTATTAAAACAAATCCGACAATTTTAGAATATTTTCAAAAATTCCCCTGTTTAAATATTATTAATCAAATTTCATTTCGCAAATCAATTTTCATCCTTTGAAACCTGTTTTCCAAGTTCTCTTTTAAAATTCAAGTCACATAATATAATATTGTAAATCTCAATAATATTATTATATTTTTAAATCTCAATAATAATATTGTATAATATTTTAATTTCCCATTTAACTTAATATTTATACCCTTTATTTATATGTCTTAAAACATAATATCCTTTTTTACCACATTTTAACACAACCCAAAAGAAAATTAGGCCGTTGTGTTATGATATCGATATAATGATTAAGTATGAATTATGATATGAGATGTTACATGATATTATGTGATGACATGTGTTGAGATGATATAGAAGATGTTATAGGATGATATATAAGATGAGACATGATGAAATATGACAATTAAGATAAAATGGAAGGATTAAGATGATATGAGACGATATGTGACGATATGAGCTGATTGATGGAAATGAATAAGGAAGATGATGAGATGAATTGAGGTGATAAGGATGAAATGTTAAGATGCCATATTCTATGGTTATGTGAACTTATGTGCGATAGTTAGGGGCGTATTGTGTGACTTAGACGTAGACTTATGCACATATTATATTATATGCTAGGTGATTTGTGACATGATTGGATTGCTTGCTATTGCTGATTATTTCTTGGATTCCACGCTTCTCCAGGTAAGTTTCTTTATGGGCTTACTCATATTTGAAAGAGAATCCCTGCTTTTGATTATATGACATACTAGATGTTGCATAAGCATTAAAGCATGTCATGTAGTATCATGCTAGGATTGCACACATGAATGAGCATTTGAGCACTTTGTGTGATTGCGAAACAGAACGGCCGTTATCTGTGAGTCATAGAGTCTTTGCTAGGGTCATAGGGTAGCCCAGCTTCATCGGGTGCTCTGAGTCAATATTGTCGATATATGAGCATGATGATGAGAAAGCCCAACGCCTCATAGCATGCTTCATAATCAACACATAACACATCAATATCACATATCATAATTTGCTTCACAAAATTTCACACATAAGATTCATAAGTCATTCGCAAGTTAGGTAAATTAGATCAATTCCCAAGATTCCCGAAACTCTTAAATCTCAAGTTAGACTAAATCATTCTTTAAAATATTTTCTCAAATCATACTCGACCCAAAACCCCTTTACAAAGCATTGCCTTTTAAATCAACTTATTCTATTATTTTATCAAATAAACCCGACAAGGTTAGAATATTTATGAAAATCTCCTTTTCAAGTGATTAATTCAATTTCCGACCCTTAAAATATTTTCCCATATTCATTTTCTAGTCCAAGTCCAATTAAGATGCTTCTAATCTCAACAATAGTATTATATTATATATATATATATAACATTTATTTTAAACCCCAACAATTTTAAAGGTCATGAATGTATATAATATATAGTCCAATTATTTAATAATTAAGTAAATAACTAAAAATACCCCAAAATAAGTCCTTAAAACATAATATTCATATTATCACATTTTAACATATTTTATCATATAATATATAATCCATCCCTTTAGTATTTATATAAGACATGTAAGTAAGTTTTTAAGACTCTATAACCAATAGAACCGGCCCAAATTTCAACATAAAACAAATCTGGTTTTCTTAAAGCAATAGGCCCAACTAACCTTAAAATTTTCGGATCAAATTAGGCCCAACCCAATACTCAAATCTGAACTCGGCCTATGACTTAACAGATGAATAAAACAAAGGGTTGGGGCCCACAGTCATCCCCTACCTTCGACTTCTCTCGTCCCCCCCTAAGCTCACCCTGGTTCTGCCTCCTTCATCGACCCAAGCTCCCTCTCTCTCACATCCTAAAGCTACCCAAAACGAGAACTATCAGACAACATTAAGGAAAGGGAGAGAGTTGCTCACCGAGGGAGTTCTTACGCGGTCGTCGAGCTTCACCGGAGTTCTTCGGAGTCGATTGGGCTGCGTCGGCGCATGAGCTTAAAGGAGAGAGCCTAGGAAGAGTGGGATGGGGTAAAGTTTGCGCCTTTATTCTATATGGAGGTGGAAGGAAGAAGAATCGAAGCCTTACCGAGTCTAAACGGGAAATAGAGGTGTGGAGGACGAGGAGGTGTGCTCGACGACTCGGCTGCTCCTGAGTGGCTCCTATGCTCGGACGTCGAGGGGGGGATGGGGCTCATGCTTCTCGACGGAAGAGAGGAGGAGGATCTCAGCTGCTTCTTTTGAAACAGAGGGCAAGGTGCTCGGTGATGGCACTTCAAAAAACAGGGTGCCTGATGATGGGAAATAGGCGCTCGGCTCTTAGAGCTCTCGAATAGAGGAGGATGGAGGGAGGTGGACGACAATGGAAGGAGTGGAGAGGATGGTTGTGGTGGCTGAGGTTTTGTGTTTGGAAGGGGGAAAGAAAACAAGAGAAATGGAGAGAAGAGGATGGTGTGTGTTTGAAATGAAAGATGGGAGGGGATAAGGTTTGTGTGAAATTAAAAACAAAGGGCTGAGTGTGGGGTGAATCAGAATGAGGGAGTGAGGCTTGGAGACAAAGGAAGAGGTGGAGGGTGGTACTGCAGGTTGTAGCTGCTGCTGATTGGGGGTAGGTGGCGTGGGTAACAAGGGGTTGGGGGTTTGGTTGAATTCAGATGGAAGGGTCTGCAATGGGCGTGGTATGTGTCTTCATTTGACGCCCAAGAGGAAAGGAAGACATAGAATAAGGGAAGGGAGAGGTTGTAGGTGTTGAGCACAATTTGGGAAAGGATCAATTGAAATCAGTCTAAGAGAGAGGCTGATGACTTACATCTGAAGGGGGAGAAGATGCCAAAATTGAGGAAGAGGGGGAAACAAAGGTCTAAGGGTGAATTCAAATACCCGAAGTTTATACCCCGAAACCCGCTCTCAATCTTATCCCGACCCGATCGGAATTAAATTATAAGTTCTTAAATCCGAAATAATAAATCTCGTTGGTCGATAAAATAATTGAATAGAACATCGGAAAATATTTTCAAGTCTCGAACTAAAGTTTGCGGAATAAAATCCGCTTTTCAAATCTAATTTGAAATTATGCCGGAATTCGCTTCGAAAGATTTAGACTCGAATATATTGCTCGAGGACGGAATTTTCAAAATTTTCCCGAATTATTATAATTCAAATCCCAATTACATCCATATTAAATCGAAATTAATTCTTAATTTATAAAATAATATTTTAAAATCCCGAGTCTTTACAGTTTTTCCACTCAAGCAACCTGTTAAAACAAATTAACCACACCTTCATTTAACTGATACCAAAAAATGATAATCCGTCCATGACAACACATTACAGACCAATTAGTCTATGTACTACGTTATATAAAATTATCTCAAAGATAATAACTGAGCGGCTGAAAAAGTAATGGGGAAACTTATCCATCTTTTACAAGGAGCTTTCGTCTCTGATAGAGCTATTCAAGACAACATCTTAATAGCACATGAAATTTTCCACTCTTTTCGCTCGAGAAAAGGCTCTAAAGGATGGACTGCAATAAAACTCGCTATGGAAAAAGCATATGACAGAGTAGACTGGCAATTCACAAAATCAATCCTCCAGAAATTTGGATTTCATCAAAGATTTGTGGATATTATTATGGAATTTGTGACGACGGTATCCTTCTCTATACTGGTAAACAATGGTCCCACAGATCTTTTCAAACCAACAAGGGGTCTTAGACAAGGGGACCCGCTCTCCCCGTTTCTTTTCCTTCTTGGGGCAGAAATCCTCGCACGTAAACTATCAACAGAAGCAGTGGCCGCTGACGGCAATATCAGATTTAAGGTTGGTCACACCAGCCCCCGTATTCCGTTCCTGGCCTTTGTGGACGACATAATAATATTCTCCAAGGGTAGCAATTCTGCATGTACAAAAGTAAAAGAAATAATGAACGAGTACTGTAAATTTTCAGGGCAAAAAGCGAACTATCAGAAATCCTCTTTTCAAACAACCCCGAGAATCCCAAGAACAAGAGACCTAGAAGGAATATTAAACATACCTCTAGAATGAAATTTGGAAAAATACTTGGGTTGTCCCATCATTAATGGGAGAGTTACTAAGGAAACCTTCGGTGACATAGTATGCAAATCTAGAGACCAACTGAGCAAACGGCGAGCAAATGCACTTTCACAACAAGGTAGAGCAACCCTTATAGCGTCTAATCTATCATCAAAACCTTTATACTCAATGCAGAGTTTCTTGCTTCCAATAGGAATTCATAACCAATTAGATCAAATCAATAGAACTTTTTTCAGGAATAAAGATGCTCAGCACAGCCCGCTCATCAGTTGGGACAAAATATGCAGAACAAAAGCAAATGGAGGAATGGGTATTCTAAAAATGAGAGACATGAACGAAGCACTACAACTAAAACTCTTATGGAAAATTCTGGCAGAACCGAAAAATATTTGGGTCCAAATTATATAATACAAATACTTAAAAGAAAGCCACATCCTTACTTACTCTAGAAAAGGCAATGCTTCTTGGCAATGGTCGATACTGAGTTCTCTGCTACCGAAGTTTAAATCTGGCTCTTTTGGCAGGTTAGGGATGGAAAGTCAATTAAGTTTTGGGAAGACAATTGGGTAACAACGACACCTCTCATGGACAGAATAGATTCGCAACATAACATAAATACACAGGAGTATGTCAACAATTACATTATAGGGGGTAGTGGTGGAGGGAAAAACTGCTCTCTGTTCTTCCTGGCTCCATAATAGAAGAAATTATGAAAATCCCCTTGCCAATCACCCCCTTTTCTAACAGACTATATTGGTGGCCTGCCAAGAAGGGATGGTTCACAACGACTAGTGCCTACAATTTAATCTCTTCTAATTCGCACGGAACATCAGATGAATTTTCTTGGATCTGGAGACTTGATGTCCCCCCAAAAGTTAAAAACTTTATGTGGAAAATAAAGCACAAAGGCCTTGCCACTACTACCCATCTATCCCAGAAAGGGGTGGCGGTGCCAACTACATGTATCTTTTGCACCCACGGTACGGAAGACGATATTCACTTATTCATCGATTGCCCCATCAACAATTTCTAACAATAATTTCCTAGAGACATAGACCAAAGAATCCAGACTCTCCTAGTAAAAAATAGAGACATTGACCAAATCTTACAAATAATAGACTCTACTCTTCCGATAGAAAAGAAACAATATATAGCAACCAGATGGTGGACTTTGTGGTTTATTAGAAATCAATTTATATTGAGAAATGAACAGATACCTGCAAGTGAGGGGTTCAAGAAAATGACCATAACTAACATCATGAATTGGAAAAACGCAAATAGATGGTTTGACAGTGAAAAAGAAAATTTAAAGCAACAGAAAAAGGATAAAGGCCCCATCAAAAACAACAGCAAAGCCTACCGCTGGAAGAAACCTTCGGCTGGCAAATATAAATTAAACTTTGACGGATCATTTGTGTTGACATCCATCAGCTCGACTGGATTCATCATCCGGGATTGGTGTGGTAATCCTATTAGCATTGGTGGTAATGCCACTGGTGGACAATCCCCCCCTATGGCTGAAGCGCTAGCACTTCGTCTTGGGGTAGAAAAAATCAGGGAGCTACGAATAATAGACCTAATAATAGAAGGAGAATAAAAAATTATCATCGATTACCTACACAAACAAGCCGGATGCCCCTGGGAAGTAGAAAGGATAATGTCGGAGATCCAAGCCCTTCTCCTTTGAGTCAATAATGTAGTTTTTTCTCATATTCCCCGTACTGGTAACCGAGTAGCGGATAAGGTTGCACACGTTTGCTACTCTACTAGGGGGTCAGATTTATATCTCGACATAGGTCTTCTAGGCCTTATTCAACAGGATGCCTTCAGATAGGGTGTTCCCATGCGAATTATTACCTAATCAAAAAAAAAATATCCATTTTATTTCAAAGAATACAATTTTCAATAAAACTATGTTTTACAATGACAATTAATAAATCATAAGATCTGACTTTAGATCAAGTTGCAGTTTACTTGCAAGAACAATTTTTATGTTGCATTTTCAAAAGCAAGAAAAAGAAGCCAATTAAAAGTCTTCAAAAGAGCTTCAACATATTTACCATATGATACGCATTCAATGAAAAATGTTGTTTCCTTTGAAATATTGAAGAAAACTAAAGTTATATGATATAGGTTAGAAAATTAAGCATTTTCTTTTATCAAATAGCCATTTGATATAAATGCATGTGGTGACAAACTTAGAAGAGATGATATAAATAATATACCTCAAAGAAAAGAAAGCAAGGAAGATTGTGACAAAACAAGACAAATTAAAATGGTAAATCTTTTATCTTGTAACTTAGTACATTTCTTTACAATGATCGCTTATAATAAATAGTTTGAAAACATTATATATATATGAATCTTTTTCAAATATTTTAAAATAAAATTTATTTTTGTTATATATTATAGAGTAAACGGATTTGGAAAAGAATAAAGATGTATCAATACCAATATTTTTATGGTTAGTTTCTAGATCTAATGTGTTCAGGGACATGATCTTTCAAGGTTTACTTATGTTTGGATTTTAATTTTAATACTACCATTGTGTACACCGCTACCATTTTTTTTATTAGAGCTCGTTTGGTTAGCGTTTAAAAAACACAGGAAGTTTAAAATCCCATGAAGTAGGTTAAATACCTGTGTTTGGTTGCTTTTTTTAACACGAAAAAATCCAGGAATTTGACTTCACAGGAATTCTAATTCCTACAAAATGGAGGAATTTCACTTACCTAGGGGGGACTAGGTAAGTTCCAATTCCACCATTTTTTATGGAAAAATTCAACTTCCTCCATTTAAATTCCCTACACCTTATAACTTAACCAAACAACTTTTTAAAATTTGTAGGAATTATAATTCATGGGAATTGAATTCATGGGAAGTAACTTCCTAGGAAGCATACTTCCTATGTTTAACCAAACAAGCACTTAGAAAAGAATTCGGGTGAGCAAGCTCTACCCAGCAGCATCCTTACGGATGAGGTCTAAAAGACCAGAATTGTAGTAGATATCGACCCCCCGACAGAGTGGCAAATGTGTGCAATCTTATCAGCCACTCTATTGCCAATTCGGGGAACATGAAAGAAGGAAACTTCTTTCATAGTCGATAGTAAAGTTTTAACATCTGACAGAATGAGCTCAATTTCCCAAAGGCATTTAGTGTGGTGTTAAATGATTTATGATTATGCTAGAGTCACCCTCAATATGGAGTTTGTCAATTCGGAGTTGAATAGCGTGTTGGACTCCTAATTTTAAGGCTAGCGCTTCAGCTTTGATGGTGCATTGTTTTCCTAGTTTTTGGTAACATATGGTTATTGGTCGACCTTCCCAATCCTGAATAATAGCCCCCGTTGAGTTGTCCGAATTTGTAAAGGTAGACCCATCGAAATTTAATTTTAGAGTTCCCGTTGGGGGTTTTCAACATTGTGTTTTTCGATTTATGTGTTTCTGTTTTGGCCGTGCAGGATTTTGCAGGCGAAGGGGGGGTCCTCATCAAAATCACTCTCCATCCGAAACGTTTTATTCCAATTGTGCATGTGAGTTTTAATTAAGTGTATTGTAGCGTCCCTACCTGGGACGGGAGACTGTCTGAATATGTGTTGGTTTGAGTGTACCAAATTGTCCAACAAACAAAGGCAAGTTCCATCTTAGCCGTGGGAGTAAGATTATTCCCCATGAAGGCTAAGACAGGTTTAATGTCCCGAGAGTGGGTTGTCATGTTGGAAATGGTTGAGTCAATTGAAGAAGGAAACTTTTGAAGCGAGCGTACGTAAGGACATTCAATCAAAAGATGAGTCTCATCTTCCACTGGCCCAGCACAGAGGCAACATGTGGAAGGTACAGTCACCCCGCGGCAGGCTAACCTAGAGGCAGTAGGGAGGCCCTCCTAACAGATTTTCCATAAGAAATTTTTTATCTTAGGTGGAACATTAATATTCCGAATCCAGACATTGGTGTCAACACTAGAGGATGAACGTTGTAACGGCCTGGATATGAATATCCGAGATACGTTTCGAAGGTTGGATACCTTCGTTCGGATGTTGCAATTCAGGTACGGGTCGAGGTTTTAAAACCTCAAAAGATCAATCAGTATACAAAGCGGGGATTTCGAACCCCAATCAATTAAAGTCACAGAAATTCAATTTAAACGAAAGTAAAGCGGAATTAAGGTTTAGGTACAAGAGCCACGGCAGAGTCGGGTCAAAACCAAAACATATATTCTAAAGTCGTATAGCCAAATTAGCGGGGTTAGACAGATTCTTTGCAATCGCCCGAGGGATTTTCCCACACCATAGAGACAGAGAGCAATCATACCTAAAAACAAGTGGTGCGAGCGGGATCAGACCGAGACCCTAACACACCCTGTCCCGCAAGCAAATATACACATACGCTAATATAAAGATGATGCGAATGCGGAAATTTAAATCACACTAACATGATCCTAATTAACAATATGCGAAAAAGAACTGTAAAGGCGCCCAAAGAATGCCAAGTGGCATATCCCTCTCCTACCTCTGCACCCCTTCCCGTTAGTGCAGAGACTGGCCGGTTCGGTGCTATAGCATAGCAATATCCTCGTGGTGGTGCACTCACCACGTCATCATCATATCATATCATATCATATCATCTCATCTCTTGCCCGATGGTGCTGGGCTATCATATCATGCTCATATCGACTCGATAGACTCAGGGCACCCGATGGGGTTGGGCTACCCTATGACCCTAACAAAGACTCTAGGACTATCACAGATAACGGCCGTTCTGTTTACATATGCATAAAGAAATAGAATGCTCAATCACACGTGCAATCCTAGCATGATACTACATGGCATGCTTTAATGCTTATTCAACACCTAGTATGTCATATATTTAAAAGCAGGTATTCTCTTTCGAATCTGAGTAAGCCCATAAAGGAACTTACCTGAATAAGCCGAACAACAGAGAAACAAGGCAGAAGCAGAATCCAAGCAATGAATCATCCAATAGTAAGCAATGTCCAACATATCACAATCACCTAATAACATACAAATGCATAAGTCTATCTAATTCACACAAGGCGCCCCTAATTATCATACATATCTTCACATATCTCATTTCAGATTATTCGGTCTTATCTCATCATGATTCAAATATCATTCCATGTTCATCTCATCTCATCATCTCATTTTCAAAACAATCTCTCAAAGAACTCAACTTGGAAAATCAAACAACTCTTTTAAAATCGCTTATCCAAATCCCGACATTAACGTTTAGGCCTTAACACCAATTTCCCAAAATCACATTACAGAAATAATTCCGGCATGTTTCTTATTTCAAAAACATTATATAAATAAATTCCAATATTAAATCATCAAAATAATCCTATGCTCACAAATCATATTTATAAATCAAAACCAACAATTCACTTTAAAATTCCTAACTCACATATTTAAATCCTCATAAAATGCATCATATATAAATAATCCATTTAATACTATTTTAAAACAAATAACAATATAGGACGATTAATTTTCCAGAATTTATAATTATAACCAAAACCCAAAATAATAACAATATCCGAATAATTTAACACTTACTATCCATAAAATCTCAAAACATCAACCATAAATATATTTATAATCCAATATCAAATAATATCACTTTTAAAACCTTTTTAAACATATTAAAATTTCAGAATATATATATATATTCCCAAAATCAGAAATAACAATTGATATAACATATGTATATATAAATAACATAACACAATTCATCCCATAATATATATATATATAACACCCAACAATAAAATATAAAACTTATGATATATAACACAATATATATATGACATAAACACAACCCTGTTGAAAACCCATTCCAAAGCCAGCCCAATGTCTAATCGGATAGCCCAGCCCACAACCCAGAAGAATAACCCGAATCCAAGCCCAAAACCCGCCTGCCTACTCTGTTTTAAGTGAACCGGTGAATTAAGAGTGAACCGGCCAAAAGATTTAAAAGGAAAAGGAGGTGAACCGGGGAGAACTGAACCCGTCCCCTTCCTCTGCACATGCCCAGCGCTTCGGCAACGGAGAAGAGGGTGGAAACCCAGCCTCTCCGGCGCCCCTTTCCGTCCCAATCCGACTCCCAACTAATGACAAGACCATTCCGACTTCAACCCACATAGAAAGAACAAAACGAGAGCAAGGAGGAAGGAGGAATTCGAGGTATTACCGAAGGGCTTCGAGGAGCGACGTCGGGGTGTTCGGGCTGGTCTGGGCTCGCCATAGAAGATGGAGACCTCCGGGGACCCTGGGTCGAGTGTGAAGAGTCATAAGGAGGGACCTTTACACGATTTTCGAATGGAATCGAAGGAAATCATACCGAGACTAAGTCGGAAAGAACAGGGGAAGGAGGCTCGCGATTGGGCTCGATCTCGGACGGGTGGCGCTTCTGGTGGCTCCGACGGCGTCGAGGGAAGCTCCTGCTCAGGGAGGAAGATGGAGTGGAAGGTTGTTGTTGCGACGGCTCGAATTCAGAAACGGAAGGGAGCGCAAGGAGGACCAAGGTGAGGTGGTGGGAGGTGGAGTGTTAGGTGGCGGTAACCAGAGGTGAAGAGGTGGTGTTGGGGAGCATGCAGAAAACAGAAAAGAGGGAGAGGGAGAGAAGAGAGATTTATGAGAATTGGAGAGCAATTGAAAGGGAAAGGTAGGAGAGGCTGAGGGAGGGGTGTAATCCGGGTGTAGTGTAGGCGTGGTTAAAGGTAAAAGACAAAAGCAAGCTGTGTGAATTGTAGGTTGTGAGGAGGGAGGGGGGACCAGAGAGAGAGAGAGAATAAAAAAAAGAAAAAGAAAAGAAAGTAGGAATAAAGGAGGTCCCTATATATCAATTTGAATTCCCATGTTCGAACCCAATTCCGCTCACTAAAACAAAATCCGACACTCGACAATTTAAATCGAATTATTAAATCAAATTTAAATAAAATTCTCAATTCAATCTCAAGTCAAACGGAATTGAATTAATTTTTATCAAAACTCGGAGCTCGAAGGCGGAATGAAAATCCGATAGAATCTAAATTCTCGAAACGACGTCGGAATGACTTTAAAATCAAATGCACACTCGAGGACGGGTTTTCTCCCATTTTTACCGTTTGAATACAATAATAATTTATTTAATTAAAATAATCATAAAATATAAAATATACTCGGTCTTTGCAAACGTGATGTGATTAGCTTGTAGGCACTTGAAGTCGTAAACCAACCAGCCCTATTAGGCCACCACTACAACCGATCCTTGAACGAGGATATTGGCAATTGAATGTCCATTATTTCTGTAACTATGTTGTAGGGAAGCACTTTGTTGAGTTTCTCCAGCCACCATCTCCCTCCTAAAATATAATCACTAACCGTCTCCTCGACATTGTCACCTAGGGGGAAGTCGCCCCTAGATCGCAAAGAGGAAGTTGTAATCCAATTATCTGTCCAAAATTCGATAGATTTCCCATTCCCAACTGACCATATGAGGTTAGATTTAAATTTATCAATGAGAGTAACCATTTTAGCCCATTGCCAGGACAAGTCGCCATGTTTCTTGTCCTTAAGGGTGTTAGAAGATCGTAAGTACTTATAGTTAATTAGTTTAACCTAAATATTATCTAGTTCAGCCAAAATCTTCCAAATTAATTTCATTTGGAGCGCCTAATTCATTTCTTTTGATTTCTTGAGACCTAGTCCTCCACATTTTTTCGGTCTACAAATCCTATCCCAACTGATGAGAGGCCGATGTTGGAGATCTTTGTTCCAGAAAAACATTCTATTAATTTGATCAAGCTCTTTGTGTATTGAACTGGGTAACATAAAGCTTTGCATTGTGTATAGTGGTTTAGCTGACAGGTTTGTATTAATAAGGGTTGCCCGCCCCTGTTGTGATAAAGCATTTGCACGCCATTTGCTTAATTGTTCTTTAGATTGACAGATGATATCTTCAAAAGTTTATTTGTTAACTTTTTCGTTAATAATAGGACAACCGAGATATTTTTCCAACGATTTTTTATTTGTAATATTCAGACAGCTACGAATCTCAGCGATCCTGGAGCTAGAAATTCCCTTCGTTGCTTGAAAGCACGACTTATGATAGTTCACCTTTTGACCTGAAACTTTACAGTATGAATCAATTATTGTTCTGACTCTGTGGGCAGCATCCAAGCTTCCTTTTGAGAAAATGATAATGTCATCTGCAAAGGATAAGAAAGGGACTTGGGGACCATTCCTACCAAAAGAGAAACCAATAGGGCTATTGTCCGTAATTGTTTCCGCTGAGAGTTTTCGTGCTAAAATTTCGGCCCCTAGGATAAACAGGAACGGGGTTAGGAGATCTCGTTTCCTAAGCCCACGAGAGGGAAAAAACATGTCTGTGGGACCGTTGTTCACAAGAACTGAGAAAGAAACGGTTGTACCACATTCCATAACCCAAGAAATGAAGGTGTTGTGAAACCCAAATTTTTCCAGAATCCTTTTCGTAAAACCCCAGTCAACTCTATCATAAGCTTTCTCCATATCAAGTTTTATCGCAAGCCACCCCTCACAACCCTTGTAGGATCTGAAGTAATGGAATATTTCATGTGCTACCAACACATTATCTTGAATGGCCCTATCAGTGACAAATTTACCCTGTAAAGGGTGGATTAATCTGCCAATTATAATTTTGATTCTTTCTGTCGAGATTTTAGAGATTATCTTATACATCGTTGAAAAGAGATTAATTGGCCGGTAATGACTAGTATTGGTCAGGTTATGTCGCTTAGGAAGAAGAGAGATAAATGTATGGTTTATTTGTTTCAGAAGTTTGCCAGAGTGGAAGAAACCTTTTACAGCTCTAATGATGGATATGCCAACAATGTCCCAATATTTCTTATAAAATTCGGCTGTAAAACCATCTGGGCCTGGTGATTTGTTGTTGCCAAGACTGAAAAGAGCAGCCTTGATTTCATTATTAGACGGGTGTCGAATAAGGTAAGCATTTTCGTCTGGGGTAATTGAGGGATGGATTAGGTTTAGCATTTCCTGTAAGAGTCTATCATCAATTGCTTCCTTTTTGAATCTTTTTTCAAAATCACTCTTGATTTCTTTTCTGATATTTTCCTCTCCTATTATTAGAGTGCCTTCAGCAGAAGTTATATTGCGAATTTTTTTCCTATGTCTTCGTCCGGTAGCAACCCGATGGAAGTATGTTGTGTTCGAATCAGAAAGTTTAAGATGCTTCGTCTTGGCTCTTTGATTCCAAAAAGTTTTTTGGAAAAGAAGAAGTTTTTCTTTTTTGTAATGAGGCGCTTTTCTCTATTGTTGGTTGACCTGTTGTTATCTCCTGATACGGAAGATTGAATGTTGAGAAGTTCGGTTTCCACCTCATTTCATTGGCGAAAAATATTTCCGAAGGTTCGCTTATTCCATTCCTTAGCTTTTTTCTTCAGAATTTTATGTTTGAACATCTGTTGATACATAGTCGAGCCCAGACAAGTTGCTCGCCAAGATTGTTTAACTATTTTTCGAAAATCCTTCCGTTGAAGCCAAGTATTCTCAAACTTGAACGGAGGAGCTTTGGAGACAGATCCACACTCTAGAGTTATTGATATGGGGCAGTGGTCAGATGATGAGAAGGCCCCGTTGTAAGTTGATGTGTGCGCAAATTGCCATAGTTTCTATGCACATTTATGTCCATTTTGTCGATATTAGCATGCATATTGGTTGGGAAATCATAAGATTAGTGTAGTTTATGATTATTTGTCAAATATAGAGGTCTACACGAGTTTTTATGTGATTTCGCATAAATCGAGACAAAAATGGATGAATTTGGACAAGTGAAGAAGAGCAGAAAAAGAACTCGAAGTCTACTGAAGAGTCGAAATCGACCTAAAGACTCGACATTGAGGGGAAACATAGCAACCAGAAATCGAGCAGAAGAGAGAACAGAGCATGTCGACACAACAAGGTTGATATCGATGTGACAAGGTCGATATCGAGTGGCCGAGATCGAGATAAAAGATAGAAGTCGAGTGTCAATCTGAGGGGAGTAGGAATGATCGAGATAGAGAAAAGAAGGGGTCGATGTCGAGGTTCGTAGTCGATATTGAGTGCTGCTGCAGAACAGATCCGACGCTGTTTTTGACAGAATTATATCCGAAGCGTTCAAGTTTATCCAAAAGTCGATATCTTCTATCATATCTACACCAGACATTTTATCCTTTATGTTATTTACCTAGAGAGTTTTAGTTTTTACTTTATTAAATTTTTATCTTAGGAATAAATATAGGTTTTCGAATCCTTGGATAGAGAGGTTTGATATCCATAATTTGAGGTCATTAGGGCTGGTTTCAATCATCCACAATCCACATACAACAAGAATTTTAGTTTATACGCAGAGAATAGTTTAGGAGAGAGAGAGAGCCGAGTGAGGTTGAGTGGAAGCGAGAGCGGAGAGTTGGCTTTGTTCGGTGTAATCTTTCTTTCGAATTTTAATCAAAGTAGTTTCTTTTCCATTATGATGATGAGTTCAATGACGAAGCACGAGTAGGTTTACCCACTTCTAGGGTCGGGGTGAGCCCAACGATAGCAATGTAAGTTTGTGCATCAAAGGTATGATTTTTATGCGATTCCGTCTTCTATCCTATGCATGATCCTTTGCGAAAGTTGGGGAGATTCATTATTTGGATTATTGAAGTAAAAACCAATCATATTGTGAATTTGGATTTGTCATGAAATTGGATAGTAACTCTTAGGTTTTATGTGAGAGCCTCTAATCACCTAATAGTTGGTATCGAAAGTTATTTGACGAAAATGCATCATCTTTCATGAATTTGGCACATATCTTGCATGGTTATCGTTGTGGCATGAATCCCTGACCTTGGAAGCTTTTAGTTTATAGAAGTTTATAAAAAGTTTGTGTTTTTATTTCTGTCCAACCTTCCATCACCATCCTACGTTCTTCGGACATCTTTTCTGTCCACCCTTCCATCACCATCCCTCACCTTGGATAAGGGAGTTAGCTTAGTTTGATTTGAATATTTTATTTAAGTGATACCCCCACTAAGAGAACAAATTGGCGTCGTTGCCGGGGAGGCAATCAATCGCGCGTTAAGCTTTTCTCACGTTCTTCTTTAGTGCTTATTTTGTAGGTTTATGCGGCGCTCTGCTCGCGAACCTATCCTAGAAAGTATTGATGAGCCTGAACGTTTCTTCCATCTTCGCAACAAAGCTATCAGAATCGTGGCGGATAACGAGACACAGGCTCAGACCATTGAGCGGTTGAGGAAAGAGATAGAGGACCACAATGCTACAATCGCTGCTGAAAGGGCCGCCGCTGCTGTAGAGCGAGCCCACGCTGATAGAGAGGAGGATGCGCGCAGACAAGCCCAGTAGAGGCTCAATCAGTATCCACAGACGGCAATACAATACATGCATCCGCCGCTTCATGTTCCTGAATATGCTATTTTAATTCCTCCCTCTAATTATGAAATAAAGATTAATTCCTGTCTGGAATAAAAAGAAACACTTTTGAAGGAAGACCTAATGAATGCCCCTTGCAACATATTTCTACTTTCATGGATTTATGTGAAACTATTGTTGATGGTGTGAATCTAGAATATGTTAGACTAAAGTCCTTTCGGTGGTCTTTGGCAGGGAAGGCATTGCAATGGCTAGAGAGTTTGGCTCCACGCTCGCTAAGGACATGGGCAGAGTGAAGGATGCGTTCCTAAATAAGTTCTTTCCTCCATTAAAAACGGCGATGCTGCGGCAAAGGATCACTGCTTTCAAACAAAAGCCTGGTGAGACTTGGCACAGTCGTGGGAGCGCTTTAAGGACTTGTTGAGATCATGCCCTACACATGGGCAACTACCATATGTCATCCAGGAGATCTTCTATAACTCCCTCGATGGGCTGAATGAGGAGAGAATCAATTTATACACCTCCTATCGGTACATTGAGCTCACACCAACAGAGGTCTGGGAGACAATTGAGAGGCTAGTTAACTTTGATAACATATATGGGACTGATGCGGCCTATGACTCAAGGCCTGCCCCATCTATGCCACTTTATGAGCCTCCAAAGGAGATTGATCCTAATGTGCGGTAACAATTCCACAACGATCAAACACGCCGCCTTCAAAAGCAAGTTAGATTCCTCAGCAACAATCAACCTTGTCAGGAATGTGGCTCACCAAGGCATAACACTAGTGCCTGCCCACATCTTGAGCAAGTTAGCATGGCGGAGTAACATGAGGAAGCTAAGTGGATGAGAGGCCCCTATGGAGGGGGTAATCAGCAGTATTGGGGAGATCAACGGTTCAGTCAACCACAACATCAACAAAGGGATCCCCCACCATATAGAGCACCAGGGCACCCTGAGTGTGAACCGAGGAAGGATGACCTACAGATTATTCTTGATGAGATGCGGAGGAACCATGCTGAGTTCAAACAAGCAAACAACTCCGTGTATACTCAGATGTAGGGCATCAAATCTAGGCTTGGGGAGATCGACGTTTGGAAGCGCAACATGGAGACCCAAATGGGTCAATTGGCGGAGCAAATACCCAAACCGTCAGGATCGCTACCTGGATCTACTGTTCCCAATCAAAAGGGCAAAACTACTAGACACATAGCGGCCATGAATCTAAGGAGTGGGCGTCAATTGCAAACGCCCGAGTGTTGATAGGAGGAAATCGAGTTCTTAAAACAAATATATGAAATATAAATGCTAATCGAATCCTAGCCTATGCAAATAATTACAAGACTTCCTCCCGTTGTAGTGGAAGGGTAGTCAGGATCAATCCACGAGGAAGCAGGTCAGCGGGATCCTAGTAGTGTTGGAAAGCTCACGTCTTTGGTCGACCAAAAGCCTCGATCTCGACCTTAGTGCTCGATTTCAACCTTGGTTATTGATCCTTTCTGCAACAAAAGACCTGCAGAGACAAAAACAAGCAGTCGATATCGACTGGGAAGGTCGATATCGATGTTAGTCGCAGAAATCGACTGGCTCAGAAGACTGTCAGTCGACATAGGGGTGATCGATATCGATGATATGGGTCGATATCGACCTCAGCAGCAGGAACTCAGGAGATTGACTTCGACACAGAAAACCATCGACGAAGGCACAGTGGTCGATATCGATGTTGGTTCCTGCAAAGTTGTTAGCTTTGTCGGCAAAGAAAGGCCGAAGAACGTAGGATGAATAAGGTAGCAAAGGACGGAATAAAGACAATGTTTTTATGTGACTAAAAGAGGTAAAAGACAACTCTTGGGGTTAAGGTTTACCACAACGTTAACCAATGCATGCGATAACGTAAATAAGACGGACAATTGCGCTATTTCACCCGAGGGACAAGCTTTCGCTGTACACTAACTCTTAGGATTACTATTGCAAATAAACCTAATTGTCTCTACCAATTTTATGTTTATAACTCAAGTTGTTAACAAGAATCCCTTTTGTTTCGATTAGGACTAAACATAGAATTGTAGGAGATGATATAGACAAAATGATATCAACATCTAACACTTACCTCATGCACGCATGGCTAACATCGGGCTCACCCCGACCCTAGATGTTTTGGGAGACTACTCGCACCTCATCGTAGGAAACATCATTGATTGAAAAAAGGAAACTTGCATTAATAACTCCGAAACTTTACAACTCAACGTCGGATTTCGCCAACGCCAAACCCTAAAGCTTCTTCCTAACTCTTAACTCTATTGTATGGTTGACTGTGTGTAATTGAATGCTTGAATGCCAGCCCCCTAGGGCTTTATTTATAGGCTACTAATTCTTGCTAGCCAAGGATTGTATCTTCTATTTAAACTATAAACTCTATCCAAACAAGTAAGATAGATCTTTTATTTTAGGTAAATATATAAATAACTTAATAAAGCTTTAAGGTAAAAAACAAATAAACCTCAGCTGTAATCTATCTAAATCTATAGATAATCTGTGGCCCTTGAAGATAGAATAGAAGTCTGTATCTCGAAAAGCGTGTCCAACCCGTGTCGAAGTCTAGTCGATATCGACTTTTGAACTCTCTGTTTCTGCTTGACGGGCTCAGCTCTACTCGATTTTCGGAAATTCATCGATATCGATGTTGGGTGATCGATATCGAGTGCTTTTCTTCTGCTGGTGTATGGTCTATCTCGACACTCAGATTTGTGTCGATGTGTAGTCGATATCAACCATGTAGATCGATTTCGACCTCTTTTCAGCTTCACTTGGATTCTTCGTTTTGACTCCCATTTTGCTCCAATTCCTCTATAATTAGATCAAAACTTGTGTAGACTCTATTTCTTTCACGTTAGCTCATTCTACACAAATTTGCATTATTTTCATCCTGTATTTGAGGAATCGAATGAAATATGAAGTCAAAAGATGCAAATAAAATGGGTACAAATATGTACATCAAAACACCCCATACTTAGACTTGCTTGTCCTCAAGCAATAACCAACACCTACAACACACCCTTCAAGTCTTCGCCCTTGTCAAAAGCAACATCATAAGTGGTAGTAAAGCAAAGCAAGTGAATTTAAAGTCAGAACACATATTTGAGCGATCCATAAGCAACATCATGTGTTTAGGCTATGAAGATCAACGGTCAACTCAATTCCATATACAGACTCATAAACATTGTAATTTATAAGAATCCACTTCGCAACCAATTATGAAAATGAAATAAGAACCATCAAGAGGACTTTCGCTCAATGGAAGACTTCAAACAAGACTCCATTCGGCGGGGTTGTAATGGGGCTTGGTATAAAATAAAGGTATGGAATTATTTGGTTATGTGGTGCTCATAAAATTCGGGAATCAAGACTCCTAAACCTTATCACTACTATATCCAAACCATATCTCTTCAATGTTGCACTTTCCAAACTTCTTTTCATTAATGCTCATCAACCTTCTTTCAAACCTTAATATGCTCTCAAAAATATTACACTTGTATGAAATAAAGAACTAAGGAATTTGGCTCATGCACTATGTATAAATAAATAAATATATATATATATATATATATCTTTTTTTTGCACAAAAATAATAATAAATAAAGGTGCATTTATATGGTGAGCCAAAAATCCTTTTACAAAGTATGACAAGATGCAAATATGTACCATCCCATAATTTTCTTTACTCAAAACTAGACAATATGCACTTTTCTTTCCATAATGCATTATTCTAACCAATCTAAGTCTCAATTCCCAAATGGGGGTCAGGCTCAATTTGGCTAGGGATAATTTTGTGGAGTTTACAATATCAGGCTCAGGCTAATATTTAGGCTTCAAGCAGAGATAATGCAGGGTAGGTAAAGCGAGGATAAAAACGGCTTAAAATATGCCTCCATCATTCAATTCTCGTAAACATAAACATATATATGCATTGGTTTTGAATAACTATCACAACATTTAGAGATGCATAGGAAGAGTAAATTCACTCAAGAAAGCGGAGGGATTTTTGATGTTCTCCCTATAGGCCAAAATTCTCACAAGGACAATTTTTGTTGGATTTGCTTTTTAGCCTAGGATCATATGTGCTCAATTTCATCACAAGTTCACAATCTACATAAAAATTTTAAAGATTTAGGCTAAACCATCCAAATATGCCATAGGGTTTACATGATCAAGTCAGCTATTGAGTTTTCATCATAGGACATCTAAGTAGGGTTTCAAAACAAACTTAAAAATAAACATGCATTTTTTTGTATTTTTGACATTTTTCTAATTTTTTTTGGTTTTTTTTTTTGGGTTGACATTTTTGTAAAAGTAAAACTAAGAACAAAAATTTAAACATGAATGCAATGCGAAGAAGAAAACCAAGTTATGACCATAAGACATGTTTTCCCCCACCCCATACTTAAAGGTGCATTTATATGGTGAGCCATAAATTCTTTTACAAAATATGACAAAATGTAAATATGCACCAACCCATAATTTCCTTGCTCAAAACTGGACATTATGCTCCTTTCTTTCCACAAGGCATTAGTCCAACAAATCTAAGTCTCAATTCCCAAATGGGGGTCAGGCTCAATTCGGCTAGGGATAATTTTGTGGAGTTTGCAATTTCAGGCTCAGGCTAATGTTCTGGCTTCAAGCAGGGATAATGCAGGGTAGGTAAAGAGAGGATAAAAATGGCTTAAAAGATGCCTCCATCATTTAATTCTCGTAAACATAAACATATATATGCATTGGCTTTGAATAATTATCACAACATTTAGAGATGCATAGGAAGAGTAAATTCACTCGAGAAAGCAGAGGGATTTTTAATGTTCTCCCAATAGGCCAAAATTCTCACAAGGACAATTTTTGTTGGATTTGCTTTTTAGCCTAGGATCATATGTGCTCAATTTCATCACAAGTTCACAATCTACATAAAAATCATTTTAAGGACTTAGGCTAAACCATCCAAATATGTCATAGGATTTACATGATCAAGTCAGCTATTGAGTTTTCATTATAGGACATCTAAGTAGGGTTAAAAAATAAACTTAAAAATAAACATGCATTTTTTTGTATTTTTGACATTTTTTTAATTTTTTTGGATTTTTTTGACATTTTTTATGAAAGTAAAACTAAGAACAAAACTTAAACATGAATGCAATGCGAAGAAGAAAACCAAGTTATGACCATAAGATATGTTTCTACTCCACCCCACACTTAAGTTTGTGCATCAAAGGTATGATTTTTATGCCATTCCATCTTCTATCCTATGTATGATCCTTTGCGAAAGTTGGGGAGATTCATTATTTGCATTATTGAAGCGAAAGCCAATCATATTGTGAATTTGGATTTTTCATGAAATTGGATAGTAACTCTTAGGTTTTATGCGAGAGCCTCTAATCACCTAATAGTTGGTAACAAAAGTTATTTGACGGAAATGCATCATCTTTCATGAATTTGGCACATATCTTGCATGGTTATCGTTGTGGCATGAATCCCCTACCTTGGAAGCTTTTAGTTTATAGAAGTTTATAAAAAGTTTGTGTTTTTATTTCTGTTCACCCTTCCATCACCATCCTACGTTCTTCGGACATCTTTTCCGACAAATTAGGTTCGTTTACAGTTTCTATTTGAAGACTCGATTTCGACTGAAGAGGTCGATATCGACTGCTAACATCGATATCGAGTACCCACTCGATGTCGACTTGTTGCTTCTGTCTTCTGCAGGTACTTAGCTAGAAATCGGCCAGAACTGAGGTCGATATCGACCAGACACCTCGATATCGAGTGGTATTCTGGAGTTAGGATTTGATTGTGATTGCAAGCTTAGGAAGCGCTGACATACCTCCTCGTGGATTCAATCCTGAATTACCCTACCACTACATCGGGAGGGATTCTTGTATTTTATTTGCTTGGATAAGGGAGTTAGCTTAGTTTGATTTGAATATTTTATTTAAGCGATACCCCCCCTACGAGAACATAAGTGATTAGGTTAGGGAATTTTTGAATGATCTGGTGATGAACTAGCACCCGGTCAAGTTTTTCCCGAATTGTGTGTTCGTCATCTGGGTTCTTTCTCCATGTGAATGGGTTTCCGAAAGTAGGTAGATCCAGCAGAGTGCAGTCGTTTTTAAATTGTAGAAGTTTAGTGAATCGAGCGGAATGAAGGTTAGCACCACACAGCTTGTCTTCACTGCATAGAATTTCATTCAAGTCACCTAAGACAATACAAGGAATGGACGAAACACTCACAATGGATGTTAACGTTTCCCAGAACGAGTCTTTCTCTTGAGGGCCTGGAGGGGCGTATACAAACAGTAGTAGAATCGTAATCATTAAATTTTCGTATCGAAGTCCTATGATTCGAGGTAAGTGAATTTCTACCGTAATGATTTCCTTTGTTAATTGGTAGGACTTCCAAAGGACACCAAGTCCTCCCAAACGCCCAGATGCAGGTGACCAGATAGCCTCATCAAAGCCAGCCGTTTTCCAAATTTTATCTTCCGGAACAGATTTCGATTTAGTTTCCGCTATGGCCATTATTTGAATATGTTCGTTTTTGCATTTACTATCGATTTCTGTCCAAAATGTTTTTTTTAATGCCTCTGCAATTCCAGTATGTGACTTTCATATATAACCATCAAGTGTGTGAGCCAAGATTTAAGGGACCTCACACCAAGAAGAAATTGTAACGATAAACTAAGTTGAAAATAAGTTTTATGAGGGAGCTTGATTTCCGAAATTAAATTGGTGTTACTTTGTGTTTTAATAGGCCAAATTATTAGCCTAGAAGACTTACCCATAACTTTAATAAACCCCACGGAGTTATTCAGTATAGTAAATACTTCTCCCAAGCAAGCAATTTTACACCACAAATTACAAAAGTTATAAACTTGAATCATAAATCCAATTAAGAGATATAGTGTATTGGAGCTGGAGACTTTAGTTTTCAACACCAATTTAGAATTGCTATGTATATTAATTAAACCCTTAGGCCAAGCTATGGGCCACACAAAAAATGGAAATAATGTGGGTTGACTTGGCCCGGATGTGTGCATCAATCCAAGGCTCAAAGAAAGGTCTTCTTTTTTTTTATCACTTAGCATAAGCTCATTAAGTTTGTAAACTGTGGAACAAGCCAACCAATAGGCAAAGATAACCACAAGCCCTTGTACAAGATTATCACTAAAAATACACTTTTGAGTAACATTCCTAGGAAGCCGTATGAAAGGGCTATACACAGCTAAATCACCAAGAGCAAAAAGCACTGATTGGAGAGAAAGTAACTCCACCACTCCATACCCGAAGTGCCTGTGAGCAGACGTGGAAACCAAAGGCTCCAAAACCCATAGTGGACAGTCATTGCGGTAAGGAGCCCACTCAGCAACCCAGATGATGGACATATGAGGAAAACAAATAAACTTCCAATTATTATCAAAGACAATAAGGAATGCAATCCAAACCAACAAAGATTTGTATTCAATTTCTTCTTTAATATGTTTACTATCGATTTGACACCATACCATATGAGCTTGAATGCCATTGTGAGCAGAGAAGAGCAGTAAAGAAAGGGAATGTCGCCAGGCCTAACACCCACAATCACACAAATCTAAAAACAGATTTTACTCTGAAGAGGGATTCGGTCGAAAAAATTTCATCAAACAAGAAGTAGTAAAACGAAATGTCATTTGGATAGGTCCTTATACACAATCCCTTCAGCAGGGAAGAAGTTAGCCATTCACATGGAGCAATAGTACAAAATCAGGGAGTGGACGGACAAAAGACATGTAAGCTAAGGTGCTCAAACCGAAGAAACCAAACCCCGGAACCAAGAGGAGCAACAATAGGCAAAACAAGTGAATCAGCAAGACAAATAAGAACATACTTAAATGCAATTCCATCTAAAATTTTACCACACAGTTTAACAGATCCATAAGTCATTTGTCCGACATCAAGTTCATATCTTTTTCCATCCATCCCTGATATGCACAAACTATTCATCATGAATCTAAACCCCATCGGTCCCTGATTAACATCATAAGGGATAAGATCCCGGAATGGGAGGGTTCTAAAAGAAAAGCAAATGCAAACAACATAACATACTAGCTGAATGTCCACAATAAAAGCCAAGAACAGACTTTCATAGACAAATTTTATAATCAACAAATCTTCATTCCAACTAGGTAAAGGAACCATAACAGCCCCAATAACCACAGATGTTTCAAGGCCCGAAAATCGGTGGGGGTAGGGGGTGAAGAAGCATAAGCCTCAAACACCATATATTTATCAAAGCCCAAAGATCGGGGGTAATGAGTGAAGAGACAAAAGTCTCTAACACCGGGTTTTTCATCCACCAGAATGTGGTGAGTTTCATGGGCAGTATAGTGCAAATAGATGCAATCAATAAGGAGATTGAGTTATTAAACCTGGACAGCAGCGATCGAGCCACAAAAGTGGATGTAGTGGAAGAAAACCCCACCATAACAACACCAAAGGCGTCGAGAAGGAGCATCCACACCACCACCCAACCACTAAAAAGACAGAAGAACAAAGGGATAAGAGCTCTACAGCGCATCAATTACGCACAAATCAAAACCCCCTGCCTTACGTCGCAGCGCCACCAACTGCTCCACCCGGGATAGACATAACCCCACCACCGCCCTCAATAAAGAGATATCTTCCTCCTTTTTCTGAAATTTTTCCCCATGGGCTCCATCCTCATCCAAACGAACGCCCCTTCGTAAGGAATCAACTTCAATTTGGCCCACCTAGTCTGAACAGTTGGATTGAACAGACTGCAAGAGGAGAACTCGGTCGACGTAGTCGCCCGAGAGGCGGCGTGAATACTTGTCTTGGGGTTCAATTACCTGGAATAGGCAAGGCCGCCAGGCAATCCAACGCCAAAGGATTGTTTTCGGCCCCAACAAGCCAGAACCTTGCCGGAGAAGGAGCTGCCATGGGGATTTGGACGATCGATTTGGGGAAATTGGACTTGAGAAACAGGGGAAGGAAGATGGTTTTGAGGGAATAATTTGGGGGGCGTGAGCGCGTACTCCCGACTCCAGGAGAGCACATTACAAACATATTGTACACCACTACCATTGACTCAATAGTATGGGAGTTTGTTTAATTGATTATAGATTTTTTTTTCAAAGCAAGATAAAGATTAGGAAATGCGGCCTAAGCAGGAAATCCTTCCTATCGAATCCTTGCGGATGAGAACCCAAAATTCTGGATCACTTCCAAGCAGACGTCGGCAGGGATACTGTAGGCGATACGAACGAGACAATCAACCGCAACATTAGATTCCTTGAAAATATGACAAATAGCAACATTAGAAAATGAAAAAAGATCTAACAGATATTCTTATTGTAGTAGCTCAATATTCTAAGGACATTTTCAATCGCCCAGGATAGCCCTTCAACCTCTTGGTTGTCCCCTTCAATTAGCAAATTTGCAATCTAAAGTTTTTTAGCTCACATAACGCCCATTTTGAGGCCAATGGCCTCTGTATGAAGGACCGAAGTATAATTACACAACCCATTACCAAGCGATACCAAATTACCCGAGGAGTTCCGTAGGACAAAGTCATAAGCGACCTTACCGTCACTATGCATTGAACCATCGAAATATAACTTCACAAGGCCGTTTGGTGGTTTGACCCACTGTTCAGACTTTTTTTGGTTTCACATACTAGGCAAGATCGTACCAGCAAAAGAGTTATTCGCTTGAGTGGTAATGAAGTTAGGTTTGACCCACTGTTTCATCATTACAATAATTGTATAATTATATTGTAATATATATATGGATTGACTCGGGTGAGGACCACTTCTTCCGGTGAAAACTGAAAGGAGCATTCTCATTGGCTACTTTATAAAAGTGGACCCCTCTACTTTCCAACTAAAATCCAAACAAAAACTTAAAATTACCTAGAATAGCCACTATTTTATAAACTTTAGTTTGTGTGTTATTTTCAATTTTCTTTATAATTCCGCATTTATCTTGTTTTAGTTAGTGATCCTGAAGTTTGGTATCAGAGCCTAGTTAATTAAATATCTGTATTTATCTATAAGCTAATCTGGAGGTATCTACTAATTGCCCCCATAAGACTTATCCTCATGCTTTACATCTAGATACAAATGATAAGCACTTTGGAGCAATTTTAAATGCTATTTCAAACCAACTTATAGATTTAAAACTTGAAGTTAAAAAATTAGAACAGTTATATCTAGAGATTAGCGATAAGATTTTTAAGATAGTAAAAGAAACAGGTGAAGTGCATCACTCAACCAATCTCAAAGCCATCAACGAAATTAGTCATCAGATAAGCCTAAAATCTGGTGGTGAAATTAAGAAAGGAGATCCTTTTAAATATAGTTATCCATATAAAAAATCCAAAAAGAAGTTTTCTACTGAGTTAGATAATATAAAGAAAAAAGGTATTATTGAAGGAGAAAATCAAGACGAAAATCAAATCCTTAAAAATGAATCAACATCTAGTTATACAAACAAGGAGATTTAGCACTAAGTTGGACGACCCAGAGTGGAAGTTGAAATTACAGAAACACAAAAACATTGAATTCAACTTCACAAACCAAGAAGTTATGAGTGATGATGAGTCTGACAGAAATTCTGATGAAGAAGCAGTATATCAGCAAATGGGACTAATTAATCTGAAAGACATGGAAAACATTCCCATATCCAAAGTTCAACAGAAGCTAGATGAAATACTAAGACAAAGAAGGCTGAGGGAAAATGAACCAGTAGAACATAATGAAGCTAGAAGAAACTACAGGCGATATGAACATGGTTCAACCAGTAATTATAGACCTAGGCTAAAGCCGAAGGAGTTTCTAGAGAAGAAAGAAAGATTTGCAGTAAGTATTATGCCAAACCATAGGCAAAGAGAAATTAACCTAGAGCCCATAAGTGAAACAGGTTACAAATTAAACCTGGATGGCGTAAGGAACAGGCGTGAGATCATAGAATTCTGGAAGAAAAGCATGATGAGCGCATTAAACATGAATGTAGGATGAAATTCTTCCCAATTCCTTAATTATATAGAACACAGTTTCTATGGTTGTATTGTCGATTGGTATGGAGCCATTGGTGATGAAGCTAAACAAGAACTGAGGAATCTGGCAAGTCCAGTGAATATGTTCACATTAATATGTGAGTTAATTGAAGATGAATTCATTGGAGAAAAGGAAGATGAAGATAAGGAAGCTTTAAAATGGCAAAGAACTTTAAACAATCTTGAAATCTGTAACATGAAATATGCTGATAACTATATAACAGAATTCGAGAGATGTTACTATAAGATAGGAGAAAACGGCACTAATCTTCAAATGTTCTTTGATAAACTTCCTGCCCCAATTAATGAACAAATAAGTGACGAATATCGAGAGCTAATAAAAAATGGAAGCAAATATTCTCTTGGTAATAGGATTTCCTATGTTAGGAAATGGGTTGAGAAAAAATGTAAAGATGTCAGAAGCACCCAAAGAATGAAGAAACAATTCTTAACTTGTTGGGAGACACCAACAGAATGGGGATGCAACACTAGAGATTATCAAGGAAGAAAGAATTATAAGAGAAAAAGTTTCAACAAACAAAGAGGTGAGAAATATTATAAAAAGTATTATAAAAAACCTTTTTCAAAAAATAGAAGATTTTTCCAGAAAGCCTCATTTTGTCCTGAGAAAAAAAAACTGCAAATTTTGGGCATGCGGTGAATCCGGTCATTATGCTAATGAATGCAAAAACAAGAAGAACAATAGATTAGCAGAAGCCCTAGGTAGTTTGGATTACATAGAACCATCAGAAGATGAAGCAGTAGATTTAGCTCTAAGGAACAACAAAGGAATAGTGGAAATAATTGAAGAAAAGTTCGATGAACATGAAGAATCTGAAAATGAGTCAATTGAAGGTGAAGAAATTAATGAGATGATGGAAGGAGAAGCTCCTTGTGAGTTCTCTGATGAATATGAAATGACCACCTTAGCTCAACTTCAGCAAGCTGAAACTTCTATTGATGAAGAACAAGTAGAAGAAATGACCAGATCAGGGGTTGATTTCCCGATCATTGCCAAAGAACAGTTTGTTAAAAAAATCATTGTTCTCTAAATATGCTAAATATGCTAAATATGCTAGAAATGACCAGATCAGGGGTTCAATCCTAATCTCAGTATTACCCCAAGAAACCAAGTAGCTACAGTAAGCAAGAATGACAAGTCATTTGTGGTAGATGAGGATATAGCTAGCATGATAGCAGCCTTAAAAAAGAGGTTAGAAAATAGAATTATAAGAGAACCATCTAGACATAGTATTGATCTAGGTTCCTGTCCTTCTAGGGAAAGTGGTATAACTCCTTCCTGTCCTTTTAGAGAGATTGGTACGATTCCATTGTATCCTCCAACACGCCCAATTATTGAAGAAAGACAGGGAGAATCATCCAGTTCTGAGCCTAAAGGAAAGATAGTAGGATATCAAACTAGAACCATTAGTGAACCTATCTTTGAAAATGATGTAAGAGCAAAGAATTTTGTGGAACCCAATAAGGAACCGTTTTGTGAAGAAGAAATGGGAATGAGAATGGAAGTGATGGATCTTAGATATCTCTACGAAGAGAATGTGAGGATAGAAGAAAGCCTTGAGCATGTCAGTAGAGGATCCTTGAAGAAAAATTATAGAATCACAAATCCCAATAGCATTTATATCCCAATAAGTATTTGTTTAGAAGGTTTTAACAAGTATGAATTATGTGCCTTTGTAGATAGCGGTTGTTCTGTATGCTTTGGTAAGAAGGCATTGTTTCCTGAGTTCATATGGAAAAAATCTCGTAGACCAATCCAAGTCAGGATAGCTAATGATAGTATCATAGTTCATTCAGAATTAGCTTCTGATGTGCCAATCATGATAGGTGGAGTCTCGTGTGTAATCCCTACACTCTGGGCTACTACTCAACCTTCACACGACATGTTAATTGGAAATAACTTCCAAAGACTTCATGTCCCAGTCACTCAACACTTAGACATGATGGTCTTTAATATCAATGGAGAAGATGCTTGGGTTAAGAAGATCAAACAAGCATATACACACCAAGCAATAGAATTCACGCGCATTAAGCGTGGTGAAGAATATATTCTTCCTACTCAAAGAGAATTCGCACTCTCCATATGTGAAAAAAGTTTAAAAGAAAAAATTCTTAAACAGCAAGAAAAAATGTGCAAAGAGTTATATTCTGAAAATCCTTTAAAATTTTGGGAAAAAGATAAATCATTTGCTACCATAGAGTTAATAGATCCAAAAGTTGTCATTAGAGTAAAACAAATGATTTATACTTACAAAGATCAATAAGAGTTTAAAGAACAAATTGATGAGCTATTAAAGAAAGGATTAATCAGAGAAAGCAAAAGCCCTCATTCTAGCCCCGCCTTTATGGTCAGGAATCATGCTGAGGAAAAAAGAGGAAAAGCTAGAATGGTTATCAACTATAAAAAGCTTAATGATAATATTGTTTTTGATGGATACTATATCCCTAATAAAACAGTTTTATTTGATAGAATACAAGGAGCCACTTGGTTCTCTAAAATGGACTGCAAAAGTGGTTATTGGCAGGTAAAGATGAATGAAGACAGCATTCCACTTACTGCATTTAGTGCTCCACAAGTACACTATGAGTGGATAGTCATGCCATTTGGGTTAAAGAACGCACCACAAATATTCCAGAGAAGAATGGACAATGTTTTCAAAGAATTTAAACATTGTTGTCGTGTTTACATTGATGATATATTAATCTTCTCTAAAACCTTGGAACAACATAAACAGGATTTAAAAGCTATAACCCAAAAATGCATTCATCATGGAATCATTCTAGGACAGAAAAAGTGCATTTATGCTGAACCAGAAATTGAATTCCTAGGACTCAAGATAAAAGTAGGTCAAATTGTGTTACAGGAAAATATTTTAGAAAAGGTAGAAAAATTTCCTAATGAAATCAAAGATAGAAAACAACTAGAAAGGTTTCTAGGATGTCTTACTTATGCTTCTGATTTCATTAAAGATTTAGCCCAACTAAGAAAACCTTTACAGATAAAATTGAAGAAAGAACAAGTTTGGAATTGGACCCAGCTAGACACTAAGATAGTCAAGGAACTAAAAAGAAGATGTGAAAAACTTCCAATATTAACTCTACCTAATGAAGATGATGAGTTAGTTCTTGAAACAGATGCTAGTGATTATCATTGGGGAGCTGTTTTGAAATTAAAGAAAGATAACAAGCTTTGCAGGTACAGCAGTGGCAGCTTCAACAAACCTGAGTATAATTACAATGTTATGGAAAAGGAGATTCTTGCAATTTATCGCGGAATCCAGAAGTTTATAATCTTTTTAGCCCCTAAACCTTTTACAGTAAGAACAGATTGTAAAGGAATATTGGGTTTTATAAATAATAATCTTGATAATATGAAAGCGCATGGGAGGCTCCTGTGTTGGCAATTAGCCCTTAATCAATTTACCTTTACTGTTGAACATGTGCAGGGTTCAAAAAATTCTCTAGCAAACAGTCTAACTAGAGAACTAGCTAATGGACTAAAGAAATCAGACTCGATGGGAAGACCCTTGCTGGGCAACCAACGAGATAGATCGTGATTTCTTATGTGACATAAGGGAATATCAAGGATGGGTTTCCCCTCCAAGGTTTTACATTTCTGTTGATTTTGGAAGATTTACACATAACAGATTCCATCGTGGACTCTTACAAACGAGACACAGAGTGGTTATAAGATTCTTAACTTTGGAAATCATTATAAAAGTTCTTCAACTACCTATAGAACTTCAAGAAGAAATCTGTAGGAGATGGAGGATGAGAGATTTCAGACACTTCTACTGGACAGTAACCTTGAGGGATCACAATACTCCAGCAAGGACCAGAGAGTGGTGTAACCATTTCTGTATAAACAATGGCGCTGGATTAGGAGGAATCTCATTGCCACTTACGGCATATGTTGATTCAGAGTATCTAAAAGCATGAGAATATGGAATGTGTAATGGACTCTACAAATACAAGCGACCATGGCCAAAAGAAGAAGAGCAGAGTTTCATGTACAGCCACTTCACTAAATTCCAGAAGGAGGTTTTCCTCAGAGCAACAAAGTTTGAGAAGATAGAGGAAATAAATGGTTGTCGTGTTATCAGTGCTTGCATGGATGTTAACCAAGGAAAAACCCGGTTACCGCATTACCTGATCTTCCTGCTATTTACTGAAGAATACTGGTACGTGATGGATCCAATAGTGGGAAGCCATAATAATACAATAAGACATCCATGGGTAGCAAGAGCGAAAGGGTTCTCCTACATCTATTTTTACATCAACAAGTTTAGATAGACTGACTGTGGAATATTCAAAGTTGGGAATACCACCTTCATCATAACCCCACAGCTCAAGCCATTAATGCAGCAGGCTATAGACAGGTCCGAGTTCATTGAGCTCTATTTAGCACAAATAGAAGCTGGTCACTTTTTGGACAAGGAAGGCCATGAAAGGATGATTGATATGTTAATTACATGGGATCGAGAATACACTGAAGGTACAATGCTTGATCTCGATTTGGATAATGAGCAATATTTAGAGATTGATAATCTCCAAGATCTGATAATGGATGATGATGATGACTTAGAGGCCAATATGGGAGAAGAAGGGGTCCAGAACCTGAATGATTAAACATCACCATCATGCACCGGCACAATTATTGTACCTTTCTGTTTTCTTTTTCATCATGTGAATTGTATTATTGAGTCAGCACTGTGTGCTTTTATTGTTTTTTGAGTGCGTAGGGGCCCATATGCCGGCCATTAGCTTTTAGACGTTGTAAAGGCATCCAATGCCTTTCAACCAGCTCTATATATAGATCTCTCCTCACACTTCAAGTGTCATCGAAATCCAGAGAGAGAAAAACATATGAAAAGAGATAGAAGTCTTGTAATACAGAAAGAGAAAGAGAAGCATTGTTGAGTTCTGAGTAGGTTGGTTTCCCATCACTCAAAAACTCAAGAATCCTTCAATGGATCTTTCTGGTGGGAGAATTTAGTATGTTTGTATGTTTGTAAGCTTTAAGTAAGGAGTGCTTGTGTGTTGTAATATTTTCCAAATTCAATAAAAGTTTATTTTTAAGAAAGGGAAAGCTACTTAATCGAACTCTATGTTCTGGATAATTAGTTTTCTTGATTCCAATCCTTTCACCCTCCAAAAACAAAAACTGAGAGTTAGAGACTACTGTCTGAGGTAGGAAACGAAACAGATATGTGCTGTGCTTGGACTAAGGGAGGCCTTGTTGAAGGTTAGTCACCTCTAGAAAACCGGAAGCTAAAGGAACGCCGGTGGTCAAGTGTAACTAAGTTCAGGTATCGATCGAACCTCTCTATCTTTAAGTTTTTAATTGCAGAGCGTGGTGGGCTTGAAACCATAGAAAATTCATTATTCATAATATAGTCAGTAGATTATGGTAGTTAGTACCACCAAAAGTCATTTATAAATCCTTGTTGTTTCATTCCAAAAATATTAAGAAAAATTTGCAATTACTATAAAGTTTGGGTACCTTTGCAATTTTTCATAACAATCACACCACCTGTGAGCCCCACAGTGTCAACCAATCAAAACACTCCTCACGATTTTTACCATAATATTGGTTTTCACCGGAGCGTGACCCTATATATATATATATATATATATATATATAGGGGTTGGTTCAGGTGTAAACACCCCTTAAAATGTAAACTAAGAACAAATCTGAACCACACAATCCAAAGAAATCAAGGGTTGGGATTAATAATGATTTTCAGTGTTTTTTAAAAAGAAAAATTAGGTGGGCCCCACACCTAACTCACCCACGCGCATACAGGTTTGGTGCATATTTATTAGTTTTGAGGATTTTCAAATTATAATTGTTATCACACGCATGTTTTTTTTTCTTTTTTTGGTAAGCTTGTTCATATATACGAGATTATTTTTTATTTTTAATTAGAGTGATTTGCACAATCTAACCCCCTATCCGAACACCTTTCCGCCCATAACCTACTATCCGAACCAATTGCAAAGGCTAACCCTCCACCCAAAAAAAATTGCACTCCATCCGGTAAAATGCAACCGGGACAGAGGAGAGAGAGAGTGAATGTGGAGAGAGAGGAACCGGGGGAAGTTAATGAGGAGAGAGTGTGAGAGAGGGAGGAAACAGTTTTATAAAAAAACTGTAAAATCAACTGTATCTCACGGGCCTACAAAAGAGGAAAAGAAAAAGAGAAGGAAGAAGAGGAAGAAGAAAAAGAAAAAGAGAGAGGGCAACAGTCGCTCATGCAAACCTGAAGAAAAGAAAACGAGAAGGAAAAAAGAAAGAAGCCGACAGTGCAGTGCAAGAGAGGTTGGAAGAAGGTGAGCCGACATTGAACAGGGCGATTTTGAAGTAAGTAAACTCTAACTCGATCGATTAATTACCTATTGCTTGGATTCGTAGGGGAGGAACCGATTGGAAAAACCTAAACTGTTTTTGATTGTGTGAAAATGGGATAAAGGGGTCGAATGGGTTGACAGTTCGCAATTTTCCTTGTCTTGTAGGAAGTAACCGGCGTCACGTTAAAAAACAAAGGGTGGAAAGTTTGGGAACTGGGGTGTGCAGAGAGAAGGGAATTATTGGGAAAGGGGAAATTGGGGAACGTTTATGTCGAATTGAATTTTCAGGAGTAGGGTAGCTGTAGATACGTTCAGTTTAGGGGGGAAATTGGCCGGAATGGGGCGAATTAGGGTTAGGGGAAATGTTACAAAGGGTGAGTTTTCATATGTGTAGATTGAAATTGGACAGGGGAACTGAATATTAATGTCAGTAGGTCGAGATTTCTGATGAAAAATTTTGACACTCGTGTGCAATTTAGAGATGTACAAATTGAATAAGTCCACTGTCATGTATAAATAATAAGGTGTCATGTATAAATATTAACGTGTCATGTATAAATGTTTTGGTGTCATGTAAGATAGACTGCAGGGATGAATATGGAACCACTGTGTACATTCAATCTTAAGATGAATAAGTAACTGTCATGTACATATTGAACCATTGGGTGCATTCAATCTTGACACTTGATATGCATAGGTTCTAAATGAGTAACTGTCATGTACATATTGAATTCTACAATGTTTGTGGGACTGATGAGAAGGGAACTGTGGGCTGGGGGACGCGAATTGATTTCGAGATTAATGATATTTGGTCTCCCAACATGCAGGATATCTGCTAAATATAAAAAATGTCGCAGCGGCGGAGTGGAAAGAAGATTGTCGACCCTGCATCTCAAACCTCCGGCGCGGTATGATGGGCATTCGTTGAGTAATGTAAGTTGTGATTGTCGTGGTGCAGCATTTCTCACTTGTTGAAGTCTGTGCAGGCTGTGTACGCTGTCGAGGAAGACAGACACTTCAAAGCGCGATGTAACCAATACTGTCGGTTGCCCCTCCTAGTAAACATTGACAACCGGTTGAGCGAGTCCCAGTGGAAGCGCCTGATGGACAGCCCGTTGGGGGGCGTTGCAAAACTGGGCATAAGCGCAAGGGTCTAGTTCTCCGGGCAGCTTGTGCACTACGTTCTCCAACGACGACTGAAGACGAAGAAGAAGCATGAAACATGGTACAAGATCCATGATGTGGTTGTGAGTTTCTCAATAACTGAGTTCGCCCTTGTCACCGGTCTCAACTGCGGCTATGTCGACGAACCTGAGAACGACTCGGCGTGTGAGACGGAAGTGTATGATTTCTTTGGAGTTACCAAGTTGAAGATGTCCGAGTTCGAGGTGATGTTCCAAGTGGCAATGGCATCTGAGAAATCGTCAGCCAAAAAGTTTAAATTTGTCCTGCTGATGCTGGTCGAGGGCGTGTTGTTCGCGAAGGAACCCCGAAACTACATTCAGGGGTGGGTGGTCAACCTCGTCTCGGACATTGAAAGGTTCCTGGCCAATCCGTGGGGTCGGCTTTCCTACGAGCGAACGAACGAGTTCCTAAACCATGCAATCGAGAGGAAGCTCCAACACACTGGCAGCAGCCCCACTGCACCACGTCCGTCGTACGTGCTGATGGGATTCCCCCTCGCCTTCCAGGTTCCTTCACAAACCTCACTGGACGACTAATGAATTAATACTAGTCATCCATATACTTTATACTGGACAACAATTGACCTTGTACTGGACAAACGTTGTTTGCAGATCTGGGTGTACAAAGCCCTCCCTCCAGTGGGCATCCAATGTGCGAGCATCATAGATGAGAAGCTGTATTTGTTTAATGCTAGTGAATCTGTCTCCCATATATTATGTCCAGTATATCTCAATATGTGACATGTCGTATTACATTGACTGTCCATTTTAAGCGAACAGTTTACACGTCAACCTACAAATTACCTCCCACCCACCTTCTTCTTCGATGGTTTTTCTCTGAAACTTAAGATTTAATTACAAGTATATTTCTGCCCCCTCAATTTCACCCTCACTATAACTCTTACACTTGGACCAGTCACATTAAAGCATAGTAGTGTCGACATGAGAGAACAAAATCATGGCATCAAACTATGGGTAAATATTAAAGCATAGTAGATGTCATTATAGTGAATCTCCTTCTCCCACAAATCTTCTCCAGTCGATTCCGCATGCTGTATTGATCTGTTTCTCCGAGCAAATTTGTCCAGTTAAATGCAATATGTGACATGTTTTGTTGATATTGACGTCAAGTTAAAACTTACTTCTTACACGTGATTCTGCAAATAAACCCCCGCCCCATTCCTACATTAATTGTTTTCTCTGAAGCTTCAAATTTAATTGACGGTATCTTTTTATGCCCCCTCACTGACACTCTCGCTGATCTCTCTCTCCTCTCAGACTGCACTTTTGTTTTTCATCTCTCTCTCTCTCTTCTGTCCTCTGCAACAGCAAATTCAGTGTACTTTTTCCCTCCTTCATCTCTCTCTCTCTTTCTGACTTGTCTTCGCTTTTCAGTAAAGCACTCTCTCTCTCTTACACACACTTTTCCTGCTTTTCTATCCGTGTCCAGCTGTCCCCCATTGGGTTACCTACAACCGGCTGAACCTTGCAACCGGATATCCACTTTTATGCAAATTTTTTTCGGATTGGGTCACTCATGCAAACATTTCGGATAATAGGGTTAGTTTAGCAAATGGCCCTAAAAATAACTACATTATTCGGTCAAATTAGAAAGATTATTTATATTTAAGAGATAATTATTCGGTTAAATTTGATAGATTATTCGGTTAAACTATATAGATTATTCATGTATAAGAGGACGATTGTTTAAACACTTATTAGTTTTTTTTGTTTTTTTTTTTTGCCCTTTTTTTGTTCAATTGTTATGAAGATAATTTAGTTGAAATTAAATTATTCGGATAATTAGAAAGATTATTCGTATTTAAAGGGTGATTATTCGATTAAATTTTAGAGATTATTTAGTTAAATTAATAAGATTATTTATATTTAAGGGATAACTATTCGGTTAAATTTAATAGATTATTCAGTTAAATTATATATATTATTCTTGTATAAGAGGATGATTGTTTACACACTTATTGGTTTTTTTTTGCGGTTGTTATCAAGATAATATAGTTGAAATTAAATTATTCGATTAAATTAGAAAGATTATTAGTATTTATAGGGTGATTATTCAATGAAATTTCAAAGATTATTTAGTTAAATTTGTGAGATTATTCACTTAATTATTCGTTTACATATGAAAAATTATTCATAGACAAAATCATACTATTCATTGATACTTGATAAATTAATCATAGAAACAATTGAATTGTGGAGTGAAAGTCGTTGATAAATTATTTGTATGTATATAAATAAACATTTAAATTATTCGTATGTATTAATGATAATCATATATATCGTATAATATAACCAAAAATAAATACCGTCAATTTTGAAAAAAATAAAATTATCGATCTTAATTGAGAAATCATCGATCTCAATTGAAATGCCTCAATTTGAATCAATATTTTACCAAACAAATTGAAATTCACCTAGGCTCCACACAATTTCCTAAAATCGGCCACTGCAAACCAAATTCATCAAAAAAAAAAAAAAGTCTCCTGGGCCCCACACAATTTCAAACAAGGGGCAACTTCACTCAAAAAATAGACAACGGGAGATTTGGAGCGTGAATAACAAATACAAAACCGAGAGTGTGGCACAAAACTCGCGGGTCCCATTCATTTTTTAATTAAAAATTCATCCAAAATTGTTTTAATCTTGGTCACTCATTTCCTCTCATCCAATGGTTTAAATATGTTCCTAGTTTACACCCTAAAAAGTGTTTACATATGACCCTTCCTCTATATATATATCAATGCATTATATACCAATAGTTTATGATTTTTTGAACTGATTGAAGCAATGAGATATCAGTACATTACAAGAACAGTCTATTGATAATAGTAGAAGGAATGGGTAAACCATTGTGAGCTAGACAATTGTATGGACAAAATTGGAATAATTTGTCACTATTCATGAGAAGATATTGGTGTGTATGGTAGTCAAAATAAACTATTAAAAATAAAGTATTTGTGGCTATTTTTTTTATCAGGGTTTATGGTTATTTGGACACCCAAAATTAACTAAAACAAGTTTAAAAAAATGTGTTAAAAATGCTAGAAAATGGAGGTTATTTTGGTATTTATTTTGCAAAAGTATTATTTCACCCCTTCCCTTTTATCTTATTTAGTTTGAAAGTACCACAATACCCCTAATAACAACCAAATAAACTCCACTGTTTACAAATAAACTGTTTTTCGCCACATACGGAGATTATCTTGTTGTTTAAATTTTTAACTACTTTTACCAACAGTTTATAAATTTACCCTGTTTATAATTTTAGTCAGTTTATTAACCCCGTCAAATACGAACCCATACCTCATCCACTCTTTTTAATTGATTTTTTATGGATAATATATATTGAGTATTTGATTTATAAAATCATAATATTTTATTTTGAATTCATATTATTTGAAATATATAAAAAAAAAAATTATCTAAACAAACACTTTTAAAGTGTTTAGGTTTATAAGTTCTGGAATCCAAGCACACCTTTTTTTTCCTTGTTGGAATTCAATGAACGTATTTTTTTTTAAAAAAAAACAACTCCATATGATTTGTGCGATCGTTTTTTTTAATACAAGGAAAGTAATTAAGACGAAACATCCTAATGAAGGAAGCGCCATCTTAGAGCGTCCTTCCGGACGAAATCCTGAAGCACCGGATCAAAGAGCAGAACATCGTCAGCAGGGATGTTGTAAGTCAGGTGCGCGACCCTATCAGCTACAGCATTGGATTCCCTGAAAATATGACGAATAGAAAACGAGTCAAAACCATAACTTATCATCCGAACATCCGAAAGAACAAGTTCAATACTCCACGGGCAGGTCCAAATCCCAAGCAAAGAATTGACAACTTGCAGATTATCATCCTCAACTAGAAGGTGTCTAATCCCCAGTTGACGAGCACATATCATCCCATTTCTAAGGGCTAGTGCTTCAGAAAACACAGGAGACATGTTGTTGCAGCGGCCCGAGCCAGCCGTCACCACTGCTGCCCTATCGTTTCTAATTACGAAGTCGTACGTAGTGATGCGTTGCTATTCCCGATCCTTCGCCTGTGGGCTTCGAATCAAGAACCACGCCGTATATTTGCCCGATCTTGCAATACTCCTTGATTTCTCTTGAGTTGGAACTAGGTCTTGAAGGTAATTAACATGTGAAGATAGCGGAAGCAAAGGAACAACACAAGGCCAAGGAAGAGGATGCAGCGGCCGCTGCAATAAGGGGGCGGCCGCCGCCTATTACTGGTCACAGGTTCAGCGACGGAGGCGCCTATTCTCTTGCGACGGTGGCGCCTATGGTTTCAGCGACGGTTTTTTAGGATCCTCTTTGTGTTTTAGCTTTGTGTTTGGGGTTAGGGTTTCGAAGGGCACTTGTTTGAATGATTAAAAGCATGAAGAACAATCTGAATTTTTGAATGCAAAGTTTTTGGGATTGATAATCGAAGAACCCTTTAGCCAAAGGGTTTCTTCAATTATATTTCAATCTCCTCTTTATTGAATGTCAAAGAACGTTTAAATAGAATCCTAATTTCTATAAACCCTAATATGTGGCAGCCATCCTTTACAAAAGGATAGACTTGACTGACCTAATTCTAATATAATAATATAAATAAAATCCTAACTAGATAAATCATAAAAAGATGATAATTAAGAAAGCCTAAGGATAGACTCTCCTAACCATCTTATTTAACCTAACTAAGTAATACTATAAATAAGAAATTCCATAAATAGCTCCAACTAACATAGAAGTTACTAAATATGGAAAGAACTAATAATAATAATAATAATAATAATAATAATAATAATAATAATAAAAAATATCAATGTCTTCTTTCTTCAAGCCATGGTGGCGCCTTCTTCTTCCTTTTGAGGACGACATTCTTTTTCATCAATAGCCCTCGAATCGGTCTTGAGAGCTCGCCTGGCTCAAGATCATTGCAATTTGATCATCTTCTTGCTACTATCAATATTGCATAATTCTGTGTCCAGGGAAAGTTGCTTGAATACGGTGCCTTGTTTTCTCGCCTACTTGATTTCTAAAACCTAATCACTCTTAGAATCAAAAGGGCTTGTATTGCTTGGTTTCCGTTCCTTTGTCCCTTTTACTTGTTATCTCCTGATTTGTAGGAACATGTCGAAGAGAGACGATAACAGCCGTACTCCCCCTCCCCCTGGTACCATCACGGATGGTCAAATGGCTTTTATCATTGAGGCCGTTGAGGAAAAGCTTACGCCTAAGTTAGAGGCGCTCTAGGCATCTAACAATGCTCAATTCACGGTCCAAATGTTGTCTATGATAGATAAGAAGTTTGACGAGCTTCGAGCATCTATCCCTACACCCAACCCTTTTGCAGGAGAAACCAGCGACGACCCTTTAGTGTCGTTCATCGGACATCAGCGTCAGCAGGAGGTTCCACAACCTCCTCGCCATCAGCAGACGCACCAAAGATGGGTCCATACTAACCCTTCCTAACCCTAACTTTGGTCGTCCTCTTACTAATAATGCGCAGGCCATTCAACGGAGAGATGTTAAGATCAAGTTAGAGACCTTTGATGGAACTAATGATCCTGAAGCTTATCTTGCTTGGGAATCTCATACTAACTATGTTCTTGACCATCTTCGTTATGATGAAACAGAGAAGTTGGAGGTTGTTACTTTACACTTGACAGGTTTAGCTTGCTCATGGTGGTTTCGCACTAGAGACCTCCGTCGTCATCAAGGTAAGCAACCAGTTGAGACTTGGCCACAACTGCGCTACTTGCTGAAGAAGAGACATGTGCTTGAGGAGTACACAGAGATGATGAGGCTACATCTAGCTCAACTACATCAGAGATCTCGCTCCCCTTTCGAGTACAGGGATGAGCTTGAGCGCTTAGCTCATCGGGCTAATATTTATCTTACTGAACGTGCTTTATGTACTCAATTTCTTGCTGGTCTCAATACTTCTATTCGCAATTCCTTATCTATTCATAGTATTAGGGATATTAATATTTTGACTCATAAAGCGCAGCTATTGTATGAGCAACAGCAGAGGGTCAAGACTGAGCAATCTACACATGGTCACAGGTTTGTTCCTTTCCCTTATTCTAGTCAACACAGAGTTTCTTCTAACCCGCCTATGCAGCAAAAGGGAGTGTCCGACTCACCTACATAGGGTTTTAAGGTCCAAACTAGAAGAGTTGCTGCACCACCTCCTAAAGAGCGCACAAAGGAGCTCCGCTGCTTCACTTGCGGGGGTTCGGGCCATGTGTCTCGTGACTGTCCTCAGAAAAAAGAAGGTCCTCCTCAATGATTTGGGAGACCACTACTATGAGGATGAGATTCAGGTAGACCCCATAACTTCAAGTGAAGTGGAGGAGGACTCGGCTAATGTGGAGATTGATCCTACAAGCTTTCAGGAGGCTCTTTGCCTTGTCAACCGCCGAGTTCTACACATTCAGGAGGCTCCCATGGCTGATCAAAGGGAGAATATCTTCCACACAAAGTGTGTGGTTCACGAGGCTACCTTGAATGTCATCATCGATGGAGGAAGTTGCTGCAACCTCATCAATGAAAAGGTAGTGGATTATCTTCATTTGACTACTACTCCTAGGGCTACTCATTATGGTCTTACTGGTATTACTGATAATGTTTCCGATATTATGGTTACTAAACAATGCTTAGTTTCTTTGTCTATTGGTTCCTATCATGATCAAATTTTATGTGATGTCGCTAGGATGGATTGTAGTCATATCTTACTTGGTCGTCCTTGGCTTTATGATCATTCTGTGTTGCATGATGGTCGTGCGAATACCTATTCTTTCACTTTTGATGGGAGGAGAGTTACTCTCCTACCCTTGTCTCCTCAAGCTGTTTTGAAGGAACAGGTACGCAAGCAACAACACCAGGACGCTCAAAAGGAGGCCCAGAAACAAGCTGCTGCCCGTGATGAGGAACTCGCTGCATCCAATGCAGCGGCCGCTGCACCACAGGTGGCGGCCGCCGCACTTGATCCCGCGGCCGCAGCTTTTGCATCATCGTCTTCACCTTCTTCCACTTTGGCGAAGGCCCCATCTACTTCCATTAAGGGCTCCGTCGAACAGAGGATACTTCTTTATCAGCCCCAGTAGGAGATGGTTCCTGGGAATGACTCCGCCGACGATTTGAGGACAAATCGTGTTCAAGTGGAGGAGAATGATGAAATGCAACTGGTGATGACTCATGGTGACATTGAGGACAACGTTAAGGTACCCTTTGATGGTCCGATCACTCGTACAAAGGCCAAGAAGATGCAAAATGCTAACAAGGCGCTTATCATTTGTTGCCAAGGAGCTATGGAGCAAGGATTCAAGCCACCTTGGGTCGCTTTGCCCAAAACCAGACCACCAGTCCAAGAATTGAGCTTGCGACCTCAGACCAAGCTAATGAAGGCGAGGCCTGATCCACCATGAGACCCATTTCGTGCCTACTCTTAGGGATGGAGGAAATTTTCAGAATTTTACCTATTTTTATTTTATTTATGTCATATTAGATAAATAAGGTAAAAAGAAAAGTCTATCTACTTAGATTCTTCCTTAACAACTAAGGTTTGACCTTTCAAACTAAATCTAGGGTTTTAATTAATTATTATTATTTTTAGTCAGCCATGCTGATCCTTTGCAAGGTGAGGATGGCTTATCGATTTCTATTTAACGTACGTTCGAGTCTTTAGGAAAAGTCAGATTGAAATATAGAATTGAGGAAACCCTTTCGCTAAAGGGTTCTTCCATCTTCAATCCAAACACTTTGGTTCATAATTTCAGTTTGTTCTTCATCCTTTTAATCATCCAAACAATTACCTTTCGAAACCCTAATCTCAAACACAACCCAACAAACACAACACAATTCCTGCAGAGAAACGTCGCTAAAACCCTAGCGCCGCCGTCGCCAAAGAAGAGGACTCTGTCGCAAACCTGCACGCTTAGGCACAAGCGGCGGCCGCCCCATCCCTTGCTGTGGCCGCGGCCACCTCGCTGCCAGCCCGCAGCATCCGTCGCCGCCTCAAGCGCCTGCCTTGCTTTGTTCCTCTTTTGTTTTGCCTTTATTGCCAGGGTTTCCTATTTCCCTATTTTCCTTTAAATTTCTCACTCATACTTGAATTATCATTGTTCCAAATCAGGAGAAATCAAAGAATATTGCAAGATCGGGACAAACTGAAGTCGTTGTTCTTGATTCCGAGCCCACAGGCGAAGGATCGGGAATAGCAATGCATCACATAGCCTCACCAGATGACCGTAAAGAGCCATCAAAATTCAGTTTGGAGAAGGGAGGAGGAGGGGAATCCCAATGAACATTCCGCCGAACCCCCGCCCTAACCAAAACCTTCACCCTGCTGTTACCATCCAGACGAGATTGTGGAACAAGGAAGGATCGAGTTTGTAAATCAAAACGGGAGGCATTGAACCAACTACGCTTAGTATTGTTGATATGGACGCGAACTTGGTTAATATCTATGTTTTGAATATTTCCGAAAATCAATTGATTTCTAAAGAACTAGATGGCCCACCAGGAATAGAAAAGGTCAGAAGAGAACGAACTTGAAGTGTTTGAGTAAATGTTGTTGAGAACAACATTTGTTTTTTGAAAGTCAAAATTGTGATTCTGAAGAGTTCTAATAGGATGCGGTAGTAGCTGTAGAATTTTTTTCGTGAAAGGGCAATCCAAAAACAGATGCTGCATTGTTTCACAAAGAGAATCATAGAAAGCACAGTTCATAGGCACCCCAATGTGAGATACCTGCAGACGTTGTTTGGTCGGTAAACTATGTGTGACCATTTTCCAAAGGAAGTATTTTAATTTCGGTGGAATTTTTAAATCCCAAATCCAGTCACACTTGAAGCTACTATTGTTATTATTATTACTGACAATTGTGGTTGCTGATTTGGTTGAGAACCATCCCGTAGGGTTCGGTCCCCAGTAAAGGCGGTCAGTGAAGGTAGAAATTGGCAACGGAATATCTGATATTTGTGTGATAATTGATTGTGTAAGCAAGCCATTAAGATCAGCTTGAAGCTGATGCACATCCCAACAATTGTTTGAGATGAAACGACTGACCTTCCATGTAGTTTGGTTATCGAGAAGGAGTCCTTCCAGACATTGGACTAGAGGGGTTTCCATCACCCAGTTATCACGTTAGAAATCCACGGCTGTACCGTTACCAATAAACCATCGAAGTCCCTTTTCAAGGGTAGGCCGAAGTAAGCAAAGCTTGCCCTACTGCCACGACGTGGTGCCCTTTTTTTGTAATTTCTAATTGAAGCTCCCTTAAGATACTTGGACGATATGACTTTAACCCAAATATTATGAGGCTCAGCAATGATTTTTCAAAGTAGCTTTAGTTGTAAGGCTATTTTCATTGTTTCAGCTTTGTACAAGCCCAGCCCACCATTTAGAGTGTCAGAGCGAATTCTGTCCCAACTAATAAGGGGTGTATATCTCTCTTGTTTATTCCAAAAGAAATTGCGATAGATTTTATCTAATTCTGAAAGTATAGTAGTTGGCAGCATGAAAGACTGCATGAGGAATACTGGTTGGGCACTTAGATTTGCTTTAATGAGAACTTTACGACCCGCAGCAGAAATTGAGGACGCCTTCCATTTTGTCAGTTGTTTTTTAGTTTTCAGAACAACGTCTGCAAATGTGTCTTTATTGACTTTTCCATTTATAATTGGACAGGCCAAATATTTTTCCAAGGATGCAGATATTCGCATACCCAGATGCGAGGAGATTGTCGCTTTGGTTGTAGAAGTAGTGTTGCTCGAAACTTGAAAGGATGATTTGTGATAGTTAATTTTTTGCCCCGACATGCGGCAAAAGTTACTAAGAATGGAGGTAATAGTGTTGCAGGCAGATCCATCATGTCGTCATCAAATGCAAGGAATGGGATAGTCGGCTCGTTTTTCGTCATAGGGAATCCTAAATTCTTGTTTGTGTTCGATTCCTGTTGAAGAGATTGAGCTAGGAACTCAGAAGCGATAATAAATAGTAGAGGGGTTAGAATTTGTGCGATCGTTAGTTGTGCTAGCATGTAGACGACTTTCTTTTCTAGTTTTTTTCAGTCAGCTTCAGCTCTTTGGTTTTGATTGTGTTGATTGGTTGTTTTATTTTCATGACGGTGTATTCGTTTGCTAGTTTTTTTTGTCTCTCGAAAGTATCAAGTCTGTCTGATACTTCGAATACTTTCCTTATCAACTCCCGTCACTTTTAATTGTCTTTTTATTATTTATACACATTTTTAAGGTAATAAAAATTAAATTAAATATTTTTTTAATAATATCATAATTATTACTAAAAATATGAGATTATTAAAAAAATTTAATATTTTATATAATTTTTATCATCATAAGAAAACGTGTGTAAATAGTGAACGAAAAATAAAAGTGAACGGATGGAGCATATATATAAACGTGAAAAATATAGGGTGTTGATATTTGCACCCACTTTTTACTATATACACCATATCCTCTCTCTTTTGAGTCACAGACGTATAGCTCAAGAGGGTCCCAGTCTATTTTTTAAAAAATAATAAAAGTACGACTAACCGAGGCGCACCGCCCTGCGCATGCTGGATGTGACACCGCCGTGCGCATCCAGGGTGTGCGTCGTACGCATCCAGGGTGTGCAGGGTGGTGGCACGCCCGCGGCGGAAACCCCGCGTGTTACCACACGTGGGGTTTACAAAAATTAAAAAAAAAAGAAAAAAATTAAATAAGAAATTTATAAAAAGATCAAAATTATAAAAAAATTAAAAATATATATATTTAAGAAATTAAAAAATATATCAAAATTATAAGGTAAAACTAATTCAAATAACCCAAACTTTGGTTGGGTGTGCATGTAGCACCATGAACTTTATAAAGTGACAAAAATAACCCAAACTCTTACTACTATGTGCTTATATCACCACCAATGTCTTTTTTAAAATAAAAATAGGTAAAACTAATTCAAATAACCCAAACTTTGGTTGGGTGTGCATGTAGCACCATGAACTTTATAAAGTGACAAAAATAACCCAAACTCTTACTACTATGTGCTTATATCACCACCAATGCTTTTTTTAAAATAAAAAATAACACCTAACTTTTATAATTTTGAAATAGAACCTCAAACAATATTAAACTAGGTTTTTTAATCAAAATTACACAAAAGGTAAATTTTTTTAAATGAAAAATAAATTTTTTGACTTAAGATAGTTGAAAAAAATATCGCTAATTTACGTTATATTTTTAAAACCCAAAATTTGGTTTGAACAAATGATATAAGTTAGAATTATATTTGTAAAATATTTCTCAAATGAATTATTTTAATTTATTTTTTAATTAAAAATAAGAATAAATTAACAAAAATACAATAAATTAAAAATATACGGAGTATTTTAGTTGAGAATATTTCTAAGTTATATAGTTTGTTCTAACCAAATTATGGGTTTTTGAAAAAAGAAATAAATTAGCGATTTTTTTTCAATTATCTTAAGCAGAAAATTTTATTTTTTATTTAAAATAATGTATATTTTTTTAATTTTGATTAAAAACTTAGTTTAATATTTTTAGGTCCTATTTGAAAAATATAAAAAGTTATATCGTTTGAGAAATATTTCAAGGTAATATATAGAAAAAGTTATATTTTGTGTAATTTTTATTAAAAAATTCATTTGAGAAATATTTTTAAAAAATATTTCTAACGTATATCATTTGTTCAAACCAAATTTTGGGTTTTTAAAATATGACATAAATTAGCGATATTTTTTTCAATTATCTTAAGTCGAAAATTTATTTTTCTTTTAAAATTTTTTTACCTTTTGTGTAATTTCGATTAAAAAACCTAGTTTAAGTATTGTTTTAGATTTTATTTCAAAACTATAAAAGTTAGGTGTTATTTTTTGTTTTAAAAAAGATATTGGTGCCTAGAGGTGATATAAGCACATAGTAGTAAAAGTTTGGGTTATTTTTGTCACTTTATAAAGTTCGTGGTGCTACCTGCTCACCCCACCAAAGTTTGGATTATTTGAATTAGTTTTACCAAATTATAAAAACAACTTTAAAAATATAAATAAAAAATTTTAAAAACTATCAAAAAGTAAATAATAATAAATGTATTCCTAATACTCCCTGCGTATTTTATGTTGTTATTATATATATTAAATTATTTGTCTATTAAAATTTTATATTACTTATATATTTTATATTTATTAAGATCTACTGTTTTCGTTTATCTCGATGAAATTAATTTTATTTTCATTAATAAAGAAGTTACAAAAAGAAATTAAAAAACTATCAAAAAGTAAAGGTAAAACTAATTCAAATAACCCAAACTTTGGTTGGGTGTGCATGTAGCACCATGAACTTTATAAAGTGACAAAAATAACCCAAACTCTTACTACTATGTGCTTATATCACCACCAATGTCTTTTTTAAAATAAAAATAGGTAAAACTAATTCAAATAACCCAAACTTTGGTTGGGTGTGCATGTAGCACCATGAACTTTATAAAGTGACAAAAATAACCCAAACTCTTACTACTATGTGCTTATATCACCACCAATGCTTTTTTTAAAATAAAAAATAACACCTAACTTTTATAATTTTGAAATAGAACCTCAAACAATATTAAACTAGGTTTTTTAATCAAAATTACACAAAAGGTAAATTTTTTTAAATGAAAAATAAATTTTTTGACTTAAGATAGTTGAAAAAAATATCGCTAATTTACGTTATATTTTTAAAACCCAAAATTTGGTTTGAACAAATGATATAAGTTAGAATTATATTTGTAAAATATTTCTCAAATGAATTATTTTAATTTATTTTTTAATTAAAAATAAGAATAAATTAACAAAAATACAATAAATTAAAAATATACGGAGTATTTTAGTTGAGAATATTTCTAAGTTATATAGTTTGTTCTAACCAAATTATGGGTTTTTGAAAAAAGAAATAAATTAGCGATTTTTTTTCAATTATCTTAAGCAGAAAATTTTATTTTTTATTTAAAATAATGTATATTTTTTTAATTTTGATTAAAAACTTAGTTTAATATTTTTAGGTCCTATTTGAAAAATATAAAAAGTTATATCGTTTGAGAAATATTTCAAGGTAATATATAGAAAAAGTTATATTTTGTGTAATTTTTATTAAAAAATTCATTTGAGAAATATTTTTAAAAAATATTTCTAACGTATATCATTTGTTCAAACCAAATTTTGGGTTTTTAAAATATGACATAAATTAGCGATATTTTTTTCAATTATCTTAAGTCGAAAATTTATTTTTCTTTTAAAATTTTTTTACCTTTTGTGTAATTTCGATTAAAAAACCTAGTTTAAGTATTGTTTTAGATTTTATTTCAAAACTATAAAAGTTAGGTGTTATTTTTTGTTTTAAAAAAGATATTGGTGCCTAGAGGTGATATAAGCACATAGTAGTAAAAGTTTGGGTTATTTTTGTCACTTTATAAAGTTCGTGGTGCTACCTGCTCACCCCACCAAAGTTTGGATTATTTGAATTAGTTTTACCAAAAGTAAATAATAAAGAAGTTAAATTACATTATGCATTACAAACATATATTAAAAACATATAAAAATTATTCATTTATTTTTTACTGTTTTTATATATATTTCATTATTTAATTGATTTAATTTATTTATATATCTTTGTAATTATATTAATTATTTAAAAAGAAAATAATAAAGAAGTTGAATTACATTATCCATTACAAACATATATTAAAAACATATAAAAATAAATGATAAGTAAAATAAATTAATATCTTCATAAAAAGAAATGAAATTACAATGTAGTTAAAAAAAACATAAACGAATAAGTTGTATCTAGTTTTTTGGTTATTGATGATATTTAAAAATTTTAATTGTCTGCTTATTATACATTTATTATATTAATTGTTTAATTATTTCTCTTTCTCTCCTCTAATTCCCCAGCTCCTCCAAAATATTACTCTCGGACTGAAATCGAAGGAGTGAGTAGGCCTCTTAAATGGGTCATTCGGGTCGGTTTCGGGTCGGGCCACTTCGGGTCGTGGGTAAAACGAGTTCCAGGACTCAAAAGTTCTAGTGCTTGTAATTGTTTTTTATAACATTTAATTGAGTTTTATTTTCAAAAAATATTACGAAAGATTTTAAATTAATATTATTTAATACTTATTCATTTATCAATGAATACATTTTATTAATATCTATTGTTTTCGTTTTATCTCGTTCAATGTAACTTATATATTTATTAATATCTATTTATTAATATCTATTCTTTTCGTTTTATCTCATTATATTTTATTATTTCATGTTATTGTTGCTATTTGCTACGAAGTACTTTAATGAAAATTAAAGTTGCAATTTATTAATATTTATTGTTTTCGTTTTATCTCATTATTTAATTGATTTTTTTATTTATATATGTTTATCTATTTTATTACATTTAATTGAGTTTTATTTTCAAAAAATATTATGAAATATTTTAAATTAATTATTTAATTTTATTTATTTATATTTTATTTATTTAATTATTTATAAAATATATTATGGTTTTTTTTGTTTTTTTTTCATTAATAAAGAAGTTACAAAATATAATAAAATAAATAAGAAATTAAAATAAATATCAAAATTACATAAATATATAAGTTACAAAATATTATGGTTTTTATTGTTTTTTATTGCTTATTCCACTACCTATGCACATCCAGGATGTGCGCACATCCTGGATGTGTGCGCATCCAGGATGCGCATAACTTAGGTTATAGCGCATCCCGCGAGCGTCCACTTCATCTTCTTCTTCGTTCTTCTCTCACCCGCCGCCATCTTCGTCTTCGTTCTTCTTCATTCTTCTCAATCCCTTTCTCAATCTCGCTCCCCAATCTGTCAATCTCACTCCCCAATCTCTCAATCCCGCTCTCCATCACTCAATCCCGCTCGCCATCACTCAATCCCGCTCTCCAAACCCTCAGATTTGCAATGGTCGGTGGAAGGAGGGGCGGACGCCGGGAAGGTCGGGCAGGCCACAGCGGCGGCGACGGTGGTGCGACGGAGTGGTTTGCACCATGGCGGGCCTTCAAGCCTAGGAAGAGCCGTGGAGGCGGCTCCGGCTCCGACGAGGATTCCCGAGCAGCAGGCGAGGCGCAGGAGGAGGTGGTGGATCGGGGCGCCGGTGGCGGCGAGGCGGTGGCGCAGGAGGAGGTGGTGACGCAGGAGGAGGTGGTGGCGCAAGGGGAGGTGGTGGCGCAGGAGGAGGTGGCGTAGGAGGAGGTAGTGGGTCAAGGCACCGGTGGCGGCGAGGCGGTGGGTCCGGTGGTGGATACGGTTGGCGGTAGTGAGGCGATAGATCCGACGCAGAAACAACCCCGACAGGTAATTTCGTTTCGTTTAACCGAAAATTTTCAAATTTCATTTTACAATTTGGATTGTATAATAGGAATTATTTTAAGATTAGCGAAATTATTTAAATTTCATTTTGAAATTTAAATTGGAATTAGCGGAATTATTTAGGATTAGATTGATTTAATGGAATTATCGATTTTGTTAAATTCATATGTCTTAGTTTGTTAGAAGTTGTTGACTGTTGTCGATTTTAATTGGATTGAAATTTTTTTGGAATTAGTTTAGTATTTATTTCGATTATTATTTATTATATTTGGAAATGTATTAAATTACATTTCTTTGATATGATTTTGTAATTTAAATTATTGAAATTATTATTATTTTAGTAAATAGTCATTAAATTTGTGGCTCCGTACAATTTTGTCAATTTATTATTTACATACCTCTACTTGAAACGAATTTTAAATTTGAAATTTTGTTTCCGGTTTTATATTCGGCTTCGAAATCAATAGACGGATGGTGGCGACGACTCGGTGGATCCGTCCCCCCCACATCGACGACCTCGTGTTGCGGTAATTTTAATTTATTTTCATATTTAATATAAATTGATATGTAGTCATAATTTACTGAATTAGACTAAAGAAATAACACCTAAATAATACAGTAAAAACCATTTGTACATAAATAATAAAGAAATAATACAACTAAAACATTCGTACAGAAATAATCTGTTCATTTACATACGCTCTTGTTCCGACAAAACTGTTGAGATACTGAAAATCAGAACAGTAACATATTGTAACAAAGATACCAATTGTACAGTAACATACGACTAAATAATAAAATAATAAAATCAAGATACCAATTGTACAGAAATATTACAACTAAAAAACCATTTGTATAGCTACATAATAAAAAAAATTAAATAATACAGTAACATATTGTAACAAAGAAATAACACATAAGTAATACAGTACAAACCACTTGGACATACATAATAAAGAACTAATACAACTAATCCATTTGAATAGTCGGACAAGCGGGACGTTCGTCGTCGCGGCGTGACGGCTTCAGCACGTGCCAGGAAGGCCGTCAGCACATCTACATCAGAGGTGCCCCAGGATAGTGGCACGGGGTACTACGGTTCTTCGGAGGACGCATCTCCAGAAGATCCGACCCCCACTACGGGTGCTACAGGGGTCGAGGATGTTACCGCATCGGAGCCAGAGCCACACCTTCGGAGTTCACCCCCTGACGCGGCTTCCCAGTACGAGTCATTGGACTCAATGGATTTCACTCCTACCCCGCCCTCGCAGCTGATGATGCCGCCACCGCCTGCGACAGGGTCTTCGTCGTCCAGACCACCTGCGGCAGGGCCTTCGTCGTCGAGACTACCAGCTCACGCCGACGAGCGGGTGCAGAGGGCTCTCGCCCAATATTTCAACACTACGAATGGTCGCCCCCTGGACGAGGCGATCTTCCAGAAGGACTGGTACACCACCCATTGTGCGGCCGAGCTCTGGAAGGACCCCAACCGAGTACGTGTTCGTCGACTTAATTAGTTATAAACCAAATCTGTAGTGTAGAATTTCACGAGTAGTTTATTCATTTTGTTTAATTCCAACAGATTAGGGTGGGCGGAAAGTTAAAGGTTTATAGGGGGGAGAAGCAGGTGGAGGAGCTGTGCGATATTATCACTGATGCTAGGGGAAAGGGGGAGGCATGGGTGCAGCTGGTTGACCGCACCCCCATCCCTGGCTTGTTGACGCTCCCGCTGCGCAGCGTTGACCACGCGTTGTGCGAGGCGTTCGTGGACCACTGGTTTTCAGAGACGAACACATTTCACCTGCCATTCGGTGAGATGACGATTACATTGCACGACGTGCACCGGCTACTAGGCTTGCCGATCGACGGTGACTGCATGGGGGTGAAGTTGACCCAGGACGAGATAAAGCAGAAGTTGCAGGATCTGTTCGGCTACACGGCAGCGGAGGCGGAGGATTAGACGAGGAACGGGGTGAGGGCCGATCGCCTACGGGAAGTGCTAGCAGACTTTCGGAGCCGCCTTGATGATGTGGCTGCGGAGCAGGTGGCATCCACTTGGCTCATGCTGGCCATAGGGGACACCCTGTTCCAGGACAAGTCTGGGTTGAAGATTAAGGGTCGGATTGTGGCCCTAGTCGAGGACCACGAACGGACGCGGAACTTCACCTAGGGAGCTGGTCTCCTCGCACACTTTTACCGATGTCTTGGAGAGGCTTCGAGGGCCAAGTCCACCGGTCTAGGAGGTTTCGGGCCCCTACTTTATGTAAGTTAGTAATTAATGTGCATTTCTACTTTCGATTAACGCATTTTGATCTAAATGCCTAATACCTAATGATCATGCTTCCTTGGTTTTGACAGCACTGGATCTGGCATTACTTCCCCGTCCTAGCGGGCCACACGGACGAGAGGTTGGCAACATTTCATGACCCGCGGGTGGCCGCCAAACACCGGCCGAGCAGGACTAATAGCCAAAAAGGGGCCATTGATCGGTACAGACCCAAAGTGGATGTTATGAGCGTGCTCGAGGTAAGATGCAACTAATTGGTTCAAATTGAAATATTCGCTTGACCATTTTTTGATAACTATATACAACGACAATATTGTTTCATACAAGTCAGCTGGGTCACAACTCAGAAAGTGACGGATGCCATATTGAGTGCGTCGGCATATAGGGGCACGATCAAGGTGATGTTCATTGAGGAGCCCTATCACCCAGATCGTGTCCTCCGTCAGTTCAGTCGCCTGCAGACTGTTCCTACGACACCACTCATCCGGCCGATCGAGTACATCCTGAAGGACAAGAAGTATGAGCGCTCGTTCGCTGTTGATGCCTGCAAGTGGGATGATCGGGAGAACCACCGGTGTAGAGAGATCACCAACACTCCCCGAGAGGATGGTGTGTTCTTGACTGTTCCAGGATACACTCCTTGGTACTTGCGGGTGTGTCATCCCTATATGCTGCGATCGTCGCTCGAGAAGGCAATTGCTCGGTATGATATGACGGAAGAACACCTACATCGTTCCATGGACCATGCGGACCAGGACCCACTCTATCGTCCTCGATCTTCCGACATCACCATCCGCACGCAGGTGGTCATGCAAATGCTCAACGACCACATTCGTATGGGTCAGCCGCCATCGTTGGAGGAGTGCGCGGAGTATTTTGGTATACTGTCGGGCCAGATCGAGTTACACCCACGTGATCTGCCGACTAGGACCCAGATGTCCCAGAGCCAGGCCCAACCATCTCAGCGCCCGTAGTTGTAGTATTGTGCGAGTTTGTATGCTACTTCACTGAATTGTCGTATTTTGAAATTGTCGGCTTTGTTTAGTGACTTTGTATTTGGTTTATTTCGGAATTGAAATTGTCGGCTACTTCACTTGCCAATCGTTAATGACTACGAATTGTCGTATTTTGAAATTGTCGGCTTTGTTTAGTGACTTTGTATTTGGTTTATTTCGGAATTGAATTTTTCGGCAAACCTAGTCTCCGACCCTAGAAAAGGCGACTACTCACAACATCCTTCTTCCGCAAGGGAGTCTGTACCGACATGGGCCACCTCGGTACCGAGCCCCCTTAGGGTCGGTATGAGTAATGTTGCTCAAATTGGCTCGTTCTGTCAGATTATACCTCGGTACCGACCTAGGTGGGGTCGGTAAAGGGTCGATACGGCTATAAGGTCGTAGCAACAGTACTCATACCGACCCTACGGGGGATCGGTACCGAGGCGGCCCGTGTCGGTAGGCGGTTAATGTCGGCACATCCAGGATGCGCAGAGTAGAAGACGTTTGTTTGATTTACGCGCATCCAGGATGCGCAGAGTAGTCGACCGTTTTTTATTTATGCACATCTAGGATGCGCAGAGTAGTCGACCGTTGGTTTGATTTATGCGCATCCAGGATGCGCAGAGTAGTCGACCGTTGGTTTGATCTTTGCGCATCCTGGATGCGTATGTACTAGCCGTTACTTCAAACGGCTAGTACCCTCTCTATTGCTCTCTATATATATCCAAAGTGTTATGTGATCCCCACAAACCACTATTATTTCTTCAATCAACATGTGAAATGTGGAAGATAGATCCGATAGCGAAAGAGAGAACGAACGGGTACGTTCTATTATTTAAAATTTTACCGCTTTTCAGTTTATTTGTAGTGGACGTTAATTTTTGTTTAGCTAAGCGAGTGTTTTTCTATATTAGTTTGTATAATTATATTCTCCTCTATTAGATGAAATGATAGTAGCACTTACTTCTTATTTGTGACTAGAAATTATTGTTCATTGGAGTAGAAAACTGAATTTGATCCTATTCGAAATTATCACGACACTGATT